>CM064510.1:12333146-12402821 GCA_032716605.1 Paralithodes platypus | reverse complement strand
ACCCCCTCACCTGCAGATCAATATAGTTCATGTAGACAAGCCGTAGGGCAGGACCACACACACAGCGGCAGAACCCAGGCGGCCACACATAGCCAGGAGGAATGGGTGGGGGAGGGGGCGGGCCGGGGGTGCGTGGGTAACTAGGCGGGCCGCGTTCCAGGGTTCAGGGGTCGCCCAGTGCAGTACCAAGGGTTCAAGGCGTGGCGTGGATGAGCACGTCTGGTATGGGGGGGAGCAGAAGAGAGAGGATAGAGCGGCTAGTTTCTATTGAGGGGATACAGGCATACTAACAAGGTTAAGGTTGGCACGACCATTACAGCGTAATGAAAAACCAAAAGGTGGGTGGTACTTCATACATTTCACGATTTTTGTTGTTTGCGGCACAACGTGTGCCTGAATGGTACGGCACATCCGATGATTTAACTGGGTTTGAGGGAAACCCAAAAATATGTTCGACCTACGCCAATCCATGGGGACACCGCTAGTCCTTCCCAGAACGTCAATAGTACGTCCTAGGACTCACTATCCGACTTTTCTCAACCATGCCTATCGATTGCCGCCAGCGTTAGACCAAGTCCTGGAGCGCCAAAATCGTTTATGTGTGAAGTACCCGAGGAGGCATGGAAGAGACACGTCCTATGCATAGTGGTTGGTGATAGTACAGGTTATAGGGGTCGCTAGTACCAGCGTCAAAGCCGCAGGTGCGGAGAGGCATATGAGGTGGCGAGGGGAACTGAAACTGGGTTAGTGAGTTTACAAGCCTTGTCGCTCGCCCGTTACAAGCGTGAAGGTAGTGAAGGAGAGAGGTATATTAGTGACTGGATATAGTGATATTGCAAGCCTTTAGTCGCCTGTACAAGCGTGACTGAAGAGGTAGTAGGTATGGTGAAGGAGAGAGAGAGGTATATTAGTGACTGGATATAGTGATATTGCAAGCCTTTAGTCGCCTGTACAAGCGTGAGGGTAGTGGCATGGAGAGGCACGTCCTAGTGGCTAAACAGAGGACCTAGTTTAATCAGGTAAAATTAAGGAAACCAGGAATGTAGAGGAATTCCACATGTCTCACACCACAATTAAACCGTTATTCCGGACAGTACGGATGATTTTTATTTGTTCCGGCTGTCATAGAGCTATTCTAACAACATAATTAAGGCGTGGCTCACATGAGTGGCTTAAAAGTAACTCAGTTATTAAAATTGTACTATAATTTTAATATTGCGACTAACACTAGATAGTTTTATTGCACTCAAAAGGCCTCCCTCTGTAAAATGGTTCAAAATCTCACCTTTAGCAAACTAGTAGCTCCAAATAAACGGTATCTACAGAGAGGGTATTACAAGCAATGCAAAAACATAAGCTTGGGTATAAACCAAGCAAAATCTCTCCTCTCTCTTGTGTAACAAAAATGTGGATTAATAAATTGCAACAGTTTCGCATCGATACCTGTGTGTGTGTGTGTGTATGTGTGTATACCCTACGTGTGGGTTCTCTCATGTGTAGTCTTTATGGCAAGCAATGGATCAAGCATAAGGCATAATACATCAAACACTAACTTATATTGCATAGGCCTATAGGGTCAATTTGCTTATGAACTAAGGACAAATATATATAAATTAAAGATTTATATTGGAAGAAAACTGAGACGCCATTACTTCGATAGCCTTTCCTTGTTATATGTAGCTATATTAGTAGGTATAAGTTATACAGTATCAAATGTGTTATAATTTAGAGAAATAAAATATAAAAAAAAAAGCCGCAGTAAAATGAATAGAACAAATCAGTTGGCAAAGTAAATAGAAAAGACCGAAACAATCCTTGCCATACAGTTTACTTAAGGGGAGGTTTTTAGTTCTTCGCCAGACCTCCACCAAGCTAAAAAAATTACACCCCCTAGACCCCTTTTCAAGATAAATTTGTACATTTTTCGATAGAATTCGGCCGGGACATCTTAAACTACAGGCTCGCTATCGCTCGCCTGAAAAAACGATACCTAAATGGCACGAAAGGTCTTAAAATTGACAGAAATGGGGCGAAAGTTCTTAACATCGCCAAACTAATGGGGCGAACGTCTTAAAATCACAAAAGCAATTGGGCTAAACATGTGAGAGAAAGGGGTCCAGAAAAAAATCCCTCAAGTCGAAATCTCCCCTTAACGCTGTTACAAAACAAGCGGTATTCTGAGTAACAGACAGTTGGCAGACGAATGGTACTACAATGAATTAAACAAAAAGTTATAGCTATAATACTAAATGTATATATATATATATATATATATATATATATATATATATATATATATATATATATATATATATATATATATATATATTAAAAGCAAGTTTGTGTCTGAGTGTGTGACTGTGTGTGTGTGTGTGTGTGTAGTAAGCTGGGGGTCTCACACAGATGGTGCCGGGCTTATAATCGGCTCTGCTTTCCCCAAACGAAGTATACATTTTACCACACACAGCCAAGCAAACATATCTATACTCTATCTGTATATATATCTATCTACCGATCTATAATATCTGTGTATCTAAATATCCAATATACCAAACTAGTCCATTCATTATAATTAAATTTCAGAATATAAGACGTTCGGGTTTTTTCCTGGCGAGCGATAGCGACCCTGTACTTTAAGAGGAACCGAAAAATGTACACATTTATCTTGAAGGAGGGTCTTGGGCGGGTGTTTTTAAAGCTTGATGGAGGTATAGGGAGGAAATAAAAAAAAAAAAAAAAAAAAAAATATATATATACGGTATATATATAAATGAGCTAATAAATACGCCCATCTCCCCTTAACTGTTAGCTTTTTACATCATCCCTCACTACAAATACGACAATTATGGACATGCTCATAAAATGTCAACCCGTTCAGTACTAGTTCCGTCCATTTCTTTATATGCTGGCTACTAATAGAAGCTTGTATTTAGCTTAAGAAGGGCTTCCAGCAATGAACAGACTTCGAAGTAGCTTAATTGCCCCTTTTTACTACCACAGATTACACTATAAAACACAGAAGCTGCACAAAATCGCCTACATATAGCAAAAGTGGAATTAAAGAGACGTGGCCGGTACATAAGGGGTTAACGTATAGGAAACAACATACGGAGCTTTAAGGGGAGGTTTTTAGTGTGTTTCCTAGACTTCCATCAAGCTTGAAATTACACCCCTTGACCCCCTTTCAAGATAAATTTGTACATTTTTCGGTAGAAAAATGTCTCGGCCGACGGCCGGTTCCTCTTAAATTACAGGCTCGCTATCGCTCGCCAGGAAAAAATCGACACCTAAATGGGACGAAAGATCTTAAAAGTGACATACATGGGGTGAAAGTTCTTAAAATCGCCAAACTAATGGGGCGAACGTCTTAAAATTTCAAAAGCAATAGGGCTAAACATGAGGGAGAAAGGGGTAAAGAAAAAAATCCCTTAAGTGGAAATCTCCCCTTAATTAATGGCGTGTTGATGATAAAGTAAAGAAACCAATTAGTAAACAAATTGTATCCCAGTAGAGATACCAATTAGTAAAACACTAATTGTATGCCAGTAGAAAAAACAATTAGTAAAACACAAATGATATGCCAGTAGAGACATCAATTAGTAAAACCAATTATATCCCAGTAGAGATATCAATTAGTAAAACCAATTATATCCCAGTAAGGATACCAATTAGGAAACCAATTATATCCCAGTAAGGAAACCAATTAGGAAAACCAATTATATCCCAGTAAGGAAACCAATTAGGAAAACCAATTATATCCCAGTAAGGAAACCAATTAGTAAAACCAATTATATCCCAGTAGAGATACCAATTAGTAAAACCCGAATTATATGCCAGTAGTATCTTCCCTTGACACATGGAGACTTGAACCCGAGAGCTTATTGTTACTAGCTTAGGAAGAGGTGATTATATGAAGAAGAAACATATGTAGTAAGAGAAGGAAAAGGAGAGCAGATAAACAAGGCAGGAGCAGAGGAGAAGAGGGAAGGAGGAAGTGTTTGTCTGGTTGATTGTGAGACTGGCTGACTGGAAGGGGTGAAGAGGGAAGGAGGAAGTGTTTGTCTGGTTGATTGTAAGACTGGCTGACTGGAAGGGGTGGAGAGGAGAAGACAAACAAAGTAGGAAGGGGAGGAGGAGGAGAGGAGATAAACGAGGAAGGACCAAAGGCGAAGAAGGAAGGAGAGAGGTGTGAGACTGACTGACTGAATGATAAACTAACTGGCTGATTGACTAACTGACTGACTGACTTACTGACTGACTGACTTACTAACTGACTGACTTACTGACTGACTGACTAACTGAATAACTGACTGACTTACTGACTGACTTACTAACTGACTGAATGGAGAACAGGGAGAGTAAGAGCCGGATTACACCGCTCTACGACCCCCCACCGCCACAACACGATCACTTAATTACCATCATTGAGAGAGAGAGAGAGAGAGAGAGAGAGAGAGAGAGAGAGAGAGAGAGAGAGAGAGAGAGAGAGAGAGAGAGAGAGATGTAGTCGTGTATGTGTGTATAAAGGGGACGACTGTTCATTCACTATCAGTTTTCGTAAATTAATTTTAAGAAAAGGGTTATATACGGTCCATTAACCCCTTCTGTACCAGAGACGTCTTTTGCATTAATATTCTGGCAACCATTAGAAGATTTTATTCAGGTTAGGAAAGACATCTACCCATTATAAGGCCACAGACTATCACAATTAATCACTTTAGCTCCCATATGTCCTTCCCAAGCTTAATCAAATCGTCTAAATGTAGCTGAGTTCCAATCCAAAAGACGTCACCGGTCCAGAAAAGGTTAATGTTACGCCTCTAATGCACCGGTCCAGAAAAGGTTAATGTTACGCCTATAAAGCACCGGTCCACAGGGCTCAGAAACTTTGGAATATTGGGCGTGATGTTTCATTTTGGGCTCTTACTTAAGGGGAGGTTTTTAGTTTTGTCCCTACTGTAGATATCCTTCAAGCTTAAGATTACACCTCCTTGAGCCCCTTTCAAGATAAATTTGTACATTTTTCGGTAGAAAAATGTCCCGGCTGAAAGCCGGTTCGTCTTAAATTACAGGCTCGCTATTGCTCGCCATGATAAAATCGACACCCAAATGGCACGAAAGGTCTTAAAATTGACAGAAATGGGTTGAAAGTTCTTAAAATCGTCAAAATAATGGGGCAAACATCTTAAAATTAGAAAAACAATGGGGCTAAACATGAGGGAGAAAGGAGTCAAGAAAAAAAATCCCTCAAGTGGAAATCTCCCCTTAAACCATACTTTGCAAACTTCTAATATCTACGTTTGATAGTTAGAACATGAGACCAGTTTGATTACGGGGATAAATATCTGCTGTATTATTTTTAGGAGGATAAGGAGTCTAGGCATGCAAATGAATAAGAACAATGGAAGAAAACAAGGCGGAAAGGGAGAGAAAACAAGGAGGAAAGGGAGAGAAAACAAGGAGGAAAGGGAGAGAAAACAAGGAGGAAAGGGAGAGAAAACAAGGAGGAAAGGGAGAGAAAACAAGGAGGAAAGGGAGAGAAAACAAGGAGGAAAGGGAGAGAAAACAAGGAGGAAAGGGAGAGAAAACAAGGAGGAAAGGGAGAGAAAACAAGGAGGAAAGGGAGAGAAAACAAGGAGGAAAGAGAGAAAAGAAGGAGGAAAGGTGAAAAACACGGAGAGGAAAGGGAGAGAAAACAAGGAGGAAAGGGAGAGAAAACAAGGAGGAAAGGGAGAGAAAACAAGGAGGAAAGGGAGAGAAAACAAGGAGGAAAGGGAGAGAAAACAAGGAGGAAAGGGAGGAAAAACAAGGAGGAAAAGGGGAAGAGAAAACAAGGAGGAAAGGGAGAGAAAACAGGGAGGGGAGGGATGAGAAAACAAGGAGGAAAAAGGGGAGAAAAACAAGGAGGAAAGGGAGAGAAAAAACAAGGAGGAAAGGGAGAGGAAAAACAAGGAGGAAAGGGAGGAAAACAACAGGAGGAAAGGGAGAGAAAACAAGGAGGAAAGGGGAGAAAACAAGGAGGAAAGAAAGGTGAGAGGAAACACAAGGAGGAAAAAAGGGAGAGGGAAACAAGGAGGGAAAGGGAGAGAAAACAAGGAGGAAAGGGAGAGAAAACAAGGAGGGAAAGGGAGAGAAAACAAGGAGGAAAGGGAGAGAAAACAAGGAGGAAAGGGAGAGAAAACAAGGAGGAAAGGGAGAGAAAACAAGGAGGAAAGGGAGAGAAAACAAGGAGGAAAGGGAGAGAAAACAAGGAGGAAAGGGAGAGAAAACAAGGAGGAAAGGGAGAGAAAACAAGAAGGAAAGGGAGAGAAAACAAGGAGGAAAGGGAGAGAAAACAAGGAGGAAAGGGAGAGAAAACAAGGAGGAAAGGGAGAGAAAACAAGGAGGAAAGGGAGAGAAAACAAGGAGGAAAGGGAGAGAAAACAAGGAGGAAAGGGAGAGAAAACAAGGAGGGCAAGTGAGAGAGAGAAAACAAGGAGGAAAGGGAGAGAAAACAAGGAGGAAAGGGAGAGAAAACAAGGAGGAAAGGGAGAGAAACTTATAACAAAAAACGGAAGTAAGGAAAAGAGAGAATTAACAAAACATGGAGTAAATTATTATATTTTTAACACCAACCAACTTCACATCTAAACTCAATGAATGAAATCAACAAATACACGTGACCCTCCGAGGACTCGAACCTAGGATACTCACATCGAAATTCCGGGCACTATGCATTACGCTATCAAGACAGTTATCTATACCACTATGCTACCACTACAATAAAGCTAGTTCAGGGAGGAGAAGGAACGTAGGAGAAGAATGTGATGAGAAGAATGAACAGTGATCGGGAAGGAAAGGAAATAAAGAAAATTCGGATAATCTATAGAATAAATCCCAGACTATATCACCACTAAAATCCCAGACTATATCACCACTAAAATCCCAGACTATATCTAAAAATCCAGACTATATCACCACTATAATCCCAGACTATATCACCACTATAATCCCAGACTATATCACCACTATAATCCCAGACTATATCACCACTAAAATCCCAGACTTAACACTAAAAATCCCAGACTATATCACCAATAAATCCCAGACTATATCACCACTAAAATCCAAGACTATATCACCACGATAATCCAGGATAATCACCACTATAATCCCAGACTATATCACCACTATAATCCCAGACTATATCACCCTATAATCCCAGACTATACACCACTAAATCCCAGACTATATCACCACTAAAATCCCAGACTATCACACTAATCCCAGACTATAACCACTAAAATCCAGACTATACACCACTAAAATCCAGACTATATAACCACTAAAATCCCAGACTATCACCACTAAATCCCAAACTTATTCACACTAAAATCCCAGACTATATCACATAATCCCGATATATCCCACTAAAATACCAGACTATATCACCACTAAAATCCCTGACTATATCACCACTATAATCCCAGACTATATCACCACTAAAATCCCAGAAATATCACCACTAAAATCCCAGACTATATCACCACTAAAATCCCAGACTATATCACCACTAAAATCCCAGACTATATCACCACTATAATCCCAGACTATATCACCACTAAAATCCCAGACTATATCACCACTAAAATCCCAGACTATATCACCACTATAATCCCAGACTATATCACCACTATAATCCCAGACTATATCACCACTAAAATCCCAGACTATATCACCACTATAATCCCAGACTATATCACCACTAAAATCCCAGACTATATCACCACTAAAATCCCAGACTATATCACCACTATAATCCCAGACTATATCACCACTAAAATCCCAGACTATATCACCACTAAAATCCCAGACTATATCACCACTAAAATCCCAGACTATATCACCACTAAAATCCCAGACTATATCACCACTAAAAATCCCAGACTATATCACCACTATAATCCCAGACTATATCACCACTATAATCCCAGACTATATCACCACTAAAATCCCAGACTATATCACCACTAAAATCCCAGACTATATCACCACTATAATCCCAGACTATATCACCACTAAAATCCCAGACTATATCACCACTATAATCCCAGACTATATCACCACTAAAATCCCAGACTATATCACCACTATAATCCCAGACTATATCACCACTATAATCCCAGACTATATCACCACTATAATCCCAGACTATATCACCACTAAAATCCCAGACTATCACCACTATAATCCCAGACTATATCACCACTAAAATCCCAGACTATATCACCACTAAAATCCCAGACTATATCACCACTAAAATCCCAGACTATATCACCACTAAAATCCCAGACTATATCACCACTATAATCCCAGACTATATCACCACTAAAATCCCAGACTATATCACCACTAAAATCCCAGACTATATCACCACTAAAATCCCAGACTATATCACCACTAAAATCCCAGACTATATCACCACTAAAATCCCAGACTATATCACCACTAAAATCCCAGACTATATCACCACTAAAATCCCAGACTATATCACCACTAAAATCTGGGCGGTTGGGTGCCTAATTCTACGCTCCGGGGTCTCTAATTCTGGGAGGAGGAGGGATATAGGTATGCACAAGAATAAGAAGAATGGAAGAAAACATGGAAGGAAGGGAATACAGGAACGAAATGGGGAAGAACGGGGAAATGAGAGGGAAAGAAAATGAGCGAAATGGGAAAGAAACGGAAAGAAAATGTGGAAAATATATAGACTAAATCCCTGACAACGCTACCAATAAAATCTGCGTGGTTGGTTGCCTAATTCTACACCCTGAAGTAGGCTATCTAATTCCAGGTCACGTTCCGGAAAAGTCCAGCGGTGGTAAAGTGTCTCAACTTGGCAATTACCACGGAGGACTGAGGAGGTGGAGGAAGAGGTGGAGGAAGAGGTGGAGGAGGAGGAGGGGGAGGGAAAGGGTGAGGTGCAAGGAGGAAATAGAAGGAGGAAGACGGGGAGGGGGAGGAGGGAGGAAGAAGTGGATGGGGTGGTGAGATTAGGTGGGATAATGGAGAGAATGAGAAAAGGAAGAAGAGGAGGAGTAGAGAGAGGAAGGCTGAAGAGGAGGAGGAGAAGGAGGAAAAAAGGGGAGCAGAGAGAGGAGAAGAGAAGGCAGAAGGGGAGGAGAATAAAGTGAAAAGAAAGAACAGGCAACACAATGGAGAGAAGGAGAAAAAAAAGAGAAAAAACAATGACAAGAGAAGAATAGGAGAGAGAGAGAGAGCGAGAGAGAGAGAGAGAGAGAGAGAGAGAGAGAGAGAGAGAGAGAGAGAGAGAGAGAGAGAGAATATAAACACTAACTTTCCAAGAAAAATCCACGAAGAGTAAATGCGGAAGATCGAGATGAGAGGGGGGGGTACTGAGAAAACTAAACATATTATTGTGGGGGGGGGGAGATGGCAGAGGGAAATTGGTGGAGGGAAGGTGGAGGAGGGAGGTGATGGTGGGAGGGAGGAGGAGGTGGGAGGGAAGAGGTGGTGGAAGAGTAAAGGGAGAAGTAGAAGAGAGGAGAGGAGGGAGGAAGGAGATGTAAGAAGGAGGAAGGAGGTGGAGTTGTGGAAGGGAGGAGGGAGTAGAGTAGAATAGTGGAGAGATGGAAGGAAGCAGAAATAGGGAGGAGTGGGGAGGTTTGATGTGGAAGGAGGAAGGTGGAAAGGAGGTGGAGGGGGGGGGAGTGGAAGTGAGGAAGAGGTAAAAAGTAGGAGGATTGGGAAGAAGGTGAATGAAGTGAGGAGGAGGTGGAGTGGTAGGGAGGGGGAGGTGGAGGGAAGATGGAGTGGTAGGGAGGAGGAGGTGGAGGGAAGATGGAGTGGTAGGGAGGGAAGATGGAGTGGTAGGGAGTAAAAAGGAGTACAAAGGAAATCAAGCAACAACAGATCTAGTGACCCTTCTAGGCTGCTTGTCCTCCAAAACACTGAGGATCAAGTGTCCAAACAGTGGTTTAGAGTGGGTAAGGGAACATTGGAAAGGGAACTACTGCCTTGCCACTAACGTGGCAGGACTAGGAAGTTAGTAGGGGACATATGGGTTAGTAACTGAGGGGAGGATAAAATAAAGTTATTCATTTACAAACGCAGTCAGTCGCGGGTTTGATGCGAGATATTTGTCTAGGCGGAATTTAAATGAATCAACGGTGATGCAGTCTATAACGTCTCGGGGAAGCCCATTCCACAAGTTGACAACTCGATTGAAGAAGAAATTCTTAGATTCGTGTGAGTTAAAAGATTTACCAATAATTTTGCAACCGTTTCCCCGCGTGTAATTATATTGGTCGATAGTGAAGTACTTACTAAAGTTCATATTGTCGATGCCTTTGATGATTTTGAACACTTGAATTAAGTCACCTCTTAATCTGCGATGGGTTAAAGGAAATAGATTTAATTCTCTAAGACGCCCTTCGTATGGTTTGTTCTTCAGGCTAGGTATCATTTTGGTAACTCTACGTTGAACTCGTTCTAGCTTGTTTATATCTTTTGGTAATAAGGGCACCAGGATTGAACGCAGTATTCCAGAAGAGGGCGGACTAAGGAATTGTAAAGGGTTAGGATAACTTCTTTGGATTTATGCTCAAATGACCTGCCTATAAAGCCAATTATTTTGTTTGCCTTCTTAACAACTTCTGAACATTGTTGACTCGGTTTTAGGTTACTCGATATTGTTACTCCCAGATCGGTTTCTCTGTTTACATTCTTAAGCTGAGTGCCATTCATCGAATCGTTTGCTTTCTCATTTAGGTATCCGACATGTAGTACTTTACATTTATCCGCATTGAAACTCATTTGCCAAATTTGGGCCCAACATGACAATTTATCTAGATTGTGTTACATATCGTCAACTTGTTCTTTTGAGAGTACGCTAACTTAACCCTAAGACCCACGTTCAAGACAAATTCGTATATTTTACGTTAGACAAATGTCCTGGTCGAAGGTTTCTCCTAAACTGCAGGCTTGCTATCGCTCGCCAGGAAAAAATCGACACCTAGATGGTTCAACAGGACTTGAAATCACCAAGCATATACTGTATAATCACCAAGCATATACTGTATAATAACCACCAAGCATACACTGTATAACCACCAAGCATATACTGTATAATAACCAAGCATATACTGTATAATAACCAAGCATATACTGTATAACCACCAAGCATACACTGTATAACCACCAAGCATATACTGTATAATAACCAAGCATATACTGTATAACCACCAAGCATACACTGTATAATAACCAAGCATATACTGTATAATAACCAAGCATATACTGTATAATAACCAAGCATATACTGTATAATAACCAAGCATATACTGTATAATAACCAAGCATACACTGTATAACCACCAAGCATATACTGTATAATAACCAAGCATATACTGTATAACCACCAAGCATACACTGTATAATAACCAAGCATATACTGTATAATAACCAAGCATATACTGTATAATAATGCAAGTAATTCAACCCCTTCCGTACCGGCGACGTCTTTTTATGTATATTTTTGCAATATTCAGACGATATTTTGCAGTTTAAGAAGGATCTGTGGTAGTCAAAATGGCTAAGTGAGATAGTTCGAAGCCTGTTAATTGCTGGAGGCCCCTTATAAACGGACAAACTCGTCTAATAGTAGCCATAATAAAGTGAAAAAGGCGTCGCTGGTGGAGAAGATAGAGGATCAAATTGAACGGGTATAACTAAAGTAATAAAGTTAATCGGATAAAGTAACGCCTGAATGAACCAGCTGTCGAAGAGGAAATAAAAGCCGAGAAGGTGAATGGAACCGGCCCCTCTAATACCCGAGATTATTAATAGAAAGAAAAGCTGTATTGAAGAAGAAGGGGGAAGAGATGAGGAAGAGTAATAATAATGATGATGATGATAATAATAATAATAATAATAAATCATTTTTTTTTGTATTATCAATACTAATAATAATATCAATACTACTACAAATAATAATAGTAATAATAAAACAAAATAGTAATAATAAAATACTAATGTAAACCTCCTAAGACCATTCACTCAATAAGATAATGTTATTTTCATTATATTCTAGTTAACATTAACCAAATTTCAACAGCTTGGAAAAGACCTCTAAGAAAGAAAGTGGTAAACACTCAATTAGATATTTTCCAAGTTGAAGAGAATCGTGCACCGACAGCCATAATAAAAGAAACGAAATGGCCAAAGTACTGAGAGGTTAATTAATCAGAAGAGAGGTAGAGGTCCCTACAAAATGGCCAAAGTACTGAGAGGTTAATTAATCAGAAGAGAGGTAGAGGTCCCTACAAAATGGCCAAAGTACTGAGAGGTTAATTAATCAGAAGAGAGGTAGAGGTCCCTACAAAATGGCCTAAGTACTGAGAGGTTAATTAATCAGAAGAGAGGTAGAGGTCCCTACAAAATGGCCAAAGTACTGAGAGGTTAATTAATCAGAAGAGAGGTAGAGGTCCCTACAAAATGGCCAAAGTACTGAGAGGTTAATTAATCAGAAGAGAGGTAGAGGTCCCTACAAAATGGCCAAAGTACTGAGAGGTTAATTAATCAGAAGAGAGGTAGAGGTCCATACAAAATGGCCAAAGTACTGAGAGGTTAATTAATCAGAAGAGAGGTAGAGGTCCATACAAAATGGCCAAAGTACTGAGAGGTTAATTAATCAGAAGAGAGGTAGAGGTCCATACAAAATGGCCAAAGTACTGAGAGGTTAATCAATCAGAAGAGAGGTAGAGGTCCCTACAAAATGGCCAAAGTACTGAGAGGTTAATTAATCAGAAGAGAGGTAGAGGTCCCTACAAAATGGCCAAAGTACTGAGAGGTTAATTAATCAGAAGAGAGGTAGAGGTCCCTACAAAATGGCCAAAGTACTGAGAGGTTAATTAATCAGAACAGAGGTAGAGGTGCCTACAAAATGGCCAAAGTACTGAGAGGTTAATTAATCAGAAGAGAGGTAGAGGTCCCTACAAAATGGTCAAAGTACTGAGAGGTTAATTAATCAGAAGAGAGGTAGAGGTCCCTACAAAATGGCCAAAGTACTGAGAGGTTAATTAATCAGAAGAGAGGTAGAGGTCCCTACAAAATGGTCAAAGTACTGAGAGGTTAATTAATCAGAAGAGAGGTAGAGGTCCCTACAAAATTATCAAAGTACTGAGAGGTTAATTAATCAGAAGAGAGGTAGAGATCCCTACAAAATGACCAAAGTACTGAGAGGTTAATTAATCAGAAGAGAGGTAGAGGTCCCTACAAAATGGTCAAAGTACTGAGAGGTTAATTAATCAGAAGAGAGGTAGAGGTCCCTACAAAATGGTCAAAGTACTGAGTGGTTAATTAATCAGAACAGAGGTAGAGGTCCCTACAAAATGGCCAAAGTACTGAGAGGTTAATTAATCAGAAGAGAGGTAGAGGTCCCTACAAAATGGCCAAAGTACTGAGAGGTTAATTAATCAGAAGAGAGGTAGAGGTCCCTACAAAATGGCCAAAGTACTGAGAGGTTAATTAATCAGAAGAGAGGTAGAGGTCCCTACAAAATCCCGAGAACGCAGAGAAATAAAAGACGAGGTGTGTAGGAGAACAAAATATTACGGAAACCTAACAAATATAGAAAGTAGGGTAGGACAATCAAGAACGGCAAAGAAAGTAGGGTAAGACAATCAAGAACGGCAAAGAGAGTAGGGTAGGACAATCAAGAAAGGCAAAGAAAGTAGGGTATGACAATCAAGAACGGCAAAGAAAGTAGGGTAGGACAATCAAGAACGGCAAAGAAAGTAGGGTAGGACAATCAAGAACGACAAAGAGAGTAGGGTAGGACAATCAAGAACGGCAAAGAGAGTAGGGTAGGACAATCAAGAACGGCAAATAAAGTAGGGTAAGACAATCAAGAACGGCAAAGAAAGTAGGGTAGGACAATCAAGAACGGCAAAGAAAGTAGGGTAGGACAATCAAGAACGGCAAAAGAAAGTAGGGTAGGACAAGCAAGAACGGCCAAAGAAAGTAGGTAGGACAATCAAGAACGGCAAAGAAAGTAGGGTAGGACAATCAAGAACGGCAAAGAAAGTAGGGTAGGACAATCAAGAACGGCAAAGAGAGTAGGGTAGGACAATCAAGAACGGCAAAGAAAGTAGGGTAGGACAATCAAGAACGGCAAAGAAAGTAGGGTAGGACAATCAAGAACGGCAAAGAAAGTAGGGTAGGACAATCAAGAACGGCAAAGAGAGTAGGGTAGGACAATCAAGAACGCCAAAGAAAGTAGGGTAGGACAATCAAGAATGGCAAAGAGAGTAGGGTAGGACAATCAAGAACGGCAAAGAAAGTAGGGTAGGACAATCAAATCAAAAAAAACGGGACAGAGAGACAATCAGAGAAAGTAGGGTAGGACAATCAAGAACGGCAAAGAAAGTAGGGTAGGACAATCAAGAACGGCAAAGAGAGTAGGGTAGGACAATCAAGAACGCCAAAGAGAGTAGGGTAGGACAATCAAGAACGGCAAAGACAATAATCCGGGCAGAAAAGTGCGGGGATAAACAAAAAAAACGAAAGGAAGGAATAAACAAAAGACAAGAACAAGTGCGGAGGAAAGCAACGTACCAAGAACGAATACAAGACGAGACAGAGAAGGGGGAGATCTCGAGAAAAAAGGACAGAGAGATAATAATATACGAAGAAAGACGTGTGACAGACAACTTAAGGGGACATGGGCTGTTTTTCTGGTCCCCCTTCTCCCTCATGCTTACCCCCAATAGTATTCAGATTTTATGACGTTTGGCCCATTAGTTTGGCGATTTTAATACCTTTCGCCCCATGTCTTCGTCAATATTTAGACCTTTCGTGCTATTTAGGTGTCGATTTATTCCCCGGCGAACGATAGTGAGCCTGTAATGTTGGAAGAACTGGCCTTTGGCCGGGAAATTTTTCTACCGAAAAATGTACAAATTAATTTAGAAGGGGGATCTAGGGGGTGTTTTTTTTTAAGTTTGATGGAGGTCTAGGAAGGAAACTAAAAAAAAATAAAAATAAATAAATGACAAAATCTACCAAAAAGTGAACCATCCCATTAAGGGAGGTGTTACACGAACTCTTTTTCCGTCAATTTGTTCGGGCAATTGTAGTCTGACAGCTTCTTAATATAAGTTGTACCATAATTCAGCTGCCTAACATAGCCTGCCATCAGTCTAGTTTACGATTCTAACACAAAAGAGCCTCATTTTGTTTACAAGAGTTTCCCCTTCGAAAATTGCCGGAAAACGCGCTCGTGTGACGCTGGCCTAAAGGTGGTGTCACACGAGCCTTTTTTCGAGCAATTTTTACGGGCAATTATGGTCAGGAAGCTTTAAAAATTACACATCATCAGAATTAGGGCGCGTAATAACACAATCTACCTTCAGTCTAGTTACCGATACCAGTGCAAAAATGTCCCGAAATAATACGAGAAAAAACTTGCTCATCGAAAATTGCCGGAAAAAGCGCTCGTGTGACAGCGGCTTAAACAAATAAAGACCGATAGACAACATACACACAAGAAGAAAGGTAAAGTTTAACGTGTGACACTGGCCTAAACAAATAAAGACGGGCGATAGACAACATACACACAAGAAGAAAGGTAAAGTTAAACGTGTGACACTGGCCTAAACAAATAAAGACGGGTGATAGACAACATACACACAATAAGAAAGGTAAAGTTTAACGTGTGACACTGGCCTAAACAAATAAAGACGGGTGATAGACAACATACACACAATAAGAAAGGTAAAGTTTAACGTGTGACACTGGCTTAAACAAATAAAGACGGGTGATAGACAACATACACACAATAAGAAAGGTAAAGTTTAACGTGTGACACTGGCTTAAATAAAGACGGGTGATAGACACATACACAATAAGAAAGGTAAAGTTTTAACGTGTGACACTGGCCTAAACAAATAAAGACGGGTGATAGACAACATACACACAATAAGAAAGGTAAAGTTTAACGTGTGACACTGGCTTAAATAAAGACGGGTGATAGACAACATACACACAATAAGAAAGGTAAAGTTTAACGTGTGACACTGGCTTAAACAAATAAAGACGGGCGATAGACAACATACACACAAGAAGAAAGGTAAAGTTAAACGTGTGACACTGGCTTAAACAAATAAAGACGGGCGATAGACAACATACAAACAAGAAGAAAGGTAAAGTTAAACGTAAGCATAACGAGACGGATGGAAGACAACAAAAACAAAACAAGATCGGTGAAAAGCAACATAAGCATGTCGGGTGCAAGCTAAAGATCCGTGAGAAACTGCATAAGCAAAACAAGACAAAAAACTAGAAAATAAGAAAAAGAAGAAACGAAGAAGTAGGCAAAGAAGATAAAATAAGACGAAGACAAATAAGTTAAGAAAGTGTAAACAAAGTAAAAAAAAAAAAAAAAAAAATAAGAAAATATGAAAACGAAGACAAAGGAGATAATGACTAATACAAAGAAGACAAGAGGACAAGGAAGCCAATACAAAAGTAGAATACACATAAAAGACCTTAGCAAGAATAGACAGAGGTATGTAATCAAGAAAATGTATTGATGGAAACAAACTAAAAAAACTTTACAGATTATATATATATATATACCATATGAGGAGCACTATATTTTCACCTGATGAAGCTATATGCCAAACGTGTTCAATTAAGTGCTCCTCCTCATATGGTGTTTATATTCAAGACAATAAGTATAAAAAGGAGGCCAGAGTAAGGAAGATAATTTCCTCAAGAAGGATACTGCATTATTGGGGACAGTAAACTCGGTGAACCTAGCGCTGTCCCAATAACCGCTCTAGCTTCACTAACTTCTGCGTCGCTAACTTCATGCCGATATAATGTTCTCTCTCTCTCTCTCTCTCTCTCTCTCTCTCTCTCTCTCTCTCTCTCTCTCTCTCTCTCTCTCTCAGTTTCTTCTACAGTATACTGCATATTGAAGGCAGTAAACACGGTGAAGCTAGCGCTGTCCCAATAACCGCTAGCTGCACTAACTTCTCCTTTCCTACGCTAACTTTAACAATTATGTATATTTCCTCTCTCTCTCTCTCTCTCTCTCTCTCTCTCTCTCTCTCTCTGACAGAAGGAGAGGAGGAAAGGGGACGAGAAAATGCAAGTAAGAGCAAAAAAAGAGAGCAAACGTGAGTAACAGTATATAAACAATACATAAGATCAGTGATGGAATACGCAAGCCCAGCCTGGGCTTCTAACCTAGCTGAAACACATCATAAGACCTTACAGACTATTCAAAACAAAGCCCTGAAGATCATTACAGGCTGCACAGCTACTGCACCCACAGATCACCTACATCAAGAAACCAAAATCCTCAAAGTCAAAGACCATCTGGACATGAGAGGCACTCAATTCCTGGCAGCAGCCTCCACGAACCAAGACCACCCACTAAACTACATGGCAACACACCCACAGACACCAAGAAATGTCAAAACAACACCCAGCACACGGTATCACACACAATTATTGTCCTCTCTCCCTCCCTGCCCACCCCGACCCAACTTCCAGAAGCACATCCATACTCATATCTCTCACCGATCCATCCACTCACTCACAGACAACACGCAGCTGCATGCAACGACCTCCCGAAATCCATCCTTCCGAATCCTCCCTTCCTCGCGAGGACAGAGTCCACCTGGCCAGGCTGAGATGCGGACACCATTCAGCTCTCCTGAGCTATCAGAAGAGACTGGATGACTCCGTTGTCGACGCCTGCCCGGGATGTAACACAGCACCCCATACCATTAAACACATCATAGAAGACTGCATTTCACACAACCACTTACGCCAACAACACAATCTACACTCAATGAGAGCTCTGTGGGAAAGCCCGATCGTGGACCACCATGGCCTTTCTCAGGGACTCGGGGCTGTTCGGCCAGGCAGCTTAGGGAACAACAACAACAACGAGAGAGAGAGAGAGAGAACACACACTCCATCAGAATTACTGCCATCACACCAAAGCCTAACTCGACCGGATGCCCGCTATTATTTACTCGACCCATCACACCAACGTTCAATACCTGGCTTTGTTCACTTTTACCGCAATTCTTTCATGTTGTTGCTTCATAATCTTAAGGGGAGATCTCCACTTCAGGGAATTTTTTCTTGACCCCCTTCTCCCTCATGTTTAGCCTCATTGCTTTTGATATTATAAAACGTTTGCCCCATTAGTTTGGCGATTTTAAGAACTTTCACCCCATATTAAGACCTTTTGTGCTATTCAGGTGTCGATTTTATCCTGGCGAGCGATAGCGAGCCTGTAATTTAAGAGGAACCGGCCTTCGGCCGGGATATTTTTCTACCGAAAAATGTACAAATTTATCTTGAAAGGGACTCTAGGGGGTGTAATTTTAAGCTTGATGGAGGTCTAGGGAACAAACTAAATACCTCCCCTTAAGTTGGTGTTACACGAGCGCTTTTCCCGACAACGTTTTCAGGCAATTGTAATCTGGCGTCTTCGTAATGTTATATACTCTTTTGGTGTCTCTCTTAAATAGCAATGTTGCATCTCTTTCACTCTACTATCGCTATTACAACGATCAGTATTCTTCAGAGCTCTCTGAGTCCATACCTCCTCCCTTGCGGCGAGAGCGAGGCACCCACCTTTCAACACAGTCCCACTCCTATACTGTCCAGCTCTCCAACCCAAGAATTGGTAAATGTTCTCAGTCTTTCTTCTACTCAACAAGTGCACTCTGGAAATCTTTCCCTCAATCAACCTTTCTTTCATCCTATGACTTAGACTGTTATAAACTTTGTGTGTCCAGGCATTTTGACTCCAACGTCCCTTGATCAATAAATATCCGATTACTGGAAATTGTTATTAATGTCTGAACTACTTGGATGGTACTGATTGTTATTAATGTGTGAACTACTTGGATGGTACTGATTGTTATTAATGTCTGAACTACTTGGATGGTACTTATTAATGTCTGAACTACTTGGATGGTACTGATTGTTATTAATGTCTGAACTACTTGGATGGTACTGATTGTTATTAATGTCTGAACTACTTGGATGGTACTGATTGTTATTAATGTGTGAACTACTTGGATGGTACTGATTGTTATTAATGTCTGAACTACTTGGATGGTACTGATTGTTATTAATGTCTGAACTACTTGGATGGTACTGATTCGTGTAATTTTGGGATCTGACCCATTGACTAATAGCGATGCGGTTAAGGGGTCCCACCTCGCTTTTTTTTTTTTTCTCTCCCTCTTTTTTTGGCTTGTATTGATTCGGCCCCATTCAGCCTACTGTTTTAAGACGTTTACCCCCATCCAGGTGTCAATATTTTCCTGGCGAGCGGTAGCGAGCCCCAATATGTATATTTTTGTTTTGACAGCAAGCTAAATTTGTACATTTTTCGATAGAAAAATTTCTCCGGCGAAGCCGGATTTCTCCATACAATGCTGGCTCGCGGAGAAATCGACACCTGGATGGGGATACACGTCTTAATACAGTTGGCTGAATGGGGCCGAATGGATACAAGCCAGAGAAAAGGAGAGAAAGAGAAATAAAGCAGGTGACCCCCCCGTAATAGTTAATATATGCTCTCAAACATTGCAGTGAGAACAATGCAATAATTGAAACACTGAAACACGTACTATTCAAATAATGTTCAATATCTCTACAATCTACAAAAATTCGCGCAGTTGGATAGCACAGATGTATTATTATCAATTGTATAATAAATTAGTACTATAATGGCTCTATAGAGCATATGTCTACGCTGCGCATGTGTTCTTGGGGTGAACACTCTATATACCAAGTAACTCTATAGCTTTCAACACCAATATCTCACCGCAAACATTCCATTCTCAACACAAACTCAGTACACCTAATGAGAAGGTCAACTTTAAACTGGCAATGAGGACAACATCAATATTTCTAAACATGCATTGCCTTAGGAAAGAATGGTGGATGGACAAAAAGGAAACTGGAAACTCGATAAAAAAAAAAAAAAAAAAAAAAAAAAAAATCTGAATATTCTTTCCTCTTCCTCCTCCTCCCTCTCTCCCTCCCTCTTTTGTCTATACCTCCCCCCCCCCACCCCCCTCTCTGTCTTTACCTCCATGCCCCGTCCCCCCTCCTCCTCTGTTTCTATCTTCATGTACAGTTCCCCACATAAGTTCTGTTCCTGGTCGAGATCTTATTATGAGAGTAAACAAATTTGAATAAACTGAGTGTTTTTGTTTTATTACCAGTTGACTAATCAGATGAGTTAACCACTGCATAAGAAACTACACTCGTAATTCAAACATGAGCCTAATATTGTTCATGTATAAGATCACTGAGAGGAACAGAACATATGCGACCAACTGTACACTACCCGTTACCCCTCCTATTTCTCTACCTCTATGGCTCCCTCCACCTCTCTCTCTCTCTCTCTCTCTATACCCCCATGCTTCCTGCCCCTCTCCTCCACCCTCTCCACCTCTCTCTCTCTCTATACCTCCATGCTTCCTGCCCCTCTCCTCCTCCCTCTCTACCTCTATGGCTCCCTCCAACTCTCTCTCTCTCTCTCTCTATACCTCCATCCTTCCTGCCCCTCTCCTCCTCCCTCTCTACCTCTATGGCTCCCTCCACCTCTCTCTCTCTCTCTCTCTCTATACCTCCATGCTTCCTGCCCCTCTCCTCCTCCCTCTCTACCTCTATGACTCCCTCCACCTCTCTCTCTCTCTCTATACCTCCATGCTTCCTGCCCCTCTCCTCCTCCCTCTCTACCTCTATGGCTCCCTCCACCTCTCTCTCTCTCTCTCTCTCTCTATACCTCCATGCTTCCTGCCCCTCTCCTCCTCCCTCTCTTTACCTCCATGGCTCCTACACCCCCCCCCCCTTGATCCTCAGTGTTTTGGAGGACAAGCAGCCTAGAAGGGTCACTAGATCTGATGTTGCTTGATTTCCTTTGTACTCTCCCTCTCTCCATACCTCCATGCTTCCTGCCCCTCTCCTCCTCCCTCTCTTTACCTCTACGGCTCCTAACCCCCCCCCCCCCCCCCCCCCGTCCCAAAACCCTTCACTTTCTGCCTCCATGTCCCCTATCCCTCCCCCCCTCTATCTCTACCTCCATGTCTCTTGCATCCTAACCCCCTCTCTCTCCACCTCCGTGCCCCCTCCCCCTCCCTCCTTTTCATCGTAACTTCATTGTCATTTTTACTGCCTGCGTCATTGGTTCTCTCTCGCTCTCTCTCTCTCTCTCTCTCCCCCTGATTTTTTTTTCTCTCTCTGGGAATATATGCCATTGTTCTCTCTCTCTCTGGGGGATATCTGCCACTGTACCTTTTTCCTCTCTCCCCTCTATTAAAGAAGAAAGCAGCTGACCATTACGTGTTGCCTCCAGCTGCTGTCCCTTCTGCAGACTAGTGGACAAGAGGTCAGTCACATTCAAGATAAATTTCATGCATATTGCCGGGGGACATGGTCATAGATAAGGCGAGAGAGAGAGAGAGAGAGAGAGAGAGAGAGAGAGAGAGAGAGAGAGAGAGAGAGAGAGAGAGAGAGAGAGAGAGAGAGAGAGCGAGCGCATATTACAGACTGTTTGGACACTTGATCCTCAGTGTTTTGGAGGACAAGCAGCCTAGAAGGGTCACTAGATCTGTTGTTGCTTGATTTCCTTTGTACTCCTTTGATTATAATGTAATGGTTATACTAAATTAAGCTAAACCAACTAAGTACTGTGTATTTGGTTGATTGCAAAAAATTATACTTGATGTTTTGAAATCCCAACAAAAGAGATATAGTAAGTATTAGCAATGTTCACATGTTTTTATTTTGTTCGTGATAAATTGAAGAATCTGGTGACATCTGGCAAGTGTGTCCGCAGATTGAACGCTCCTATTGCCTATGAATATCAAAGATTCAAGTTGGCTCACCAAAAACAAACTTATCGTGAAAACCGCGTAATATTTCGTAGCAAAGGTATATGCGGTGGCTTTTCTATCTATCTATCTATATACTCAGGCCGAATCCCCACTTTTCCTTTTATTTGGGGGGGGGGAGACTAAAGACAGAGCCCGAATAGGGACAACACAACCGAGAACAAAAATGAACACGCAAAACAAAATACAAATTCACACACATCTACAGTAGGTCATCCAGGAGAAGACCCAGAAACCAGGGTGGCTTTTGGTAGTCACTAATGGAAAACAAAATTGTAGTATTTTGTCCGAATTACGTGTCTCTTTACCTGACTAATAAGCATTAAATCAAATTTCTAGTTGGAATTTGAATTATATAGGCGAGAGATTTCTGCCACTTAATGAGTATAAACTACGGTATATCACAATCTTCATATTTTGTTATCTTCAATAGTTTAACCCCTTCAGACTCATATGACGCAGAGGTTGCCAGATTAACAATAAGAAATAGAGTTCTCTCACTCTTATAATTACCTCTCCAAAATTAGTTTTCTGCCCACAGCTAACTCCAAGACAACTGCAGAGGTTGAAGTAACTAAACTAAAGGTTTCTAAATACCCCTGATGGTAACAAAGGCTTTAAAGTATCCCTAATAGGCTCAACACAGCTAACTCAAAGACAACTGCAGAGGTTGAAGTAACTAAAACTAAAGGTTTCTAAATACCCCTGATGGTAACAAAGGCTTTAAAGTATCCCTAATAGGCTCAACACAGCTAACTCAAAGACAACTGCAGAGGTTGAAGTAACTAAACTAAAGGTTTCTAAATACCCCTGATGGTAACAAAGGTTTTTGAGCCTATTAGGGATACTTTAAAGCCTTTGTTACCATCAAGGGTATTTAGAAACCTTTAGTTTAGTTACTTCAACCTCTGCAGTTGTCTTTGAGTTAGCTTTGGGCAGAAAACTAATTTTGGAGAGGTAATTATAAGAGTGAGAGAACTCTATTTCTTATTGCTAATCTGGCAATCTCTGCGTCATATGAGCGTGTAAGGGTTAAGGTCCTATAATTGGGGGCTTGCAACATTTTCCTGCATGCATAACTACATTTTCATGCCGATACCAATGAAACAATCATACTTTGATATGACTAAAAATCATGGAGACATTAAGGGGAGGTCTCCACTTGAGGGATTTTTTTCTTGACCCTTTCTCCCTCATGTTTAGCCCCATTGCTTTTGATATTATAAAACGTTTGCCCCATTAGTTTAGCGATTTTAAGAACTTTCACCCCATATTAAGACCTTTCGTGCAATTCAGGTGTCTATTTTATCCTGGCGAGCGATAGCGAGCCTGTAATTTAAGAGGAACCGGCCTTCGGCCGGGAAATTTTTCTACCGAAAAATGTACAAATTTATCTTGAAAGGGACTCTAGGGGGTGTAATTTTAAGGTTGATGGAGGTCTAGGGAACAAACTAAATACCTCCCCTTAACAAACCTGAATGGTGTAGATAATCTAGATATTTATACATTATAATCGGATTTAACTTATTCAGTACCGGTGCCGTCCTTTTAATTTAATTCTGGCTACTATTAAACGATTTTGTTCAGTTTAAAAAGTGCCTCAAGAAATTAAAAGGCTTCGAACTGTCTCATTTAACAATTTTGACTACCACAGATCCATCTTGAACTGAACAAAGGCGTCTAAATATAGCTAGAAATGTACTAAGGAAAGAAAACGCCGTCGGAACAGAAGGGGTTAAACAATGACCTGTCTCCCACGGTAACGAGAGCTATATGCCGTTTTCTTTCACATGAGTTAAATTTAATGATGACTCTCTCTCTCTCTCTCTTCCACTCCTCCTTTCTCTCTCTCTCTCTCTCTCTTTTCCACTCCCCTCTTAGTCTCCCCCCCTCTTTTTTTGTTCTCTCTCTCTCTCTCTCTTTTCCACTCCCCTCTCAGTTAAATTTAATGATGACTCTCACTCTCTCTCTCTCTTCCACTCCTCCTTTCTTTCTCTCTCTCTCTCTCTCTCTCTTTCTTTTCCACTCCCCTCTCAGTCTCCCCCATTTTCTCTCTCTCACACACACACTCTCTCTCACTCACACACTCACTCTCTCTCTCTCTCTCTCCCAGGACCACTTAACACTGCACTGCTCCCTCCCTTACAAGCACCAGGCACACAGTTACTCAAGCCAGGGTTGTTGTTTCACAGTAGTTTTATCAAGGAGGTGTTTTCTCTGGACCCCCTTCTCCCTCATGTGTAGCCCCATTAATTTTACGATTTAAAATACGTTCGCCCCGTTAGTTTGGAGATTTTAAAACCTTTCACCCCCTTTGACCTTTCGTGTCATTTATGTGTCAAATTTTGTTCATGCGAGTGATAGCAAGGCTACACTTTAGGAGGTATCGGCCTTCGGCCGGGATATTAATCTACTAAATACCATGCAAATTTATCTCGAGTTTAGAGGTCTGGGGAGCAAACTTAATATAAATACAAACCAACCCCTTAAGAAAGTAACCATGAACCAAGATTCCATTAAGCCTTTCAAACACAGATAATGTTTTTCTTTCCTCCCGGCTACCCCCAGCAGACTATATATAGGTGGGCAAGAACCTCTCTCGGCCACAGGGTTTAAAGCTGAAGTAACCAACGGGGGGGGGGGGGGGGGGCTTTTTGGTGTAGTGGTTATTTTGTGGTATATTATATATATATATATATATATATATATATACTGTATATATATATATATATATATATATATATATATATATATATATATATACAGTATATATACAGTACATATTTTTGTTTTTGTCCCCACTTTTCTCGCTAGACCTCCATCGCTGCACAAATAAGAGTAAATACAGTAAGACTAAGTACAGTAAGAGTATTTGTTATGCCCCACTGCACACCATTATGTCCAGACCACCACGCACCATTTACTCCAAACTAGAAACATTATTCTTAGGGAGTTTCTCTTTCTAGTAGAGATCCTTTAATGTGAGAGATCGGCCTTCTTTTATTTTGGCCGCCATTGAGGTGTTGTTCATTTTTTTAGTCGATGCTTTAGGTGCTTATGTTCAGGGTGTGGTGTCCCGAGTTCGAATCCCGGGAGAACCATATGCTTTCATTAGTTTATTCAAGTGCATTGGGGTTTGTAATTGATGATTAATGTAAAGAACGGAGTGTTCCTTAATCTATTGTATTTTTAGTTTCCTCCCTATACCTCCAGCAAACTTAAAAATACAACCCCAGGATCCCCTTCCAAGATATATTTGTACAATTTTCGGTAAAAAAAATGTCTCAGCCGAAGGCCGGTTCCTCTTAAGGGGAGATAGTTATTTTTTGTCTTGCCTCAACCCTTCTTCTTCATATTTAGCCCCATTAGTTTTCACATTTTAAGAGGTTCAGCCCATTAGTTTGGCGATTTTCAGACCTTTCGCCCCTTTTATCTGTCAATATTAAGACTTTCGTATCATTTAGGTGTCGATATTTTTCCTGGCGAGCGATAGAGAGCCTGTAATTTAAGGTGAGTTGTTTGGTAAGTAAGAGTATTGTTATGGTCCACCACACAGTCCACACACCATTTACTCCCAACCAGAAACATTATTCTTAGGGGCGTTTCCTCTTTCTAGTAGAGATCCTTTAATGTGAGAGATCGACCATATCTTCCTTTGGACGCTATTTATGCGTCTTAACCCTATTTGGTTTGAGGGAGGTCTTTTTGGACCTCTCCTGTTTATCTCCATTTGTTTTAGATATTTTAAGACGTTCCACCCCATTATCTTGACAATATTAAGACACTCCACTTCGTTCAGGTCTCAATTATTTTCTGGGCGAGCGATTTCAAACCTGTCATCAAGAAGAAATCGGCCTTCGGCCTGGACATTAATTATTCTACCAAAAAATTTACACATTTTGGTTGAAAGAGGGCTGGTTGAGCCGTTTTTAGTTTGAAGGATGTTTTTTTTTTTTTTTTTTAAGCACCAAATCAAATTTTTTGAAAATGAGAAATGCAAACAAATTCTACAATAATGATGAAACAGCATAAGCAAAGGGCAGTGCAGCCATAAATACGATCATTGATCCTCAATGATAGGTCAAGCCACGACTGCATTTCACCTTATTAACTGTAATATAGTTTTGTATTGTAGCAGACACACAAATAATATTTAATATGAATTTGGCTACACAGTCTTTTCAAATTTAAACAACCATTTAAGTCTAACCGATATATTCGAGTCCACATGTATATATATAATTAAACACCAACACAAGAAAACATTATGCCTTTTAAAGAATATGACACAAAATATAAATATGTGTTAGGCCTATGACAAAAACATCAGATCGATGTATCCACAGAAACCAGCTTACTTACTGAAATTCTTCCCATCACAACTAATTCAATTTTACATTACTTTTCCGGACGTATACTCAAGGCATAAATGCCAGCTGTAATTTTGCGACGCTACCCCTAGTATTTCTGCAGGAGAATGATGTCACAACCCCCCCCCCCCCCTCTCCCCGTACAGACATGTCAGAAATGGCACGGCAGATGATACCCATGCCAGCAAGGAATCTCTCTCCCAACGCGCCCCTGTCGACCTTGCCCTGGCCAGTCTCTTTAGCAGCTAAATCAGGAAAACCCTCAGGCAGTTCCAGTCAAGCCTGGAAACCTTTCTCTCTGACTAAAATTTACTTCAACCCAACTTATTCTTCCCCTATCCCCAGTTCCCTCTAACCCCCTTTGACTACTATTTTTGATTGATTGATTGAATGATGTAAGTTTCCAGGAAATGTGCTATTAGTGGACCACATATGCCTCTGATTCTACTGGTATGTAGCTATTAATACTGGCAAATATAGACAATCTGAACGATTTGTCTATTTTCTGTGTTTCTAAAGTATCCGCTTGAGCATAAAAACAACCTGGATTGATGAATTGTGCTTGATTTTTTAGCACATACAACTGCATCTAAAAGTAAATAACCTAACCTAACTACTATAGGTTAGGTTTTGGTTCATGCCTGAACAAATATAGGACTATTTTTGGTTATTATTGCATTCTCCAGGGCTCAAGGATCACAGGCACGCATCGTTTCCTTATAGAAGATTTCTTGGAAAGTGACGTCAGTCTTTTTCAGAAATACCCAAAGCCAGAATGAATGAAATCGTACTATATGCTCGCTCTCGCTCTCTCTATATATCTATATATATATATATATATATATATATATATATATATATATATATAATATATATATATATATATATATACAGTATATATATATATATATATATACTTACTATTGGTACGTATCTTACAAAAACATATACAGTATATATGTATATGAAAAATACATAAATATATAAATATATAAAACATAAATTAAGTACCGGTGCATATAAATAAAACAAAGATCTATCCTGTATGTTAACGTTATGGATTGGGAAACATTTCATGTAGCAAATATTTTATATGCTCGATTCTGTAATAATAACAAAATAAGGTACTTATTACCAAAACTACCACTAATTATTTCTCAATATTTGAAGGCTATTATAGAATAAGGATGTTTCAAAGATCATATTACAATATGTTTCATCCTCCGGAGATACATTTTATGTGCACTATATAAAGTACTGTAAAAACAAAAACAATTCACTATAATTCTCCCTATTGACGGCAGTGAAACTCTTATTAAGAGTTAAAATAGATGCTGATTTCAATAAATCCTGGGGGGGGGGGGGCCAAAGCCCCCTCTCAACCCATTCTGTATCCAAAGGCCAAAAAAAAAATATATATATATATATTTAGTATGAAAATGACTTACATCTGAGTGTTTAAGATTGTTGGATAATGGGAGAAATAACATTTGCCGGGGATTGTAACTAAATTCAACTACTGTATAATGATGAAAACTACCTAAAACCAAAAAGAAAAACCATGGGAAAATTAGTGGTAGTTTCGGTTATATTTTCCCAAATTAATGTGACGTACCTGAACCATGGGCACGAAGTAGCATAGGAAGCTGCCGAAGACCCAGTTCTGTATGAGCAGTATGGCCAGAGACAAGGGCAGCACCACCAGGCACATCACCAGGTTACACACACCCACGTTCACCAGGTAGGCGCAGGTGGCATCCCGGTACAGGCGCCGACGGAAGATGTGCCCCACCATACACACATTACCGACCAAGCCCAAGATGATGAGCAACCCGTAGAGGAAGATGAAGAGCGGGTAGACGTGCAGAAGGCGCCGACGGAGGTAAGGGCTCGCGAAGTCCACCGTCTCGTTAGGGAAGGACTCGAGATTGTGGATGATGTGAGCTAAAAGTTTATCGGGTAGAGCACCGATGTCGGGTCCTCCGTGCGGGTACGTGGGAGACATGGTCGGGTTTTATTATTCACCCGCGGATAACATGGTCGATTACTTGATTAATTCACAGTTTACCCGCAGGAGACACATAACTCTAGGTAATTATGTAGCTTGTTTACTGTTTATTTGCGTGAAACATGTTGAATTGTTGATTACTAGATAAATTCTCTGTTTACCCCCTCGAAACATAGTGCTTTGGGTGATTATATGGCATGTTTATTGTTTACTCGTGCAAAACATAGTGCTTTGGGTAATTATAGAGCATGCTTGCTGTTTACTCGCACGAAACATGATGAGTTGTTGATTACTCGATTCAATCACTGCTTACTCGCTCGAAATATAGTGCTCTGGGTGATTATATGGCATGTCTTACTGTTTACTCACGCGAAACATGGTGATTATGTAGGATTAGTTAGTTATAATAGGACTTCAGAGGCTATCAACCCTCCGGGATTATTTCGCGAGCATACTGGAAGTCAAGAATAACGTCAGGACTGGAGCTCCTCTTCGATAACTCCATTATTTCGACGTAGGATTATTTGAACCGTTCAGTGTTTAACCGAGAGAGGTATGGTGATTTTGTTTCGCCAAGTTCACAAATAGCGGGACACCCATTTGAACCCGTATCGAACGCAAACGAGACAGGACGAAGCTGTATGTTAGCCCAATTTCTTCAGATCTTGGCTTCAAAGGTTCATAGTTTCGAATAGGTGTAACCATATGCATACACCTATTACCTGGTGATCACTAGTTCGACTGAAACATGCCATTATATTCTTGAACTTAACCACATTGAATTCAAACTTCGAACTTAATGAGAAAACAAATATATAGCTAATATCAAATACTGTATATGAGATATAAAGTTTTCAATAAATTAACACTTAATTATCTATACTTCGTTCGATATAGGACGGGCAACACCTTTCCCACATAATTAGCAAAAGATGATTAAGGAACAATTACAGTACTTTATTTTTCCTGAGTCATTAGGTCGAGCTAGACATGTTTGTTTCTTGATTAACTGCTGAATGTGCTTGGGTTTGTTAATATTGGCTTGTTTCATAATATAACTTCGGATTTCGAGTAGATACGTTGTTTATAGTCCTTCATTGTGAAAAGATTTGTTTTCTACGAAGAGTCAGGAGCATAAATGGTGATGCACTCAAATGAATCAGTATCGAACACAAACGAAGCAATACAGTGTTTCATTATAGCCCAGATGCTTCATAACTTGGCTTTAAAGGTTCAGAGACTCGAATTTGTGTAACATTATATATGCCCACGACTGTACACTCGCCCACACAAGTAACTGGTACACTACTATACACTAAATTTGAGCCAATGTACACTAATTGAGCGAAAACACTGACTCGGGCATGTATTTAAAGGGTGTTTTTCACAATAATGTCAAAATGTTTTGATTAATATTTTGTACCACATTTCACTGCAGAGGATTATACTTTCACTATATTACCAGGAGCCTCCCGTTTCTTGAAGGGTTGAGGTGATGGTACAGTCGTGGATAATAATATCTGGACAGTGCAAAGAGGAATAACTATTCGCACAATTCATGATGCTCGTTTAATTCATAATTAGCTTCCTTTTGATTTGATGTTCAACATACCATTTTAACACATAACTATATTTCTATTTCTTCTCCACTACTGTTTCCCCAAATATTACCAATGTAAATATTAAAAGCTGTTACATTACGTATCTGTTCATGTTTTCCTTATTTGATACTACACCAGTTTTCATATAATATTATATTGTATTAATTTTACTCCTTGTGCATTTTTGTTACTATTCCCTTCCTGTATTTTTTCAGAGTTTGGTTTACGTGTTTCCATAAAGTTTGTTCTTTGAGTGTCCACTGATGCATCAACCTGTAAAAAAAGAAAGTTCAATTAGATTCTAGAAATACTATTCTTTGTCCATTACATAGCTAAAATATTGAACTACTAAATATTCTTCTATATTGTATGCATTAACCATAATCACCTCTGGTATCATCTGAGCTATTGTCATCTAACCTAGTCTTCTCTAATCCTCAATTATGTAGACAATTATCGATGTACTATTTTGAGGTTCTTTCGCATCGGAATCGGAAACTAGATCGAAGGTAGATTATGTTAGGTAGTTTAATTCTATGAACCTTGAATTCTGAAGCTACCAAACTACAATTGCCTGTAAACAAAATGACGAAAAAATCGCTCGTGTAAAGCGAAGAAAACGTATACTGGGGTTTATTTTCCGATTATATTAGCCTTCAACGTGTCGGAAAATAGGAGCCTGGATCTGTCAATCTTCTTCAGTTCGTCTTAGGTAGCACAGTTATTTTAAAGTCTTACCTCTTGACTTTATTTGATGCGAACCGGATCTGTTTAGTCCCTCTCTGATTCCCTCGATAGTTTATAGATACAATAGGTACAAAGGAGTACAAAGGAAATCAAGCAACAACAGATCTAGTGACCCTTCTAGGTTGCTTGTCCTCCAAAACACTGAGGAGCAAGTGTCCAAACAGTGGTTTAGAGTGGGTAAGGGAACATTGGAAAGGGAATTACTGCCCTGTCCGTGGCAGGATTAGGAAGTTAGTAGAGGACAGATGGGTTAGTAACTGAGGGGGGGAGGTCGTTTCAACTCATTAGTTTGTCCATTATATCGCCACATTCAAGAGGCGATTGAGCGATGGTTTGAGTCTAATGATGGCCAGAATAAACTGTCAAAATGGGTCATGATCTGCAAAGGGTTAAGCCATCTTTAGTCTAGTTTTCGATACATGATCTGCAAAGGGTTAAGCCATCTTTAGTCTAGTTTTCGATACATGATCTGCAAAGGGTTAAGCCATCTTTAGTCTAGTTTTCGATACATGATCTGCAAAGGGTTAAGCCATCTTTAGTCTAGTTTTCGATACATGATCTGCAAAGGGTTAAGCCATCTTTAGTCTAGTTTTCGATACATGATCTGCAAAGGGTTAAGCCATCTTAGTCTAGTTTTCGATACATGATCTGCAAAGGGTTAAGCCATCTTTAGTCTAGTTTTCGATACATGATCTGCAAAGGGTTAAGCCATCTTTAGTCTAGTTTTCGATACATGATCTGCAAAGGGTTAAGCCATCTTTAGTCTAGTTTTCGATACATGATCTGCAAAGGGTTAAGCCATCTTTAGTCTAGTTTTCGATACAAGTGTAACGGAATACACAAATGTTGCCATGAAGTTCTTGATCATCGAAAATTTACAATAAAACTCTTGTGTGAAATCTCCTTTACAAATGTGAGATTGGATTATGTCTGAGCAGAATGAATAGATAGATAGATAGATAGATAGAGAGAGCGAGAGCGAGATTGGGTTTGACTGACGGTATGATGAGAAGAAAAATTAGGATTGGCAGGATAAAAGGAACAGGAAGATTGGGTCTGGGGAGAAGATAATGGGGTTTTATTGGAGCTGGCAACACTCTCTCTCTCTCGCTCTCGCACTATCTCTCTAATGCTAACTCTCTAACTCGCTCTCTCTCTCTCTCGATAGATAGATAGATAGATAGATAGGTAGATAGATAAATACATATAGATAAATAGATAGATAGATAGATACACAAATAAATATAAATATATTATCATTTCCCTAGCCTAAGAGGATAGTACTTTCGATTTACGTCAATGGCTTTAAGGGGAGGTTTTTAGTTTGTTTCCTACTCCTCCAGCAATCTAAAAATGTCACCCCCTTGACCCCCTTTCAAGATAAATTTGTACATTTGTCGGTAGAAAAATGTCCCGGCCAAAGGCCGGTTCCTCTTAAATTACAGGCTCGCTATCGCTCGCCAGGATAAAATCGAGACCTGAATGGCACGAAAGGTCTTAATATGGGGTGAAAGTTCTTAAAATCGCTAAACTTATGGGGCGATCATTTTATAATATCAAAAGCAATGGGGCTAAACATGAGGGAGAAAGGGGTCAAGAAAAAAATCCCTCAAGTGGAGATCTCCCCTTAACGATTATCTCTCTCATGCACATTAAAAATTAGCACACAATGAACAAGTTTGCAAACACTGTCGTAGCCAAAAAAAAAAAAAAAAAAAAACAATCTTTACACTGGTGAGCTGTAAATAATCTAGTGTGAACGGAATGCATCGGGTGAAACATACGTCTGTGAGGTATTCTATATATTATTGTGTGTTTATTAGTTTCACCACAACACCAAACACCTCCAATGAAATTAATGAAAGCATATATGTGATCCACCAGGATTCGAACCCCGGGTTATCACACACAGATTTCTAGACACCTTAACCATTACACCACCAAGATTATCATAAGATTTCGACCCACTTCCAGAATGTTTAGAGCGTTAATGTAAAGATTGTTTTTTGGTCGAGTGTACATTCAGGATATCCACAAAAATAATCAAACTAAATTCTTGTTTCTCAAATGAGTTGAGTTCATAACTAATTGATGCCCCATTCAATATGCAAATGGCAAAGGAATAAAGGACTGTTATGGCTTGTTTCCCGTGTTCTATTGTACAACTTATAATTTGTATTAATTATTATGTTCCTTCCAACAACCAACCATACTCCTAAAATCGATTAATGAAATTTACAAACACATGTGGCAGTCCGTGAATTCGAACCCAGGATGCTCACACCGAAAATCAACACCTTATACATCGCACCACGAAGACAGTTAAAGGTTGGTGGACACTGCCTACGATTTATTATGCAACTTCGAATCCTGCATATCAATCTAAGCATGTACACACATCCCAACTGCAACTCACGTAGGCTATGCATATGTGAAAAATAAAATAAGATTTATAAGATATGGTATTTATTCAAGTGCATTGGGGTTTGTAATGGAGGATTAATGTTAAGAAAGGGGTGTTCCTCAATTTCAGCCTTATTTGATGTCGCCTTGAAATATTACCATTACCGGTATTATTATAAGCATTACATTTGACTTTATGTAATGATAAATCTCACTCACTCTCACTCACTTCTTCTCTCTCTCGTTAATAGTTAATCATTGGTCGGATAGTTGGTCTTTCCACTTTAAGGCCTACCGGTAGATGCGCACTCACTCTCTCTCTCTCGTACCTGAATTGATGTGTTAGTTATATATATATATATTTTTAAAAATATCTTTATAATATATACCGGTATATATATATATATATATATATATATATATATATATATATATATATATACCGGTATATATATATATATATATATATATATATATATATATATATATATATATATATATATGCCCGTAAGAATCCCTTCAGCAAAAAGGCCTCACCAGACCCTATCCCTCCCTCCCACCACCACCAAAAAAGAAAAGAAAACAAAAATATTTATATGCAGAACTCTCTTCCAAGCTAAATTTAAGTATGATTTACTGGAGTAAGCTCAAGACAGAATACCGGCATCTCTTAATTTATAGGCTCGCTTTCGCTCATGCAGAACACATCTGCAACTGAAGGGGAGAAAAGTCTCACAATCGCCAAAAGTAATGGGACGAAACGTAAAATTTAAAGGGAGAAGGGGTTCCAGAAAAGAAAACTCTCCTTTAACCAACCCTCATTCCTCCTCCTCCTTTTCCCCTTCTTTCTCTTCCTCCCCCTCTTCTTCTTCTTCCTCCTCCTCCTCTTCCTCTTCCTCTTCCTCTTCCTCCGTACCCCACAAGAGACTAATTGACAAAATAAAAGCTCATGGCATAACAGGAAAAACTCTGAAATGGCTCGAAATTTGGCTCTCAGACCGTAAACAACGAGTTGTAATAAATGGTGAAGAATCTGATTGGTGCAAAGTAAATAGTGGCGTTCCCCAGGGTTCGGTATTAGGTCCTATTCTTTTTTATAATTTACATAAACGACTTAGACGAAGGAATAGAATGCAAATTTCGAAATTTGCTGACGATACAAAAATTACTAATAAAGTAACCTCAACAGTACATTGGCAAAAACTACAAGGTGATCTAGACACTTTAGAAAACTGGGCAGAAAAATGGCAAATGAAATTCAACATAGAAAAATGCAAAGTATTACACATCGGTAGTAACAACGCTAAAAAATATTACTCAATGAACAACATTCAACTATCAAAAACAAATAATGAAAAGGATCTGGGAGTTATAATATCAAGTGACCTGAAGCCGAGTAAACAGTGTACAGAGGTAATAAAAACTGCTAATAAATTGGTGGGTTTCATCGGCAGAACATTCAAATTCAAATCAGAAAAAATCATACTTACTCTATTCAAATCATTGGTGCGTCCCCATCTCGAATACTGCGTGCAATTCTGGTCACCGTACTACCGAAAGGACATAAATAAACTTGAAAAGGTGCAACGCTGTCACTAAAATGATACCTAGATTGCGTAATAAACCGTACGAAGAGCGCTTAAAAGAACTAAATTTGTTTAGCTTAACAAAGCGCAGAATGAGGAGTGACCTAATAGAGGTGTTCAAAATCTTCAAGGGATTCAGCAACCTAAATGTAAGCGAATTATTTACGATCAATCAAGCAAACACGAGAAACAATGGTTATAAGATTATAGGCAAGCGTTTTCGTTCTCACGAGGCGAAGCATTTCTTCTTCAACCGCGTTGTGAATAATTGGAACAGACTACCCTCGAACATTTTAAACTGTAATACTGTCGACAAATTTAAGAACCATCTGGATAAACACATGGCAAATAACCCCCGATTAACACAGTTTCTTTCAGAATAACGCGCAACGAAATGTCAACGCATACCGCAATGTATATTGATTTTCATACATCTGTTCCCTTTCAGAATTGTAGTAATAGAGTTAGCTTAGATTACAAATCAATTTATTTTTTCTCCCTGTCCTGTCCGAATTTCCGTGTCAGTTTTTCAATACTACATGGTATTTTTCCTATCTGTTTCCATGCCAGCATTAGCTGGAGGGAGTGGTGGGTGGGGAGGAGCCTTCTTCTTTGCTATCCTTTTCTCTACCTCGTAGTCAGTAGATTAGTAGTTTTAGATATCCAAACTGCCCCGTAAGGACCAATAGGTCTGTTGCAGTTTGTTCTCCTTTGTATTCCTTTGTATTCGTCCTCCTCCTCCTCCTCCTCCTCCTCCTCCTCCTCCTCTTCTTCTTCTTCCTCCTCCTCTTCTTCTTCCTCCTCCTCCTCCTCTTCTACTTCGTCTTCCTCCTCCTCTACCTCCTCCTCCCTTCCTTCTTCCCGTATCTTATTATCCAGTATTTTCTCATTTTCTCCTTGTAAGCCCCCACCCCTCCTCCTACCCATATTCCCTCACCCCTTCTACCCTCTAGTGTCGTCAGGCGAGGACATACTGAACCATAATTCCTGAGAGAAGAGGGGGACGGACTGGAGACAGAAAAATTGAAAAGGGGAAAAAATAATTATAGTGGGATGGAAGGAAAAGAGAAAAAATATAGGGGGAGGAAAGGAAAAGGGGAAAAATAATATATAAGAACAGGGAAGGAAAACGGGGAAAAATATAATATAGGGAGAGGGAAGGAAAAGGGGAAAAATATATAGGGAGAGGGAAAGAAAACGGGAAAATATATAGGGAGAGGGAAAGAAAACGGGAAAATATATAGGGAGAGGGAAAGAAAACGGGAAAATATATAGGGAGAGGGAAGGAAAGGGGGGAACAAATATAGGGGGATGGTGGAAGGAAAGGGGGAATATATAGGGAGAGGGAAGGAAAGGGGGAACAAAATTACTGTGGTGAAGGCTTATAAACTATGATGAGGTATAAGAAACAATAAATACATATATACACCCACAATATACACTATATATATATATATATATATATATATATATATATATATATATATATATATATATATATAATTATACAGGTATATTAGCATCCTCCCTTCCGTGTTAGGCCTCTGCAGTAATTTACAACTTCGATAAATAATATTAACTTCAACGCCATTCTCCATCTGGCCTACCGCATCATTAAACTGAGTATTTGGATTATACATATAAAGCTGAACCTGCCTCATTTATTATTCATCATTATACTTCCACGGCTGCCAGATATTTTAAGCTGACGTTTCAGCCGCGGATCTACCGGGTGTAATCGTGAATAATTTTGGGTTTTCTTAAGCATTTAATTCACCATTCATTAATTTTGAATAATACTACTGCGAGTGCCAAGATCTAAAAATATGAACATGAAGAACAGGAAACCTTTGAACCATTAGATAGATAGATAGATAGATAGATAGATAAATAGATAGATACATGAATATAAATAAGTAGATAGTTAGATAGATATAGATACACAGATATACACTAACTACAAAACCCAATAAATAGTACATACTGCAGCCCCCCTCCAAGCCCAAGTGATATCCAATGCCTTCCCTGTTGAATACTTAGGGTCCCTTGTGTGATTATGAACCCATTAAAGGTAATTCAATCCAATACCAGCACCCGGTGATCCTCTCGTTAGCGCTCGCTCAAGTACGGTTAGCTCTTTGGGATGGTTTTACTTGGAGTACTGTACGCGCTCTCTGTTATTGCTTTGATTGTTATTGCTTTGGTTGTTATTGCTTTGGTTGTTATTGCTTTGATTGTTATTGCTTTGATTGTTATTGCTTTGGTTGTTATTGCTTTGATTGTTATTGCTTTGATTGTTATTGCTTTGGTTGTTATTGCTTTGGTTGTTATTGCTTTGATTGTTATTGCTTTGGTTGTTATTGCTTTGATTGTTATTGCTTTGATTGTTATTGCTTTGGTTGTTATTGCTTTGATTGTTATTGCTTTGGTTGTTATTGCTTTGATTGTTATTGCTTTGATTGTTATTGCTTTGGTTGTTATTCCTTTGATTGTTATTGTTTTGATTGTTATTGCTTTGATTGTTATTGCTTTGATTGTTATTGCTTTGGTTGTTATTGCTTTGATTGTTATTGCTTTGGTTGTTATTGCTTTGGTTGTTATTGTTTTGATTGTTATTGCTTTGATTGTTATTGCTTTGATTGTTATTGCTTTGATTGTTATTGCTTGCGGAGTGCCGTAGGGGTTGGACAGGAGGGATTGTTTTCATCTGTGTCTCTCTGTGGGTCTTTGTTTTCGAATATCTCTAGAACAAATTAATTATGTTTGATTAAGCTGACCTTACCGAGTTTTCCTTCAATTATTGGGGGGAACATCTTTGCAAGCAGCTTTCCATTTTGTCTCCTGCATACACATTGGGAATACAATACTTAATCGGTACGTTCATATGGTACCCGATTAAATCCCATTAACTTTTGGTGTAAATTCATGGTCCCGCTGCCCATAACCTACCCCTATATTGAACCTCCCTTTGTAATGACTAGAAATATACCGTACTAAGCTATAATGTAAATACCCCGGTTCAGTCTCTACCAAAAGGGCTCGGTCTTTTAGTACGGTGAATAACGTGGTGGACTCATGACCATGAAGAGATGGTTCGTACCTCCGCACGGGAGAGATTTTCTACCTGATTCAATTTTCTGATTGTATAAATGCGTAAAATATTACCAAAGGAGTGAGAAATAACAATTTAGTGATCACCATCATCACCACGATTATACTCATCACCACCATCATCATCAGAACCACCAAATAACATCATTACCACCACCATCACTATCACTATCATCACCAACATCAGCATCAACATCCCTACCACCATCACCATCAACATTACCACCACTATATCAGCATTTCCAGTATCTTCACCACCACCATCATCACCTTCACCACTATCATCATCATCATCACCATCATCACCACCATCAGCATCAACATCCCTACCACCATCACCATCAACATTACCACCACTATATCAGCATTTCCAGTATCTTCACCACCACCATCATCACCTTCACCACTATCATCATCACCATCACTATCACTATCATCACCACCATCAGCATCAACATCCCTACCACCATCGCCATCAACATTACCACCACTATATCAGCATTTCCAGTATCTTCACCACCACCATCATCACCTTCACCACTATCATCATCATCATCACCATCACTATAACACCATCATAACAATCACCAAGTTTCTCCAATCAACCCGAAAGCATCCCGTTGCTGGCTTCGTTATTGTTCGTTCAAGGACTGTCACCCTCTTTGTGTAATGACTTCACTCGGAAGGCCAGCTGGCTTTAATTGGGGAGAGAGAGGTGGATTATCGGATGTGTTTTCTATTTGTAATTTGGGATATCAGCATAATCCTCCTTCACATCCTTTGCTCACTTCCCCTCCTCCTCTTCCTCATTTTCTGTTAATCCTATTTCTCCCTCAGTCACTCCTTTTCTTCTTCTTCATCTTCCTCTTCCTCCACCATTAGTTATATTTCTCCCTAAGTCACTCCTTTTCTTCTTCCTCATCTTCCTCTTCCTCCACCATTAGTTATATTTCTCCCTAACCCACTCCTTTTCTTCTTCCTCCTTTTCCTCCATCCCTTTCTCCTCCTCCTCCTCCGTTACTCCTATTTCTCATTGACTAACTCTTCCTCCTCCTCCTCCTCCTGCCCCTCCCCCTCCTCCATTAATCCGATTTCTCCCTAACCGACTCCTTTTTCTTTTTCCTCCTCCTCTGTTAATCCGATTTCTCCTTAACTAACTAACTCCTCCTCCTCCTCACATCACCACTATCACCCTCCTCCTCCTCCTCCTCACATCACCACTATCACCCTCCTCCTCCTCCTCCTCCTCACATCACCACTATCACCCTCCTCCTCCTCCTCCTCCTCCTCCTCCTCCTCACCACATCACCATAATCACTACTGATTCACTGCAGGGACGAACTATCCTTATTACAGCATAATGTTATGTTTACTCCATTAAGTTCACCAATAAATGTTTAGATATTATGTTAAATGTCAGAGTATTCAAAGTATTTATTTTCAATAGGTAAGTAACTACAATTGTTCTACGTACGGTAATGTCGTGTAAACCTTAAGGGGAGATTTCCACTTGAGGGAGTTTTTTCTGGACCCCTTTCTCCCTCATGTTTAGCCTCATTGCTTTTGACATTTTAAGACGTTCGCCCTAGTAGTTTTGACATTTGAAGACATTTTGCCCCATTTATATCAATTTTAAGACCTTTCGTGCCATTAAGGTGTCGATTTTTTCCTGGCGAGCGATAGCGAGCCTGTAATTTAAGAGCAACCGGCCTCCGGCCGGGACATTTTTCTACCGAAAAATGTAAAAAATTATCTTGAAAGGGGGTCTAGGGGGTGTAATTTTAAGCTTGATGAAAACGTAGGGAACAAACTAAATACCTCCCCTTAATGTAGGCCATCCAGAAGAACATAAGAACATAAGAACAATGGAAATCTGCTGAAGGCCGATCGGCTCATACGAGGCAGACCCCTTCTTCCCTGTTAGTTCTTTCCCTGCACTAAAAATATCTCCCCTCACAACCTTACAACCCCTACACTTCATCTATATTATAGGGTTCTGAGTTATGTTCGAGATGATTTGCACACATGTATTTGCACACATGTATTTGCACACATGTATTTGTACACATGTATTTGCACACATGTATTTCGTATATTTATCTTTGGTATTGATTAACCTGGGTTCACTACTAACGGCATTCCTACTTAAAATACTACTTCTTTAGAACTTATAGGTAGCTTCTTCCCTTTACACACACACACAAACACACACACGCACACACACACACATAATATTTCAAAATCTCTCATTATAAATAAATACGCCATGACAGCTAAAATACATATTATCATGAGAGAGAGAGAGAGAGAGAGAGAGAGAGAGAGAGAGAGAGAGAGAGAGATTGAGCAAACACCCATCTCATAAGAAAACAATACGAATAAAGACAGACAATACCTGGCCTAGCGAAGTGTTGGCAGAGGGATGGAAAGCTAAAAGAAAGACAATACCTGGCCTAGCCAAGTGTTGGCAGAGGGATGGAAAGCTAAATGAAAGAGTATGTTGAAAGAGTAGGCTATGTTGAAAGAGTAGGCTATGTTGAAAGAGTAGGCTATGTTGAAAGAGTAGGCTATGTTGAAAGAGTAGGCTATGTTGAAAGAGTATGTTGAAAGAGTAGGCTATGTTGAAAAGTAGGCTATGTTGAAAGAGTAGGCTATGTTGAAAGAGTAGGCTATGTTGAAAGAGTAGGCTATGTTGAAAGAGTATGTTGAAAGAGTAGGCTATGTTGAAAGAGTAGGCTATGTTGAAAGAGTAGGCTATGTTGAAAGAGTATGTTGAAAGAGTAGGCTATGTTGAAAGAGTATGTTGAAAGAGTAGGCTATGTTGAAAGAGTAGGCTATGTTGAAAGAGTATGTTGAAAGAGTAGGCTATGTTGAAAGAGTATGTTGAAAGAGTAGGCTATGTTGAAAGAGTATGTTGAAAGAGTAGGCTATGTTGAAAGAGTATGTTGAAAGAGTAGGCTATGTTGAAAGAGTAGGCTATGTTGAAAGAGTAGGCTATGTTGAAAGAGTATGTTGAAAGAGTAGGCTATGTTGAAAGAGTAGGCTATGTTGAAAGAGTATGTTGAAAGAGTAGGCTATGTTGAAAGAGTATGTTGAAAGAGTAGGCTATGTTGAAAGAGTAGGCTATGTTGAAAGAGTATGTTGAAAGAGTAGGCTATGTTGAAAGAGTAGGCTATGTTGAAAGAGTATGTTGAAAGAGTAGGCTATGTTGAAAGAGTATGTTGAAAGAGTAGGCTATGTTGAAAGAGTAGGCTATGTTGAAAGAGTAGGCTATGTTGAAAGAGTAGGCTATGTTGAAAGAGTAGGCTATGTTGAAAGAGTATGTTGAAAGAGTAGGCTATGTTGAAAGAGTAGGCTATGTTGAAAGAGTAGGCTATGTTGAAAGAGTAGGCTATGTTGAAAGAGTAGGCTATGTTGAAAGGAAAGTAGAGTACAGTTGGAATCAAACATCACAGTACACCTTCACATATCCAGCTCTCCTTAGTTTGAGTGATGAAAAGCGTATTGAGACTAGATAAATAGGCAGATAATGAAGATAATTATATAGATAACACATATGTTAATTGATATTGATAACTAGGTAGAATAACAGATACATCGTTATTTTGACAGATGGATTGATAGATGATAGATAGATATAGATACATATATAGCTAAAGATATAATATATATATATATATATATATATATATATATATATATATATATTTATATATATATATATATATATATAGAGAGAGAGAGAGAGAGAAAGATAGAGATGAACCCTAGCTACTGGAAGAACATTAATCTAACCCTCACCCTCCCATGATTAAAGATCCTCGATATTTAGTCTGATTATGCTATCTCTCTCTCTCTCTCTCTCTCACACACACACACACACACACACATATATACACACAAACACACACTTATATCCACCCTCTCGTACGCACACACTCTCCTTATCCACACACATACATGGAAACCCACATATGCATCCACCCCTCAAACACAGATGCACACACACTTTTTCTTATCCACACAATTACACATACTAAGTACTGTATATTTGCCCCTAATTCACTCATAATGCGCACCGAGGGGTCGGGGGTTCAATCCCCGGCCGGGCGGAGACAAATTGGGCTTGTCTCCTTTCATGTGTTAGCCTCAGTTCACCTAGCTGTAAATAGGTACCTGGAATAAGTGGACGACGTTGTGACGTCCCATCTGGGGTTGGCAAAAATGGTACAAGGCGAGATGGGTATCATATGGTTCACCTAAGCTGATGGCTACCTAAGCCTTCGGGCGAGACGGTACCGTCTATAGTGAGAATGGTACCATACAGATCCACCCTAAGCCTTCGTTTTCGATGTCGCCAATTGGCTAAAAATACAGACTACACACACATCCACAGCCATTCCAACGATACATATAACACCTACACATATAGGAGGCGGGAAATAACGAGCATGCTCACTCCCGCAATACAACTAGAGTAAGTACAACTAGAGTAAGTACACACACACACACACACACACACACACACACACACACACACACACACACACACACACACACACACACACACACTTATAGTAAAGTTGAAATGGAGAAATAACGGCATTATAGAAATCTAACATAATTACAACAATCTAACTGAAATTGGTAACGTTCTGAAGTAAAGGGAGAATTCATTAATTTGTAAACATCTGTAGTCGGCTAATTGCAAGCGAGTTAGTTGTCAAGGCAATTGTTGTAAGCTTGGACATAGAATAGTGTTGTCCTCGCAAATACTGTCACATTCACTAACCTCTCTGTCTATCTATCTATTTGTCTATCTAGCTATCTACTTTACCTAATCTACTCTACTCTACTCTTCTCTCTCGATATCTATCTATCTATCCATCTATATCTATCTATCTATCTATCTATCTGTCCTACTCATCTATACTCTACTTTACTCTAATTTTACTCTCTCTCTCTCTCTCTACTTATAGACTCGATGCTCTCTCTCTCTCTCTCTTTCATCTATCTATATATCTATCTAGTTTACCTATTCTTCTCCCACCCCACCCCCTCTGATATACCCCAGCAAACACTACAACACAGGAGGGTCATTAGCACCACCTGTTGCCCCGTAATATTAACCTTTGTAACTATATAACTTGGCTGGAGTTCGGTGCTCTGTAATTACCCTAGTGTATTGTGCATTATCAACTCTGCGCCTAAATACCCCCGAGGGAGTAGGACGTGGGCAGGAGACTTTGTGGGTCCCCCGAGACCGAGACCGAGGCCTAGTCTTCACGGCCAAGGAACGTTTTTGAGATAACTTCCCCTGCCGGCGAGTGGGATCGACAGGGGAAGTTGTTGTTGTTGTTGTTGTTGTTGTTGTTGTTGTGTGTGTGTGTGTGATGACAATACGCAGAAGCACACACATACACCCACACACACATACAGAGACACACACACACACACACACACACACACACACACACACACACACACACAGATAAATTTCCAATATCCTCCTCGAACAAAATACCTCCCCCTTCCTTGTTTTTACCAGGATAGTCTTCCACTTCGCCTTTTACAATATTAAGGATTAAACTTAGATATCCTGCATCACCCTACAACAGAGAGAGAGAGAGAGAGAGAGAGAGAGAGAGAGAGAGAGAGAGAGAGAGAGAGAGAGAGAGAGAGAGAGAGAGAGAGAGAGAGAGAGAGAGGCTTGATTACACAAACACACTCACCTCCCCGTGGCGTAACTGATAGCGCGTCTGGCTCACAACCAGAAGGTCCCAGGTTCGAGACCCGGGCGGGGAAGAGACATTTGGGCAAGTCTCCTAACGGTGTAGCCTCTGTTCACCTAGCAGTATAAATAGGAACCTGGTATAAGTGGACGAAATTGTGACGTCCCATCTGGGGTTGGTGATCGGTTACAAGGTGAAATGGGTATCGTACTGGTCAACCTAAGCTACTGGTCAACCTAAGCCTTCGGGTGAGACTGGTACCATAGTGAGAATGGTACCGTACAGATTAACCCTAAGCCTTCGTTTCCAGATGTCGCCAATTGGCTAAAATACAGACTACACACACATCCACAGCCATTCCAACGATACATAAACACATAACATGCATTTCACGCAATACATTCCCAGTTAAGGAGGCGCGATAATAATGAGCTTTGCTCGCATTGCGTGGATTCCCCTTGACGAACAAGCAAGTGAATACATACACACACACCTACAGTAGACACAGATACATACAACACACACACACACACACACACACACACACACAGAGACACACACACACACAGATAAATCCCCAATATCCTCCTAGAACAAAATAACTCTCTCTTTCCTTGTTTTATCAGGATATAGTCTTCCACGTCGCCTTTTACAATATTACGGATTAAACTAATATTCCCTGCATCACCCTACCAAACTTTATATCTTATTAAAGCCGGTATCACACGAGCGCTTTTTCCCTCAACATTTATCCTCAACACTGGTCTGGCAGCTTATGAGGTCAACATTTAAAATATTTCGGTTACCTAAATAGTATTCACCTACCATCAGTCTAGCTTTCGATAACAGTGCAAAATACTCCAGAAATGTTGCTAGAAAAATGTTGACCATCGAATGTTGACTATAAAAGCTCTCGTGTGATACCGGCTTAAGAGGGGGGGGGTACCTGTTTTTGCTCTGTCCTTTTCTATCTTTCTCTGGCTTGTATCCATTTGGCCCCATTCAGCTTACTGTTTTAAGACGTTTATCCCCATCCAGGTGTCAATTTTTTACTGGTGAGCGGTAGCGAGCCAGCATATTTTTTAGTTTTGTTTGACAGCAGGCTAAATTTGTACATTTTTTGATTGAAAAAATTTCCGGCGAAGCCGGATTTCTTCATATAATGCTGGCTCGCTTTCGCTCGCCAGGAAGAAATCGACACCTAGATGGGGATAAACGTCTTAAAATAGTTGGCTGAATGAGGCCGAATGGATACAAGCCAGAGAAAGAGAGAAAAGGACAGAAATAACAAAAAGCATGTCACCCCCTTAAGGCAAAGACACGGACCTGAGTGTGCTATAGTCCCTTCAGTATAGGTAGGCCAGAAAACCCCACCCCTAACCTCTGTAATAACAAACACTATAGCAACAGTAACAACAACAAACATCATCACTGCCACCAACAACAACAACAACACCACCACCACCACCACTAACAACAACACCACTAACAACACCACCACTAACAACACCACCATTAACAACACCACCACCACCACTAACAACACCACCACCACCACCACCACTAACAACACCACCACCACTAACAACACCACCACTAACAACAACACCACCACCACTAACAACACCTCCACCACCACCACCACTAACAACACCACCACCACCACCACTACCAACAACAACAACACGACTTGGTGAATATAGCCAACTTCTTCCCTCTGACGGGATATGAAGGCTTCCCTTTCTCGTGGAAATTGAAATGTGTTACCTCACAAACGTAGCCTTATATATATATTATATACATATTTCACTTTCAACCCAAATTATTAAATCTACAGCTAAGTATATTTAATTTATAAAGCAATACCTCGCTTTTAAATGAACTCTCTCTCTCTCTCTCACACACAAACGCACACACACACACAGCTCTCTGGATCTCAAACTAGACCCATCCCAGGTCCTACTACAGCAAATGAGGGGCTGTGATTACCATATTGCCTCGTCCATCTCCTTCATAATGGGCTCGTCCATAGAGGAGAGTTGTAGAGCACCTCTCTCTCTCTCTCTCTCTCTCTTAAATTTGGCAAATGAGTTTCAATGCGGATAAATGTAAAGTACTACATATCGGATACCTAAATGAGAAAGCAAACTATTCGATGAATGGCACTCAGCTTAAGAATGTAAACAGAGAAACCGATCTGGGAGTAACAATATCGAGTAACCTAAAACTGAGTCAACAATGTTCAGAAGTTGTTAAGAAGGCAAACAAAATAATTGGCTTTATAGGCAGGTCATTTGAGCATAAATCCAAAGAAGTTATCCTAACCCTTTACAATTCCTTAGTCCGCCCTCTTCTGGAATACTGCGTTCAATCCTGGTGCCCTTATTACCAAAAAGATATAAACAAGCTAGAACGAGTTCAACGTAGAGTTACCAAAATGATACCTAGCCTGAAGAACAAACCATACGAATTATTGGTAAATCTTTTAACTCACACGAATCTAAGAATTTCTTCTTCAATCGAGTTGTCAACTTGTGGAATGGGCTTCCCCGAGACGTTATAGACTGCAGCACCGTTGATTCATTTAAACTCCGCCTAGACAAATATCTCGCATCAAACCCGCGACTGACTGCGTTAGTAAATGAATAACTTTATTTTATCCCCCCCTCAGTTACTAACCCATCCGTCCCCTACTAACTTCCTAATCCTGCCACGGACATTAGTTCCAGGGAAGTAGTTCCCTTTCCAATGTTCCCTTACCCACTCTTTGGACACTTGATCCTCGGTGTTTTGGAGGACAAGCAGCCTAGAAGGGTCACTAGACCTGTTGTTGCTTGATTTCCTTTGTACTCTCTCTCTCTCCTCTCTATCTCTCTCTCGCTCTCTCTGTGACTACCATATTCCCTTATCCATCTCCTTAATATTGGGCTCGTTCATATTGGACGGATATTGAGAAGAGTTGAAGAGCACACAAACCTATCGAACAAAATATAAATTTATCTTGAAAGGGGGTCTAGGGGGTGACATTTTAACCTTGATGAAGGTCTAGGGAACAAACTAAAAATTTCACCTTATGCCATAAGTGATAGATTTAGAAAGTTCTGTCTTACAATTTAAGACACCTTTCCTGAAGCAGGTAATTATAATTTATAGATAATGTAACTGAAATTGTGATTATCTATAGGAAGAGTGCGATAACATATTATAGTACTGACATAGTTGTTTTATCTTCGAAACATTCCCTTAAAAGTTTTTATATGAAGCATAACAATGTTCTTGACTGCCATGTATTAATTAAGTAACACCCCGTTCTTAACATTAATCATCAATTACAAACCCCAATGCACTCGCATAAACTAATGAAAGCATGTGGTCCTCCCGGGATTCGAACTCGGGACACCACACCCAGAACATAAGCATCTAAACCATTACACCACCAACACATTTTTTTTTTTCTATATTATAATACCTATATTAATACCTAATTATAATACCTATATTGTATAAATGATTATGTTTATGTATATGTAATAAAGTGTAATCTTCTTCTTGCTTTACAAACTCGGTATAAAGCCTATGAAGTTACAGCTGACTTTTTGTTCTCCCCAGAGAGAGGGAAATTACTTTGCTACTGAAGGTGCAAGTTGACTATCACAGAAAAATACACTTGCTCAAGCTCTCACTCTCTCTCTCTCTCACTCTAACTCTCAAAATAGACTTGCTTAAGCTCTCACTCTAACTCTCAAAATACACTTGCTCAAGCTCTCACTCTCTCTCTCTCACTCTAACTCTCAAAATACACTTGCTCAAGCTCTCACTCTCTCTCTCACTCTAACTCTCAAAATACACTTACTCAAGCTCTCACTCTCTCTCTCACTCTAACTCTCAAAATACACTTGCTCAAGCTCTCACTCTAATTCTCAAAATACACTTTCTCAAGCTCTCACTCTCTCTCTCACTCTAACTCTCAAAATACACTTGCTCAAGCTCTCACTCTCTCTCTCTCACTCTATCGATCTCTCTCTTACTCTCACTCACTCACTCACTCACACACATACACTCTCTCTCTCTCTCTCTGGCTAAAGTACAGTACACACGCACGTACGCACATAAACACCTACATTATATGCAGGAATACTTGACAGGCAATCAGGATAACGCACACGCACGCACACGCACACACACACACACAGATACGTAAAGAGCTACAGTATATGCAAGAAAACTTGACACACAATCACGATATAGCACACACACACACACATACACACACCACACACACACACAGATACAGTATGTGCAGGAGAGCGTGGCACACAAGCTGGATAACGTACACATAACCAATCATACATACAAATTCACACACACACACAGAAAAACGTACACACAACCAGTCATACATACACACACACACACACAATAACATTATACACAGCCAGTCATACATACAAATGGAGAATTCACGCGTACATGTTTAGCCTATGTAAACGTGACTCGCCTCTCTCTCTCTCTCTCTCTCTCTCTCTCTCTCTCTCTCTCTCTCTGGGTGGAAAGAGGGGGTAGAAAACTTCCCCAACTTTGGCGTACGGTGCCTCACAAAGTTCATTAAGGGGAGATTTCCACTTGAGGGAATTTTTTCTTGACCCCTTTCTCCCTCATGTCTAGCCCCATTGCTTTTGAGATTATAAGACGTTCGCCCCATTAGTTTGGCGATTTTAAGACTTTCGCCCCATTTATGTCAATTTTAAGACTTCGTGCCATTTAGGTGACGATTTTTTCCTGGCGAGCGATAGCGAGCCTGTAATTTAAGAGGAACCGGCTTTCAGCCGGGAAATTTTTCTACCGAAAAATGTACACATTTATCTTGAAAGGGTCTCAAGGGGGTGTAATCTTAAGCTTGAAGGATATCTAGGGACCAAACTAAAAAAAAACTTAAAGGGGGTGGGGTGTTAATTTCTTCTGTAGACCTCTATCAAGTTAATTAAAGTGCTCTCATGATCCCACTTAGAGATAAATTTGTACATTTTTCGGTAAAACAAAAATCCGGCCGAAGGCCAGTTACGCCTGAAATACAGGCTCGCTATCGCTCGCCAGGAAATCATTGATACCTAGAAGATCATCATTAATTAGTTCAGGAAACTCCCGTTGGCAAAGGGATATAATTGACACGATTTTTTTTTATCAAGTTTTTAGTCGAACTTTTGAATTCATCTGTGCACTTCTACAAACATTGGCATGACGCTTAAGGGGACATGGGCCGGATTTCTGCACCACTTTCTCCCTCATGTTTAGCCCCATTAGTTTTCAGATGTTAAGATGTTTGCCCCATTAGTTAGTCGATTTTAAGACCTTTCGCCCCATTTCTTCGTCAATATTTAGACCTTTCGTGCTATTTAGGTGTCAATTTTTTCCCTGACGAACGATAGTGAGCCTGTAATGTTGGAAAAACCGGCCTTTGGCCGGAAAAAATTTCTACCGAAAAATTTACAAATTAATCTAGAAGGGGGATCTAATGGATTTTTTTTTTTAAATTCGATGGAAGTCTGGGTAGGAAACTAGAAAAATAATGAATACATGCAAACATCGCCCAAAAAGTGAAGCATCTCCCCTTAACTGAACACTTACTCTTGAACGTGACTGTGCTCCGAATGTGAACCCGTACAATAGTGTTTAACCCCTTCAGTACCGACGCCGTTCTTTTAACTATATATTAGGTACACGACATTAATTTTAATTAAGACGATTATTCCCCCCAAAAGCCGCGCTCCTGCGAATCTATGCCCTGTATAGAAAGTTAATGTACGCGTATAGGCTGAGAGTTTAACCTAAACAAATAAATATATATGATAATAATAACAATAATATTAATTACTTACAAAATATATATTAATACAAAATAATATCATTATTATTAATATTTTAATTATTATTATTATTATAAATAATAATAACAAACTATACATTAAATAAACATTATATGAATAACCAGATTTTAAAGAACACGAGTTCATTCAATGTTGTTATATGTTTTTTAGGGAATATCGTAATTGGCTAAAGTAGGGCGATAGTTTAAGGGGGGTGACCTGTTTTAAGGGGGGTGACCTGTTTTAAGGGGGGTGACCTGTTTTAAGGGGGGTGACCTGTTTTAAGGGGGGTGACCTGTTTTAAGGGGGGTGACCTGTTTTAAGGGGGGTGACCTATTTTAAGGGGAGTGATCTATTTTGAGGGGGGTGACCTGTTTTAAGGTGGTGACCTGTTTTAAGGGGGTGACCTGTTTTAAGGGGGGTGACCTGTTTTAAGGGGGGTGACCTGTTTTAAGGGGGGTGACCTGTTTTAAGGGGGGTGACCTGTTTTAAGGGGGTGACCTGTTTTAAGGGGGGTGACCTGTTTTAAGGGGGGTGACCTGTTTTAAGGGGGGTGACCTGTTTTAAGGGGGTGACCTATTTTAAGGGGGGTGACCTATTTTAAGGGGGTGACCTGTTTTAAGGGGGGTGACCTGTTTTAAGAGGGGTGACCTGTTTTAAGGCGGTGACCTGTTTTAAGGGGGGTGACCTGTTTTAAGGGGGTGACCTATTTTAAGGGGGGTGACCTGTTTTAAGGGGCGTGACCTGTTTTAAGGGAGGTGACCTGTTTTAAAGGGGGTGACCTGTTTTAAGGGGAGTGACCTGTTTTTTATATTCTTATCCGTTTCTCTCTTTCTCTGGCTTGTATCCATTTGGCCCCATTCAGTCTACTGTTTTAAGAAGTTTATCCCCATCTAGGTGTCGATTTCTGCCTGGCGAGCTATAGCGAGCCAACATTATATGAAGAAATCCGGCTTCGCCGGAGACATGTTTCTACCGAAAAAATGTACAAATATAGCCTGCTGTCAAAAACATTTTAAAAATATGCTGGCTCGCTACCGCTCACCAGTAAAAAAATGACACCTGGATGGGGATAAACGTCTTAAAACAGTAAGCTGAATGGGGCCAAATGGATACAAGCCAGAGAAAGATAGAAAAGGACAGAACAAAAACAGGTCACCCCCCTTAAGGGGTTTCGAATACGTGAGCGGTATTGGTGTTTCTGCCAATATGATGGGTTGAATTAATTTACAGACCAATTGGGTGTGTATTTGGGGAGTTGTACGTGTGAGAGAGAGAGAGAGAGAGAGAGAGAGAGAGAGAGAGAGAGAGAGCGAGAGCGAGAGAGAGAGAGAGAGAGATTTACATAGATACACTGGCCACACAAACCTTACGATCCCAGCGAGGTGGTCAGGACTTAATTATATATAGTAGGGATAGCAAACCCGACAGTAAGGGAAAGTGGAAGGAAAGGATGCCAAAAGAGAGAGAGAGAGAGAGAGAGAGAGAGAGAGAGAGAGAGAGAGAGAGAGAGAGAGAGAGAGAGAGAGAGAGAGAGAGAAGCAGGCTGTTAATCTAATCAATTAATTTCACACCCAACACCAAACACCTCCCAACGAAATTAATGAAAGCATGGGGTCCTCCCGGGATTCGAACCTGGGATACCACATACTGATTTTAAACTCTCTAACCATTACACCATCAAGACAGTTATAAAAGAAAAAAAGAAAAAAAAAGGAAAAGTTAATTAAGGGGAAATGGCCCGTTTTTCTGGTCCCCTTTCTTCCTCATGCTTATCCCCATTAGTTTTGAGATTTTAAGACGTTTGCCCCATTAGTTTGACGATTTTAAGACCTTTCGCCACATTTCTTTATCAGTTTTAAGACCTTTAGGTGTCGATTTTTTTTTCTGGCGAGCGATAGCAAGCCTATAATTGTGGAGTAACTGGCCTTCGACCGTGACATTTTTTCTACTGAAAAATTAACAAATTTATCTCATGGTTATCTAATGGATGTTTTGTTCTAAAGTGTCATGGAGGTCTAGGGAGGAAACTAAAAAATAAATTAATATATATATAGACCCAAAAAAGTAACCACTGTCCTCTTAAGGGGAGATATCCACTTGAGGGATTTTTTTCTCGATCCCTTTCTATCTCATGTTTAGTCCCATTGCTTTTGATATTGTAAGACGTTCACCCCATTAGTTTGGTGATTTTAAGAACCTTTGCCCCATTTCTGTCAATGTTAAGACCTTTCGTGCCATTTAGGTGTCGATTTTATCCTGGCGAGCGATAGCGAGCCTGTAATTTAAGAGGAACCGGCCTTTGGCCGGGACATTTTTCTACCGAAAAATGTACAAATTTATCCTGAGAGGGGGTCTAGGGCGTGTAATTTTAAGCTTGATGGAATTCTAGGGAACGAACTAAAAACCTCCCCTTAAATATATCTCGAAAGTGAGAAGAAACAAAATCCATAAGTTCCATACACACAAATCCACAAGTTCCATACACACAAATCCATAAGTTCCATACACACAAATCCACAAGTTCCATACACATAAATCCATAAGTTCCATACACATAAATCCACAAGTTCCATACACATAAATCCACAAGTTCCATACACACAAATCCATAAGTTCCATACACACAAATCCACAAGTTCCATACACACAAATCCACAAGTTCCATACACACAAATCCATAAGTTCCATACACACAAATCCATAAGTTCCATACACACAAATCCACAAGTTCCATACACACAAATCCATAAGTTCCATACACACAAATCCACAAGTTCCATACACACAAATCCACAAGTTCCATACACACAAATCCATAAGTTCCATACACACAAATCCATAAGTTCCATACACACAAATCCATAAGTTCCATACACACAAATCCATAAGTTCCATACACACAAATCCATAAGTTCCATACACACAAATCCATAAGTTCCATACACACAAATCCATAAGTTCCATACACACAAATCCATAAGTTCCATACACACAAATCCATAAGTTCCATACACACAAATCCACAAGTTCCATACACATAAATCCATAAGTTCCATACACACACATCCATAAGTTCCATACACACACATCCATAAGTTCCATACACACACATCCATAAGTTCCATACACACAAATCCATAAGTTCCATACACACAAATCCACAAGTTCCATACACACAAATAACAGTAGAAATGAAGACAAGTCGACAACGTGGTAGGCTAAGCTAAACTCTACTAAAGAATGAGCCAGCTATAATGACCAATGCTAAACTATATAGACAGAATAATGTATAGTTAACAGAATGATAAACACAACTACTTATAATGTATATAGCAACGTAAGTACAGTCGCGCTAATAAGTGATATCTCGGCACTAACTATGTTTTGATCAATAATTGGTATCAGCAATATCTAAGCTTCATGTCTTCATATCGAGTGAGATATACCAACATGTTCCTACACTTACCCACGCTATTCAACATCTGACAGACATTAATAAAGCACAGAGCAAGCCAAACGTAATGCCAGCTGGGACGTGACTTATTAGCGCGACCGTACATAAGAGTAACAAGATGGAAGAAAGTTTATAACGGCTGATAAAGAAGATAGATAGATAGACAGAGACAGAGAGAGATGTGAGTGAGAGAGTTACGAGATTACGAGTTACAGCAACGTGGGAAAGTACAAACACAAAACAAGTTAATAGAAAAGTACATAGAGAAAATAAAAGACCGAAATAATTAGATAAATAGATAGATAAAGAAAGAGGGATTTAATCAGGAGAGAGAGAGAGAGAGAGAGAGAGAGAGAGAGAGAGAGAGAGAGAGAGAGAGAGAGAGAGAGAGAGAAAACAAATATATTGATCAGTCTCTTAAGAAAGTACAAACACAGAAGAAAGTTTATAGCGGTAGATAAATACGATAGAAACAATACAAAACCAATATAGATAGTTAGAGAGAAAGTGAGAGAGAAAAATAAAGAAAGTGAGAGAGACTGGAGGAGGAGGAGGGGTGACAACTACTATAGTCTATCTACCACCACCACCACCACCACACACACACACCTTCCCTCAACAGCGGTACCAGACAAACTGACGATCATCTGACCTGCCCTGGCTCTCAACCCCCCCCCCCCCCCCGCTCTCTCTCTCTCCCCTTTCTCTCTCTCACACACACACACACTGGGTCGCCTCTCTCTCTCTCTCTCTCTTTACTTTATTTTGTCGTCTCTATCAACGGCTATACATTTTCTTCTGTCGTGGTACTTTCTTATGTTCTCTCTCTCTCTCTCTCTCTCTCTCTCTCTCTCTCTCTCTCTCTCTCTCTCTCTCTCTCTCTTTACTTTATTTTGTCGTCTCTATCAACGGCTATACATTTTCTTCTGTCGTGGTACTTTCTTATGTTCTGGCTCTCGCTCTCTCTCTCTCTCTCTCTCTCTCTCTCTCTCTTTACTTTATTTTGTCGTCTCTATCAACGGCTATACATTTTCTTCTGTCGTGGTACTTTCTTATGTTCTGGCTCTCGCTCTCTTTCTCTCTCTCTCTTTACTTTATTTTGTCGTCTCTATCAACGGCTATACATTTTCTTCTGTCGTGGTACTTTCGTATGTTCTGGCTCTCGCGCTCTCTCTCTCTCTCTCTCTCTCTCTCTCTCTCTCTCTCTCTCTCTCTTTACTTTATTTTGTCGTCTCTATCAACGGCTATTACCATTTTTCTTCTATCGTGGTATGTTCTCTTCTCTTTTTCATGTTCTCTCTCTCTCTCTCTCTCTCTCTCTCTCTCTCTCTCTCTCTCTCTCTCTCTCTCTCTCTCTCTCTCTCTCTCTCTCTCTCTCTCAATAGGGGAGGCCTAGCACAATGGATATACCTTGTTGACCACGAACTGCAAGATCTGCAATTCCAATCATCGTCAAGTTTAACCCTTTCAGTTCCGGTGCCGTCCTTTTAACCTTAGTCTGGCTACTATAAGACGATTTTGTTCAGTTTCAAAAGGGCTTCCAGCATTAATAACAGCCTTCGAACTATCACAATTAACTTTTTTTACGACCATAGATCCTTCTTAAACTGCATAAAATCGTCTCAATAAAGCTAGAATAATATTGATAAGACGTCGCCGGTACAGAAGGGGTTAAGAAGTGACCTAAGTTCTTCAATACTTCGGTGCACAGATCCGTCCATAAAATTCCTTCTAGATGGTATGTATGTATGCCATTTATGTATTGCATGTGTGTATGTGTGCGTATGTATGATACTTATGTATGTTCTATATGGTATGTATGTCATTTTGTATATGTATGTATGTACTGTATGCATGTATGTATGTATGTATGTGATTGATGTATGTATGTATGTATACAGTATATGTTAGTATGTATGTATGTATGTATGTATCTGTGTGTATGTATGTACAGTATGGTCATTAACTCATGAACACAGATAATGTGGATGCTCTCACCAATATCACCCCCCTTTCCCTCATGTTTAGCCTCACTCATTTTGAGATTTTAGGACATTTTAGCCTGGAGTCGACCCTTTAAATAGATCTCCAATACTCTCTCTCTAACTATTTATTCAGCTATTTATCTATCTAATGATCTATATATCTATCTAACTGCCTTATATAAGAACATAAGATATATAATGCCCTTCAATTAATTACTCTCCCACTTTGATCGCTACAGTTCATTACCCTCATACCCCCCCCCCCTCTCTCTCTCTCTTACGTGTGTTTTCTCTTTATTTGTAATTTTCTTGATCTCGACACTTTTCTCTCTTTACTCACTCTCACTCTCTCTCTCGCTTTCTTTCCCTCTTTACTGTACCCTCCAATTACTCAGACCACTTTGATCACATCTCTTCATTACCCTCATTTTCCTAGGCCTTTATTTCCCTCCCCCTCTCTCTCTCTCTCTCTCTCTCTTCAATCAATACACAAGGTAATACAAATCTTAATGTTTAAATACGCACCGATTCTCGCGGACCTATTCTAGAAACCTACACTTGTTGTCTCGAACTCGTCTTGAGAGACCACCGTTCTCGTGCTCCATCTGACACCTCGCAGATGGAGATTCAGTCTTGCCAGGTGTGGTTTCATTGGACCTGAGCCTTGTGAAGAACCACCAGTGCTGCAACATCCCGGCAGTACTACAGAGGATCCAATGGGTCTTATCCTGAGGGGGCGGTTGGTGATCGTTTACTTAAACCAACTGCAGGGCTTGTTACTTGACTTCATCCAGAGTCCGAAGGTGTGTACCTGCTCTGCACATCCATGTCAGGGCAACATACTCGAAGTATGGTCTTATCTCGGCCTTATAGAGCAGTAATATTCCTTGTTTGTCAAGGAATCTCACTATCAAACACAGTTTAGAGAAACGTAGGGAGGCTTGTCGGGCTATTTTCTTAAGGTGTTAATCAAAGCGTTGCTCACATTCACTCTAAATATTTGTATGTGGTGCGAAGTAGAAAATCTCTGTGGATGCCCTTGGCACGCAACCTGCATGTCACACCCCATCCAATGATCCTGCTATGTCCAGGGAAATGGAAATGGTGTCCAGGTCATTGTCTGCCATTCCTTGGAGAGGAGTAATAAGTGGATCATCAAGATCTGAAGCCAAACTGTTGGTCTGAGAGAAGGTGGTGCTCCTCCAGGTGGTTACAATGACTTCTGCCACTATCCTCTCGAAGACCTTGCCCATCACAGAGAGTAGGGAAATGGGCCTATAGTTCTGGGGGTCAGACCTGGAGTTCTTTTTGTGGACAGGGACCACTCGGGCCTCCTTCCTCACTGAGGGCCAGATATTTTCCCCCGAGCAGGCATTGAACACCTGAGGCAGTGGTCTAGCCAGGTCACTTGCCACAATACCATAGAATTCGTGGGCTGATGTTGTTAGGACCAGGGACTCTCATATCACTTCCTCTCGCCAAGGGCTTTTGACTTTTTGCTGCGTCACCTCCACCGAAGTCACATTTTGGTTACATTTTTGCACCAGATGTGATGGAGGCCTCCTCGGATCATTAATGGCGTTATTTGTGGAGAACAGGTCCTCCATCAGCTCAACTTTTTCTCTGTTGCTGGTGGCTGTTGTATCATCCCATTTAGTGAGAGGTGGGATATCTCTCTCTCTCTCTCTCTCTCTCTTACCTGAGGTAATGGAATGAAATTAATTAGAAAAAAGGCATCCTTTGATATGACACAAAATGTCTTCACATACAATGTGGTAAAGAGTGGAATAGTTTACCAAGGGAGGTGGTCGACAGTAATTCTATTGATAAGTTTAAGAAAAGACTGGACGATCACCTAATGAAGATTGGATTAATATGAATTAATCAGTAGGCATGTGGAATTTCCCTTTCAAACTAATTTTGTCCTATACTATATACACATTTTCCTTGTGGGCATTTCCTGGCCCATAAGGTTACACTTGAACCTACTTTCCGGTACGGCTTTTTAGCCAGAGGGAGCGGAGGGTGGGGAGAGAGCCTTCTACTTTACTGTCCTATTCTTCCACTATAAACTGTCCCTGTCTAATAGTACTAAGGCCGGACCACCTAGTTGGGACCGCAAGGTCTGTGTGGTATGAATATCTGTGTAACTCTCTCGTATCGCATTTCTTTACATTCCCAGGTTTATATTTATCTCTATCCTTCCCTCTCCCTTTCTGCCATTTACAAATTTAACTACCTGTCTAAAACTTTCCCAAAATACTCTCTCCCTCTCTCTCTCTCATACATTTTATCATTACTCTTATATTCTCAGGCCTATAGTTATCTTTGCCCCCATCTCCCTCTCTCCTTTTTTACAAATTTAGCTACTTGTCTAAAACCTTCTCCACAATATACTGGCTCTCTCTCTCTCTCTCTCTCTCTCTCTCTCTCTCTCACTTACTCACTTACTCACTCACTCACTCACTCACTCTCACTTGTCTAAAACGTTCTCCACAATATACCGTCTCTCTCTCTCTCCTCCAATTATCCGTGGCCACTTTGAGCCCATCTCCTCATTACCCTCATATTTCCCGACCGACTCTCCCCCCCCCCCCCCCCTCATCACCACCACCACTCAACCCTTTGAGACCAATGACCTGTGTTATATAATTATATATATAGGCTCTCTTTGTCTCTTTCTTTAACCACCCCTCCCTCTCTCTCTCTCTTTAACCTTTCTTTACTCTCTCTCTCTCTCTCTCTCTCTCTCTCTCTCTCTCTCTCTCTCTCTCTCTCTCTCTCTCTCTCTCTCTCTCTCTCTCTCTCTCTCTCTCTCTCTCTCTCTCTCTCGGCTGTATCGATTTGGGCCCATTTATCCTATGTTTTAAGACTGTTATCCTCATTCAGCAATTTATATAATTATTAATATAAGCAACATCCAGCCAACCCCACATTCCAAACATTGCACCAGGCGCTATGCTGTAAACATTGCACCAGGCGCTATGCTGTAAACATTGCACCAGGCGCTATGCTGTAAACATTGCACCAGGCGCTATGCTGTAAACCGCTTACCGAACGCAAATTTCCGTAAACCTATTTTTCCCGTAAAATCCCTAGCACCAAGGCCAATGATGGGTTTATTATTTGCAACCCAATAGAACTCATGTTGTTTAGAGGGTTTATTACTTGCAACCCAATAGGACTCATGTGGTTTAGAGGGTTTATTACTTGCAACCCAATAGGACTCATGTTGTTTAGAGGGTTTATTACTTGCAACCCAATAGGACTCATGTGGTTTAGAAGTTTTATTACTAGCAACCCAATAGGACTCATGTGGTTTAGAGGGTTTATTACTTGCAACCCAATAGAACTCATGTTGTTTAGAGGGTTTATTACTTGCAACCCAATAGGACTCATGTGGTTTAGAGGGTTTATTACTTGCAACCCAATAGGACTCATGTTGTTTAGAGGGTTTATTACTTGCAACCCAATAGGACTCATGTGGTTTAGAAGTTTTATTACTAGCAACCCAATAGGACTCATGTGGTTTAGAGGGTTTATTACTTGCAACCCAATAGAACTCATGTGGTTTAGAGGGTTTATTATTTGCAACCCAATAGGACTCATGTGGTTTAGAGGGTTTATTACTTGCAACCCAATAGGACTCATGTGGTTTAGAAGTTTTATTACTTGCAACCCAATAGGACTCATGTGGTTTAGAGGGTTTATTATTTGCAACCCAATAGGACTCATGTGGTTTAGAGGTTTTATTACTTGCAACCCAATAGAACTCATGTGGTTTAGAGGGTTTATTATTTGCAACCCAATAGGACTCATGTGGTTTAGAGGGTTTATTGAGATAGTATTTACCCCTTTAAGGGAGCTCAGACGGTATTGTGCAGCATAATTTTCTGGTTCGGCTAAATTATTTAAGGAGGGGGTTTAGTTTGCTCTCTAAACCTCCATCAAATTTAAAAAAACACCCACAAAACCCCCCTTCGATATAAATTTGTACATTTTTCGGTAGAAAAATGTCCCGGCCGAAGGCCGATTCCTCTTCAAATACAGGTTCGCTATCGCTCGCCAGGAACAAAATCGACCCCTAAATGGTACGACCCCTAAATGATGAGTAATGGTGTGGCGAGAGGCTTTGACGGGAAATATGGACTGTTTATTTTGTCAGTAATGCGATTGCTCGGTAATTAGCAAATGTTAATATTAATATACTGTGTTCAAAGGGGAGGTAACCGGCTTTGCTCCATTATGACGCCCCAATCACTAATAGATGACGGACTGCGAGGTAAAGATATGTAAGGGATCCCACCTCGCTTTTTTTCTCTTTCTCTCCTCTCTCTCTCTCTGGCTTGTATCCATTCGGCCCCATTCAGCCTACTGTTTTATGACGTTTACCCCCATCCAGGTGTCAACATTTTTCTGGCGAGCGGTAGCGAGCCAGCATATATATATATATTTTTGTTTTACAGCAAGCTAAATTTGTACCTTCTAGGTTGGGCAGACATCGTAACCTCTAACCTCTGTAACGCAAAAAGGGCTAGAGCAAATGAGCTGTCAATTCGTACACCTATTCCCTAGCCAAGTCTTCCTATTTGGTCGAAATATTAGCTCGATTACTCTAGCCCTTTTCGAGTTATGAGAGGTTGTGGGGTTACGATTTCTGCCCAGCCTAGAATGAACGGACTGTAGAAGATCTGTTTATTCCCCCCCCCCCCCCCCACCCCAGTATACCATTAAGCCTTTCAAGCTTCAATACGTGTTTCTGTACTGTTTTCTGGCTACTATTAGACGATTTTTATTCAGATTAGGAAGGGTATATGGAAGTCAGAGGGTTGATCGAGATAGTATTTACCCTTTTAATCCCCACCGATCCTTTCTAAGCTGCATACAATCGTCTAATGATAGCCAAAATAAACTGCTAAAACGCGTCAGAGCTTCAAAGGGTTAAAAGGTTAGATAATTACGGACACATTAAATACCCCTATCGTACCCACATTTTGTACAGACGTTTATAGATGCTCCCGGATGAATAGATTGTATATATTTCCTATGTGCATGAAGGATACAAAAGGCAGGTTGCCTGTACGAGTGTCTCGCCAAAAGAGTGCCAGAGCCAAATTCAAAAGACGTTTAAGGGGAGGTTTTTAGTTTGGTCCCTAGATATCCATCAAGCTTTAAGATTACACCCCCTTCAGCCCCTTTCAAGATAAATTTGTACATTTTTCGGTAGAAAAATTTCCCGGCTGAAAGCCGGTTCCTTTTAAATTACAGGCTCGCTATCGCTCGCCAGGATAAATTCGACACCTAAATAGCACGAAAGGTCTTAAAATTGACGGAAATGGGGCGAAAGTTTTTAAAATCGCCAAACTAATGGGTCGACTGTCTTAAAATCTCAAAAGCAATGGGGCTAAACATGAGGGATAAAGGGGTCCAGAAAAAAATCCCTCAAGTCGATATCTCCCCTTAAGTCATAGGATGGAGGAAAGACTGATTGAGGGAGAGTTGATGTGGAATGGGGAATTTGTTGAACCAATAGTAACGTGATAATCTACATGGATGGTAGATGGAAAGTCTATATATGGGTAGATAGATAGATAGATTAATAGCCTAGATAAATGGAATAAATGAATAACCCACATAGATTGATGGATGGAAAGACTGTGTGGATGGTAGGATGACTGGATGAATAGCCTAGATGGATGGATGAATGACTCGATAACTCATATGGATTGATGGATGGAAAGACTGTGTGGATGGTAGGATGACTGGATGAATAGCCTAGATGGATGGATGAATGACTCGATAACTCACATGGATTGATGGATGGAAAGACTGTGTTATGGTAGGATGACTGGATGAATAGCCTAGATGGATGGATGAATGACTCGATAACTCATATAGATTGATGGATGGAAAGACTGTGTGGATGGTAGGATGACTGGATGAATAGCCTAGATGGATGGATGAATGACTCGATAACTCATATGGATTGATGGATGGAAAATCTATATTGACGGGTGAATGAATGAATTGCCTTGATCAATGAACAAAGGGAGGATGAATGGATATCCTACTTCAATGGATAGAGGGCTAGCTTAAAGGGATGAATTCATAGGTGAATATATATATATATATATATATATATATATATACAGTATATATGTGTGTGTGTGTGTGTGTGTGTGTGTGTGTGTGTGGTAAAGAGAGAGAGAGAGAGAGAGAGAGAGAGAGAGAGAGAGAGAGAGAGAGAGAGAGAGAGAGAGAGAGAGAGAGAGAGAGAGAGAGAGAGAGAAAAAAAAATACAGACCCAGACTTACGGAGACAGACAGACAGACAGACAGGATCGGGGCTATTATCGACAAGTTAGACACATCTGTTAAGCCTACATACAGTCCACTCCCGCGTATTGGTTGTCCATTTAACTCTGACACAGACACACATACAGACACAACTAGGCGGGTACAGACTCACAGACGAGCACAGACAGACACAACTAGGCGGATACAGACTCCCAGACGAGCACAGACAGACACAACTAGGCGGGTACAGACTCACAGACGAGCACAGACAGACACAACTAGGCGGGTACAGACTCACAGAGGAGCACAGACAGACACAACTAGGCGGGTACAGACTCCCAGACGAACACAGACAGACACAACTAGGCGGGTACAGACTCACAGACGAGCACAGACAGACACAACTAGGCGGGTACAGACTCACAGACGAGCACAGACATACACAACTAGGCGGGTACAGACTCACAAACGAGCACAGACAGACACAACTAGGCGGGTACAGACTCCCAGACGAACACAACTAGGCGGGTACAGACTCACAGACGAACACAGACAGACACAACTAGGCGGGTACAGACTCCCAGACGAACACAACTAGGCGGGTACAGACTCACAGACGAGCACAGATAGACACAACTAGGCGGGTACAGACTCACAGACAGACACAACTAGGCGGGTACAGACTCACAGACGAGCACAGATAGATACAACTAGGCGGGTACAGACTCACAGACAGACACAACTAGGCGGGTACAGACTCACAGACGAGCACAGACAGACACAACTAGGCGGGTACAGACTCACAGACGAGCACAGACAGACACAACTAGGCGGGTACAGACTCACAGACAGACACAACTAGGCGGGTACAGACTCACAGACGAGCACAGACAGACACAACTAGGCGGGTACAGACTCACAGACGAGCACAGACAGACACAACTAGGCGGGTACAGACTCACAGACGAGCACAGACAGACACAACTAGGCGGATACAGACTCACAGACGAGCACAGACAGACACAACTAGGCGGGTACAGACTCACAGACGAGCACAGACAGACACAACTAGGCGGGTACAGACTCCCAGACAGACAGATTACAGTTACATACAGACGGAAAGGCGAGCACAGAAACACCCATACAGACAGACAGAATTACACACACATAATAACAGATACAGACAGATAGATACATATATATATACTGTACAGTCGCGCTAATAAGTCATGTCTCGGCACCAAGTATGTTTTGATCAATAGTTGGTATCAGCAACATCTAAGCTTCATTTCTTCATATCGAGTGAAATATACAGACATGTTCCTACACTTACCCACCCTATTCAACATCTGACAGACATTAATACAGCCCAGAGCGAGCCAAACGTAAAGACAGCTGGGACATGACTTATTAGCGCGAACCTGCTTGTATATCTTTCTCTCCTTCTCTCTCTGACTTGTATCCATTTGGCCCCATTCAGTCAACTGTTTTAAGACATTTATCCCCATCCAGGTGTCGATATCTTCCTGGCGAGCGATAGCGAGCCAGCATTGTATGGAGAAATCCGGCTTCGCCGGAGAAATTTTTCTATCGAAAAATGTACAAATTTAGCTTGCTGTAAAACAAAAATATATACAGTATATATACTGGCTCGCTACCGCTCGCCAGGAAAATATTGACACCTGGATGGGGGTAAACGTCTTAAAGCAGTAGGCTGAATGGGGCCGAATGGATACAAGCCAAAGAGAGAGGGAGAGAAAGAGAAAAAAAGCAACAACGTCTCTGAGCCCTAGCAATAAGTAACACTCCGTTCTTAACCCTTTCAAGCTCCAATATGCGTTTCTGGCCTGTTTTCTGGCTCCTATTATATTAGACGATTTTATTCAGATTAGGAAGGGTATATGAAAGTCAGAGGGTTGATTGAGAGAGTCTTTACCCTTTTAATACCCACAGATCCTTCCTAAGCTGCATAACATCGTCTAATAATAGCCAAAATATACTGCTAAAACGCGTCAGAGCTTCAAGGGGTTAACATTATTCATCAATTACAAACCCCAATGTACTGGAATACACTAATGACAACATATGGGTCCTCCCGGGATTCGAACTCGGGACACCACACCTTGAACATAAGCATTTGATATTGAACAACAACACATTCCGCAACACAATCTTCGTAATAGCCGAGTCTACTGAAAATAAACCGACTATAAGACACCAAAATGGCGTCAAGGGGAAAGTTGTCCGGTCTCATCCAGTACAGGATCTCTATACTCTCTCTCTCTCTCTACCCGCGTGTTTGTTGTCCATTTGGCTTGTACACAGTCTCATTCCAGCCCTCCGCTCACATTGCACAAAGTCGTAGAGCTTCAGTAAAGAAGGATATTATACTAATGGAAATAATAAGTATCAGTTCGGGTAAATATAATACAAACATATGAAAGTAATATGTAAAATTTCGGTAAACAAGGAAATATGATAATGAAAATATTAAAACAAAATCGGATGTACAGTATATAATAATGTATGTATATATGTATGTGTATACTCAGGCACATACCCCATTGCTGGGGGGGGGGGGGGGCCGACAGGAGACAGAGCCCGAACAGAAACAATATTTAAAGTTCCTATTTTCAGGGTCCGGGACCACTTTCGCGTTCCTTCGCCCCTTTCTCTGTCTCGTTGAGTAGGAGAACGTTACATGGGAAGGAGGATTCCTAGCCCCCTGCCAATGGAAATAATCTATCTATCTATCTATCTATCTATCTACATGCTCAGGCCCAATCCCCACTTTTCCCATTTGTTCATTTTACTCTGCCTCTACTGTAGTTTATTATTATTTTTATTTGTTTTTGTATTTTCTTGGGGGGGGGGGGCCGACTCAAGACAGAGCAAGAACAGGAAAACACAAGACAAACCAGCGAACAAACACAAGACAAAACAGCGAACAAACACAAGACAAAACAGCGAACAAACACAGACAAAACAGCGAACAAACAGACAAAACAGCGAACAAACACAGATAAAACAGCGAACAAACACAGACAAAACAGCGAACAAACACAAGACAAAACAGCGAACAAACACAGACAAAACAGCGAACAAACACAAGACAAAACAGCGAACAAACACAGACAAAACAGCGAACAAACACAGACAAACCAGCGAACAAACACAGACAAAACAGCGAACAAACACAGACAAAACAGCGAACAAACACAGACAAAACAGCGAACAAACACAAGACAAAACAGCGAACAAACACAGACAAAACAGCGAACAAACACAGACAAAACAGCGAACAAACACAGATAAAACAGCGAACAAACACAGACAAAACAGCGAACAAACACAAGACAAAACAGCGAACAAACACAGACAAACCAGCGAACAAACACAGACAAAACAGCGAACAAACAGACAAAACAGCGAACAAACACAGACAAAACAGCGAACAAACACAGACAAAACAGCGAACAAACACAGACAAAACAGCGAACAACACAAGACAAAGCAGCGAACAAACACAGACAAAACAGCGAACAAACACAGACAAAACAGCGAACAAACACAGACAAAACAGCGAACAAACACAGACAAAACAGCGAACAAACACAGACAAAACAGCGAACAAACACAAGACAAAACAGCGAACAAACACAGACAAAACAGCGAACAAACACAGACAAAACAGCGAACAAACACAGACAAAACAGCGAACAAACACAAGACAAAACAGCGAACAAACACAGACAAAACAGCGAACAAACACAGACAAAACAGCGAACAAACACAGATAAAACAGCGAACAAACACAGACAAAACAGCGAACAAACACAAGACAAAACAGCGAACAAACACAGACAAACACAGCGAACACAACACAGACAAAACAGCGAACAAACACAGACAAAACAGCGAACAAACACAGACAAAACAGCGAACAAACACAGACAAAACAGCGAACAAACACAGACAAAACAGCGAACAAACACAAGACAAAACAGCGAACAAACACAGACAAAACAGCGAACAAACACAGACAAAACAGCGAACAAACACAGACAAAACAGCGAACAAACACAGACAAAACAGCGAACAAACACAGACAAAACAGCGAACAAACACAAGACAAAACAGCGAACAAACACAGACAAAACAGCGAACAAACACAGACAAAACAGCGAACAAACACAGACAAAACACAAAATGGAAATAATGGAAATAATAATTATAAATTTGGTAAATAGGGAAATATGATAATGGCTCTAAATAGGGAAATATGATAATGGCTCTAAATAGGGAAATATGATAATGGCTCTAAATAGGGAAATATGATAATGGCTCTAAATAGGGAAATATGATAATGGATCTAAATAGGGAAATATGATAATGGATCTAAATAGGGAAATATGATAATGGCTCTAAATAGGGAAATATGATAATGGATCTAAATAGGGAAATATGATAATGGATCTAAATAGGGAAATATGATAATGGATCTAAATCGATAGAAGAAAATACTGATTATCCTCTCGTAATAGAACAAACCAAAGAAGATAAGTTAAAATCAAATAGTGCCATACAACTACATACTCTCTCTCTCTCTCTCTCTCTCTCTCTCTCTCTCTCTCTCTCTCTCTCTCTCTCTCTCTCTCTCTCTGGGCTGTATCCATTCGGCCCCATTCAGCAAATTGTTTTAAGACGTTTATCCCCATCCAGGTGTCGATTATTTCTTGCAAGTCAGCATATTTTTTTAAATGTTTATGACAGCAGGCTAGATTTGTACGTTTTTCCGGATTTCTCCAAACAATGCTGGCTCCCTATCGCTCGCCAGGAAGAAATCGACATCTGGATGGGGATAAACGTCTTAAAACAGTAGGCTGAATGGAAACAAGCCACAGAAAGAGAGAAAAGGAGAGAAAAAAGCAGGTCACCCCTCTTAAGAACAGATACTATAGCCTACCTTGTTCCAAGTATGTAGAGCAAAACTATTGATCATTAACCTCTATAACTCAAACACGACTAGGGCAATCAACCTAATATGTCTGCCCTTTAGGAAGAGTCAGCCAGGGAATAGGTGTGGAATGGTATAGCCCATTTGCGCAAGCCCTTTTTGAGTTACAGAGGTTATGGATCACAATTTCGAGTCTACCCATTTGGAACAGGGTATTGCTTGTACTGACACTAAAGCCGGTATCACATGAGAGCTTTTTCCCTCAACACTGGTCTGGCAGCTTCTTATGAGGTCAACATTAATAATGTTTGGGTCACCTACATTCACCTACCATCAGTCTAGTTTCCGATAACAGTGCACTATTCCTGAAATGTTGCCAAAACAAATTTGGTCATCGAATGTTGACTATAAAAGCTCTCGTGTGATACCGGCTTAAACCAAATACTAGTAAATGGTAAAAGCTGTATATGTAGTTATATAAATAAAGCTGTATATGTAGTTATATAAATAAAGCTGTATATGTAGTTATATAAATAAAGCTGTATATGTAGTTATATAAATAAAGCTGTATATGTAGTTATATAAATAAAGCTGTATATGTAGTTATATAAATAAAGCTGTATATGTAGTTATATAAATAAAGCTGTATATGTAGTTATATAATAAAGCTGTATAAAGCTGTATATGTAGTTATATAAATAAAGCTGTATATGTAGTTATATAAATAAAGCTGTATATGTAGTTATATAAATAAAGCATACTATTGTTTTACTACCACTATTATAATTACTACCAATAATAATAACACTAATAAAATAATAATGATAATACTGTAATAATATGCTAAGTAATAATGCTAAACAGATAAGTAATGTAAACACGAGGCCTTTACAAAGACGAATCCTGAGCCAAATTAGCAAACTTCTATGATATTGGGGCATTTTAACCCATTCACACTTTTATGACGCAGAGGTTGCCAGATTAGCAATAAGACATAGAGTTCTCTCACGCTTATAATTACCTCTCCAAAATTAGTTTTCTGCCCACAGCTAACTCAAAGACAACTGCAGAGGTTGAAGTGGCTAAACTAAAGGTTTTTAAATACTCCTGATGGTAACAAAGGCTTTAAAGTATCCCCAATAGGCCCAAATCGCGTAATATGTCGGAGAGGGTTAAGTACGGTATACCCAAACTTTAGTCATCTCAAGATAATTATGCAGAGTTCATAAACAACCAACATTATTATGATATATTACACGATGAGTCAAACTTGTATCGTTATCGTTGACGCTACAAACTTATGACGTCACAAGATCATTTACGATGGTTAAGGGGGCCCACCTCGCGTTTTTTCTCTCTCTCTCCCTCTCTCTTTTGCTTGTATCCATTCGGCCCCATTCAGCCTACTGTTTTAAGACGTTTAGCCCCATCTAGGTGTTAATATTTTTCCTGGCGAGCGGGAGCGAGCCAGCATATATATATTTTGTTTTTACAGGAAGCTAAATTTGTAAATTTTTCGATAGAAAAATGGGTCCGGCGAAGCCGGATTTCTCCATACAATGATGGCTCGCTATCGCTTGCCAGGAAGAAATCGACACCTGAATGGGGATAAACATCTTAAAACAGTTGGCTGAATGGGGCCGAATGGATACAAGCCAGAGAAAGAGAGAAAAGCCGAGAAAGAGGAAAAAAAAAGCAGGTGACACCCCTTAATCTCGGGAAGGGGATGGGGGAGAATGAGAAGGATGATAGCATTTCTAAGTTTATCTGTTTTTATTATTATTATTATTATTATTATTATTATTATTATTATTATTATCATACATGCAATCGTGGTCTGGAATGCAAACTTTATATAGCTAATCACAAAATAATTGACGATGGTTTATCTCGCGTGAAGGGGATGGGAGAGAGAGAGAGTGTGTGAAGGGGATGGGAGAGAGAGAGAGTGTGTGAAGGGGATGAGAGAGAGAGTGTGTGAAGGGGATGGGAGAGAGAGAGAGTGTGTGAAGGGGATGGGAGAGAGAGAGAGTGTGTGAAGGGGATGGGAGAGAGAGAGTGTGTGAAGGGGATGGGAGAGAGAGAGAGTGTGTGAAGGGGATGGGAGAGAGAGAGAGAGTGTGTGAAGGGGATGGGAGAGAGAGAGAGTGTGTGAAGGGGATGGGAGAGAGAGAGTGTGGGTGTGAAGGGATGCGAGAGAGAGAGAGTGTGTGAAGGGGATGGGAGAGAGAGAGTGTGTGAAGGGGATGGGAGAGAGAGAGAGTGTGTGAAGGGGATGGGAGAGAGAGAGAGTGTGTGAAGGGGATGGGAGAGAGAGAGTGTGTGAAGGGGATGGGAGAGAGAGAGAGAGTGTGTGAAGGGGATGGGAGAGAGAGAGAGAGTGTGTGAAGGGGATGGGAGAGAGAGAGAGTGTGTGAAGGGGATCGGAGAGAGAGAGAGTGTGTGTGAAGGGGATGGGAGAGAGAGAGAGAGTGTGTGAAGGGGATGGGAGAGAGAGAGAGTGTGTGAAGGGGATGGGAGAGAGAGAGAGTGTGTGAAGGGGATGGGAGAGAGAGAGAGAGTGTGTGAAGGGGATGGGAGAGAGAGAGAGTGTGAAGTGGATCGAGAGAGAGGAGTGTGTGAAGGGGATGAAGAGAGAGAGAAGTGTGAAGGGGATGGAGAGAGAGGTGTGAAGGGGATTGTCAGAGAGAGAGAGAGTGTTTGTGTAAGGGGATGGGAGAGAGAGAGAAGTGTGTGAAGGTCTGGATTATATGATAAGTTGTTGGGAAGTTGATTGAGAGTAGAGTGGTGTGAGGTGGATGGAGAGAGAGAAGAGTGGTGTGAATGGGATGGGAGAGGGGAAGTGTGTGAAGTATGGGAAGAGAGAGTGTGTGAAGGGGATGGGAGAGAGAGAGAGATTGTGTGTTTTTAAAAGGGGATGGAGGAAGAGAGAGAGAGAGTGTGTGAAGGGATGGAGATAGAGAGAGTGTGTGAATGGAATCGAGAGAGAAGAGTTGTGTGTTAAGGGATGATGAGTGAGAGAGAGAGAGTTGTGTGAAAGGGGATGGGAGAAGAGAGAGTGTGTGAAGGGGATGGGGAGAGAGAGAGAGTGTGTGTGAAGGGATGGAGTAGAGAGGAGAGTGTGGGTTTGAAAGGGATGGGTAGAGAGAGAGTGTGTGAAGGGAATGGAGAGAGAGAGTGTGTGTTAAGGGGATGGTAGCAGAGAGAGGAGTGGTGTTTAAATGGGGGGCATGGGAGTAGAGGAGGAGAGTTGTGTGAAGGGGATGGGAGAGTAGATAGAGGGTGGTGAAGGAATCGGAGAGAGAGAGAGTGTGTGTGAAGGGGATGGGGAGAGAGAGAGAGAGTGTGTTGTGAAGGGGATTGGGAGAGAGAGAGAGAGTGTGTGAAGGGGATGGGAGAGAGCGAGAGAGTGTGTGAAGGGGCCTGGGAGAGAGAGAGAGAGAGTGTGTGTAAGGGGATTGGGAGCGAGAGAGAGAGATGTTGATGTGGATGAAGGGATGGGAGAGAGAGAGAGTGTGTTAAAAGAAGGGGATCCGGGAGAGAGAGAGAGGTGTGTGCAAAAGAAGGGGATTGGATAGGGATAGGAAGAGAGTGTGTGAAGGGGATGGGAGAGAGAG
>CM064510.1:12175770-12333046 GCA_032716605.1 Paralithodes platypus | reverse complement strand
GGTTATTTCATAGGTGTTATCCAGTGTGTTATCCTGTGTGTTATTCAGTGTGTTATCCAGTGTGTTATTCTGTGTGTTACCCAGTGTGTTATCCAGTGTTTTATCCAGTGTGTTATCCAGTGTGTTATCCAGTGTTTTATCCTGTGTGTTATCCAGTGTGTTATCCAGTGTTTTATCCTGTGTGTTATCCAGTGTGTTATCCAGTGTGTTATCCAGTGTGTTATCCTGTGTTACCCAGTGTGTTACCCAGTGTGTTATCCTGTGTGTTACCCAGTGTGTTATCCAGTGTGTTATCCAGTGTGTTATCCTGTGTGTTATCCTGTGTGTTATCCTGTGTGTTATCCAGTGTGTTATCCAGTGTGTTATTCTGTGTGTTACCCAGTGTGTTATCCAGTGTGTTATCCAGTGTGTTATCCAGTGTGTTACCCAGTGTGTTATCCTGTGTGTTATCCAGTGTGTTACCCAGTGTGTTATCCAGTGTGTTATCCCGGTGTGTCATCTAGTGTGTTATCTAGTGTGTTATCCAGTGTGTTATCCTGTGTGTTACCTAGTGTGTTACCCAGTGTGTTATCCAGTGTGTTAATCCCGGTGTGTCATCTAGTGTGTTATCCATTGTGTTACCCAGTGTGTTACCTAGTGTGTTACCCAGTGTGTTAACCAGTGTGTTATCCAGTGTGTTATCCAGTGTGTTATCCCGGTGTGTCATCTAGTGAGTTATATAGTGTGTTTTCCAGTGTTACCCAGTGTGTTATCCCGGTGTGTCATCTAGTGTGTTATCTAGTGTGTTATCCAGTGTGTTATCCTGTGTGTTATCCTGTGTGTGACCCAGTGTGTTACCCAGTGTGTTATCCTGTGTTAATCCCGGTGTGTCATCTAGTGTGTTATCCAGTGTGTTACCCAGTGTGTTACCTAGTGTGTTACCCAGTGTGTTAGCCAGTGTGTTATCCAGTGTGTTATCCAGTGTTTTATCCAGTATGTTATCCTGGTGTGTTATCCAGTGTGTTGCGTGTTATCTAGTGTGTTATCCTGTGTGTTATCCTGTGTGTTTCCCAGTGTGTTATCATGTGTGTTATCCAGTGTTTTATCCAGTGTTTTATCCCGGTGTGTTATCCCGGTGTGTTATCCAGTGTGTTGTGTTATCCAGTGTGTTGTGTGTTATCCAGTGTGTTATCCAGTGTTTTATGCAGTGTGTTATCTCGGTGTGTTATCCCGGTGTGTTATCCTGTGTGTTATCCAGTGTGTTATCCAGTGTTTTACCCAGTGTGTTATCCTGTGTGTTACCCAGTGTGTTATCCTGTGTGTTATCCTGTGTGTTATCCAGTGTGTTATCCAGTGTGTTATCCAGTGTGTTATCCTGTGTGGTATCCAGTGTGTTACCCAGTGTGTTATACAGTGTGTTATCCAGTGTTATCTAGTGTGTTATCCAGTGTGTTATCCAGTGTGTTATCGTGTGTGTTATCCAGTGTGTTATCCAGTGTTTTATCCAGTATGTTATCCCGGTGTGTTATCCAGTGTGTTGTATGTTATCCAGTGTGTTATCCCGGTGTGTTATCCAGTGTGTTGTGTGTTATCCTAGTGTGTTATCCAGTGTGTTGTGTGTGTTATCCAGTGTTATCCTAGTGTGTTATCCAGTGTTATCCTAGTGTGTTATCCATTGTGTTTTTGTGTTATCCAGTGTCTTATGTGTGTTATCCGGTGTGTTGTGTGTGTTATCCAGTGTGATGTGTGTGTCATGTGTGTTATCCAGTGTGTTGCGTGAGTTATATAGTGCGTTATCCAGTGTGTTATCCAGTATGTTATCCAGTGTGTTATCCAGTGTGTTATCCGGTCTGTTGTATGTGTTATCAAGTGCGTTATGTGTGTTATCCAGTGTGTTATCCCAGTGTGTTATCCAAGAGGCCTTAACCAGAATAAGTACCCACTTTGCCCTTTGTGTTATCCAGTATGCTATGTATGTTATCCCAGTGTGTTATGTGTGTTATCCAAGAGGCCATTACCAGAATGAACACCCTCCTTGCTCCTTGCGGCCCCCTGGCGGTATCACAGAAGATTACATAACCTAAGCTGGGTTGAGAACATGGGATTTGGTTCTCTGACTATCTCTCTTTCTTTCTTTCTTTCTTTCTTTCTTTCTTTCTTTCTTTCTTTCTTTTATCCCTTTCTTTTCCTTTCTCTCTCTCCCTCTCTCTCTCGTCTTCTCTCTCTCGTCTTCTCTCTCTCGTCTTCTCTCTCTCGTCTTCTCTCTCTCGTCTTCTCTCTCTCTCTCTCTCTCTCTCTCTCTCTCTCTCTCTTAACCCCTTGAGGATCGCGGCGCATTTTGATAGTTTAATCAGTCTATTATTAAACAATTCTATTGGGATTAGGAAAGATATATGAAAGTCAGAGGGTTAATGGAGATAGTATTTACCCTTATAATTCACACAGATCCTTTGTAACCTGTATAAAATCGTCTAATGATAGCCAGAATAGTGTCAAAATGCGTCATGATCCTCAGGAAGTTAACACACTGGTTGGGTGAATCACTCAAATACAATACCGGTAACACTACGATAGGTGTTTTGTTGTAGCACTGTTGAGGCGGGTGTTGTTTGCAGATACCGTAGGTGCAGTTGGACTTATACCCCGTTTATTTTCAACTGACGGTAAATTGCAAAGTTCCCATCAAAATTTCTCAGTTATTTTAAAGATTTTGTCGTGAAATATGGTGCTAATTATAAAAAATTGGTCTTAAAATGATGAAGAGACAGTGTAGTTTCCTATTTGTCCATAATGTTGCAAACGAAAATAACAAATACCAGAAAAACAAAGAAGGAAGTCTTTGTGCCTAACATGAGAATAAACAACAAGCATCTTAAAAGCAACATGGGGCACTTCTAAGGTAAAAATTAAGGAACAAAAGGGTTGACGAAAAAAGCAGACACATACTGTAAGAATACTCGATTCTCCATTCTCGAGAAGTCTTGGTATCAGGGTTCAAGTGATTACATTTTGTTCATAGTGTTATCCTTCCAACATATACCCCTTCTGTACCAGCGACGTCTTTTACATTTTATTGTAGCTATATTTAGAGGATTGTATGCAGTTTAGGAAGGATCTGTGGTAGTGAAAAGGGTTAAGTCAGAAGATTTGAAGCCTGTTAATTGCTCGAGGCCTTTTTGAAACTACAATAATATCTTCTAATACCGTACTACTCAGATTAAAGCTAAGAGAACGGGACCGGTATCGCTCGCCAGGAAAAAAAATCGACACCTAAATAGCAATAGGTATTAAAATTGACACGGAAATAGGGCGAAAGGTCATAACATAGCCAAACTAATGCGGCGAACGTCTTAAAAATGTCAGAACTAAAGGGGATAAACATGAGGGAGAAGGGGGTCCAGAAACAAAAAATCTTCAAACCATTCGCAATACAATTCTCCGCCCTGTCCCTCTACTCCGGATAATGATGATAATGATGATCCTACTGGTGTGGTGAAGGGTAATGATGGTGTTATGGATGGTGTGTGTGACCTGGTGTGTACTAATCAACCACATCATTAATGACACCACAATACCTATACTCCCTTCCCTTTCTTTTCTTTTGTTACTGAGAGAGTGTGTGTGTGTGTGTGTGTGTGTGTGTGTGTGTGTGTGTGTGTGTGTGTGTGTGTGTTAATAATTATTGTTTATTTATTTGCTCCCTAAACTCCCATCAAGCTTAAAAAACACCCTCGTTCTAGATACATTTCTATATTGTTCGATAGAAAAGACAGAATATCTGAAATATCTGAACAAGACATCTTTGTGTAAACTGCGCGTATTTACCGGCGTTGAAGCGTGTCTCAACATTACGTTGAAATTACCTGCTACGTTTTTCTTTATGCAACTTTATATATCTGGATGATACCGTCCTATATTTTGTGGTGTATGAACTAGCATTTATACTATATCCGTATAGACGTGGGTGTAGTTATGTCATACAAATTGCTAATTTATATCCTCGTTTCCGGAGATCTACTTCCATAATTATAAATATTTACCTCACCTAATACTATGAGAGTGCTATACGAGGGCGGTGTAACGCGGCGACGTCGCGGCAAATAAGTATCGGATCGGGTGCTCGTCTCTAGGACAAGCCTCTAAATTGAAAATGCCTACCTTCGCTCCTGGACAGGGCCTCTTCGCGCTCTCAACTGTTTTACGTTATCTCCGTCCAGAAGAAGCTCTTTGAGGTTGGGCCGGCTGTCTTCCTCGCCGCTTCACTCGCCTCTTTCGGCGCCTGCCCTGTCGCTCTCGCTCGTGGTCTTCGCCAAAACAAAAACCACGCTCTTCCTCTCGGGGTCCCCCCCGGCCACCTAATATAATGTCTCTTTGATGTGATCTGTAAAGGGTAGGCCGCAGTGGTTAATCCATGTGGTAAAGATGTGTGGGAATAACTTGGTAGAGCATGTTAACTATATCTTTGAAACTGGAAGGAGGGACAGTTGGACAGACCATGTACTCTCAGCAGAGGAGAGATGTGTATTGTCATTTACATCTGTAAGATCCTGAAAAAGATGGTACCAAGCCCCTTTCGACTCAGCCCACAGTCAACCTCAAATATGAAAACTAGATGAAAACGCAGCCAAAAGGCCATCCCCTCCCAAAGACCAAGAAGAATCACGACACCAACATCGTCTAGCTTCTCAAACAATGACTATGGATATTCAATTATCTTCTAAAAGCCCTGTGAGACATCACCAGTTGTTATGCAAATAAGTTCATATGGACACTAGATAAGATCCTCGAGAAGTTGCTAGATGAACGTCTGGTATCAGGGAACACGGCACAGAAAAGAAGGACGTTAAATAACATACCTGACCAGGTGCAACTCCAGAGCAACGAACGACAACCACGACTTTTGAGATGTTAGCTTCTAAATTTAAGGATAGTGAACAGCAGTTGATTGGGAGTCCTCAATGATGGTGCTGTTATAATTATCAAACATGCCTCTTCTGTCTTGGTACTGGTATAATCATCAGACATGCCTCTTCTGTACAGTACTAATAAACAGATACTTTTACAATTTGCAATAACGGTGCTCACTATATTTTATAGTGACACATTTACAGGTGCCTACTATTGAAATGGCATCAGTATAGGGATTATTGTGACATTTGACATGAGACCGGAACCGCAATTCGCGTGGAGTACTCGGTCTTTAAATTTATGTACCGGTATGTATGTATTTATTGCAGTACTTTTGTTACTTTCGAAATCAACTCTTTCAGCACGGTATGCCTTTCTTTCTTGTACAGTACAGTATTATGGTTATCGCTAGGCAATTTTACTTAGCTTAGGAAGAATCAGTGTCAGTCAAATTACCGTACAGTAGATAGTTTGTACCCCATATTTTGGTAGTTTGTACCCCATATTTTGGTAGTTTGTACCCCATATTTTGATAGTTTGTACCCCATATTTTGATAGTTTGTACCCCATACAGTCCATCCTCCAAATTTGCGAGATTATGGGCGACATGCAACCTCGCAAATTTCAAACAACGTAGCTTATGGGAATAATTACTTATGGGCGGCACCAGCCGAATTTTCTTATTAGTTAGTACATTTATATCGGTTGTGGGACACATTTATACATACAGTCATTAAAGCAGGGGTTGCTGGTGGAGAAGTGGAGCGATGTGGAGAGCTGGAGCGGTGTGGGAGGAGGAGGTGAGGCGTGTATCGTTCTCGCTACTGCTCAAAATTTCTGCAATTTCTTTAATTTTTGTTTGTTTGTCAGCTTCTTTCCTCATCTTGTCATGGACGAATTTATAGTACAACAACTTGGCTTTGCTATAACTTCTTGATCAAGTGGCTGAATTTTGGAGGTTGTATCTCTATCTATCTATCTATTGCCTGACGCCGTGATCCCCGAAGAGGTGGCCACGAACGAACCGCCCCCATGCACCTCTGTCCCCAGTCAGTTGACGCCCCTCCCCCCCAACCAGCACTGCCTTCGTTCATATACTTCCTCACTCCATCCTTCCACCTCTCCTTCGGTCTACCTCTCCCTCTCTGTCCTTCCACCTTGCTCTCGTACACCCTCTTAGTCATTCTCTCGCTTTCCATACGTTCCATATGGCCGAACCATCTCAAGTTGTTCCTTTTCACACTTTCCAGCACATCTACCTCCACACCACACCTCCTCCTTACTTCTTCATTAGTCTGTCTATCCCTCCATGTAACTCCGCACGCACTTCTTAAGTAATTCATTTCCACTGCTCTCACTCTTGGTCTGAGTCTCTCAACCAACGTCCATGCTTCGCTTCCATAAGTCAGTGTCGGGATTACCACACTGTCATGCAAGGACTTCTTCACTTCCATACTGACCACCCTATTTCTTGTTACTGCTTTCAGCATTCCTACAACCCTCTTCCCCTGTTGTACCCTCTCCCACACTTCTTCATCCATAGTCCCATCTTTACTCAACACACTGCCCAGATACTTAAAAGAGTTGACGATCTCCATAGCCTGACCGTTCAACTTCACCTCACACTCTGTGACTTCACCTCTTTCGAAGACCATAACTTTGCTCTTCCCCGCATTTACCTTCAAATTCCGTTTTTCGCACACTGTTCCAAACTCATTTACCAAATTCTGCAGCTCCCATTCATTATCGCTCATCAGAACTGTATCATCTGCAAACAGCAGTATAGGCAGCTTCCACTCATTTCCCTCCCTTTTCAGCGATACACCAACATCCACTGCTCTTGATAGTATTTCTTTCATGACTCCATCCATATATACAGTAAACAACCACGGGGACATCACACACCCCTGTTTCAAACCAACATTCAGGTAAAAACCTCGCTCTGCTCACTCTCCACACGTACTGCCGCCTTTGCACCCTCATACATACTCTTCACTGCTTTCAGCAACTTGCCATCTACTCCGTATATTCTAAGTACTTTCTACAGTTTGTATTTGGTGGTAAAAATACAACTTCAACTCAGGGTCATCAAGATGGCGGGAAACCAAACGCTCTCCAAGATGCACCTGGTTATTTCCCGCGAAATAACCGTTATTTACATGAATGCAAACGTTATTTTAGAAAGTGGGTAACTATTCTGACTAGCCGTTATTGCCGAAAATGTTATTTTATAAGTCGTTATTGGTGGAGTGTTTGTTGGCTTAGGCCTATTAATTGGCTTGGCGCTTGAGTTCCGACTTCCGAGGCGAGGCAAGGCACCTCTACTGGGCCTCACCGCCTCTCTCTCCCGCACCCCGCTCGTCCTCCTCTAGACCAGTCAAAGTAGGGCTGGACTTAGAACAAATTGCAATAGAAGGTTTTTTGGCTTTAACTTGTTTATTAGGTCCCTCTGATGAACATATAAAAAGTCTCCAACTTTTGGACACCGGGAAAGTGGTTAATTTGCATAAATTCAAGATGGCCGCCGTCCAAAGCTTCAATTTACAGATAACTTTTTTTCTGGTTGCTCCTAGACCCTATAAATGTATTACAAACAACGTTTTTTTGGCTTTAACTTGTTTATTAGGTCCCTCTGATGAACATATAAAAAGTCTCCAACTTTTGGACACCTGGAAAGTGGTTAATTTACAGCCAAAAAACCTTCTATTGCAATTTGTTCTAGGTCAAGCCCTACCTTTACTGCACATTATTGTCTATTACATTTTGCCTAGGCCTATACTAATCCCATCATCTTGTTTCTTGTTTCAACAGATTGGTGCGACATCTACCGAAGCCATGGAAGAAGAGGTGGTGCATAATCCCTGCGGCATTTGCTCAAACACGTTAGACGAAGGAGAAACAGTCAAGCTGAGGGCGAAGGGAGCAGATACTATCAACAAGGCCAGTACTGAACGTGGAACGCCATCAATTACCGTGTCCGAGGGCCAAACGGTGCACATTGATTGCCGAAAGAAGCATGTCAATACGAAGCCAAATAGAATTCCTGGGAAGCAGAAGAAACGTCCTGAAAAACCTGCTCTTCGTTCTCAGACACCAGACTTTTGTTTTACAGAGAACTGCTTTTTTTGTGGTACAAAAATCTATTTGGACACAAAGCATGATTCAGAAGAAGTGTATCCAGTACGCACCTTCAACTTTCAAAGGACAATACTTTCTGCATGTGATGCCAGGGCTGATGAGTGGGCTGACACTGTTAGAGGCCGAATTAACTTTGCATGCGATCTTCCAGCAGCTGACGCAATATATCACAAGCAGTGCAGCTCAAATTTCCAGACACATAGGCAGATCCCCTCCAAATATCGTGATTCCGCAGACAGTGAACCTCCTCGCAAGGGTCGCAAAGTAGATGCCTCACGAGAGGAAGCATTTCTACTCGCAATCGAGGACCTAGTCAGTGGCAATGATGATGAACAGACTACAGTGGTTGATCTCGTTGATAGAATGTCCCAGTTGTGCCCTGATGTTGAAGCGTATAGTGTAAAATACATGGAACAGAAACTTATTTCATATTTTGGGGATGAACTGGTTATTAGTAACGTGCATGGACGCAGCGATGTTGTAACTGTCAAAGAAAGTGCTGCAAAGATTTTGCAACAATTCAAAGACTCACCACAGACTGATGATGAGGAAGCAGAACAAAGAAAGATAGTCAGGGCTGCGGCACGGTTGATCAAAGCAGATATAAAGAACATTGATACTTGTAGAGATTTCTATCCAGATCCTTCTGAACTCCGGTCGCTGGAAAAGAATGTGGCGTACGTTCCGCAGTCCCTTCGTATATTGCTGCAAGAGACGTTCAGTGGCAAGTCATGTGATCTTGAAGTTGCATCAATTGGACAAAGTATCGTGCAACTTACCAGACCAAGGGCCATTGTAGCACCCATTCAGTATGGATTGGCGGTTCAAATGCACCAGCACTTTGGTTCCCGCTTTCTTGTGGACAGTTACACAGCCACGGCTTCTGTCTGCCTTACGCAGAAGTTTTGAGGTTTTCGAAGTGTGCTGCCAATTTCAGGGGCACCAACATATCCACTGCAGGCAGGTTTGGACAGTTCGTTGCAGACAATGTTGATCACAACTTGCGTACGCTTGATGGGCGAGGAACATACCATGGTATGGGTATAATTGTTGCTGTCACCCCTGAAGTAAGAGACACAACATCAATACCAAGATTGCAGTCACCTGAAAACAACTTCACGGCAGCTCAAATTGAAATCAAATACTACCGCAGTGTTCGCAAGAAGGGTGGGCCTCTCGAATTTAGAAAGCTTGACCCCATTTCAGCATCTAACAAGCTTGAAAATCTGGACATACTGTGGAAAACGTCATGGTTGCTTCGACCAAAACGACCAGGCTGGTCCGGCTTAATGCAGAGTGTGTGCCATGGACCACACCCAGGGAAATCATCCGTCCATTTCTTGCCCATGATTGACATGGACCCTACGGACATGAGTTGTATTTACTCAACACTTCACTTCGTTGCTGCGGAAAGCCATCGCCAGGGAACGACGCCAATGCTGACATTCGACCAACCGCTTTATTGGAAAGCGAAGACGATCATTGTTCATGAGAAGGAAGGAAGCGAACTGAAACCCATTGTTTTGAACCTTGGTGGTTTTCACTCTGTGATGAGCTTTTTGGGATGCATGGGCCATGTTATGGAAGCATCTGGGCTTAAGGAGGTTTTGGAACTTATATACGCTGAAAATGCTGTGACCCAAATGCTGAGTGGGAAAGCCTATGCACGAGCAATCAGAGGCCACTTCTTGGTTGACACAGCCTTGAGTTCGATTGTGTTAGGCAGGGCATACAGTGTCAACCTCTCAATGGTAGATGAGGAAAGTGACGCATGCAAGGACTTCCAGGAGGCTGCAGATCTTTTGGATAAGCTGTTGCGTGAAGACGTTTCACCGGATGAAGTCTGCAGTAAAGACGTTTTCAACAGAATTTCTGAAAAACTTAAAGCTGAGAAGAGCTCCTTAGCAGAGCATAAGATGGGAAAGCTATGGATTCAATACATGGACATGATTGACCTGCTGCGTCGCTTCCTGAGGGCACTGAGAATGGGCGATTTCCTACTGTACCTCGGAACACTCCAGGAGATGTTGCCGTACTTTGCAGCGTGTGGTCATAACAATTATGCCAAGTCAGCCCATGTGTACATTCAAGACATGATTGAACTTGAGCAGCTCAACCCAGACATGTTCTGTCAATTGAACTCCGGTCTATTTGTGATCCGCCGAAGTGATCGGCTGTGGGCAGGACTGCCAAGCGACTTGGTTATAGAGCAGGTTTTGATGCGCTCTTTGAAAACGAATGGTGGATTGACACGTGGTAGGGGCATGGAGGAAACGCAACGCCTGCGCTGGTTACTTGCTATGCCAGCCTGCGCTGAGGTGAGTGAAGTTATGCAAGAACTGACAGGGAAGCATTTCCACACCTCTGAGCAGCACAAAGAAATGACTGAAGCAAGGCGTGAACGAGATAGGAAGGACACAGAGAAGGTTCTCGCATTCTTCAAGGATTATGATCCATTTCAAGAATCAAATGAACTCAGGAATATTGCCAACGGTGTGACAGGACCAGCCTCGGCCAATCCTCATTTACTGTATGAGGTTGGTATGAACATTGTGCAGAAGATGGAAGGTAGCAATGCTTTTGACTTTTCATTTAGGAAGAAAGATCAAGTTGAGTCGTTGGGTGCAAAGGTTACAATCAGTGCTGAAAAAGTACCAATCGACCCACAGCTCCTTTTCCAGAGGCTCCTCATCTTTGCTAATAACAGGGACTTAGGTGTTGAAGAGGTCTTTGCGTATGAGTTGTCTAGCTACCCTACTGCTCTGTTCGATAAGTGGGGGAGGCTCAGGGAAGCCAATAAACCACAGCTAGGAGATGAGATAGCTACTGTTGTTCCCAAGTCGTCATTGGAATCATTTGAGGAAGAAAGGACTGTGACCCATGTTCTGGATGGTGGTTCCTTATTGCAAAGGATTCCATGGAAGAAGGGTGACACATTTGAGGACATTGCAAGCATGTACATGAAGCATGTTTCCAAAAACTTTCTCAACCCGGTGGTTGTATTCGACGGTTATAAATCAGGACCTACTACCAAGGACATGACACACAATCGACGATCAAAAGGAGTCTTTGGTCAAAAGGTGATGTTCACTCCAACCATGCCCCTTCGGTCAAAAAGGAAAACTTCTTGTCAAACTCGGACAATAAGCAAAACTTCATTGACTTATTGTGTGAAACATTCAAGGCAAATGGAATTGACTGTGTCAATGCGCCAGCAGATGCAGATGTCATGATTGCGAAGAAGGGAATTGAGCATGCAAGGGAAACCGTGACATATGTGATAGGTGAGGACACAGACTTGTTGGTGCTGTTGTGTCATTATGCGGAACGAGGGATGAATGATTTGTACTTCAAGTCGAGCAAGGAAGGTGGGAAATGTTGGCATATTAACTCAGTAGCAGAAGCTCTCGGTGAAAGCATCTGTCGTGTCCTGCCAGTTGTCCATGCACTCTGTGGATGTGACACAACCTCACGACTGTATGGTATTGGTAAAGGGGCTGCCTTGAGGAAAGTGAGGGAAGACAACGGTTTCTTGAAATGTATAGAAGCATTCTGTTGCCAAAGTGGAAGTAAAGACGCGATATCATCAGCTGGTGAAAAGGCCTTGGTTTATTTGTACGGGGGAAAAGGAAATGACACCCTTGACGGACTGCGAAAGACAAAGTTTTGCAACAAGGTGGCAAAAAGTTCAACTACCGTTGAAGTTCACAGCCTTCCCCCAACAACCGATGCAGCCAAATACCACTCGTTCCGAGTTTATTGTCAGGTCCAGGAATGGATGGGGAACTGTGTGGACCCCGAGAAATGGGGCTGGTGTCTGCGGAAGGGACAGCTTGAACCGAAGACGATGGATTCGCCAGTGGCTCCTGATTCACTACTGAAATTGGTCAGATGTCAGTGTAAGGGCAACTGTGACACTCAACGCTGTAGTTGCAAACGGAATGAGCTTGAATGTTCCAGTGCATGTGGTCAATGTAAAGGACTCTGTCAAAATAGCAACTTTGATGCAAGCACCGATGATCCAAGTGAATACGAACTCCTATCATGAATTACATAATTGGCTCTGAATGACGTCATACTACGTCATGTTTTTTTTTTTTTTTTTTTTTATAAAAAAGAGGGACAACAGGTCAAAAAACCCATACAAGCACAAAGTGCCTGTGTCACCCCTTGTGAAAGAGACAGTTCAGCCTGTCTGTAAGGTTTTTCGGCTGTAAATTAACCACTTTCCAGGTGTCCAAAAGTTGGAGACTTTATATGTTCATCAGAGGGACCTAATAAACAAGTTAAAGCCAAAAAACGTTGTTTGTAATACATTTATAGGGTCTAGGAGCAACCAGAAAAAAGTTATCTGTAAATTGAAGCTTTGGACGGCGGCCATCTTGAATTTATGCAAATTAACCACTTTCCCAGTGTCCAAAAGTTGGAGACTTTTTATATGTTCATCAGAGGGACCTAATAAACAAGTTAAAGCCAAAAAACCTTCTATTGCAATTTGTTCTAGGTCCAGTTAAATGATTGCTAGATTTACTGGACTACTTAGCCAACACAGCCGCTTCTTCCTCGCAAGTGTGGATTAGGGGGTTGCAAATTAAGAGGAAATGGCAGATTTCCCTTATAAGTTCTAAGGGCTGGTTTGTACATGTGAAATCGACCTCGCTAATGTGGAATATTAGATTTTTTCCAAATTTTGATCCCCCCTCACAAATTTCAAGGATCGCATATTTCAAACTCGCATATTTGGAGGATGGACTGTATTTTGATAGTTTGTACCCCATATTTTGATAGTTTGTACCCCATATTTTGATAGTTTGTATCCTATATTTTGATGGTTTCTACCCCATATTTTGATAGTTTGTACCCCATATTTTGATAGTTTGTACCCCATATTTTGATAGTTTGTACCCTATATTTTGATGGTTTCTACCCCATATTTTGATAGTTTGTACCCCATATTTTGATAGTTTGTACCCTATAATTTGATGGTTTCTACCCCATATTTTGATAGTTTGTACCCCATATTTTGATGGTTTGTACCCCATATTTTGATAGTTTGTACCCCATATTTTGATAGTTTATACCCCATATTTTGATAGTTTATACCCTATATTCCCCTCCGAGTCCCCTTTCTTTTCCATTGACCGTGTAATGGCTTTCCTTTCTTCTCTCAGCCTTCTTAACGATATTAGAGTTCCTTTCCTTCTAACTCTATCCGTTTTCTGCTTTAGTGAGATATGGCCTTTGTTGCCTGGTGCTAGGAATTTATTAATGTTATGTTATGTTATAGGCCTACCCTATATTTTGATAGTTTGTACCCCAACTGCTGAGCTCTGGAACTCTCTCCCAGAATCAGTCTTTCCCTCTTACTATGACTTAAATTGCTTCAAACTCCGTGTGTCCAGGCATTTTAGTTCGAACGTCCCTTGATTTTGGCCCTGTCACTCTTTCAACTCTGGGAGAGACACTCGCTGCAGCCAGTTCTGCCTTTTGTCTACCTCATTCACGTAGAAAACAAAAAATGTGATAGTTTGTACCTTATATTTAGATAGTTTGTACCATATTTGTTTAGTTTTTGCCCCATATTTTAATAGCTTGTACCCCATATTTTGATAATTTTTACCACTTCAATGCTTAGAGCTTCTTCCTAAGTTGAAAATAATATGTTTTTGTTAGCTTAAATTAACTGTAAATGGTCCCACCATACTGAAGGGGTTATTCTACTTTTGCACGTTTATCTTCCAGAATATTGAATTGGAATGTAAAGAAATGGCCGCCTTTTATGTTTGATAGCGTAATGCATAAGTGCGCGGAATTTCGATGTGAGCATCCTAGGTTCGAGTCCTTGAAGTGCCACATGTATTTGTTGATTTCATTAATTGAGTTTAGAAGTGAAGTTGGTTGGTGAAAAACATATAATATATGCCTCCACGTTGATGAGTTAAAGTTCAATAATCATGTTCAATTGTTTATACATTAATTTATTTGTGATGATGAGGATGCATTTTTTTATCTCCATGCACTCCCTGGTAAAGAGCAGGGCTAGGGTGGGTGCCCTTATATTTCAGGGACTTTAGTGGACAGTTGCCACAGATTTCTAGAACATGCCGACCATCACGGCACTGTCGTCTGCCAATAACACACACTGGCTGGCCCGAGCCTCGAACGCTCAATATCACGGTTTCCAGGCGAGTGCTCTACCGACCGCGCTATGGCCTATGGCATTACATTAATTAATTAATTTATGTTGGTTTTTAATATTTAGCCTGTTCACTAGGGATGGTGTCTCCTTCATTGTATTCTGTTTGACGTTAGACAATTTGGTCATAATAGGAAAGCAGGTTCGTCCAAAGCTCAATACTACCTCGAGTTACTCCTTCAGTACGGTACACATTTACTTCGATATCTTGTCTTTTGGCTAACACAAGACGATTTTGTTATGTTCGGGCAATATATCCCGTAGTAAAATGGTTAAGCACTATCTTATAATTACAGGCTCGCTATTGCTCGCTAGGAAAAAATCGACACCTAAATGGCACGAAAGGTCTTAAAATTTACAACAAAATGGGACAAAAGGTCTTAGAATTGTCAAACTAATATCTCGTTTTAAAATGGTTAAACACTATTTACCTATCGTATTGTTTTGAAATTGTGTTATATGAATATACTGTACTGTAATTTCAAAATGCGTTGGCTATGTACAGTCGTGTTCTTTGATTCTGATACATACATAATCGAGGTTGGCATAGGCTGAATTGAATCCTCTTATTTAATTTTTACCTGATGCTTACATTTCGGAGGTTAGTTTAATCAGTTCGAGGCTTTAAAATGTACAAAAATTAATGACCACGACTGTTAATATGCCAACATTACTAACTGTTATATTCGATAACTCTTAGGCGCCTCTGATTCGGCAGCTGCTGAATAAAATTTTATAAGAATTCCTATCACTTAAGATAATCTTCCATTTGTTTATTTATCTACACCAGTTCAAAATTTAACCTAACTTAAGGTCTCTGTTCTTTATGCTCCAACCACCTCAGTATCCTACCTCCACTCATACCTTCCACCAGACCTATGAGAGTTCCGTATGGAGCTCAGTGGTCTGGGTAATCTGTGTTAATCTGCTCTACGTAACTAACTCCACCATGCTCTCTAAACCCAATTATGTCTCCTTGTTCTTTATGCTCCAACCACCTCGGCATCCTACCACCACTTATACCTTTCACTACGATCTCTAAACCCAATATATATCTCCGTTCTTTATGCTTCTATGTCTCCTTTCTTTATGATCTTATGTCTCCGTTCTTTATGCTCCAACCACCTGAGCATCCTACCTCTACTCATACCTTCCACCATGCTCTCTAAACCCAATATATATATATATCTGTTTTCTATGCTTCTATGTCTCTCCGTTCATTACGCTCCAAGCCTACCTCAGCTCAACCTTCCACTATGCTCTTTAAAGGGACAGTGGCTGCCTTGTTGACCTATTAATTCATGTATTAATTTAGTTTTTAGTTTCCTCGCTAGACCTCCCTCAAACTTAGAAAAACATCCCCTAGATCCCCCCTCAAGATAAATTTGAAATTTTGTCGGTAGAAAAAATTTCCGGCCAAAGGCCGGTTCCTCTTATAATTACAGACTCGCCATTGCTCGCCAGGAGAAAATTGACACCTAAATAATACGGAAGGTCTTAAAATAGTCAAATTAATGGGCCTAACATCTTAAAATCTAAAAACAAATTGGGCTAAACATGAGGAAGAAGGGGGGACCAGAAAACGACCCATCTCCCCTTAAACCCAATATGTTTCGAGTTTCTTTCCATTATTAATTATGAATCATGATGAACTTGGCATTTTATCATGGGCCACATTTCAGTACAAGTTGGTGGTAGTGATTCTGTTTTCTTATATTTACCTTGCCCACATAGATCTCACTTATTTCTTAAGGGGGGGATCACCATTTTTTTTTTTTTTTTTTTTATTTCTCTCCTTTTCTCTCTTTCCAAGGCTTGTATCCATTCGGCCCCATTCAGCCAACAGTTTTAAGACTTTTATCCCCATCCAGGTGTCGATTTCTTCCTGGCGAGCAATAGCGAGCCAGCATTGTATGGAGAAATCCGGCTTCGCCAGAGACATTTTTCTATCGAAAAATGTACAAATTTAGCTTGCTGTCAAAACAAAAATATATATATGCTGGCTCGCTACCGCTCGCCTGGAAAATATTGACATAACAAATTCAATCCCAATAATATCTTCCCATTGACATATCGGGATTTGAACTCGGGTCCATTGGATTACCAATCCAGTGGCATGACCACTCCACCACACCTCCCCTATGTCTTTAATGTGCTATATTTCAAAAGTATTACAAAGGATATCATGTAACTATAATTTTCTAATCGTTACTATAGTCTATTTTATTTCAGCTGATGTTGAATTGAATCCCTTAGCAACTGATCTCTCGATACTTAATGGAAAAATATAAATCTACAATACTATATGTTTCTGTGTTGTATTAATGCCAAGTTTTCAAAATTAACAACATATTTCGCTACAAACTCTGTCATAGCTGAGTAACCAAAATAGTAACAATGCAATTTACCATCAGCTAGAAAAAATAGACTATGATTTGCTTTTAGTAAGGTAAGGTTGGCTATTATTAGACAATTTTATTCAGTTTCAAAAGGGCCTCCAGAAATGAACAGGCTTCGAAGTATCTCGGAGAAATTAATGCCTGAAAAAATAGTACAGTAGCTACATATATTTCCTCTCCACTTTACCCTGTCCATTGTTAAGTTATGTCTCGGTTGTCATTACGTTTGGTTCGCTCTGTGCTGTATTGATGTCTTTCAGATGTTGAATAGGTTGGGTAAGTGTAGGAACATGGTTGTATATCTCACTCATAAAGGATAAATCATGTGTAAAGATTGTTGATAGCAATTATTGATCAAAACATAATTGGTGCCGAGACATCACTTATTAGGCCGACTGTACGTGCTTGGGAATAACTGGCCCTTATTATAACACCATTATTATTATTTCATACTTTTATTCAGTATATTTCTTCCGAGGTTCACGAAATGCTATCTAATTGCACAGTTATAGTTTTTGTACATCAGCAATCCTTTAGTCCCAAAAGTTGTCTATATATTGACGCGTACAGGCACCATGAATCCACATAATCCACATTTAAATCATAAATCTACATTTAAATCATAAATCCACATAACTCGTAAATCCACATATTCATCTGATCGCCACAAGCTGTAAAATATAATGGGATATGAATAGTGGTTTGTGGGAGAAGGAAACTGAAAGTGAACGTCAATAAAAGTAAAGTAATGGTGTGTAATAGGGGTGATTCGTAGGGTGAATCTAGATGTGAGGCTGGATGGGGAAGTATTGGAACAAGTAGTGTTTTAAATATCCAGGAGGAATGATAAGCAGGAGTGGAGGTATGGAAATGGAGGTAAAACAGAGTGTGTGTAGGAAGGAAGGCTTTCAAAGCAATGGATCGGATGTATGTGGAAGATGGGAAATCTCAGAATGAAAGTAAAAAGTGCAATGTATCAGGAGTATGTGTGGAATTACTCGTAGAGACAGATTGAGGAATGAAGAGATACATAGGAGAGTGGGGCAGCAGGAACATTTGTCGGCCAGAGTGGACAGAAGGGTGCTGAGCTGGTATGGTCATGTTGAACGAATGAAAGATGAAAGGCTTACAAAGAGAATATGTGAGTCAGATACAAGGGGAGATAGAAGGGCAGAAAGACCCCCATTGAGATGGAGAGACTGTGTAGGACAAGCTTTGGATGATAGAGGAATGACTAGATCAGGCAAGGGAAGTGGTGGTGAACAGGAATGAATGGAGAATGCTTGTGAATAGATAAGTGAACACATGGTCATTTTGGGGAAGGGGTCGGGCGCAAGTTGGACTAGATAATAGTCCATCAGGCGCCTGGCCCGGGGAGACGGTTTATATGAAGGGTGCGCCTGGAAGTGCAGTGGGCGGGCTTGTGGTTTCGCTCTGCTGCATGTCTGCCTGCCGAGATCGGAACCTCTCCGGGTGGTCGGGTGCCGGGGAAGTGCTGGAGGGACCTTGGTGACCCTGGTCTCTGGGTCTTCTGGATGACCTAGATGTGTGTGAATTTGTATTTTGTTTTTGTGTGATCATTGTTTTCTGTTGTGTTGTCCCTATTAAGGCTCTGTCTTGAGTCGGCCACCCCCCCCCCCCCCCTCCCCCCTAAAAAAAACAAGGAAAAATGGGGATTGGGCCCGAGTATATAGATAGATAGATAGATGAATAGAGTAATTAAGGTGTCCATAATAATCTACCCATTGAAAAGGTATCTCCATCAACCCATTTGTAGGCTACAGTTGCCCAAATAAGTGATGTCGCGACAACAAATATATTTCCATCGATAATTGGTCTCAGCACTACCTAAGCATTAATTAATCGAGTGAGATAGCCTATACAAACATGTTCCTACCTTTACACACCCTATTCAACATCTGAAATACATTATTACAGCACACAACGAGCAAAACGTAATGACAGTGGAGACACGACTTATTTGGGCAACTGTACAAGGATAGACAGGTAAATCACCATCCATATACCCATCGATGTTATATACCTGTGTCATACCCTCATTAGGTCTTTCAGTACCGGTGCTGTCCTTTTAACTTTATTGTGGCTACTATTAGGCGATTTTATTCAGTTTAAAAAAGGCCTCCAGTAATTAACAGCTAGGCTACAGACTACCTCCCTTAACCCTTTTTACTACCACATATCCTACGTAAATAAAATGTCTTCTATATTCCAACTACTCCCTCTCGGGCATAGGTTGAGAGCCTGTACAGTACATTCTACCGCTCAACACAGTGAAGCCCGTGAGGTCTAGTTCCAGTCTAGGGAGCGAGACATGTGAAGCACTCACCCAGGGCTCGAAGCAGCCCCATCTCTGAAGCTGCTTCGCCCCTGTGCTTCACTGTCTCACCCCCAGACTCGGACCATCACTCTCAGAGTGCCACCTATTGAGCAATTAACTCACTAGGCATTGCCCCCCTGTTGCATATTTTGAATATGGGAATATTCATACAGTGCTATTTAATCAGGGAACAGTGAGGGTATTTTTCTTTGGCATTTAGGTGGGCTTTGTGGTAATGCACTGATACTAGGTACAGTACAAAATTATTCCATCTCAATAATATCTTCCCATTGACATATCGGGACTCAAACCCGGGTCCATTGGATTACCAGTCCAGTGGCAAGATCACCACCACACCTCCCCGAACATAATCATATATTTTTTGCCAGAAAACCAAAAAGAAAAGCTTATTCGTATCTTGAAAGAGTTAGGATGATGACGTGGCAATTTATCGTCAGCTGACAAAAAAAAATAAAAAATAAATACAGAACAGGACTTTTGTATGTAGCTGAGAGTTCCTATTTGTGGCATCGGCCCATAGTTTAAAATTACTAGAAGTAGCCTCTACGCTTGAGTTATATATACTGTATATTATATATATATATATATATATATATATATATATATATATATATATATATATATATATATATATATATATATATAATTATATATATACAGTATATATCCTACTGTATAATTATTTATTGTTGCACCATAGTGTAGGCTACTGTTCTGTTGGTTTCCATGACATTCATCAAGTGATTTTTTCCCGTCTATCTGGCATTACGAAATTATATGATTTGCGAGGATGATAATTTTAACATAAGTTTATAGTGATTTTAGAATTGCACTATACGTAACTGAATTGAGACGACCATTTGTTGTGCAAAGTTCGGGCATTCGTAAAGCCCCGTCTACACGATCGAGCAGTGTCCGGCGGGCTGTGCCCCTTCACCGGGCAAAGTCTGTTAAACACGCTTGCGGTGTTGTCCACACGGCAGCCGGGCAGTGATTGGCCAGTCAAAGTCTGCCAGTGGTCAGAGTAGGAGCTCGGCAGGGCTGGGTCAGTGGGTCCGGTATGATCACCATGGTCCCCAACAACAATAATCACAGGACAGTTATATAACCTATATATCCAAGCAGATGCCAATAGGAGGGAGTGTATATCGGCAGAAGCTCGACTGGAGGCAACACCTCATGTTTGTTTCAAATGGATGCAGCTACACTTATTTGCAGTATACTAAAAGATTTTCCAAGCATAGTTTGTCTCGCATTATTCCTGAAACTTGTCGAGCAATATACGAAGTACTCAATCATGAGTGCTTGCAGGTGAGATTTATAGTGAGACGATCCAACCTAAGTTTACATAAAATTAATTAAATAATGCAATTGCGGATGGTATATTTGAAATCGTCTCGTCATTGCGATTCCAACGGTATATGATTTTTTTAATTTTGACCAATTTTTGGCCCAATAGGCCTATTTTAAAGTTTAAAAACTCCATAGACGAGTTATCTATGTATGGATTTTGTTCAAATTTTAACCACATGTTCACTTTGACACGCTGAATTGAATGGCGCAAACATAATTGAAATCGGACAATTAGTTTAGGATTTCGTATTTAACTTGGCCTCCCAGAAGGGCCCAAATGACCAGTTTTTGGACTTTGAAAGTCCTCTGTAGCCCCAACTATAATTCCTAGGGAATTCTACTTGGTGTCATTCGATTTTTCTCGCCGAGCTGTTTCTATACATGGTCTTATATTTCATTTTCGCCCAGCCATTCGCCCAGAATCGAAAATATGTTGGTCCAAAATCCCTGCGTTTAATTAAGCCCAGGAAAATGTTTGCACTTGGAGGGGGACTTTCGAATTTCGAGTTTTCATGGGTATATATGGATTCGTCTCGTCATTGTGATTCCAACGGTATATGATTTTTTTTACTTTTTACCAATTTTTAGGCCCAATAAGTCTATTTTAAGGTTTAAAAAAACCCATAGACGAGTTATCTATGTATGGATTGTGTTCAAAATTATAGTTACCCTCTAATAGTAATAAAAGAAAATGGGTTAGCTCAGCTGAGCAGACGAGTTTTCTATGGACGACGCTTGGCTGATTTTATGGGTAACTTCTTTAGTTTTTAAGTTCGATTTTAAAGTTTAAAAACCCCATAGACGAGTTATCTATGTATGGATTTTGTTCAAATTTTAACCATATGTTCACTTTGACACGCTGAATCGAATGGCGCAAACAGAATTGAAATCGGACAATTAGTTTAGGATTTCGTATTTGACTTGACCTCCCAGAAGGGCCCAAATGACCAGTTTTTGGACTTTAAAAGTCCTCTGTAGCCCAAACTATAAGTCCTAGGGAATTCTACTTGGTGCCATTCGATTTTTCTCGACGAGCAGCTTCTATACATTGTCGTAGATTGCATTTTGGACCAGCCATTCGCCCAGAATCGAAAATATGTTGGTCCAAAAGGAAAGCCCAGGAAAAGCCCAGGAAAATGTTTGCACTTGGCGGGCGACTTTCGAATTTCGAGTTTTCATGGGAATATATGGATTCGTCTCGTCATTGCAATTCCAACGGTATATGATTTTTTTTTATTTCGACCAATTTTTAGGCCCAATAGACCTATTTTAAAGTTTAAAAACCCCATAGACGAGTTATCTATTTATGGATATTGTTCAAATGTATACCACAAGTAGCCTACACTATTCTACATATGTATTTTCGAATTTGGCCTCTCAGAACGGCCTATCGTGACTTATGAGTGTCCACGATAGACCTTTCTATTTCCAGTTGGGATTGGTTAAAAATGGGATCTATAATTCTGTATATACACAAAGTATCATGTAAAGTAATTGGGTTTGTATATCAGATGAATAATATATAAGGGGTAATTAAGGTATAGGCTATGGTGTACATTTATTCTATAAAGAGTTAATTTGAGCATATAGTATTCCATAAGTATTAAGTACTATTTAATATAGTAATTAAAAGTAATATGAGGAACGTTAGCAGCATCGAAAATGATTGTGCATGTCTAGCTTCACTTGTTACCAAGCTGACATTCTAAGATATCTCCCTATAAAGGGGCCACTCAATAACAACAACCCTTACCAGCAACACCGGCGATCGGCCACATCTATCGTCCCATATATTAAACATCCCAGCACCTACTATCCATCAACATGCTCCACTAACCAGCTAAGTCTATATATATTCACTGGTGGCCATTATAATATATGTAGACCATGTATAGCATGTGAATTAACAACAAAGGTGAGAAGATCTCAATGCTTCCCCCTTAGGCTGATAATCCAATCCCTTTACTTGTCTTGTAACTAATTCCTAAATCCACTATACGATCCTAAGTCTTGACAGTAAAGTATGGTGCCGTAAACCAGGATTTAAGTATAGCCTATATGCCTTATTAATTAATATACTGTACCCCATTTTTGTGTTTAACCTAGGCTTAATTGTGGCTGGGCGTCTTCTTGGGCCTGCTTTTACCATCCCTGCTTTCTACTTTCTAGTGCTAGGCTATAGTTTACACACTAGCCAATGATTCGAGGGTCTGGGAAGGCAGCGCGAGGTTGGGGCGGTATTGGCGAGAATTTTGAGCCGTCACCATCGCACAATAAACACCCGTTACCTAAAGTTGCGGTGATTGGACACTCGTATGTCAATAGATTTGAACCGCCACCATCTCCTATACTCCGTGAAGGCTTCCAGCTGAACTTTCTGGCACAAAGTGGGGCCACAGTTGATTCAATCCGTAATTCGCCAGCCTTCGATAGTCTTGTAAAGTTTCGTCCGGATCTCACATTCTTGATAGTCGGAGGTAACGATATTTTTGGCGATACGGTAGTTAATGAGTTAGCCAGTAAAATAAATTATTTGGCTAAACATATTGAGGATAGAACAGGGGGGCATTGTAAAATCGTGGGAATAGAGTCTCGTACCTCCCCCAGGGGCCTCAGTGCAGAGCAATATAACAGAATAAAAAATGCCGTCAACAGACATTTACGTCAGAAATTCCCATTCTCCAAGTCAAGGTTCAACCCTATGGAGATGGGTAAGGAGGACTTGGCATATGATGGCGTCCATTTAGGCCCTTGGGGGACGCACAAGCTCTATAACCTAATCGTCAGTAGGGCGGCGCGATATTTTGACGAGGAATAGGCTAGCCTATATTTATTTCAGTATATTAGGCTGATAGTTTATTTTATCGTCGTTCATCGTCCATCCTGACTCGCCTATCCCCTATAAATTTGTGAATTGACTGGTAACAGGTTGGGTTCCCTTTAAACATGGACATCACCAAGCTGAAGAGGTTGAGGGCTGCGGCCAAAGGAGGCATTACTAAAGTAACTAAGGATTTCACCACTTTCCTCAACGAAGCCACAAACGATGAAATAGTTGCTAAAAAAGTCAGTATCAACAAGGCTTTACACAACATCAATTCTTTCAATGAGAAAATATATCTATTGTTAGAGTCTGAGGAAGATTTAAATGAAGAAGTGGCTAATGATATGATTTATGAGGAACAGGTACAAAACTTATTAGCCCCTTTGGATAGTAGACCGGTACGTACAGAGGTCTCTCGCAGAGAGGCTATAAAGTTGGTAGTAAAATTACCAGCCTTAACCCCCCCGAAGTTTGGTGGTGATCCTGCCCGGTGGACCGGATTTTGGGATTTATTCCAATGTTCGGTTCATGGGCGTCAGGACCTAACAGATATTCAGAAATTCACATATTTGAGGGGTCAGCAAGAGGGAGAAGCCTCGCAGCTCATAGCCAGGTTTAGCTTAGAGACCACAAGTTATACTCCTGCCGTAACACTTCTCCTCAAGACCTACGGATAGATTGACCGCATCAAGTCTGCCCACGTTTCCGCCTTTTGTGAGATTCCTGGTCCTCGATATGATGCGCAGGACCTTAGACATTTCCATGCGGCTGCTGAATGCACACTAAAGTCGCTTAAATCTTGCAATGTGACGTTGGAGGACTTTTGTGCCGTAATGTTGTATAATAAGATTCCATCTCCTTTGCGTGAGACTATTCGGCGAGAACTGAAGGATGACTGGTTACAGGTTGGTGCGGTCACTCGGACCCTATACGAGGAGATTTGTAACATGAAGGGGGCTGGCCTGCCTACACAAGAAAAATATATACCTACTGCTGCTTTTACTATTCAACAAAATATCCTAATGCACAAACCAAAATAAAGAGGGCGACGGTATTAAAGGTGTGTGTTGCCTGTTTGGATAGAGACCATGGTCGAAATGGTTGCACCAAGCCAAAAGTGGAGCCGTGCAAACATTGTCAGGGCAAACATTACCATAGTCTTTGTCCGAACAGGGGCCAGGAGTCGCCACAAGCTCATTCGAACACACTATGTCGGTTACTACTAAGAAAGAATGGCATTACTCCCCACAATTAAGGTAGGCTACCATTAAATGGTAGGGAGACTTATGTTACACAACTTCGTGCTTTACTAGATCAGTGCTCACAAAAGTCCTTTATATTGAAGTCCTCATTGGAGTTAATACAACATACAGTAGTTGGTAAAGAGACTCTACAATTAAGGGGGTTCACAGGCTCGCTGGAGGATGCAACTTATGATGTTGCGCTAAACTATCGACACAAAGGGCGATGGTGCCAAATGAAAGCCATTGTTGTCGATCAGCTTCCTAGTTACTGTGCTCACAAGGGACTTACTTGTATCACTGACAAACTCACTGCGCAAAAGTTGAAATTAGCCGACAATGACTTTCATTCAAACAAACTCGATATGCTGATAGGGGCAGAGAATTATTATAAGTTTGTACACCCAGGCTTTAAAAGGGTTAATGGGATAGTTCTCCTGCCCACAATTTACGGGTTTGCTTTGAGTGGATCGTTCCACGCCCAAGGTTCAGAAACCACTGTCGAAGTGGTCACAGTTCTGAAAGTTGCTACCAGCCCGGTGGATACCTACTTACAGGACAATGGGGGCCACTGGGAACACAAAGATATTGGTGCACTATGGGAACTGGACCATATTGGCATTGCTTCTAAGGAAGCAGACTTGGAGGCTAAATTGGTCATGTCAAAATTCAATGAGTCAGTACAGTACTCTCGTGTTAATAATCAGTACACTGTTCAGTTACCCTGGAGGGACAACAAGCACTTACTTCCGAGCAACTATGGGCTAGCCTTGGGACGACTTAGAGGTCTTCAGCATAAGTTCATACGGGCCCCGGAATACTGCGAGCAATATGGAAGTGTCATTCGGGATCAGATAGCAAGAGGTTTCATTGAGAGAGTGTCGATAGATACCCTTGACAGCACTAACCAGACTCACTATCTGGCTCATCATGGTGTTGAAAAGGACAGTCGGACCACACCCGTGAGCAGGAGCGGATCCAGCTCAGGCTTAAGGGGGGGGCTGATAATATACATGAGGGGCGCCATAACTTAATATGTATTGTATTTCAGATAAAATGCAGTATATATCAGATGTAAGGGCGCAATTTTGGTCACTAAGGGGGGGGGGGCGGCCGCCCGCCCCCCCTGGATCCGCCACTGCCCGTGAGGGTAGTCTTCGACTGTTCAGCAAAGACAAGCACAAATAAGCTGAGCTTGAATGATTGTACATTCTCTTGTCGCTGACCTAACCCCGGTCTTGTTAAGGTTCAGATTGAACCAATATGCTTGGGTCAGCGACATTGAGAAGGTCTTTCTTATGCTCAAGTTGCACGAGGATGACATGGATTGCACACGGTTTCTGTGGCCCGATGATCCGCTGAATATCGACAGTCCAGTATCGGTCTATAGGTTTCGCGTGGTTCTTTTTGGCGCGATCTGCTTACAGTTTTTGTTAAATGCAACTATCTTGAAACATTTGTCACTGGTAGATAAACATACTCAACATGTTCACGGTCTGAGACGTGGGCTTTACATAGATAATTTACAGGCGACCCATGACAGTGAGCAGGACCTTCTGGCCATATACAACAGCGCCCAGGACATATTCTCGGGAGCGCATATCTTTCTCAGGGAATGGGTCACAAATAGTCCGCATCTCTGTGATACCTTATTCTCACATAATGTCGCAAGTACAGTACAGGATAGGGTGAAGACACTTGGGATGACTTGGGTAACTGATACTGATATGTTTACATTCCAGAAGAGGGAGCATTTTTTACAAGCTAGCACAAAAAGAGAAGCACTCAGTGTCACTGCTAGCATTTTTGATCCGCTGGGGGTTTTGTAACCTGTCACCATTAGGGCTCGCATTTTTGTACAGGAGCTTTGGCGTGTAAATTGCGGGTGGGACGAACCTCTTTCGGACGCGCTTAGGGAATGCTGGTGTGACATTGGTTCTGATCTCTGGGGTTGCATGGACTTAGAAATACCTAGACAGGTTACCTTTTCAAGATATGTGACCTTACACATTTTCAGTGATGCTAGTACAGTTGCTTACGGAGCCGCTGCGTATTTCTGTGATGACAGGGATACGTGCCGCTTGATTATGGCTAAGGCTAGGGTGGCCCCAATTAAATGTTTAACTATCCCTAAACTTGAACTGACAGCTTGCGTACTTGCATCTAGGTTAGCCACGTTCATTAAAGAGGCCTACGCATCTGAGCTGTCAATCAAAGAAACAGTCATCTGGTGTGATAGTCAAATAAGTTTATGTTGGCTTGCAAGTAAGAAAGTGTTACCGGTGTTTGTTCGTAATATAGAGTTGACGAAATCTTAGCGTCATGTACGAACACTAAGTTTAGTTATGTCACTACCGACGTTAATCCAGGCGATTTGCTCACAAGGGGAATTACTTATTCCTCCCTACACAGTTCTCGGCTTTGGTGGGAATGGCCATCTTGGCTATCCCATCCTGAACAATGGCCAGATGGGGAGGAACAAGGTCCTGTGGTTCAACAAATGTTTGCGACCTGTACGGACACTCCCTCGAACGAGACCCATGTAATAGAATGGCCTCGCTATAGTTCGTATGAGGGACTAGTACGCATCATGGCATGGGTTAAGCGCTACGTGGGTAATCTGAAAGCCAAATCGAAGGGGTCGGATCAGAATCATGGCATACTTACAGTACCGGAACTAAGAGCAGCTGAAGTCACTTTAATAGATGTAGCACAGAGGGAAGTTTACCATTAGGAGCGACAGGAACTTGACACTAGCACCACTGACAATAAGGTTAAGAGTAGCATTATTAAACAGTTGGGGTTATTTTTGGATCAAGGGATCATTAAATGTAAAGGGAGACTACATAGGACTAAGATAGATTATAATACTAAGTTTCCAATCCTTCTTCCAAACAAACACAGGTTAACCTCACTGTTGATAGACAATGCTCATAAATTGTGCTTGCATTATGGGGTGGCATATGTGGTTTCGTATCTGAGAACGAGATGGTGGATTCCGAGAATGCGGCAAACAGTGAAGTCAGTAACTAGGAAGTGTGTCATGTGCAAGCGCTTTCAGGGCAAAAGCTATGGGTTGCAGCCATCTCCTCCACTACCTGATTTCCGTGTTAACAGGGTGAAACCATTTCAGGTCACAGGCGTGGACTACTCTGGCTCACTGGCTGTGAGGGGTGGGGGCGGTACTATTGAAAAGGTTTATATAGTCTTGTTCACTTGTGCTGTAACGCGTGCTACTCATTTAGAAGTTGCTCCTGATTTATCTTGCGAAACCTTCATGCACTTTTTCTGAAGGTTCTGTAGTCGTAAAGGGTATCCCCAATTAATGCTCAGCGATAATGCCACCACATTTGTCGGTTCTGCCAAATTATTAAAATCAAGACTAGATGATCCTCAACTCAAACAACATCTGAGTAAGTTTAAATGTGATTGGAGGTTTATCCCAGCCAGAGCTCCATGGTTTGGAGCGATCTGGGAGAGAACAATCGGCACAGTTAAGGCAGGACTGAAAAAGGTACTGGGTCGTGCCTCAGTCACACTTACAGAGTTGACTACGATACTAACAGAACTGGAGGCGGCTGTGAATGACAGACCATTAGGATATGTGTCAGGAGATTTAGAGGATCCTGTACCTATTACCCCTTCACAGTTGGCCAGCGGACGTAGACTTAGACTGTTTCCTGAACCGATGAACGACGATGAAATCACGGATCCCTCATTGTACGTTGTAGACAATGTCTCCGCGCGATATAATTATGTCTGTAAATTATCAAATGATTTGTGGAAGCGCTGGACGACTGACTACCTGCTGTCTCTAAGGGAAAGTCATACTAATTTAATAAGAAACAAGGGTAAATCTTGGCCCAAAGTAGGTGACGTTGTCCTGATACACAATGAGGGTCCTCGTTTGTTTTGGAGATTAGGTCTCGTCCTAAAATTACTTCCAGGCCTAGATCAGCTTGTTAGAGTCGCGCAGGTCAAAACCTCTACCGGTATTACCACTCGTCCGATTGCTAAATTGTATCCTATTGAACAGGAATGTGAAGATGTGGGCGAGATTATTGCAGATAATATTGCCGGTGCGGACGCACCAGCGCAGTCTGCTGCTAGTCGGGATGACAGTAATCTTCGTCCTCAGCGGCAGGCTGCTTTGGGTTCCACGCGACTCTGGCAATCATTGATAGGTGGTGGAGCCTTATCATTTTCCACATTAGTTTAAGTCCAAATTGTAAAATTTGTAAATATTTGGTGGCCGGGAATATATCGTGACTTATGAGTGTCCACGATAGACCTTTCTATTTCCAGTTGGGGTTGGTTAAAAATGGGATCTATAATTTTGTATACTGTATATACAAAGTATCATGTAAAGTAATTGGGTTTGTATATCAGATGAATAATATATAAGGGGTAATTAAGGTATAGGCTATGGTGTACATTTATTCTATAAAGAGTTAATTTGAGAATATAGTATTCCATAAGTATTAAGTACTATTTAATATAGTAATTAAAGGTAATATGAGGAACGTTAGCAGCATCGAGAATGAATGTGCATGTCTAGCTTCACTTGTTACCAAGCTGACGATCTAAGATATCTCCCTATAAAGGGGCCACTCAATAACAACAACCCTTACCAGCAACACCGGCGATCGGCCACATCTATCGTCCCATATATTAAACATCCCAGCACCTACTATCCATCAACATGCTCCACTAACCAGCTAAGTCTATATATATTCACTGGTGGCCATTATAATATATGTAGACCATGTATAGCATGTGAATTAACAACAAAGGTGAGAAGATCTCAATGCTTCCCCCTTAGGCTGATAATCCAATCCCTTTACTTGTCTTGTAACTAATTCCTAAATCCACTATTCGATCCTAAGTCTTGACACGGCCCAAATGACCAGTTTTTGGACTTTTAAAAAGTCCTCTGTAGCCCAAACTATAAGTCCTAGGGAATTCTACCTGGTGCCATTCGATTTCTCTCGACCAACAGCTTCCATACATGGTCGTAGATTTCATTTTCGATCAGCCATTCTCCCATAATCGAAAAAAAAAATCACAAATGCCTGGGTTTAATTAAGCTCAGGTATAATATGTTAAGTATATAGGGGATTATAGGTAATAACACAACACATTAATTATTGGATAAGTGATAATAAGTATAAACGTACAGGTATATAAGTACAGATATATGATAAGGCTTGTAATAAAAGCCTTAGGAGCAAGGTGATATATGACTTGTGTGATCTAATATATCTAGGGGATATAGGAGCTTGGCTATAGAGGATGAGTCTGAGTCTAGAGTCTAGAGGGAGTAAAGAGCTCTGACTCTCTCTGGCTGAGGTCTGTTGAAGTCTAACTGAAGATGCCTGAGTAAGAAGGCATCGACTGGGTTCAAGGATGCTGAAGCAACACAGCATCAACTCAGCATTCTGGTATGACGTAGGACCGGATAAATACCTTATACAGTTTACATTTACAGAGGAAATGGGTGTTGATTTAAGTGGAAGTAACAACAAATATATTATATGTTAAAGAGATAGATAAAGTTATAGGGAGTTCAATAAATGAAGAATGTTTAATAAGAATGTTGAGAGTTTAAAAGTTACAGGGATAAAGGCATATAAGCAGTGAGATATATGTATAGCAATATATATGCAGGGCTTATAATGTCATACTACATTCGCCGGGGGGTAAAAGAATTGATCTCACCATGATCAACTATAGTAAAAAAAAAAAAAAAATTACTAGTCTGTTGACACATCACACCGTATCAAAATTGTCCATTAGACCTAGATCAAGGGTGTGAGCTACCAACAAATTAGAATAAAGGTTTATGTTAAATAATATAAATATATAGTTGAGTATAAGGAGAAGATTACAACTGCTATATATAACACATGGCAGGTGTAAACTTATATAGTAATACAATTTAACATCTGACAGTGGAAAGAAATAATACCCTAAGCTGTTCCACTGACGATATAAATATATATACATAAAGAAATATATCCAAAACAAAAATAACTTAAAGTGCTCTATTCCTCGCGTAGGCTTCAAGAGCAGCAATGCGAAGATTCAGGCGAGAAAGAGCAAACCAAGAGACACCTAGGATGATGATGATAATGAGCATAGGAGTACCAATCGCTGGGATGGCAATGTAAGGGTGATAGTATTTAACAAAATTCATAGGTAGAATTGACTTGTTGATCAATTGAAGGGTTTTTAAATCAGGTGAGTTGATGTGAAGTTTAGATATATTAGCTGAGATATTTGGGAGAGTGAGAAACATAACGTTCACGTTGTATAGTTGATAGAGTTTAGTAAGGTGGTAATTTGTGGGGTAAATGGTTACCTTGGAAGAGGTGATAAAGCAAGTGTCAGGGATAATGATGAGACCAGAAATTACCTGATCAGAAGATGGAATATCATTCTGACAGGAGATGGAGATGGTAGTGTCAGAAGGGAAATAAAGGTGATGAGAGTGAGACACATGAGCATGATAGAAGGGTTTCTTAGCAACTTCCTTGAACTGGCAATGTTCTATAATGGAATTATTGTGAATCAAGGCACTAGCACAGCCGTCAGCATGGAAGGGGATTAACTTGAGAGCAAAGGCTGGGCAAATGGCCTGGGATATAATAGGGGAGTGACAGAGAGTAGAGAATGAATAATCATCCAACCAGGCGTGGTGATTCTCGGAAGTGGAGATGAACAAGTTGCTGAAGGAGTTGTCCAAAGAAACTAATTGATTGTTGAGGAAAAAGGGGAAAGGAGTGATCATGTAATGGGCGAAGGAAATGGATGATGCAAATGGAATAATAAGCATATATTCATAGTTATACATGTGGACATCTATATATCCATATAATAGTTCAATTTGGTCAAGCGGGAACACTGGTAAGAGGCGGAAGTCATTGCCGGCCTGAGTGATGATTTTCCTCAGACTACTCAAGGGAAGAAGATCTGAGCTCACTATACCGTGTTCAGCATCGTTGAGGGCGTTTAAGAGTCTACTAAAGTCTGACTCTAATTTCATAGAGATAAAATAAATGTTGTCAAGTTGGGTAGAGATTTCTAGAATGTTTTCAAGAAATGAGGCAATATCAGAGAGTTCATTAATGGTAGATTCCGCTTTACTCATGAGAGATTGTAAGTCGTTAACATGAGTAGAGATTTCATTAATAGTGTTTATTTGGATCTCCACTAACTTTTCTTGGCTTCTGAGGGTATTTTCTACTTCACCGATTTTATCAGCAATGGCGTTCACTTGGTCTTCAGTAGCTGTCCCGAAGAGAGAAGACAACAGGTAACCTCCTGCATCAATAAGTCCTCTCTTGTTCCTAAGTCTAGCTCGTTTGGATTCTGACCTTGGTCTTCCTGGGGGTTTAAAAGGAGTATAAAAATAACAGTAAATATTATAGAGGAGTAAAAAAAAAATATAACTTGGGAGTGTAAATAATAATTGGAGTTTGAGATTTAAAGGAGTAAAATTTGAGTAAAAAATTGAGATAAATGTGAACGCTATTAATAATGCGGACACAAGGAGTAATGTGAACACAGGGAGTAAAGTGAACACAAGGAGCAATGCGAACGCTTTTAGATAATGTGAACGCTGGGAGTAGCCACATCTAAACATGAAATATGAGATATCTATGCAAAAATAAATAATGGACAACAATTTGGCCAAGAGTACACTAAATATATTCACAAGATAAATACATAGTTAAATAGATATATAGGCAAACTTGGTGTATTATGAGTAGAAGATATTAGGTTTAATATTATTCTGAAACAGAAGTTGAGTTATAGAAGTATAATCCACTAGAACATTGTTTACACTCCTAGTTCTAAGATTATAATCATGGGTCGGGGCTTGTAGGATTTTATCAGGGGATCGGTTGATGGGTATGATATCTCTGTCCATATTTTCTTGGACACAGTTTAAGTTTCTGTGCACTAATTTGAGGTGGTTAATGCTACTCCTGGATTCTTTACCTTTCTCCAGATGTCTAATGACTGCAATGTTGTGGCGAATACTGATCACACGATAGGGGCCTTCGAACAGAGGGTCTAGTTTATCAGCCCTGTCGTGAATTCTTGAGAACACAATATCTCCTGGTTTCAGTTTTTGTTGTCTATTAGATTTGTGATTGCTTTTTATCATTTGTTCTTTGGTTAAGGTTAGTTTATTCATGACTTGTTTATGAATTATTTTAAAGGTGTTTATATGATGAGTTATGAAATCCTGAGTATATATGGGTTTAATCTGTTCATTGAGCATGTGGGGTAGGTGTTTGTCTTCTCCAAAGACGATGAAATGAGGGGATTCACCTGTGGAGATATTAGGCAGAGAATTCATAGTGCATTCCACGAAGGGGATAAATTCGTCCCAAATTTCATGATCCCTGTCAAGACAAATGTTTTTCAATTCATGGAGTATTTTACGGTTAGCTCTCAACTAGGCCGTTACTCTGTGGTGAGTAAGGGGCAACCCTGATGTGCTCTATCCCGTACTCATCACACATCTTAGACATAGTCTCGTTCACAAACTCCCCGCCATTATCTGAAAGAATAAATTTAGGTGAGGGGTATTTGCAAATCACGTTATTAACAAGAGTTTTAACGATAGTATTGGCTTCCTTATCAGGTATGGGAGAGAGAATGGAGTACCTAGAGAAATGATCCGAGGCTACGAGAAGATAATTCATACCACTGTTAGTCTTAACAATTTTCAAAAGGTCTATGGCAATCAACTGGAAAGGTTTCTCTGGGACAGGATAAGTTTTGATATTAGCTTGGGGTGTAAGCTTAGGGTTAATTCTGGCACAGTTCTCGCAAGCGTCTATGTGATTATCTATGTCAGATTTCATGGACTTCCAGTAGAATTGTTTTTGAGCAATGAGCATAGCCCTTTCTTTGCCAGGATGACCGACAAATTTAGAACCATGAAGATGAGGGAGTATTTCTTCTACTTTATTGTTGGGTACAACTAACTGCAGAATGTTCCTTTCAAGTTGATGTTTGCCCTTGATGAGTTGATTACGAAATAACGTGTTATCAATTAGAGTGTAATCTTCTAGGTGTTGGTTAGTTTCATTATTCTCTAGAGCAAGAATGATCTCACACAACTTGGGATCACGTCTCTGAGCTGTGGACATGTCTTCATTAGCTAAAGTCATCGTGTTTAAATGTGCACAAAGTACCGGATTACGAGAGAGAGCATCCGCTACGACATTTTTGTGACCTTTAATGTAGAGTATCCTAGGGTTGAAACTTTGTAATATGTACTTCCACCTTGCGCGTCTACCAGACATATTATTGTTGTCAAACAGATCAACTAGAGGCTTGTGATCCGTCCACACCTCAATGTCATAGTTAAGGATTTTGTCTTTGAATGTCCGAAGAGCCCAGATTAGACCGGCCGGGGTAAGACAGGCAAGGAGATTACACAGGTGATGCTTCAACTCGTCAAATGATGTTTGTTCGGATTCTTTCCAATCAAATTCAGCGTCCTTTTTTAACAGTTTGAAAAGGGGACTGGCTTTTTCTGAAAATTTGGAGATGAAACTACGGTAGTACCCGGCTAGGCCAAGGAATTGGCGGAGTTGTGTCACATTTTCAGGTTGGGGAAATTCATGTATAGCTTTAGTGATATCGGTCTTTGTTCTGATGCCATCTGCAGAAAGTTCGTGACCGAGAAATTCAACACTACGTTTTAAGAATTTACACTTTTTTAATTTTACCTTTAAACCTGCATCCTTTAGTTTTTGAAAGATCTTTCCTAGGCTTTCAAGGTGAGATTCGATATCAGGCGACATTATAATGATGTCATCTATGTAGATTTGGATATCTTTGCCCAAATGGCCTGCAAGAATGTGACACATAAGCCGTTGGAAAAAGGCTGGACTAGTTTTTAACCCTTGAGGGAGTCTATTGAACTCGTAAGTACCACTGGGAGTGCTGAAAGCTGTGTACTTACGGGAATCATCGTCCAACTTTATCTGATGAAGACCACTACCTAAATCAATGGTAGAGAAGATTTTGTTTTTAGAGTTCAAATTACTCATAACTTCATTGATGGAGGGCATATAAAATTTCTCCTCAATGATAGCGTCATTTAACTTCCTGAAGTCCACCACTAATCTCCACTCGTTGGGGTTCCGCTTAGGCACTAGGAATATAGGGCTCCTCCAACGACTGGATGAGGGAGAGACTACTTGTTGGTCTAACATAGCCTTGACTTGAGATTCTACCTGTTGTCTCTGAGCGTGAGCTAACCTATAAGAAGGACAGTATATGGGGTTAATCTCCGAGTTGCGTAATATGATCTTGTGTTGAAGCACATCACAAAACCCAAGATCTTCATTATGTAACATAACTGCCTCTTTATACGTGCACAACAAACTCACAAGATTCTCAGTGTAGTCCTCAAAATCAAGATCATTAATTAGAGATTTTATTTGTGACCTAGTCTCTGATTCATCCTTGCTAATAGCCGCGTTAATGACAAGGTCTTTACTAACTGGTAAGCTTTGGTCGTTAAAAATAAAAGGGAAAACTTCTGCTTCCATAATCTTGGTACCACTTTTAATACTAAGTATGTTATCTGAGTAATTGAGAATTAAAGTTTCAAAATATTCATTCTTGCTCTCATGAAGGGCTGGAGTGGTTATAAGACCCTTTATGGAGGTAGTGTCTGGAAGAGTGATGATGCTGTATTTGTGATAATTAGCTGGTAATTGATTGACATAAGTTTCTACCTTCATAGATGATTTTGGTTGAATAGTTACATCATCTTGCAAAATTACGTCAGCTGTAAGGGAATGGTCAGTTATCAGATCACCTATAGATACCTCAGTGTATTGATAGCTAGGAGTACAAAGGAGTACAAAGGAGTACAAAGGAAATCAAGCAACAACAGATCTAGTGACCCTTCTAGGTTGCTTGTCCTCCAAAACACTGAGGATCAAGTGTCCAAACAGTGGTTTAGAGTGGGTAAGGGAACATTGGAAAGGGAATTACTGCCCTGGAACTAATGTCCGTGGCAGGATTAGGAAGTTAGTAGGGGACAGATGGGTTAGTAACTGAGGGGGGGATAAAATAAAGTTATTCATTTACAAACGCAGTCAGTCGCGGGTTTGATGCGAGATATTTGTCTAGGCGGAGTTTAAATGAATCAACGGTGATGCAGTCTATAACGTTTCGGGGAAGCCCATTCCACAAGTTGACAACTCGATTGAAGAAGAAATTCTTAGATTCGTGTGAGTTAAAAGATTTACCAATAATTTTGCAACCGTTTCCCCGCGTGTAATTAGATTGGTCGATAGTGAAGTACTTACTACAGTTCATATTGTCGATGCCTTTGATGATTTTGAACACTTGAATTAAGTCACCTCTTAATCTGCGCTGGGTTAAAGGAAATAGATTTAATTCTCTAAGACGCTCTTCGTATGGTTTGTTCTTTAGGCTAGGTATCATTTTGGTAACTCTACGTTGAACTCGTTCTAGCTTGTTTATATCTTTTTGGTAATAAGGGCACCAGGATTGAACGCAGTATTCCAGAAGAGGGCGGACTAATGAATTGTAAAGGGTTAGGATAACTTCTTTGGATTTATGCTCAAATGACCTGCCTATAAAGCCAATTATTTTGTTTGCCTTCTTAACAACTTCTGAACATTGTTGACTCGGTTTTAGGTTACTCGATATTGTTACTCCCAGATCGGTTTCTCTGTTTACATTCTTAAGCTGAGTGCCATTCATCGAATAGTTTGCTTTCTCATTTAGGTATCCGATATGTAGTACTTTACATTTATCCGCATTGAAACTCATTTGCCAAATTTGGGCCCAACATGACAATTTATCTAGATTGTGTTGCATATCGTCAACTTGTTCTTTTGAGAGTACGCTATTTGCAATTTTTGTATCGTCAGCAAATTTTGAGATTGTACAGGTGAGACCCTCATCTATGTCGTTGATGTAAATTAGAAAGAGAATTGGTCCTAGTACCGATCCCTGGGGTACCCCGCTACTTACATTGGTCCATTTTGATGCCTTACCGTTTATGACTACTCTTTGCTTTCTGTCGCTGAGCCAATTTTCTATCCATTTCAACACACCGTCTTGTATTCCATGCGCTTTTAGTTTTAGCAGTAAACGTTTGTGGGGAACTTTGTCAAAGGCCTTTTGAAAATCAAGGTATATAATATCTACAGCTTTACTCTCATCGTAGAGGTTGAGGATATCGTGGAAGAAGTCTAAGAGGTTTGTTAAACAGGAACGTTTTTTACGAAAGCCGTGTTGAGTATCTTTAAGTATGTTATTTTCCTCTAAGTGATTTACGAGTCTGTCTCGTATGACCGTTTCTAGCATTTTACATACAACTGAGGTTAAGCTAATTGGACGATAGTTACTGGGTAGGGATTTGCTGCCTTTTTTTAATATCGGTGTTACGTTGGCTAGCTTCCACTGATCGGGCATAGTTCCAGACTGCAAGGATTTATTGAATAGTAATGTCAGTGGTTTAGAGAGCTCATCCTTAGCTTCCTTTAGAACTCTAGGCGAGATTGTATCAGGTCCAGGCGTTTTATTTACCTTGAGTTTATCTAAACAATTCAATACTTCTCTTTCTGTAACGGTGATATTGCTTAGAACATCTGAATTATCAATCTGAATCGGCGATGGTGTAGGGATATCACTGAGGTCTTCTGTTGTAAAAACTGATGCAAAGAAGGTATTGAGGGCATTACTCATTTGTTCTTCGTCTTTGGTGTATTCTCCATTTTCATCGACTAACGGTCCAACAGTTGAAGTAACGACTTTTTTCTTTCTGATATAACTATAGAATTCTTTCGGGTTTGTTTTACTTTGATTCGCAATATGTAACTCTAAGGTCTTTTTACTTTGCTTAATTAACTTTTTGGCTTTGCGTCGTAGCTCTACAAATTTCAGCCGTTCTTCGTCATTTTGTGAGGATTTTAATCTATCATTAGCAAATTTTTTAGCAAGCAGGCAGTTTGAAATATCTTTATTCCACCATTTGGGCTTATTATTATGGCCTGGACGCCGAGTTTTCGATGGTATGCAGTCTTGCACTGCTTTTAGGTAAGTGGCTTCGAATAACTTCCAAGATGTATTTATGTCGTTATTGTGAATTAAAAAGCTCCAGTCAGTTTCTTTAAACATAGCTCTAAGTTTATGGAAGTTTGCTTTCTTGAAATTAGGGACTTTTTCGATGCTACTATTTGGTTCGTTACTAGTAAACTTTAAAGTGAAAGTTATCGTACGATGGTCGCTGTTACTGAATTCATCACCAACATTCAAATTCTCTAGGAGTGGGGGCATCAGGCGGGGTTTTAGTGACCTCTTGAGTGACCGAAAAGGGACTGGATTTTACGGTAGTTTTGAAACTGAATTTTCTTTTGGGTCTAGGTTTAGTGTGATCGAATGCCTGTTTTGGGTGGTTGGTGGTACTTTTGACAGAGGATTCACTACTGCGTGTGCATTCGATGGTGTCGCCGTTTAAACCACCGATCATAACTTGGTCCATATGGGTGAAGATTATGATTTTGAGCATATTCATACTAACAAACCCTAGGAGCAAGTCGGCGTTTATGGGGAGTTTGTTAATGACATAGAATGGCAGGGGTGTTGCTAATTCTTCGGTGATCTTGATAGGTAGATAAACCTTAGATAATGTCTCTAATGAATTGTCACTGACTGATTTTATATTGACATCAGGGTAAGATTGATTGAATTGATTATTAGAATTTATAAGATTAAATTTGTTGAGACTTATAAGATTCACTGGGGAGCCTGTGTCTAAAAAGAGATTTAGATTATGCTCTTCGCATTTAGCGGGTAAAAGCAAGGAAGATTTATCAAGACAACCTATTTCGACAGATTTGAGGGGTCGAGTTTGGGTGGCATTGTTGGTCCGCCCAGCACAGTTTGGAGGTATAGTACCGTGCTGGGCGTCTATTCTTCCCCCGAATTGGTTGATTTTGTCTTGACTGAAGTGGCCGTTTTGGTGTTTCCTAGTGTGGCCGTTTTGGTGTTTCCTGGTGTGGCCGTTTTGGTGTTTCCTGGTGTGGCCCTCCTAGTCTTTTCCCTAAGAGCCTTCATGTGAGTGCAGAACTTGGTCCAATGACCCTTAGATTTGCATTTGCGGCAAAATAGTTCTTTATGTGATGCCATCTCCTGTTCCTCTCTTACCTTGATGAGGCATTCAGGAGTTATATGACCCTGATTACCGCAATAATAACAGGTGACATTACTGTTAAAGTTCGTCGGAGATTTGTGTGGGTTGGAGTTAGATTTGGAAGAAAGATAGGGTGTCTTGTGCGAGTAATGAGGTTTAGGTTTCTGTGAGTGGTCGAAAGGTTTTGAGTGAGCATTGTAGTGTTTGGCGTGATTGGGGGAGGTTGAGTGATTGTGAATAGCAGCTACAACACCTTGGGGTTTTGAGGGATTGGTCAGGAATTGGATTTTGTGGTCTAGACCATTCTCTTTACATTTGGCATGGACAGTTTGAGAGAAATCTACCAGTGTGTCGTTAGGGGTGAATGGAATAGATTGTATTAATCCCGTTATGGATTCAGGAAGGAGGTTTGATACCATCATGTAACCAACAAACTTGGCCACTTGTTTGATATTCATGTATTCCTCACCGCCGTGCTTGAGTGTCCAGTCCTTATCCTTCAATTCATGTCTAAGTGATTTGGTCATGGTGGAAGCTGTGGCAACAATCCTATCGACTGGGGTATTTAGATATTTCTGGTGGTTCTTTAATTCATTAGCAATTCTGTGAGTAGCTGAGAATGTACCTGCCATCTGTATGCCATATCTTTGAATGAACATACTTTTCAGTTCCTCGTATGAGCAGTCTTCTGTTTTGTCTGACTCTAGAAGGAGCTGAGCTGAGTTGGAATCACCTTAGTGTATTCTAGCTTTGAAAATTTGCACTTTGGTGTTATCATTTTGACCGGCACCTCTCATGGCAATTTCGCCGTCTACATCCTGTATGAAAGCATGAACAGAATAATTCTTGAGGGTGTTCCCAGAAAATAACCTAGGGGCGTTCTGATGGATGATTTCAAGGATATTTGGTTGGTAAGGTGCTTGTTGAGGTTGGTAGGATATTTGATGGGGTTGGTGGGATGATGATAAAGGATGTGTTGGGTATTGTTCCGCTTCTTGTTTGATAGTAGGAAATTGCTGGTGACTGTGTATGTTAGGAGGGAGACCCTGTTGTTGTTGAGGAGGTTGAAAGATATTGCTGTTGGCATACATGGGAATTTGATGTGAGAGACCCTGTTGTTGTTGAGGAGGTTGAAAGATATTGCTGTTGGCATACAACCTTGGTTTAGGGTCAGAGGGTTGAAAATCCCAAAATCCCTGTGAATGAGCTGTAGCACCAATCGTAGGTGACACCACAGGTCTGTCCCTGGGATTTGAACCATCATCCCAAGTAGTATTCCAGCTAGAAGCTGAATGCATAGGAGGGGCTGTGTATTGTTTGTTTGAATAAGTGATGTTGAAAGATGTATTTGAGTTCTGAGGTTGAGAAAATTATGTATTTGAATTCTGAGGTTGAGAAAATGATACACGTCTATTATCATTAACTCTAGATGGCAGAGTAAATAAGTGTTCTGTGGCCTCCGAATATTGTGTAAGTGGGGGTTGGAGGTTGGTATTTATGGAAATTTGAGAATGCGGAGGTTGATCAGGTGGAGGGAGGGTAGGTAAAGGTGGTGGTGGTGGTGGTGGTGGTGGTGGTGGTGTTGTTGTTGGTGTTTGACTGTATGTGTCAGTGGGTGAGTGTGACAGTGGGTCATTTTGAGAATGTGATCTAGTAATCGCACCTGCGGTATATGTGAACTCTAATGGTTGAGGCTTTGAAAACATGATCACTTAATCCTCTTAAACAATGCACTTTTAAGTAAAGTTAAGCACTCACATGATTCCTCTTAGAGAACGTTGTGTCAGTGTTGATCAGTTGGTCGTACGACAGGCAGGGGCGTTGTGTGTGTGTGTACGGATGTACACACGTAGCGGCTAGTTGTGTGTGGTTGTTGCGGCTAGTCGAGGCGTTGTGACTGTGTGTGTAGCATGGACGTACGCACACGCTTGCAGCTTGGCAGAATGGCTGGCAGGCTGTATGGTTGTCAGGCTGGCAGGCTGTAAGGCTTTTGGAGAAACTGCAAGGCTGGTAGGCAGGGTTTGAAGTACAGCAATTATCCTCACATGAAATGTAAGGTATAATTAGGGATTTGTAATGTTGATAATTGTAGAGGGGTAGATTGGGGAAAAACTTAAGTATAGCCTTAATACGCTATTTGCAAGGTCGCCATATAATATGTTAAGTATATAGGGGATTATAGGTAATAACACAACACATTAATTATTGGATAAGTGATAATAAGTATAAACGTACAGGTATATAAGTACAGATATATGATAAGGCTTGTAATAAAAGCCTTAAGGTAGGTTCACACATAGGCGAGTCGGAGCGCGAGGCCAACGCGAGTCACACTCGCCGCATACTCACCATGATGGAGCCCGAACCCAACGCGAGTAGCATCTGATGCGAGTATACACGCATGTAACACGAAAATAACACGAGTTTACATGAGTTTACACGAGTTTACACGAGTTTACAGGAGTTTACAGGAGTATCCGCGAGTGTCGGCGAGTGTAACACGACCCCAACACGCACCGCCAAAATTTGAAAAATAACGGTCAAATTCCAGGGTACGAATAGTGCGAGTTTACGGGAGTCTACACGAGTGTGACAGGAGTTTACACGAGTTTACATGAGTTTACACGAGATGAACGCGAGTCTACAGGAAGTTTACAGGAGTGTATGGGAGTCTAACACGAGTGTGTGCGAGTGTTGGCGAGTGTCAGGATACGTATATAAAGAGGCCCCCACTGGCACCATTATTCACACCACGCAACACCACCACGGACGGACGTATACTCTGCAGGATACAGCCCAACCCACCCACCCACCAACACACCATGTCCATCAGGAGGCGGAGAGCGGCAGCTGTGCTCATACTGAAAATGCAGATGCGTCTCCTAGACCTCGAGGAGATGGAGGAGAAGGAGGCTGAAGAAAGACGTCAAGGGGAAAGGCCACGAATGAGAGTTTGGGCTAGGAGGTGGCTACTGAGACGGCCACAGTTCGGTGTGTACGAACAACTTATGGAAGAGCTTAAGAGAGAGGACCCCAAAGGATTCCGGAATTTCCTACGTGTGGACGTCCACCTGTTTAGGGTTGGTGGCACGTGTCGGGCCTAGGGTAGAGAAGCAGGACACCTTCTGGAGGGATGCTTTGTCACCTGGGCTGAGGATTGCAATCACACTCCACTACCTGGCCACTGGTGACTCATATCCTAGCCTACAGTACGCGTTCCGTGTGGCCCGGAACACCATCTCCCTCATTGTGCCTGCAACATGCGAAGCCATCATTGCAGAATACCAGGAGGAGGTTATACGTTGCCCCAGGACACCGGCGGAGTGGAAGGATGTTGCCAGTGAATTTGCCAAGCGCTGGGATTTCCCGCATACCGTTGGTGCCATCGACGGAAAGCACTGTGCCATCAAATGCCCTCCAAATGCCGGTACAGAATTCTACAACTACAAAGGCTTCCACTCCATCGTGCTCATGGCTATTGTAGACGCCGACTACAAGTTCCTCTACTGTGACGTGGGTAATCACGGTAGCTCCTCAGATGGTGGGGTCTTTATAAGAACAAATATCAGAGCAGCATTGGATGGGTGCACCCTGGGACTCCCTGCTGCCGAACCCCTGCCCAACGACGACACACCTGTTCCCTACTTCCTGGTGGGTGATGACGCCTTCCCCATGCGAAGGTGGTTGATGAAGCCACACTCTACCCGGCAACTGACTGTACCGGAGCGGATCTTCAACTACAGACTGTCCCGGGCTCGCAGAGTTGTTGAGAACGCCTTTGGCATCATGGCAAACAGGTATGTGTTTGATTATGTTAAATGTTTGACCAGAAATATAGGTATCGGTGATGGCACCCTACTAATATGAAGTATACTAGTCAGGTATTAAATATACATGCTCGTAACCATTATCCCTATAATTAATATGGATTAATACACTCCCCCGTCTGCAAGTCCAGTTTTGACTAAAAATGATCCTAACCTTTATTTCCCTATTTAATATGAACTATACTATTCAGTGTTGAAATATACATGTTTTCTCTCTCCCTAATTCAGGTTCCGGTGCCTTCTCCACAGCATTCCCCTCCACCCGTCCCGTGTTGAGTCTGTGGTGATGGCATGCTGTTGCATGCATAACCTTATGCGAATGAGGTTCCCTAATCACCACGCCAACCTAGCGGACGAGGAGGACCCTGAGACGCATGCTATCATCCCTGGTGGTTGGAGGGAGCTGCGGGACAGGCTGAATCCCCTCGAGAGACTATCCAGGAATGTCGTGACAGCCCAGGCCAAGAGGCAACGCCAGCACCTCACCGACTACTGCTCATCACCCAGTGGCAGTGTCCCCTGGCAGAACGACCTGATAGGAGGGTATGTATCCATATCTTGCCATTGCTTTCATTAATAATTTTGTAGTTTACATATTTTGATTATGTTGTTAATCATGTTTTAAATCCATTAAACCTCATTAATATATATTCTCTATTTGTTAATCGCTTTTTATAAAGTGTCATATATGTTTAGTATATAATATTTAATGTAAATTTTGTATTTATTTATATTTCATGTTGGATATCAATCTGTATATTATTTCTTGTCATCATATATTCTTTGCATATATTGCACATCATTATTTATGTTTTACTATAAATATTATTCCAGAAACCTATTTCAATCATATTATATTTCTTCTTTTCCTGTCTTCATTATCGATGTTAATATCCATATTATTTATAACACAACTTGAATTCATATTAACTTATATTTTGTCGCTGTTGACAAGTCTTTTCCCTGTTTATAAAAGGAACCTTTCTTGAGAATGTTTACCCATCAACTCTAATAATATAGTTTGGATCCAAAACAACAGCTGGAGGCACATTTTTTTTTTTTATTCATAAACATAGATATATAGCATGTTAATATATAGCCGAAAGTAATATAGTATATAAATATATACCAGAAAGTATAGAAATAATAAGAGATATTCATTTTATGTGTAGACATAGTATTATTTATATTCGTCTTTCCATCACTGGTGGGTTTATGACTTTATTATTATACACAAAGGTTTCACACATTTTCGTCATCCCCAGGCCTGGGGGTGTTGACTTTGGTGTTCAACCTTGTTTATAGGAAGTTCCCTGGAGGTTGGCGGCCTACTAGTAGCTGGGCTTGAGGGAACCGCTGTTGCAATGTTGGCGCCATGTGTAGGGGTAAGCGCCCCCGCCCACCAGTCATGTATATGTGCAGGAGACCTGAATGGCGTACCAGCCATCAGCTCTTGGAATGTGGGGTTTGTGAAGGCTGCTGGCATGCGTGATGGTCCTGGCTGGGGTTGCATCTGTGGTGGTGTGGTGTGCATCTGCGGGGGGGCTGGTGGTGTGGTGTACAACTGCGTGGGGGCTGGTGGTGTGGTGTGCAACTGCGGGGGGCCTGGTGGTGTGGTGTGCAACTGGGGGGGGTTTGCTGGTATCACCATCTGGGGTGACGTGGAGAGGGTGACCTCATCCCTGGCCTGAAGGACTTGCTGCATTATCCTCCGTGACAATATCTCCCCTACAGCGTCAGGGAGCCTCTCGAGCTGCTGCTCCAAGTACCCCACGAACTGTCCATACTTGGTCTCCTTCCCAACCAGGGATGTCACCAGGCGTGACATGTCCTCCCGCATCGCCTCCCGCGTCGCACTCAGCTGGAGAAACAAGAGTATGCAGGTTAAACACCTTTGGAATTATAAAATAATACATACATGTCATGGTAATTTATGCTAATAACGTTTTTATGTTTTTCTCCTCCAGATGCATATGTCTTCCTCTACAGGAATTGTTTGCGGTTTACAGCGTACACGAACATAGCATTTACATAATACTCTCGTAATGACTAATATACTCTCATAATGACATATGTTAAATGTTTTCATATTTACCTCCACAGGTGAGAATGTCTCTACAGACTTCCGGCGCTTGTTCTGGCTGCTGCACCTGGCAGTGGGAGTTGTGTTGGTTGGAGGGGGCATGGCAGTGTCCTCTCCATCACTCTCGTCCTCGGCAATCACCTCCACATTCACATCCGGCGAGACGTCATCGGTCGGGTTTGGAAACTGAAACACAACAAAATTAATATATCCTATTTAAATAAGACCTTTAACCTATTTTAATATACTTAAATATATGTACCATGACAATATAAATAAATATAAGAAATTTTTTTTATGTTTACATGAAGCCTTCAATTATAAATGTGTGAATTCAAGTATATATGCACAAGATAAGCATGATATTAACAGCCATGAATGAATATATGTATAAAATCATATGCACAAGATAAGCACGTTATTAACAGACATTAATAGCCTAGGTATACATGGTTAAATAATATTTTCCAAATGTGATAGCGAACAGTTATTTAAGTATATATTGTTTTAACACATATTAGGTATGTTTATATTAGTTCTAACCTTAGCTGTGACCTTGGTCTTTACGCGGGAGATGTGCCCTTTGAGGAAGGCAAACTTCTGCATGATCCAGGTGTCCCTCTCTGATAGTGGCTTGCCCTCGAATGTCCCAGGTGTTCCCGCTCCACTCTTCATATCGGTCAGCTTTGAATACCTTGACCGCATGTTGCGCACCCAATGTGCCAGATTACCGCCTGTGTAAAGAGTAATATTTATTAAGCAAGGCCCCTTTATATATATGATTTATATCCGGAATTTCACAGGCCAAACATGGCTTGATAATACATTATTAGTTAATGCTGTTAAATACAAGCGTAGAGGGATGTATATGATACTGGCAACACACATACATATATGCCAATTTAGCAAACTTTAACATAATAGTAATTATGTATTTCACGTATAAATCACATGGAATCAAACCAAGAACAGAACATCAAGGTATTATATCACTTATTACAATTAATATTGCATGCTGCATGTTTTGTTGTGGGTACTTACCTGTGACATTAACACCCAGGGTAGCAGCCTTCTCGTCGTAGGCGCGGAGTTTCCTGCGCGTATCTTTGTAGGCCTTGCTACGCTTCATATATAACATGGGGGTGTCCTTCACCCACTCGGCCAGCATGTCCTCAGTCTCGTCGCTCAAGATCACCCTTGTCAACTTATTCTTCTTAATGGCGCCATAACGCACAGGGCCCGCGCCGACAGGGGGGTCAGGGGTATCATCATCACTGTCACTGAGGCTACCTTGGGTGTCCTGACTGGTATGAGTATCCTGACTGGTCTGAGTATCCTGGCTGGTCCGAGTATCCTGGCTGTCGTCAGCATCAATATCGCCATCAAACACGTCCATGTCCTCATGTCCACTGGGCTGGCTGTCCGGCACAATGTCATCCGAGTCGTCCAAGTCTTGCGACGCAACAGGCCTCCTGGCAGGGGGTGCGATGCGGGGTTGTTCAGAAGGTGTAGCCTTGCCTTTCTTTCCAACACCATCACCACCCTTCCGAGACTTGGTGGCCGCCACCTTCTCCTTGGGCAAAGGCATGGTGCAGGGCAGGCAGGTAGGGCAGCGTGGTAGGGCAGGCAGTGTGGTAGGGCAGGCAGGTAGGGCAGCGTGGTAGGGCAGGCAGCGTGGTAGGGCAGCGTGGGTCGCTGTGTGGCCCGGGTCAATGGGTCGTTGGTGGGGTCACGGTGGAGAGTGGACGAGCACCGCGGGTGGTCCCTTTTTATAGGGGGTGTTGACGCGGTGGTGCCACCTACTCGCGCGGTGTTGCCAGCAGTCGCACACCACTCGCGTCGACTCACGTTACTTTCACCGTTACTCGCGTAGACTCACGTTGGTTTCGCATAGACTCACATAGACTCACGTTAATATCGCGTAAATTCGTGTTTGTTTCGCATAGACTCGCGACATGTATTGTGAAATCCAGACCACCACGTGGGTACTATCGTTTACGCGTGTTACACTCGCGTGACCGCGTGTTACACTCGCGTTAACCCGTGGTAACTCGCGTTAGCGTCGTGTTGACTCCTGATTGACTCCCGTTAAACTCGCCTTTGGCAATATTGGTTGTTTACTATAGTGTAGACTCCTGTTGTACTCGTGTAGACTCACGTAGACCCGCGTGGACTCGTGCAGACTCGCGATCATTAAATTTGTAAATAGTACAACGTGACTGTCACGCGAGTCTACATGAGTGTCACACGAGTCTACAGGAGTTTACACGAGTTTACGCGAGTCTACGCGAGTCAACGCGAGTCTACGCGAGTCTATGCGAGTTGGCGTCCTACTCGCACTTGACTCTCCAATTTTTGTGTCTGCACAAAAATTTTGGCCGCGTTCGCGAGTCTACGCGGTACATCGCGAGTCCACGTGAGTCTGTGCGAGTGTCGGCGAGTGTCGGCGAATTTGGGATAATCATTGGCGAGTGCAAAAAAATCATCACTCGCGTTGGAGTTGCGCTCCGACTCGCCTATGTGTGAACCTACCTTTAGGAGCAAGGTGATATATGACTTGTGTGATCTAATATATCTAGGGGATATAGGAGCTTGGCTATAGAGGATGAGTCTGAGTCTAGAGTCTAGAGGGAGTAAAGAGCTCTGACTCTCTCTGGCTGAGGTCTGTTGAAGTCTAACTGAAGATGCCTGAGTAAGAAGGCATCGACTGGGTTCAAGGATGCTGAAGCAACACAGCATCAACTCAGCATTCTGGTATGACGTAGGACCGGATAAATACCTTATACAGTTTACATTTACAGAGGAAATGGGTGTTGATTTAAGTGGAAGTAACAACAAATATATTATATGTTAAAGAGATAGATAAAGTTATAGGGAGTTCAATAAATGAAGAATGTTTAATAAGAATGTTGAGAGTTTAAAAGTTACAGGGATAAAGGCATATAAGCAGTGAGATATATGTATAGCAATATATATGCAGGGCTTATAATGTCATACTACATTCGCCGGGGGGTAAAAGAATTGATCTCACCATGATCAACTATAGTAAAAAAAAAAAAAAATTACTAGTCTGTTGACACATCACACCGTATCAAAATTGTCCATTAGACCTAGATCAAGGGTGTGAGCTACCAACAAATTAGAATAAAGGTTTATGTTAAATAATATAAATATATAGTTGAGTATAAGGAGAAGATTACAACTGCTATATATAACACATGGCAGGTGTAAACTTATATAGTAATACAATTTAACATCTGACAGTGGAAAGAAATAATACCCTAAGCTGTTCCACTGACGATATAAATATATATACATATAAAGAAATATATCCAAAACAAAAATAACTTAAAGTGCTCTATTCCTCGCGTAGGCTTCAAGAGCAGCAATGCGAAGATTCAGGCGAGAAAGAGCAAACCAAGAGACACCTAGGATGATGATGATAATGAGCATAGGAGTACCAATCGCTGGGATGGCAATGTAAGGGTGATAGTATTTAACAAAATTCATAGGTAGAATTGACTTGTTGATCAATTGAAGGGTTTTTAAATCAGGTGAGTTGATGTGAAGTTTAGATATATTAGCTGAGATATTTGGGAGAGTGAGAAACATAACGTTCACGTTGTATAGTTGATAGAGTTTAGTAAGGTGGTAATTTGTGGGGTAAATGGTTACCTTGGAAGAGGTGATAAAGCAAGTGTCAGGGATAATGATGAGACCAGAAATTACCTGATCAGAAGATGGAATATCATTCTGACAGGAGATGGAGATGGTAGTGTCAGAAGGGAAATAAAGGTGATGAGAGTGAGACACATGAGCATGATAGAAGGGTTTCTTAGCAACTTCCTTGAACTGGCAATGTTCTATAATGGAATTATTGTGAATCAAGGCACTAGCACAGCCGTCAGCATGGAAGGGGATTAACTTGAGAGCAAAGGCTGGGCAAATGGCCTGGGATATAATAGGGGAGTGACAGAGAGTAGAGAATGAATAATCATCCAACCAGGCGTGGTGATTCTCGGAAGTGGAGATGAACAAGTTGCTGAAGGAGTTGTCCAAAGAAACTAATTGATTGTTGAGGAAAAAGGGGAAAGGAGTGATCATGTAATGGGCGAAGGAAATGGATGATGCAAATGGAATAATAAGCATATATTCATAGTTATACATGTGGACATCTATATATCCATATAATAGTTCAATTTGGTCAAGCGGGAACACTGGTAAGAGGCGGAAGTCATTGCCGGCCTGAGTGATGATTTTCCTCAGACTACTCAAGGGAAGAAGATCTGAGCTCACTATACCGTGTTCAGCATCGTTGAGGGCGTTTAAGAGTCTACTAAAGTCTGACTCTAATTTCATAGAGATAAAATAAATGTTGTCAAGTTGGGTAGAGATTTCTAGAATGTTTTCAATAAATGAAGAATGTTTAATAAGAATGTTGAGAGTTTAAAAGTTACAGGGATAAAGGCATATAAGCAGTGAGATATATGTATAGCAATATATATGCAGGGCTTATAATGTCAGGGGAGGTGTGGTGGAGTGGTCATGCCACTGGATTGGTGGTCCAATGGACCCGGGTTCAAATCCCGATATGTCAATGGGAAGATATTATTGGGATTGAATTTGTGCTGTACCTAGTATCAGTGCATTACCACAAAGCCCACCGAAATGCCAAAAAAATACCCTCATTGTTCCCTGATTAAATAACACTGTATGAATATTCCCATATTCAAAATATGTTACAGGGGGACAATGCCTAGTGAGTTCACTGCTCAATAGGTGGCGTTCTGAGAGTGAGGGTCTGAGTCTGGAGGGTGAGACGGTGAAGCACCTGAGCGAAGCAACCGGCCGCTTCAGAGATGGAGCTGTTTCGAGCCATGATGGTTGCTTCACATGTCTCACTCCCCAGACTGGAACAAGACCTCACGGGCTTCACCGTGTTGAGCGGTGGAATGTACAGGCTCTCAGCCTATGCCCGAGAGGGAGTAGTTGGAATATAGAAAAAAAAAAAAAAAAAAAAAAAAAAAAATACTACACAGGAAAATCGATGATTTTGGTCTGATTTTGACTATTCAAGATTATGGTATATTTGGAATCGTCTCGTCGTTGCGATTCCAACGTTTATTTTAAGATAAATATATTTCATCATACTTATAGGAATAATCTTAATAAAATATTCATAATATTGTTAATAATAACTTATCAATATAAATGGGGACGCTCCCCATACTTTATTCTGAAGCTAACATTAAAGTCATACCATCAGTGACATTTAATAAGTGATTGCACACATTACATCCTGTTTACCTTCCGCTAAATTTTCCTGATTGATACCCGTATAATAGAAGGATAAAATATATATATATATTTATTAACCCCTTCTTTAACTGCGAAGTATTTTTGTATTTGTTTTGAGCTACATTTAGACGATTGCATTAAGATTAAAAGGATATATGATAGCTAAAGGGATTAATTGAGATCGTCTGTAGCCTTTTAATGGGTAGACGTCCTTCCTAAGCCATGTAAAGACTTATTATAATTGCCAGAATATAATAAAATGGATGTTACCGGTATTGAATGGGTTAAAGATCAAGCTACACATTTATTTCCCTCCTTCCACGGGCCCCTTTATCCCCATTCCCCCCGGCAAACTGCCGGGCAGTTCGACTTGGCCTTCCTGGAGGGCCTAAATGACCAAATGACCGCCGGCAAACTGCCGGACAGTGCTGGTGATTTCGCTCAACTGCGTGCACGGGCATATCCCTGGTTTGCCCGCTGAATTTGCCCCATATCGAACATTTCCCTTGTGCCCGACGGGCAGTGCTCGATCATGTGGACGGGGCTTTATAGAAGACAGCCTGTATGAAAACTGGTCGCCAACACATAGTAGAATTATTTATTTGAATGCATATGTAAATTATTCAGTTATAATATTGCAATGCAGCAATATGAAATACGTTTAAAAATTGTATTGAAAATATATTGAGCAGAACAATTACTATGTACAGTATTACATACTGTTTACAATACACAGTGCACACATATTTCTAAGTGCAGTTATTTTACTGATGTTTGGGAGATATAGCTAGGACATTTTGGTTGTGGCCATTCTGACTGTGGCTGTTTTGGGGTGTTGCTGCTTTGGCCAGCTTCTTAGATATGTGGTTCATGGAGATCTTGTGTCCACATGTCACACAAATATTTATGATAAGTTGGTAAGTTGCTCATTATTTTCCCTCTGGATCATGTGACTTTCCATATCTATACAAATCATCAATCTGCTCGAGTGAGAGGCCCTTCGTCTCTGGCAGGACCACAGCCACCACCACTGCCATCAAGACGCAGCAACAACTGAACGTCCAGAAGGCTCCATGTTCACCGATCACCTCTATCATCATGGGGAACGTCCGGGTGGCTGCGAACAATCCAAAGTAAAAGAAAATGTAGAGGATGGCAGATCCCATGGCTCTTGTGGAAGTTGGCAGCAGTTCTGGTCGAAGGAGGCTGATTGCTGCCTGAGAAGCAGTCACAAATGCTGAATATATTAGAAGTGCAGTCAATGGTAACCACTCAATATCACTTACGTCTTGCCCGAGGTTCTGTAGTAGGAAATACACTCCAAGAGCTATAAGAGTAAAAGCACAGACAAGACAGGGTATAATAGTCAACTTTCGTCGACCTAAATGGTCAACTGCTGTCATGAAAGCTATAGTGCCCAAGACCCTTGAACAACCCACTAGAATTGCACTGGTGCTAGAGTCTAGGCCTGTATTGGCTGCCTGGAAGATGGGCACTATGTAGGTGGCAGTGGGAATATTGCCACTGAACTGAACCACAACCATGAGAAAGGTCAGGAAAACCATACGTTGCCAGACAGAAGGTTTCAACATCTCCCGTAGTTGATCCATTGTGTTCCCTTTAGTACCGCTGCCTTTCTGGTAGTGCTGAACGATGGACTTAAGCTCAGCCTCTGAGTTATAGTGTGAACCCCTGAAGATCACTAGAGCTTTGTGAGCCTCGTCCTGGCGGCCTCGCGTTACCAGCCAACGCGGGGAATTGGGCATGAAGAGAAGTCCTATGAAGGTTGGAATAGTTGTGAAAACGCCACACACAATCATCACTTCCCGCCATGTCAGATTTAAACTCCCCACAGCATAGACGAAGAGGAGCCCTATCTGTCGCCCCATGTCCATCATTCCAGTTAGGCGGCCCCGTAGACTACTGTGGGTCACCTCCGCGATGTAGATCCCCGAGGCAGTTGCCACCATACCCATAGTGACCCCCTGCAGCACACGGAGGAACTGAAGAAGCCATACTGAAGGGGTGAAGGACATGCCAAGCCACAGGATGAAGGAACTTGGCATAGCCAGAAGAAGAGTGCCTCGTTGACCCAGATAGGTATTGCCAAAACCTCCCGCCATGGAGCCGGCAATGGCCCCCAGATGCACCAAGCTGCCTGTGCACAAAAAATACTATCAGTATTGCAACAGAATGTATTCTAGACATGTAATTTCATTAAGTATTTAAATTATATGTTTATAATTATTTATTATTATATTAATTATATTATTTATATTATATTATGGTGCTGAGCTGGTATGGTCATGTTTAACGAATAGGAGATGAAAGGCTTACAAAGAGAATATGTGAGTCAGGTACAAGGGGAGATAGAAGGGCAGGAAGACCCCCATTGAGATGGAGAGACTGTGTAAGAAAGGCTTTGGATGATAGAGGAATGACTATAGATCAGGCAGGGGAAGTGGTGGTGGACAGGAGTGAATGGAGAATGCTTGTGAATAGTTGAGTGAACACGTGGTCATTTGGAGTAAGGGATCGGGCGCAAGTTGGACTAGATAATAGTCCATCAGGCGCCTGACCCGGGGAGACGATTAATATGAAGGGTGCGCCTGGAAGTGTGGTGGGAGGGTTTGTGGCTTTGGCTCCGCTGCATGTCTGCCTGCCGAGAACGGAACCTCTCCGGGTGGTCGGGGGCCGGGGGAGTGCTGGAGCGATCTTGGTGACCCTGGTCTCTGGGTCTTCTCCTGGGTGACCTGGATGTGTGTGAGTTTGTGCTTTTTATCTGTGTTTATTTGTTGTTTTATGTTGTTTTTGTGTTTTCTCTGTTCTTGCTCTGTCTTGAGTCGGCTACCCCCAAAATGGGGATTGGGCCTGAGCATATAGAATAGAATAGAGATTTAAATTATCATGATAAACATAGTCTACATATCTATTACTAGATGTTTCAGTCCCGGAGGTGGCCATGAACAAAATGTAGTTTGAAGTTATAAGCTAATGAACTTACCCTAATGTAATACCAATGTGTGAAGTAAGTAATACAATTTATTTTTATTCATACCATGCATCAACCCGTTATGGTGTTTAAATACAGCTAGCTTTCCATGGAGTTTGTCCAGGTTCATGTGTTGGCAACTTTACCTGAATTTTTAGGTAACCCTGATCTACTTGAGTAGAGATAAGGACTAGTGAGTGAGGGAGTGAGAGACAGGAATAGAATCAAACAGAAAACACAGAATAGTAGAGAAAAGAAAAGAAAATACACATAGAAATACAAAAAGAAAAGAAAAGAGAGAAAAGGAACGAGAAGGCAACAGACACCCCAGACCTATCAAACAGTGCCACATGAGTCGGTTGCAAAACAACATCTAATGTGTGAAGGAGCAACGATCGAGAGCCACGAATAAAGAACAGAGAAAATATAATAACAAAGAAGAGGAGATAAATATGTAGTAAATAAACACAAATAGGAAATATAAGAGAGAAGAGAAGAATAATGATCGAGACAAGCAGGAAACATATATACCAGTTGACTTCTCCGTAACCCAGATCGACCTACCGAACAGTACTGCACGAGTTGGTTGGAAAATGAGATCCAATGAGTGAGGGAGAGAGAACCATGGGCAGAGAGAAACAAAGAAAAGAAAATATCAAGGAATAGAAGGCATTTAGAAACACAAACATGCAATAAAAAAGAGACAAGAAGAAAGGAACATATACCTGAACTTCTAGATAATCCATACCTACCGAACATTGCCACATAAGTTTGGTGCAAGAAGTGGTCCTGGGAGTGAGGGAGGGAGACAGACATATCAGAGAAGAGAAGATCTATAGAAATCAAACATGAAATACAAGAGAACATAAGAGAAATTATACAAAAATAAGGAAACCGACTCCCAACAGAGACCCTTACATACCAAACAGCGCCACTTGAGTCGGGTTTAAAAAGAGGTCCTGGGAGAGAGGGAAAGAGAGCCACAAGCAGAGAAGAAACAAAATTATAAGTGAAAAGAGAGACCTATATATATCTATCTATCTATCTATTGCCTGACGCCGTGATCCCCGAAGGGGTGGCCACGAACGAACCGCCCCCATGCACCTCTGTCCCCAGTCGGTCGACGCCCCTCCCCCCAACCAGCACCGCCTTCGTTCATGTACTTCCTGACTCCATCCTTCCACCTCTCATTCGGTCTACCTCTCCCTCTATGTCCCTCCACCTCGCTCTCGTACACCCTCTTAGTCATTCTCTCGCTTTCCATACGTTCCATATGGCCGAACCATCTCAAGTTGTTCCTTTTCACACTTTCCAGCACATCTACCTCCACACCACACCTCCTTCTTACTTCCTCATTAGTCTGTCTATCCCTCCATGTAACTCCGCACGCACTATATATATCAAATAGGAAATAAACGAGAGAACAGACAACAATACGAAAACAGAGACCCATACGTACCAAACAACGCCACTTGACCCGGGTTTAAAAGGAGGTCCTGGGAGAGCGGGTCTGTGAGGCTGGATATTGTCACCGCTGGCAGGCCCGCTGTCGCACCTATAAGTCCATGTGCGCAGGCCACCAGGAAAGCCGCTAGGATCTGTACAAATAAATGAATAAAACAGCCAGAGTGGACAGAAGTGTGCTGAGCTGGTATGGTCATGTTGAACGAATGGGAGATGAAAGGCTTACAAAGAGAATATATGAGTCAAATACAAGGGGAGATAGAAGGGCAGGAAGACCCCCATTGAGATGGAGAGACTGTGTAAGACAAGGTTTGGATGATAGAGGAATGACTATAGATCAGGTAAAGGAAGTGGTAATAAACAGGAATGAATGGAGAATGCTTGTGAATAGTTGAGTGAACACGTGGTCATTTGGGGGAAGGGATCGGGCGCAAGTTGGACTAGATAATAGTCCATCAGGCACCTGGCCCGGGGAGACGATTAATATGAAGGGTGCGCCTGGAAGTGTGGTGGGCGGGCTTGTGACTTTGGCTCCGCTGCATGTCTGCCTGCCGAGATCGGAGCTTCACCGGGTGGTCGGGGGCCGGGGGAGTGCTGGAGCGACCTTGGTGACCCTGGTCTCTGGGTATTCTCCTGGGTGACCTAGAGGTGTGTGAATTTTGTGTTTTGTCTGTGTTTGTTCGTTGTTTTGTGTTTTCCTATTCTTGCTCTGTCTTGAGTCGGCCACCCCCAAGAAAATACAAAAAAAAACAAAATAATAATAATAAAATAGAGGAAAATAAAAATAGAAAATAGGAAAAGTGGGGATTAGGCCTGAGCATATAGATAGATAGAAAGACAAAAATAAAACGAGGAAATAATGTACTGAATAATAAGAATGTGTGTATGTATGTATGTATGTACAGTATATACTCCGGCACCTTCCCCAGTTTTCCCTTTTTTTTTATGGGGGTGACCGACTCGAAACAGAGCTCTGTCTCGAGTCGGCCACCCCCAAATAATAAGAATAGAAGAGGAAATACAGTGATTGATAAGAATATAATATAAAATATAATGAATAATCAGAATTGAAGTGGAAAAAAAGGAATACTAAGAATAGACGAGGACAAATAATAAATAATAGAGAATTGGTAAAGAGAAGAAGGAGGAGTGTTGCTGGGATAAAGATAGATAATACAAATAAACTAATAATGCAATACAAGGGTGTGAGAAATATTATAGAGGAAGAATAGTGGCTGGGTTAAAGATCGTGAGAGATACTACATAGTTTATTAATAGACAGGATGTGGAGTACTGAGATAGAGAGAGAGAGAGAGAGAGAGAGAGAGAGAGAGAGAGAGAGAGAGAGAGAGAAGGGAGGAGAGCTTAATATACACTAAAATAGATAAAACAAAAACACAAAAAGATTAAAAAAAAAGTATAGAAAACAATAAAACATAAAAACAGAAAAAGGTAAAACACAGAAACATAAAACTCGACAAGAATAACAATAAACAGATAAAACCATTAAGGGGAGATGGGTCGCTTTTCTGGCCCCTTTCTCCCTCGTGTTAAGCCCCATTTGTTATGAGATTATAAGATGTTCGGCCCATTAGTTTGGCGATTTGAAGACCTTTCGCCCCATTTCTTTGACTGTTCGTGTCATTTAGGTCTCGATTTCTTCCTGGCGAGCGATAGCGAACCTGTAGTTTAAGAGGATCCGGCCTTTGGCCGGGAAATTTTTCTATCGAAAAATGTACAACTTTATTTTGCAGGAGGGTCTTGGGAGTGTTTTATTTAAGTTTGATGGAGGTCTAGTGAAGGAACTAAGAAATATTGGAATAACTGCATTAATAGAAAAAATAAATAAATAAAAAAAAGGCTCTGTCTCCTTAAAGGTCGCCATCTGAAAGAAAGGGTTACAAGGGTTAAATTATTGAACCTTGGACATTGTAGAGACGTGAAAATCCATGGAGCGAAAAACGACAATTACATAGCAAATTAATTGTTTGTGTGTGTGTGTTGTGTATTGGTGTGTGACTCCCTGTGTATGTGTGTGTGCGTGTGACTTGTGTATTGGTGTGTGGCTCTCCCTGTGTATGTGTGTGTGCGTGTGACTGTTGTGTATTGGTGTGTGGCTCTCCCTGTGTATGTGTGTGTGTGTGTGTTTGTGTGTGACTGTTGTGTATTGGTGTGTGTCTCTCCCTGTGTATGCGTTTGTTTGTGTGTGTGTGTGTAGTGTGTACCTTTATGTGTGTGTGAGTCTAAGTGTGTGGCTGTCTCTCTGTGTATCTGGGTGTGTAATGTTGAATACACTTTGAAAAGTTGACCTGAAGAAGCCATCAGCGAAACGTCAACAAAGTGCTCCTCCTCATATGGTGTTTACAATGATTTATCTGTGTGTGGCTCTGTCTTTGTATGCGTATGTATATGTAACTACTATTTCCAATTGGGGTAGAGAAAACCTTGTTGCCTTTAATGCTTCCAAAACCCAATTTCTCCATTTTACTACCCGTCTGGAACCCCCAGAGGACTTTCCCTTATACTTCAACAATACAAAAATCAATCCTTCATCTTCTCTCATTATTCTTGGTGTCTCTTTTACTTCTGCTCTCACTTGGAAGGACCATATTACCAGTCTTGCTAAGGCAGCCTCCCAGAAGCTGGGTGTACTCAACCGCCTCAAGGGGTTCTTTACCCCTGCACAGCTTCTTGCTCTGTACAGGGGCACAGTGCGTCCTTGTATTGAGTATTATTGACATGTGTGGGGAGGTTCCTCTCACACCGCACTCCTAGACAAAGTAGAAAGGAAGGCCTTTCGTATCATTGACTCCCGTTTACTCACCAACTCTCTGCAATCTCTCTCTCTCCGCCACAATGTTGCATCTCTCTCGCTATTCTATCGCTACTATAATAATCAGTGTTCCTCAGAGCTCTCCCAGTGTATACCACCTCCTCTACGTAGGGCACGTGGTACACGTCTTTCAACGCAATCCCACCCCTACTCTGTGCAACTCTCCAACCCAACAGTGAAACGTTACTCTCAGACTTTCTTCTATTCAACTGCTGAGCTCTGGAACTCTCTCCCAGAATCAGTATTTCCCTCTTCCTATGACTTAAATTGCTTCAAACTCCGTGTGTCCAGGCATTTTGGCTCAAACGTCCCTTGATTTTGGCCCTGTCACTCTTTCAACTCTGGGGGAGGCAGGCACTCGCTACAGGCAGTTCTGCTTTTGCCTTCCTCACTCACATAGTACAACAAAATATGTGCGTGTGTATGTGTAAGTTGGCGCTCTCTCTCTCTGTATGTACAGTATATGTGCGTGTGTATGTGTAAGTTTGTGTGCGAGTGTGTAAGTGTGTGTGTTATGTGTGGGGAGGGGGATCACACACAACACAATAAATAAAGCATGACTCCAACCCCAAACAAAAACTCCCCTGAATTGACCTGTCATTCTGGCTAGACAATTTCATCTTAACCTCGTACTACTTCCTCATTTAACTTAGTACAGAGGAATACAAGGATATATATATATATATATATATATATATATGAAAAATACATGAAAACATGAATTAATACTGTAGATACTGGTGATTACTTACGGTCTTCTAATATTATCATTTTAGGGTTGTATTGTTTTTAGTGTGTTGTACAGTATGTGAGTGCGGGTGATAATACAAATGTCGACCCCCCCCCCCCCCCTCTGTGGTGACCAAGACCTGCCAGTCATTGAGAGAGAGAGAGAGAGAGCGAGAGAGAAGCCCAGTATATTGGCCTGGATGTTGGCGAGGCTGCAGTGTGAGGCTGGTTCGAACCCCACCCAGCCACACATAGATAGATAGATAGATAGATAGATATATAGATAGACACATATATAGATAGATAAATAGAATATATAGATAAATAGAGATAAAGAGATAGATAGATAGATAGATAGATAGATATTTTATTGACCACAGCTTACACATACACCCACACATACACACACCTTTCTTTCTCCCAAACTTTTTCCCTCTCCCTTTCTATTTATCTTACCCAGCCTCCTCCCTCTCCTTCCCTTTTTCCCTTCCTCCCTCTCCCTCTCCTTCCTACCTTCCTCTGTCTCCTTTCCTTTATACTATATCTCACATCTTCCTTCGTTCCTTTTCACACCTTCCTCCTCCCTTTCCTTTTCTCCCTTTCCCCCCACCTTCCTTCCTCTCCACTCTTGTTTACACCTTCCTCCCTTTCCCTTTCCTTCCTCTCCGTCTCTTCCTCCCTCTCTCCCCACCTTCCTCCCTCTCTATACCTTTCTCTCCTCCCCACCTTCCTCCAACTTCCTTCCCTCTTCTCTACCTCTCTCCTCACTCTACCCCCCTCCCCCTCTTTTGCTCTCTACCAGCCCCCACAGTCCCCCCCCCCCCCCCCCCAACACACACACACAAACACACACACACACACACACACACACACACACACACACACACACACACTATACGGTCACGGTGGCCGAGCGCGCTTAGTACTCTGTATTGGGAGTGCTAGCCCTGGTGTCGGGGGTTCGATCCCACGCGCCGGCAGGGAAGGTTCTCTCAAAAACTTTCCCTGGCCGTGAAGGCAAGGTCTGGAAAGACCGTCTCGGGGGACCCACAAAGTCTCCTGCCCACTTCCTACTCCCTCTGGGGTATGTAGGGACCAGGCGCTCTCGTTAGCAGCCAGGATCAGTCTGTTGATCACTTAGGTTAAGATATAGGTTAAGTATGTGTATTTTCAGCCCCATTGGCTGCCGGCTTGAAATAAACCGATTATTATTATTATTATTATTATTACTCCATGACTTACAAGCTTACATCACCTCAGAGGGGGCCAGGGGGGTGACATTTGTATTATCCAATCGTATTGTCAGATCTACATTAAAGGTGTGACACGAACGCATTTTCCGTCGAGCAAGTTTTTTCTCGTACTATTTTTTAGGCTCTTTCGCATTGGAATCGGAAACTAGATCGCAGGTAGATTATCTGAGGTATTTTAATTTTGATTTAAGAATAAAATTAAAAATAACGTTAGAGACGTACAATGTGATTGCAATGAGTGATAGTTGGAAGGTTGAGAGTGGCCATCCTTCTTTGGTGTAGATTTAATGAACGCTAACTTGTAGCAAAAGGAGAAAAGATATTAGGGGAGTTAGAATGTAATAAAATATAAACGAATATAAATAAGCTGTGCAGGATTCCTTATTGTAATTTTTATGTAAATACATTTAAAGAAAGTGGAAGGAAACATGCTTACATTTCTGAAATGTTTGTGGACATACAGTAAAGCCGCTGTCACATGAGCGCTTTTTCCGTCAATTTTCCATGAGCAAGTTTTTCCTCGTATTATTTCGGGACTTTTTCGTACTGGTATCGGCAACTAAACTGAAGGTAGATTATGATAGCCGGCTGAATTATGATAAAGTGTTAGTTTTTAAGCTTCCAGACCATAATTGCCCGTAAAAATTGTTCGACAAAGCGCTCGTGTGACACCGCCTTAAAGCAAGTAATGGTCGCACTTCTGTAAATGTAAAATGGCTTACCTATGAATGGGAAAATGGTGGGACCTATTATATATATATATATATATATATATATATATATATATATATATATATATATATATATATATATATATATATATATATATATATATAATATATATACAGTATATATACCGGGTATATATATATATATATATATATATATATATATATATATATATATATATATATATATATATATATATATATTATATATATATATATATATAATGGGAATGTCGCTTTTAAACACCCTACTATTATGATTTAAAAAAAATATATATTGAACATTTAACAAGAAAAGTAAATGATTGTGAAAGCGACAGATAGAGAGATAGAGAGAGAGTTAAAGTGAAAGCAAATGTGTGTATGTGTGGGAGTGAGATAACCCATATTACAAACCCCTCTAAACACGTCACAATATTTCGCCACATCCACGTATAATTTTATCCCCATATATTAAGGGGAGACAGACCGTTTTTCTGGACCCCCTTCTCCCTAATGTTTAGCCCCACTAGTTTTGAGATTTTAGGACGTTGGTTCCATTAGTTTGGGGATTTTATGACCTTTCACTCCATTTCTTTGTCAATTTTAGAACCCTTCGTGCCATTTAGGTGTCAATTTTTTTCCTGGCGAGCGATATCGAGCCTGTAATTTTAGGAGGAATCGGCCTTTGGCCGGGATATTTTTCTACAGAAAAATGTACACATCTATCTTGAAGGGGGTGTTCTTCTAAGCTTGATGGAGATCTAGGAAGGAAGCTAAGCAAATATATGAATAAATTAATTAATAGACCAAACAACAGCCACTCATAAATAACCATCTTGCCACATAACAATTAACACTGTATTTCCACATCTCTCATTAAGGGGCGTCACCTGCGTTTTTTTATCTTTCTCTCCTTTTCTCTCTTTCTCTGGCTTGTATCCATTCGGCCCCATTTAGCCAACTGTTTTAAGACGTTTATCCCCATCTAGGTGTCGATTTCTTCCTGGCGATCAATAGCGAGCCAGCATTGTATGGAGAAATCCGGTTTCGCCGGAGAAATTTTTCTATCGAAAAAGGTACAAATTTAGCTTGCTGTCAAAACAAACAAATATATATGCTGGCTCGATACCGCTCGCCAGGAAAATATTGACACCTGGATGTGGGTAAACGTCTTAAAATAGTAGGCTGAATGGGGCCGAATGGATACAAGCCAACGAGAGAGGGAGAGAAAGAGAAAACAAGCGAGGTGGGCCCCCTTAACCCTTTCTGTACCGGCGACGTCTTTTTAATTCTATTCTAGCTACGTTTAGACGATTTTGTGAAGCTTAGGAAAGGATATATGGTAGCTAAAAGGGTTAATTAAGATAGTCTGTGACCTTTTCATGGGTAGACGTCCTTCCTAACCTGAATAAAATCGTCCAATAGTTGCCAGGATATGATGAAAAGGACGTCACTGGTACTGTATGGGTTAACCCCTTCAGCACCATGACGCATTTTGTGACCTCTGATTCTGGCTAAAAGTTGATGATTGTATGCAGTTTCAGAAGGACCTGTATTACGAAGTGGGTTTATTGAAATCCTATATACCCATTCGAGTCGTATTTACGCATTTGAGTCGTATTTACCCATTTGAGTCGTATTTACCCATTTGAGTCGTATTTACCCATTTGAGTCGTATATACCCATTTGAGTCGTATTTACCCATTTGAGTCGTATTTACCCATTTGAGTCGTATTTACCCATTTGAGTCGTATTTACCCATTTGAGTCGTATATACCCATTTGAGTCGTATTTACCCATTTGAGTCGTATATACCCATTTGAGTCGTATTTACCCATTTGAGTCGTATTTACCCATTTGAGTCGTATTTACCCATTTGAGTCGTATATATAGACTACAAACTAAAGGAAATGTAGGAAGTTACGTAATGGGGGTAAAGGGGTTAAGTGAGCCAAGATTAGCGGTTAATAACATCGAGTAACATATAGAAGGTTAACTGCTAATTCAATTGAGTGTTAGCTGTTAATACAATCGAGTAAAATATTTATAGTTAGCTGTTAATTCAATCGAGTAAATATATATGATTAGCTGTTAATACAATCGATTAAAATATATAAGATTAGCTGTTAATACAATCGAGTAAAATAAATATAGTGCTGTTAATACAATCAAGTAAAATATATAAGATTAGCTGTTATTACAATCGAGTAAAATATATAAGATTAGCTGTTAATACAATCGAGTAACATATAGAAGATTAGCTGTTAATTAAATCAAGTATAATACAGTATATTAGATTAGTTGTTAATTTAATCGAGTAAAATATATGGTTTTCTGTTAATTCAATCGAGTAAAATGTTTAAAATTAGCTGTTAATTCAATCGAGTAAATATATAAGGTTAGCTGTTAATGTTATCGAGCAAAACATATAACGGACAATATGTATTTTAGGTCACGTATGAGATATAATGTATCTACCACAATATGTCTTTACCGCTGCAAATTAAATTATTTTCATTAGACTTTGTGGGTTAAATAAGGGTGGAAGAAAAAATGGTGGCCGTCTTGGATCAGTGAAGAACTATTATTTTTCCTTTTTCTACCATATTTTTAGTATTTTGTCATCCTCTATATCAATGCTAACCCAGCGAGGGTCTCGGGGCGGCAGCCCCGAGGTTAGGTTAGGTTGTTAGGTTAGGGTAATGACAAAATATAGTTTTCGGGGGGGGGGGGGGCATGTATTAATATTGCTAAGTAATGGGTACACATGCATTTGCAGAAGAAAAAATAAATTAAAACACACTAATCAATAAAGGTTCTGATGAGAAAAAGCATTATTATACAAAAAACACACATGTGACCTAAAATACATTTTGACCCAAATAACCTTAGTTCAATCGTAACTTTAATTGGGGGAAAACATTGCATTTTATCTTTTGTTGTTGTCTTTGTGGTTTGTTGTTGTTGTTGTTGTTATTGTTGTTGTTGTTTGTGTGTGTGTGTGTGTGTGTGTTGGAAAGAGAGATAACTAGATAGATAGAGAGAGAGAGAGAGAGAGAGAGAGAGAGAGAGAGAGAGAGAGAGAGAGAGAGAGAGAGAACTAAAGCGAGAGATACATAGATGGATAAATGGATAGAGATATACTTTACGTCCAAACTTTAATATCCATCATATATATAAGCTACATCTAACATTTAACCATTAACATTACATAATTATATCTCTTTTGTTTTCTTTTCGTGAACATGGCTACATTCTTTTGCTTCAGTCTCAGAGCGCGTGACGATATTTTGTACAGTGATCAAAACCGTAATATTATAGTAGGCAGTGTCCACCATTCTTTAACTATCTTCGTGGTGCGATGCATAAGGTGTTGATATTCGGTGTGAGCGTCCTGGGTTCGAATCCACGGACTGTCACATGTGTTTGTAAATTTCATTAATCGATTTTAGGGGTATAGTTGGTTGTTGGAAGGAACATAATAATTGATATTGGTTCAGGGGTAATTTATCGAGAGGACTTCCCTAGTGGTTAAGGTCCCATTAATTGCTCTTTCCATTCACATATGCATAGCCTACGTGAGTTGCAGTTGGGATGTGTGTACATGCTTAGATTGATATGCAGGATTCGAAGTTGCATAATAAATCGTAGGCAGTGTCCACCATTTTTTAACTGTCTTCGTGGTGCGATGCATAAGGTGTTGATATTCGATGTGAGCGCCCTGGGTTCGAATCCACGGACTGCCACATGTGTTTGTAAATTTCATTAATCGATTTTAGGAGTATTGTTGGTTGTTGGAAGGAACATAATAATTGATATTGGTTCAGGGGTAATTTATCGAGAGGACTTCCCTAGTGGTTAAGGCCCCATTAATTGCTCTTTCCATTCACATATGCATAGGCTACGTGAGTTACAGTTGGGATGTGTGTACATGGTTAGATTGATATGCAGGATTCGAAGTTTCATAATAAAACGTAGGCAGTGTCCACCATTCTTTAACTGTCTTCGTGGTGCGATGCATAAGGTGTTGATATTCGGTGTGAGCGTCCTGGGTTCGAATCCACGGACTGCCACATGTGTTTGTAAATTTCATTAATCGATTTTAGGAATACACTTGGTTGTTGGAAGGAACATAATAATATATATATATAATTATTTTTCTATGATCGCTGTATTTATTTTTAGTTAAGCCGGTATCACACGAGCCCTTCTTCGAGCAATTTTTACGGGCAATTATGGCCTGGAAGCTTCCAAAATTACTCTTTATCAGAATTTGACCGTCTAACATAATCTACCTTCAGTCTAGTTACCGATACGAGTGCCAAAATGTCCCGAAATAATACGAGAAAAAACTTGCTCATGACAAATTGACGGAAAAAAACGCTCGTATGACACCACCTTTAAGGGGAGATTTCCACTTAAGGGATGTTTTTCTTTACCCCCTTCTCCCTCATGTTTAGCCCCATTGCTTTTGAGATTTTAAGACGTTCGCCCCATTAGTTTGGCGATTTTAAGAATTTTCACCCAATTTATGTCACTTTTAAGACCTTTCGTCCCATTTAGGTGTCAATTTTTTCCTGGCGAGCGATAGCGAGCCTGCAATTTAAGAGGATGCCGTCTTAAAAGAAATAATCTCCAAGCATGTCCACCCAACCAAACCAGAAAACAAAATCAAATTAAGAATTTATTACAAATCCCCCCCAAGACCTCCAACCTCGTTCTCCGCAACAAACCAGCTTCCACCAAGATAAAGAGCCCGATGACCGACGATCACGTCATTTACCAACATACCTGTAATTATGAGGACTGTGGACCTCATTCCTATATTGGTATGACGCAGACTCGTCTTTCACGTCGGGTAACTCTTCACCTTCAGGCTGGAGCCATCAAAGACCACTATCTCACCCCTAACCACCCCCACCTCACACGCAACGAGTTAGAGAAACACACCACCATACTCGATAAAGAAAGTGACCCAAGGAGATTACCTATACGCGAAGCATTATATATCCAAGCCTTACATCCCAACATCAACAACCAAACTCTGGACCTTCAGATCCTTCCTTCTGCCAAAAGGCACTTTCCTACAGGACCTAACGCCCCCCCTGGCCCCCCGGTGCCCTTGACGCAGCCCCCCGCGCTACCTCCTTCAGCTTCGTCTTCCGCAGGTGCCACACGTACTACGCAACTTAGGCCACGCCCCTCGACACGCAGCCAATCAGCTTCGACCCCGCCAAACGACCACCATCCCGCATCCAATGCGCATGCGTGAAGCGGTTCTATGTTTCTCTCTCCTAGAATACCCCTCCACCAATAGCAGACTTTTTCCCCCTGATTTTCGCCTCCTCTGATCCTCCACCCTCTATATAATTATACCCTTCCTGTTTACCTTTTATATCATTCTTTCCTTACTTGATAATGCTGGTTGTCCAGTGAAACGCGTCGTATATCCTGTATCATGTACATTAATGTAACCCTGTACCACCATGAATTATGCTCATCTCCTTCATCTACTTCCTGCCACCCAGCGAAAACTCATCAGAGACCTGGAAACTTTGAATAATAAAATTTCCAACGCAGAAATTGCCATTTCCCTCAACCTCGTATGTATTAAAGAAAATTTATTACCTGGCTTTACTAATATATACATACCGGTATATATATATATATATATATATATATATATATATATATATATATATATATATATATATATATATATATATATATATATATATATATATATATATATATATATATATATATATATATATATATATATATATATATATAAAATATTATATATATATATATATAGTCTTAGCAGACATGATTTATAATAACTTACCTGATATTTCATATGGGGCTTAACGTCTTCCTTCTCCTCAACCACGCCCTCCATGCTCCCGTTCTCAGGTATCTTCTGTCCATGGTCCTTGTCAAGTCCTCCTTCATCTTCCTCCTTCTGGTCCTTAGCATGTCCTTTATCCTCCTTATTCACGTCCTTGAGTGCGAGGGAACTTGTAGAAGGCGCCGACGGAAGGGCTTGGTCTTCATCCTCAGGGCCATTCAGGTAGGCCGGGTTGTCGAGGCCCAAATCCCCCTCCTCTGAGCTGCCCCCTTCGTGAGTACGCGTATGGGGCGGCATTTTGGACGGATAACAGAGATTCACGGAAAGTCTAGATTATCCGGAACACTGTATGATGGAATGATGGAACTGTGTGTATTGAATATTATGGATCTTTTCTATGCGATTGTTTGTTGTTTTTATTGTTGGGTTAAGGCTGTGAAGGAAATGGGGCCCTCAAAACCCTCTTGGACGGAAACAACAATTCGAGTATAAGCTCCTGTCAAGTAGAACGAAGGATACGACAAACATGTTGGAATTACTTCTACTACGATCCTTTCTTTCTTATTAATTATTTGGCATATCGATCACTTTGACCTGAATTTGAGTCTTAACCTGACAAGCGCGATATAGACCTAGGTGCTAGGGTAGTTATTTGTGCATTTCTAGCCCTGGATTCTGACAGAATTCGTTATATTTACAATATAAACCATTATTTGTTTTCGGTATGCTTTTATTTTACATATATGATGTATATATGAACCTTCAAGAGTGCTAAAATAAGTGGGAAAAGCATTTGGGTGGTGAAAAACGAAGATATTGGCCACCCGGTCATAATCTCAGGCGAGAGAGAGACACAGGCAGCCCTCCCCTCTCGCTGTCTGGGAGTCAACTGAGACGAGCGGGGCGGTGTGTGCCGGTGTCTGGGTGTTGCATAACGATCTTTTATGCAACCCACTTGTGCTACATTATCGCGGGAGAGAAAAATAACCGATAAATGATGATAATAAGTGGATAAATAGGTGATAATTGAGGAGGGGGGGGAGGGGGGAATAAGGTGGGGAAGGAGGGGAGGGGGAGGGGTGAGAAACACATGGATGAGTACTAGAGGGGAATTATCTCACCTAGAGACAAAATCCTTTGTTTTGATAGGCCCTTTTTTTTTTTGGAAGGCTTTTTTTATGGTCCTGCTTCCGTGAGGCCTATCGCGTTCCCTATAGGAAGCCTTCCGTGAGGCCTATCGCGCTTGCCGGGTTAAGAATCCTTTTTATGTTGCAGAACTGTTTTTGTTGTTGATTATTGTCAGGTCAGGTCAGGCGAATGTCGGGGATTAATGCCTATTACAACGGCTCTCCTTGTGCACTATTAGGTTCTCAGGGGCTGGCCTGCATATCGGCACTGTGTTGTTGCTGGGTTAAGGGCTGTGAAGGCAATGACTCGCTATAAATACTGCGTTACGAGGTTGTTCTGGTTAGTGGTTTCTCTGCAAAATATATCTTAGCTCTTTTGTTCCTCATTATAATTTACCTCTCTGCTTTATTATACACGTATGGCCTCTGAATGGCATGGTATGCAAATGTTGAATTAGCTCTTTTATTTGCATAATCTCATTAATAATTTAGCCGAACACGTCTTATGCAACTAGGCAAGAAGTAATCAGTTTATTTAAGGGGGTAGTGCTTGTTTAAGGGGGTAGTGCTTGTTTTTCAGTATATATAATATATAGTTATATATTTATTTTTGAGTTTCCTCGCTAGACCTCCATCAAGCTTAAAAAAATAACACCTCCTAGATCCCCTTTCAAGATATATTTGTTCATTTTTCGGTAGAAAATTTCGCGGCCAAATGCCGGTTACTTAAAAAAAATTACAGGCGCGATAGCGTTGTCCAGGAAAAAAATCAATACCCAAATGGCACGAAAAGTCTAAATATTGACAAAGAAATGAGGCGAAATGTCTCAAAATCGCCAAACTAACGGAACGAACGTCTTAAAATCTCAAACTTAATCTGTGTGAATGAATTTGATTTTGAACATCAAACATTTTTTAAAAGTTACATTACCAATACAAAATTTGTGTTTCTAAATTCTTCTGTTAATGTAACATCTCCATGTAAAGTAAAGAATGTTATCTATTTAATAACCTGTGAGAAATGTGGTATACAATATGTTGGAAAGACGGAGCAATGTTTAAGAGAAAGAGCCTACGGGCATAGATCAGGAATTAAGAACGGCATCGACTCCAAGATTCTTCTATATAAGCATTTTAACACAGATTGTACTAAATTTGATTGTAAATACAAAATTATAGAAATTGTTCAAAGTAATCAAAATGTTTTAGATAGAGAAAATTATTGGATTGGAAAATTAATGACCATCTATCCATTTGGACTTAACAATCACATAAAAAATGTAGGCAACATTTTGTATAAAGATTTATTAAAAAACGATTTTAATAACCCATATTTTAACTTCCCTGTTTTAAACAGAAGACCTGGTAGACACGGTAATAGAAGACTAAATACATTTAATAAAAAGAAAAACAGGTCTGATATTAAAATTATTGTTAATAATTTATATTCATTATATCGAAATTTCGGAATTAAAAAATTAAAAGATTCATTGAAAGGCCTACAAAAGAAAAGTTTTGCTCCTTTTATAGAAAATATTCTAAATAATAAACATAATTTCACAAATAAATTTAAGAATATAGTCTTTGCTTTTATGGGATATATTAGAGCTAATTCTAAGAAATCCAAAGATAACCGTATTAAAGATAAAGTCATGTCCACTTTAAATTATTCCTCAAAATTTTTAGACAAAATTAATGTTAACAGTGTTATTAATTCAAAGAAAGTTAAGTCCATGTTACCAGATGGTTGTAAAGATTTCAAACCATTAATAGTGTATTCATATGAACGACCTGTTGGGTCTATTATTTGTAATTATAATAAAGTTTTAGGAAATCTTTCAGATAATGATATTTTCAATAATAATAAATGCGTGTGTGAAAGAGTCATGGATATGCCAGCTAGCAGACGTGATGCACTAGCAAAGTTCATTTATAGTCCGATATGTCACATATTAACAGGTGATGTAGAACTAGTTAAACATTTTGCAAACGACAAATTAGCGGAGCTATGTCGTAAAGGGTTTACATTTAGAATAGGGAGTAATAAAGTAACATGGGACATAATTTTAAAAGATATTGTTTTTTCAGTCAATAAATTAAAAGATAAATTGTTAAAAATTGCGTGCTGCAATGCGAGAGAACTAGAAGCATGGTCTAAATTATTAATTAAGTTAATTAGAAATAAAATTTTCTCGCTTAAAATGAATTTAATCTTTCAGATTTTATAGACTATAATTATAATAAGCTTAAAGCTGATTTAATAAATTTACATAAACATTTTGTAATCACTACAGTAGATAAAGCCAGCAATAATTATAGCTTCACATGTAAGAAATTTTATCTTGAAAATATGAAAAAAAAATTAGGTATTAAGGGTAACATATTACGTAAAAATATTTGCGGTAATTCTGTTTATGAAATTCAAAATAATCTGAATATTGATAACTTAATCGATGAACATACCAAGAAAAATATAATATTTGATATTAAACTTTCTGATAAGAACAAGTGCATTGCAAAATTATACATGTTACCTAAATTTCATAAAAGACCTTATAAATATCGCTTTATTGCCGGAGCAAAATTTGCTACCACTAAAACTCTATCAGAACAAGTCGTAAATTGCTTAAAATACATTAAAAGTACTCATAAAAGATATTGTAATACCATCATGAAAAGAACTGGCATTAACTATTATTGGAGTGTTGACAATTCGTTAGAAGTTATTGATAAAATAAATACCATGCCGAAAGTTACCTCGGTACATAGCTTCGACTTTTCAACTTTGTATACCAATTTGCCTTTAGATTTAGTATATTCAGAGATTTGCTGTATTATAGATTTGCACTTTGACAGGTTCGTTGGGAATGGTAATTATTTCATAAATGTTTATACATATTTTAATAATGCATCACTTAGCTCTACTCCCACTAGTTCTGTATATTTTGATAGAACTAAACTTAAAGATGCCCTTAAATTCCTCCTTTTCAATACTTATGTTAGATTCGGGCCGTACATTTTCAAACAAATATTATGTTCCTTCCAACAACCAACCATACTCCTAAAATCGATTAATGAAATTTACAAACACATGTGGCAGTCCGTGGACTCGAACCCAGGATGCTCACACCGAAAATCAACACCTTATACATCGCACCACGAAGACAGTTATTAGGAATTCCTATGGGTGAAAATGCTAGCCCTTTAATTGCAGACTTATTCTTGCTTGCTTTAGAATTTAAATATATAAAAGACTTAGTTGACAGTAGCAAGAAAAATAAAATTCCAGAAAAATTAGCACTTGCTAAACTGTTAAGTAATAATAGTAGATATATTGATGATATTCTTGTTTGCAATTTGTTAAATTTTAATCAAGTTGCTAAACTTATTTACCCTAATTCTATTCCCCTCACACAATGTAACGTAAATTATAAAGTTGAAAATTTTCTTGATATAAATATAGAGATTGTTAATGAACAGTGCATACTTAAAGTATATCACAAAGTTGATGATTTTAATTTTAACGTAATAAACTTTCCTTTCCCTAGTAGTAATATCGATAGTAAAATAACTTATAATTGTTTTTATTCCCAATTAATAAGATTTTGTAAAATCTGCACTAAAGTAGATGACTTTTGGGCTAGAGCTAGGTTACTATACAGACTCTTAGTGGACAGAGGTTTTGAGGCAAGTAAATTGTTCCATAAATTTAATCTTTTTAGGGTCAATTATTGTGACTGTATTCTAAAATTTGACATCAATAATTTTAATCAAGCATTTTTAACTTGAAGTTTCTTGTATAACCTCTGCTTACTTTTTGTCTGTATTTATTGGTTATCTTTTTCTTTTTCTATTATTAATATTAATATTGATGATTTTTTAAATTTATTGTTCTTGTTAAAAGAGTACTCTTTGTTTAAATCTGTTGTTACTTCATATTTTGCAATTATTTGTCTTTATATTATATGTATTCATTGTCGATAGTATCAATTGCTTACTTTTGCGATTTCCTTAGTTTATTTGTGCTATAAATGTAGGTTATTTGTAGGGTAGTTATTGATAGGGGTCACTTGAGGCATGCTATGCTTACAGGTACCTACCCGATAGCACTATCGTTAGTGAGTGCTGTACTGTATTGTATATATTATTTTGTAATAGTATAGATATCTTATCAATATTTGTATTTTGTACTATTGTTAATGTCTTGTCATGTTGCAAATTTGATTTTAAATAATATTTTGACATTTAACATGTAGTTTCTTTATTCATGCAGAGTTTAGTAAAAATTTGCCAGAACGTCCCGGACTTCCCAAACTTGACTACTTCCTTTAACGTGACGATAGTGCGTTGTTATATGTGCGATTAGTTTGCTTGGGAAACAGATTAACTTGCTCATGTAGTAATGTACACCCTATGTGGTGGATTGTGTTCTTTTATTTAATAATTTTCATTTTAGTAAGCGTTGTTTCCACATAGCGATTTTGATCATTTAATTTGACTTTATATTGTCCTTGTCCCAATTTTGGTTTGTTTAGTTTGCAAGTTTTACATTTTAATAATAAATATGAGGGAGAAGGGGGTCCATAAAAAGTGACTACCTCCCCCTTAAGATCTCCAGGTATAGATAAGCACCAATCGAGAGTCAACGAAAGGGAAAATAATATATAATAACGAAAGGACTGAATATTTCTTTTGACAATCATAAAGCGAAAATCTAACCTCTGGTAGCGAAAACTAACAATTATTAGAGGAAAACCCTTTGAAACTTCTCTTTCACGATTTGTTTTTATTCAGTTCAGTTTAACATATATTCAGATTGCATTAATGATATATTGAGAGAGAGAGAGACAACACTGTACTTATCAGCAGACACGCAATAAGGAGAGGTTCACGTTATGTATTGCAGTTCCAAAAATAGATGGAGGGTCTACAAGAAATGCGCGAATAACTAGACAAAGAAACACCTTGAACAACACAGTATACCGTAGTGAAGATACAGTTCCAGACAAGGCACTAGGGTCACAGAAAATAACACTGACGATTAGAAGCACCCTGGAGTATAGTATATCGAAAAGCTGCAGTGGTTCCTAAGCATGCAAGGGGATCAGCCAAGTAACTATATCAAATGACAGACACGTAAATAGAAGCCACAAACATCCCTCTGCGAGTCCCCGAAAAAGAAAATATATTGAACCAAGAAGAGGCTATACCATTTTCCAAGTAAGTAGGCCAACACTCTTGAACATTAACCTATACTGTAAAACTCACTAACGAGAAGAGTAATCGAGCTAACATTTGTACCACCTGGGAAGAATCAGTCGGGGAATAGGTGTGGTGATTAACATCCCATTTGCTCTAGCCCTTTTTTGAGTTACAGAGGTTAGGGATCACGCTTTCTGGACTAGCTATTTGGAAAAGGGTATAGCACAAACGAGTGAGGGCAGATCCCTTCGCCGATCAAGACCTGTGGACCAGCCGACGGATGCACTGTGAAGGACTGGGGAGTAATGGCACAGTACTCGACCCCTCCCTCACCAGACTCATGATTTACTCCACCCCCTTTTTCCCTCCTCCTCCCTCCCTCCCTCCTCCCTCCCGCCTCCCCTCATCTCTCTCCCCCTTCTTTCCTCCCCTCCTCGTATTTTAACCTCCTTGCTTTTCCGTCTCTCCTTGCACGTTGTCTTCTCTCCCCTACCAACTCCTCTTCCTTTCTCTCTCCTCCTTCCTACCAGCTCCCTCCTCCCTCTTCTTACTCTCTCTCCTCCTTCTTACTAACTCCCTCCTCCTCCTCCTACCAACTCCCTCTCCCTTTCTATATCCTCTTCCTCCTCCTCCTCCTTCACCACCACCACCTCCTCCTCCTCCTCCTCCTTCATCTTAATTTCAGGAATTGTTCCCCGGATTGATGTAGAAAACCGATTCTACAACATAGCTACCAGTACAAATCGCCGACTAGCCAAACTCTGCAGGGAGGAGGACATCGGCTTTGTCGACACATGGGATCATTTTTACTATGATAAATCTTTGTTTTCAGGAGATGGTGTACATCTCAATGAAGTAGGAGCTGCACGTCTTGGTCGTCTGCTGAAGGATGCAGTCAAGGATTTCCGTTCAAAAAACGGGGTCAACCGGGGGTACCCAGGCAGGGTAGTGTAAGTCAAATACGAACTGAAAATTCAGACAATGCACAATCGGTAACATCCAACTCTAATACTCTTAAGGTGTTTTATGTAAATGCTCGTAGCATACGCAATAAATTTTCAGATCTAGAGGAAATCGTGTTTACAGAACATTATGATATAATCGGCATTACAGAATCTTGGTTAACCCATGGAGCCCCAGCGACGCGTCTGACGCGTCGGCTATGTATGTAACGCACAGCCCCAGAGACGCGCCTAACGCGTCACCCTTATAGCTCCAGTCGTAAGGCTCAGAATGGCTATAGATTTATATGGGAACTACTTTGGGATCCGGCGGACTAATTCCAAAACGTTTTGTCCATACGCGTGCGCGCGCGGGGACGGGAGAGGGCACCCGCCTTCCCACACCTCATGGTCAGTTTACCGCGTACCCTCTCGAGTGAAACACCATGTCTCGACATTATAGTGCCCGCCTTACCCGCCCCTGCAGTACAGAGGAGGTCATGGATATACTGTACGACACTGACAGCCCTGATAGTGACACTGACTCGGCATTGGACGAGTCTGGGGACGAGTATGAACCCTTCGCAAGCCAAAATAAGAGAGCTAGAGGAAGAGCTGGCTCAGATTCCTGTCAGGCGGCGAAGGCCGTCACAAAGACAGCAAGGGGCAAGTGCACCTCCCCGCCGCCCACTTCCCCAAGACCCCACTGAATCCTCAGAAAATGGGGAAGAGGTTGTTGTTCCAGATGAACCTGCTGACCCTCAAAATTACGTGCGTGTACCTGGGGAAGAACGAAGGGAGTACAAAGGAAATCAAGCAACAACAGATCTAGTGACCCTTTTAGGTTGCTTGTCCTCCAAAACACTGAGGATCAAGTGTCCAAACAGTGGTTTAGAGTGGGTAAGGGAACATTGGAAAGGGAATTACTGCCCTGGAACTAATGTCCGTGGCAGGATTAGGAAGTTAGTAGGGGACAGATGGGTTAGTAACGGAGAGGGGGATTAAATAAAGTTATTCATTTACAAACGCAGTCAGTCGCGGGTTTGATGCGAGATATTTGTCTAGGCGGAGTTTAAATGAATCAACGGTGCTGCAGTCTATAACGTCTCGGGGAAGCCCATTCCACAAGTTGACAACTCGATTGAAGAAGAAATTCTTAGATTCGTGTGAGTTAAAAGATTTACCAATCATTTTGCAACCGTTTCCCCGCGTGTAATTAGATTGCCATAAAGCCAATTATTTTGTTTGCCTTCTTAACAACTTCTGAACATTGTTGACTCGGTTTTAGGTTACTCGATATTGTTACTCCCAGATCGGTTTCTCTGTTTACATTCTTAAGCTGAGTGCCATTCATCGAATAGTTTGCTTTCTCATTTAGGTATCCGATATGTAGTACTTTACATTTATCCGCATTGAAACTCATTTGCCAAATTTGGGCCCAACATGACAATTTATCTAGATTGTGTTGCATATCGTCAACTTGTTCTTTTGAGAGTACGCTATTTGCAATTTTTGTATCGTCAGTAAATTTTGAGATTGTACAGGTGAGACCCTCATCTATGTCGTTGATGTAAATTAGAAAGAGAATTGGTCCTAGTACCGATCCCTGGGGTACCCCGCTACTTACATTGGTCCATTTAGATGCCTTACCGTTTATGACTACTCTTTGCTTTCTGTCGCTGAGCCAATTTTCTATCCATTTCAACACACCGTCTTGTATTCCATGCGCTTTTAGTTTTAGTAATAAACGTTTGTGGGGAACTTTGTCAAAGGCCTTTTGAAAATCAAGGTATTTAGCATTTAGCATTTTTTATCTGGAGAGGCTTTTATGTTGGCTTAGGGGACGAACTAAAATACCTTGCTTGAAAATGGGGTGAAACGTCTTATTGTCGCCAAAGTAACTGGGTGAAGCGTCTTAAAATCTCCAAATGATTGATCCGAAACGGGAACTCCAAAGAAAGACGTCCCTCGGACCAAATAGGGTTAAGCAATGTTGATTCGGCAGTGACTGAGTTGCACTAGAGATAACACGTTGATTTATGCTGACGTGTCTGAAATATATATTCTAGCTATATTTAGACGAATGTGTGCTGCTTAGGAAGGATCTGTGGTAGTAAAAAGGGTTAAGGGGAGGAAGACCGTTTTTCTGGACCCCCTTCTCCCTAATGTTTAGCCTCACTAGTTTTGAGATTCTAAGACGTTCGGCCCATTAGTTTGGCGATTTTAACACCTTTCGCCCCATTTCGTTGTCAATTTTAAGAACTTTCGTGCCATTTACTGTAGGTGTCGATTATTTCCTGGCGAGCGAAAGCGAGCCTGCGATTTTAAGAGGAACCGGCCTTCGGCCGGGAAATTTTTCTACCAAAAAATTTACAAATTTATCTTGAAGGGGGGTCTAGGGGATGTTTTTCTAAGTTTGATGGAGGTCTAGGGAGGAAACTAAAAAAATATATGAATACAATTTTAATGAATTAATAGACCAAACAAACGGCCAGTCTCCCCTTAATTGAGATAGTTCGAGGCCTATTAATTGAGATAGTTCGAGGCCTATTAATTGAGATAGTTCGAGGCCTATTAATTGAGATAGTTCGAGGCCTATTAATTGAGATAGTTCGAGGCCTATTAATTGAGATAGTTCGAGGCCTATTAGTTGAGATAGTTCGAGGCCTATTAGTTGAGATAGTTCGAGGCCTATTAGTTGAGATAGTTCGAGGCCTATTAGTTGAGATAGTTCGAGGCCTATTAATTGAGATAGTTCGAGGCCTATTAATTGAGATAGTTCGAGGCCTATTAATTGAGATAGTTCGAGGCCTATTAATTGAGATAGTTCGAGGCCTATTAGTTTAGATAGTTCGAGGCCTATTAATTGAGATAGTTCGAGGCCTATTAATTGAGATAGTTCGAGGCCTATTAATTGAGATAGTTCGAGGCCTATTAATTGAGATAGTTCGAGGCCTATTAATTGAGATAGTTCGAGGCCTATTAATTGAGATAGTTCGAGGCCTATTAGTTGAGATAGTTCGAGGCCTATTAATTGAGATAGTTCGAGGCCTATTAATTGAGATAGTTCGAGGCCTATTAATTGAGATAGTTCGAGGCCTATTAATTGAGATAGTTCGAGGCCTATTAATTGAGATAGTTCGAGGCCTATTAATTGAGATAGTTCGAGGCCTATTAATTGAGATAGTTCGAGGCCTATTAATTGAGATAGTTCGAGGCCTATTAATTGAGATAGTTCGAGGCCTATTAATTGAGATAGTTCGAGGCCTATTAATTGAGATAGTTCGAGGCCTATTAATTGAGATAGTTCGAGGCCTATTAATTGAGATAGTTCGAGGCCTATTAATTGCTGGAGGCCCTTTTTAAGCGCAATCTAATCGTCTAATAGTAGCCAGGATTAAGTTAAATGGACGTCACCGGTACTGTAAGGGTTAACATATTACCGATACAAATATGGCTTATCCAATTTGGCACAGCTATTTCCTGGCTGACTCTTCCCTTATGTAAAAGTATCGTATCGATTTATGAGTTTGTTCCTCAAGTGTAGATTGTGTGTGTGTGTGTGTGTGTGTGTGATCATGTGAGTGTGTGTCAGTTGTGTACGTGTATGTGTGAGTAGGTGTTTGTGTATGTGTGTGTGTATGTGTGCGTGTGTGTGATCATGTGAGTGTGTGTCAGTTGTGTACGTGTATGTGTGAGTAGGTGTTTGTGTATGTGTGTGTGTGTGTGTGATCATGTGAGTGTGTGTCAGTTGTGTACGTGTATGTGTGAGTAGGTGTTTGTGTATGTGTGCGTGTGTGTGTGTGTGTGATCATGTGAGTGTGTGTCAGTTGTGTACGTGTATGTGTGAGTAGGTGTTTGTGTATGTGTGTGTGTATGTGTGCGTGTGTGTGTGTGTGTGAATGTATGGATATGAACGTGTAAGTTGTGTGCGTGTATATGCGAGTAGATGCATGTTCGTGAGTATATGTGTGTGTGTGTGTGTGTGTGTGTATGTGCAAGTAAAGGTTCGTTGGATATTGTGTGTGTATACTTATTAATGATCACGTGTTTGTTCGTGTGTGTACGTGCGTGTGTGATTTATGAAGCATAAAATAACTTCTGGCCAACTTAATGGGGGTCACCGGCTTTTTTTTTCTCTCTCCTTTTCTCTCTTTCCCTGGCTTGTATCCATTCGGCCCCATTCAGCCAACTATTTTAAGACGTTTATCCCCATCCAGGTATCGCGAGCCAGCATTGTATGGAGAAAACCGGCTTCGCCGGAGACATTTATCTATCGAAAAATGTACAAATTTAGCTTGCTGTCAAAACACAAATATAGATATATGCTGGCTCGCTACCGCTCGCCAGGAAAATACTGACACCTGGATGAGGGTAAACGTCTTAAAACAGTAGGCTGAATGGGGCCAAATGGATACAAGCCAAAGAGAGAGAGGGAGAAAAAGAGAAAAAAAGCAAGGTGGGCTCCCAATCACATGCGGTGTAATATTGGTCTTAGATTATCCTATTGTATATTTAAACATTTGGGATCCGGCTTCACCTTGATGTTTGGGATCCGGTTTCACCTTAACTGTTTCACCTTTATGGTTGAAGGACTAAGGAGTGGTTTTATGAAGGACTAAGGGGTGTTTTATGAAGGACTAAGGAGTGGTTTTATGAAGGACTAAGGGGTGTTTTATGAAGGACTAAGGGGTGTTTTATGAAGGACTAAGGGGTGTTTTATGAAGGACTAAGGGGTGTTTTATGAAGGACTAAGAAGTGGTTTTATGAAGGACTAAGGGGTGTTTTATGAAGGACTAAGGGGTGTTTTATGAAGGACTAAGGGGTGTTTTATGAAGGACTAAGAAGTGGTTTTATGAAGGACTAAGGGGTGTTTTATGAAGGACTAAGGGGTGTTTTATGAAGGACTAAGGGGTGTTTTATGAAGGACTAAGAAGTGGTTTTATGAAGGACTAAGGGGTGTTTTATGAAGGACTAAGGGGTGTTTTATGAAGGACTAAGGGGTGTTTTATGAAGGACTAAGGGGTGTTTTATGAAGGACTAAGGGGTGTTTTATGAAGGACTAAGGGGTGTTTTATGAAGGACTAAGGAGTGGTTTTATGAAGGACTAAGGGGTGTTTTATGAAGGACTAAGGAGTGGTTTTATGAAGGACTAAGGGGTGTTTTATGAAGGACTAAGGGGTGTTTTATGAAGGACTAAGGGGTGTTTTATGAAGGACTAAGGGGTGTTTTATGAAGGACTAAGAAGTGGTTTTATGAAGGACTAAGGGGTGTTTTATGAAGGACTAAGGGGTGTTTTATGAAGGACTAAGGGGTGTTTTATGAAGGACTAAGGGGTGTTTTTTATTTATGTTTTTATTTATCAATTTATTTATCTATATATTTCTAAGTTTCCTCCCTACTCCTCCTCCAACAAGCTTTACAAATTCCCCAAAGAAACCAAACAAACGGTCAATCTCCCCTAAATGGGCCTTCTAGGAAAGTCAGATTACAGAAGAGGGGACAACACGTGCGGTGGGAAGCCCTTGGATGAGAGAGCATGTACACTGTACAGTACAGATAGTTATGGACGAGAGGTCAAAAGAAAAGAAGAAGAGACAAAGAGAGAAGGAGAAGAGAAAGAGAGATGAAGAAGAGAAGGAGAAGAGACAAAGAGATAAGATGAAGAGAAGGAGAAGAGACAGAGAGAGATGAAGAAGAGGAGAAGAGACAAAAAGAGATGAAGAAGAAGAGAAGGAGAAGAGACAGAGAGAGATGAAGAAGAGAAGGAGAAGAGACAAAGAGATAAGATAAAGAGAAGGAGAAGAGACAAAGAGAGATGAAGAAGAGAAGGAGAAGAGACCGAGAGAGATGAAGAAGAAGGAGAAGAGACAAAGAGATATGAAGAAGACACACAGAGATAAGAAAAAGAGAAGAATAAGAGACAAAGAAAGATGAAGAAGAGACAAAGAGATAAGATGAAGAGAAGGAGAAGAGACAAAGAGAGATGAAGAAGACACAAAGAGATAAGAAAAAGAGAAGAATAAGAGACAAAGAGAGATGAAGAGAAGGAGAAGAGACAAAGAGAGAAGAACACACAAAGAGATAAGAAAAAGAGAAGAGTAAGAGACAAAGAGAGACATAGAGAGGAAGAAGAGAAGAAATAAAGAGAGAAAAAGAATGAGAAAAGAGACAAAGAGAGGAAGAAGATATAAAGAGATAAGAAGAATAGGAAAAGAGAGGAAGAGAGGAAGAAGAAGATATAAAGAGATAAGAAGAATAGGAATAGAGACAAAGAGAGAAAGAGACAAAGAGAGGAAGAAGAAGAGAAGGACAAGATATAAAGAGATAAGAAGAATAGGAAAAGAGACAAAGAGAGGAAGAAGAAGAGGGCAAAAGACAAAGTAAGAAGAAGAGAAAGGAGGAAAAGAGACAAAGAGAGAAGAAGAAGAGACAAAGAGAATTGAAGAAAAGGAGCAGTTGAAGGACAATAGACAGTTTCGACTCTCTCTGGAACCCTCCCCATTCTCCAAACTCCACCTTTACCCATCAGTGCCATCACACTGCCCAAATACCATAAAGGAGGTATAGTCCAGTAAAGATACGGCAGAATGGGGGGTCAACCCACCACTAATTGCAATAGTTTTTCTGATTGTTGCATATGAAACTACATTATGAGGAGGATAACATATCAAAAGTCTAAGAAAATCAAACTATGGGAACATATTTTAAAATTGTGTTAAGGACACATACCCTCGGACAACAAAAAACTTCAATTTTCTTTGCTTTATGAGATGCATACTGCGACTACGGAACACTTATTCTTTATAAAATATGGTTAAATGCATCAATGCATCATGCGTCAGTGTTCAATGCATCATCACTGAGTTCCTCTAATTGTAATGTTGACATATTTGCACAGATTCCACGACACTGTCCACATGCAATAGTGCAGTCAAGTCCATTCTTGCGACATATACATCGCAGAGTTTGACAGCCAGTCTTACATCTGCATCTGATGACCTCAAGGAGTTCTTGAGGAGCGGGATCTTTACTTGTTGTCAACGGGTACATTCTTCCATCGACCACCTTCCACCCCCAGTCTTCTGGACGCAGAGTATTCACACCACACCACACCTGAACCTGATAGTAAACTCGGAGGCTGTGATTTCTCAGAGATGCAGAGGTCGGAGGTAGTGCATGAGGCTGTACACTTAAGATACTGGATGTTGTCTTTTGACAGAAACGTCTGTACCGCAGCTCATCAATGGTTTCCCCTTTGAGACCACTGTACAATGACACAACTGCAATTTCTCCAGCAGTAATGATGTTCTCTTTTGTCATATCTGGTTTCATAAAAAGTTGTGCTTGTTTGCAGAAGACAGCATTTTTCATGCGTGTCAGAGCAAGTTGCTTTCCAAGACCATGGACTCTCGATGTAGTATCACATCCAAGGACAGCATGTATGAAGAGTATGTTGTCACAGACTGCGCTGCCAAGGGCTGCCCTTGTCGTTTTAATGTTCCATGTTCTTGGTCTCTTCTTTGAGTGTGATTTTGGCTCTGGATTGAAGAAGAGTTTGTGCGATGTATTCTTGCCATGATAGCAGAGAAGTACAAGTAGATCAGTGTCGTCTCCAACCAGTATGCTGTCACACCTAGCTGCAGATTCCACTGTTGTCTGAACGATTGGTAAATTGGCATCTCCTTTTGCATGGATGACATGACAGCCTGTCCTTTCCAGGTGTTCACCTAGCATATGGAGGAACTGTTGTTTGTTTTCTTTGTTTGCCAGAAACTCTTCTTTCTTCATCTTCAGCCTCATATCAACAGAAAAGTGAACCCGAGCACCGACAATTCCATTTCGTCGTCGAAGGTGAGCACAATCTTTGGTTGAGGCGGCATCTGTGTATCCATCAAAGACAACTGTAGCTTTTCCATATCTGTTGGAGACATATCGACAGTAGTCTTGCAGAATCTCCTCCCAACTGTGTCCACGTGTCCATGGAATGCGATGCAGGAGAGCACCCCCGTCTAGAATGTACTGGATATCTCCTTCTGGAGCCGGACTGTCTAAACCTTCAGACCACATTGCATCAGCCAAGCTTGCTTTGTTCGCTGTCTTCATCATCGTCTTGGAGTCAAACAAAGCCGTGGGATATGCAGAGAGCTCAAAAGACATCATTTGATGAAGATCACCGCATCGGGTTCCTGCAGTTATAAGCCTCTGGAACAGAAGATTGGCGTCAATGTGAACATCTTCTGAAGCAATAGCTACTGCTGATTTGACATTCATGGTGGTGGCCTGCGCCTTCTTCTTGAAGACAAAATCGACAAGCTTTTTTCCTTCCATGGATTGCAGGATAGCATAGCCAACCTTCTCCGCTGAATCAACATTAACTGTCGCTGGTACAGTGACACCACTGGCGATGTTTCTCAATTCTTTTGGATCATTGAAGGGACTCCTCGCCAGAAGAAAATGAACCATGGCTCTTGCATCATTGGTGTCCTTGACAAGTCTGGCATGAGTAACATCCTTGTGTTGGTCACTGCTTATGTACTGTACGGATGTAAACTGTTGCATAGCATCATTAACTTCTGCACAGGATGGAGCTGAAAGGACCCACAGAGATCTCTGTGCCTCTGTCATACCACGTCCTCTGGTCATGCCTCCAGATGACTTCAAACTGCGCATGAAAACCTGTAAAGGAAAAAAAGACAAGCTATATACTCATGTGTACTGGAACGCATATAGTGGCTGGTATAGGACATGTGAAAAAAAAATCTATCTCGTGGCCACGAGTTAGTTATCTTGTGGCCACGACTATGTTGATGATATCGCTATTTCTTGCATGTCAGCCTTATAATAGATCCTAGCACAAAGCTGTAAATGTCATACAGTCAAATAAAAATAAAAGATTTATCTTAAATTATGTTTAGAAATAAAATTTATTCCATTGTGGACATTTATATATGTCTATGTACATTTAATTATGTGTCTATGTACGATACATAATCTTAGCTTACCTGCTCAATAACAAGGTCTGTGGATAGTCCGCCCCAAAACCAATCTGACCGACGAACGACATGGAGACCATCCATGAAGTGCTGGTAGACGTCTGGCTTTTCGTCCCTGAGTGCAGCCATCTTTTGTAGCTATGTGTATACTGACTTTGTATACAAGTTGTGTCCTGAAGCCGCTAAGTATGGCAACATTCTATGCAAGCTTTGCAGGTTTAGGCACCAGTTGCCAGTTCTTTCAGATTTAATGAAACTTCTCAGTATGTCGATCATTGTCATGTACTGCATCCAGAGCACTGAAGTTCTGTTGTCTTTCAGAGTAACAAGCTCATCTTTAAGTTTAGAAGCCACTCTTTGCAGAACCTCGTTGCTCTCTATGTCTTGGGCAGTTGTTTTCCCAGCTAGTAGCTCCTCCATCAGAGTTCCTAAAGTCTGAAGATCACTGTGCAATTCAAGTTTGTCTTCTTGGTTGTCGATATGGGCGTCAGGGTTTTCACCACTTGAACTATCTTCACAGGGCTGCATCTCATCTCCTTTGGTTTCATCCGTCAAAGAAGTTACATCAACTTGATATGCTCTAGCTGTCAGGAGAGTGTTGAGGGCTGAATCGACTAAGAGATGACCTCGCATTGCTCTTGCTACAGCTTTACCAGACAGCATGTGACCGACTGAGTTCGGGGCATAGACCACTTCAAGCACTTCCTGAAGTCCAGATCCAGACATTAAATGTCCAATGGAACCCAAGAAGCTCATTTGGGTATGAAACGCTCCGAGACGCACAACAATTGATCGGACATCGCTGTTTGGTGGTTCACTTTCTACAATGGTGTGTGCCTTCCACAAGAGAGGCTGATCAAATGTGATTACGGGGGTGGTATTGTACCGCTTTGCATGCGATGAAACAAATACTAGTGTCGAGTATATACAGGAAAGGTCATTTGGATTCATGTCTATCATGGGCATAAATACTACCGAGGCTTTCCCTGGATGGTTTCCATTTTTTTTTTTTTTTTTTTTTTTTTTTTTTTTTTTTCTATATTCCAACTTACTTCCTCTCGGGCATAGGCTGAGAGCCTTAACATTCACCGCTTTACAATGAACAGTGAAGCCCGTGAGGTCTTGTTCCAGTCTAGGGAGTGAGACATGTGAAGCACGTAGAGTACAACGAGCACCTGCCATCTTGCCTTCACATGAGGCACGGTGCTCACTCATGGCCCGAAACGACCCCATCTCTGAAGCCACCTCGTTCCCGTGCTTCACTGTCTCAACCCCTACACTCGGACTCTCACACTTACACACACACAACGCCACCTGTTGAGCAGATAACTCACCAGGCATTGCACCCCTATAGCATATTTTGAATATGGGAATATTCATACAGTGCTATTTAATCAGGGAACAATGAGGGTATTTTATTGACGTTTCGGTGGGCTTGTGGTAATGCACTGATACCAGGTACAGCACAAATTCCATCCCAATAATATCTTCCCATTGATACATCGGGATTTGAACCCGGGACCTTTGGATTACCAGGCCAGTGGCAAGACCACTCCACCACACCTCCCCTAAATCTGCAAATCATTTGCATGTATCCATCCATAGAGGTCTTGATATTTGAGCTGTCGGTGATACTTTCCACAGAAAGTCGGATTGGAGATATGGCTCTTTCACATCTGGTTTCTCCAAGACTTCGTAAGACATGTTGTACATTGCTTCTCTCTCTGATGGATATGGGTGAATGTTTATCTTTCCGAGGGCAACTACATCTTTCAAAGGGATGTCCTTTCTAGGAATGTTTCTTTCAGCTTTCAGATAGGGTGTTACAGCTGCGATTATACCCATTCCATGAAACGTGTTCTTGCCATCTAGAGTGGCAATGTCATGGTCTGCATTGTCTCCCATGTACTGATGGAAATGTCCTGGAAAGTACTCAGGAAAGCTAGTCCCTTGGGCAGCTGCAGAACTGCGCTGGAACTTCTGTACTTCTGCATAAGAACAACAGAAACCATGTGCATGCAAGGAATCGATCAGGAATCTGGAATCAAAACTATTGTGCATCTGGATTCCCAGACCGATTTGTAGAGGAGCCATGAGTGCTCTTGGACGAGTTGCTTGCATGATGGTTTGACCTATCGATGCTATCTTCTGCGACTTGTAGCCCATGAAGAGCTCTGTAAGGAAGGTCTGTAACGAGTCAGGGACGAAACTCAGGTTATCTTGGATGGATGCCATGGCACTTGTTGCTGGATAGACATCTCTCGACTGGTTAATTTCTTTGATGTCATTTGTTATCAGTTTAGCTGCTGTTTTGATTATTTCTTTGTGTTTATCACAATCTTCTTATTGTGACCTCAAGTGAAAATCGTGCAATATTCGAGAAACAGTGCTTTTCAGAGTGACAACATTAGACTTCCCATCAATTTCTGTGATGACAATCTGGTCTCCAAAGTGTTTCTTCAATTCATTCTTCATGTGAGTGTATCCATAGGCAACGCTCTTATCATCACAGTATTCTTTCATTTTTTCATTTTTTTTTTTTTTTTCATTTTTTTTCTTTCTATATTCCAATTTACTTCCTCTCGGGCATAGGCTGAGAGCCTTAACATTCACCGCTTTACAATGAACAGTGAAACCCGTGAGGTCTTGTTCCAGTCTAGGGAGTGAGACATATGAAGCACGTAGAGTACAACGAGCACCTGCCATCTTGCCTTCACATGAGGCACGGTGCTCACTCATGGCCCGAAACGACCCCATCTCTGAAGCCACCTCGTTCCCGTGCTTCACTGTCTCACCCCCTACACTCGGACTCTCACACTTACACACACACAACACCACCTGTTGAGCAGATAACTCACCAGGCATTGCACCCCTATAGCATAATTTGAATATGGGAATATTCATACAGTGCTATTTAATCAGGGAACAATGAGGGTATTTTATTGACGTTTCGGTGGGCTTGTGGTAATGCACTGATACCAGGTACAGCACAAATTCCATCCCAATAATATCTTCCCATTGATACATCGGGATTTGAACCCGGGACCTTTGGATTACCAGGCCAGTGGCAAGACCACTCCACCACACCTCCCCTGTCTCCCCTCTTAAGTTTGTTATGGTTTTCTGTTAATCATCATTTTCCTCTAAGTATTCTGTAGCTTTCAAGAAGGCTTGTCTTGCTGTTCCCTGCTTTGGTCTTCCAGCACGCTCACTCCTTTTAACCCGCTTGAATGGTTTTCCATCACTGCTTTGAAATATTTGGGGAATCTGCTTCCCTGTCCTGAAGTTGGTTGAACAAAGGTTATGATATAGTGCATCGGCAGCATGGAGGTCATTAACAAATAATACACGATCTCTGACGACGTCTACCCAAGGACCCTCATACTCCTCACATGCTTTGAGAATCATTTTCTGCATGTTGATGGATCGAACTGGAATGAGTTTTCGGGCATCCTGTCGACCACCTGAACTATCTCCACAGCCACAAAATATACAATGTTCTTTGTAGACGAATACTGGCTTCGAAGATCGGAGGCTAGCAGAAGATTGATGAAAATCTGCCTCATTGGCTGATATTTGTTTGTCTCTTTCAATAACATGGGGGTTTGTGTAATCCTTGCGACATTTGATATGAACTGTCTGACCAACAGATACGGACAAAGTATCCTGACGTAGCGTACAGGCCCTCACGATACTGTCACATCCTTTCTGAGTTAATGTCACCGTCTGTTGACCATCAGCGAGAGGTTGCTCACAAAACACACACTTATCCATGATAGCTAGTCATAGATCTGAAATGAAAAGAAAAGTCACATATTATATTTTATATAACCAAGGTGACAAACATCAACATGTAGATTATCTAAGAAACAGATGTACAAATATTGCTGCAATATAAAATGAAACGATGAGATAGACAAGTAGAGAACCACGATTTGTCATTAATGAAAAGTTGCTGACTCAGCATTTTAGAAAATGCCTTTGCAAAACAATGTTCCCACAGATAGATTTTCCTAGACTTTTAGTATGTTATTCCTATACTAACACACACTAAAATAAAACAGAGAGAAAAACTATTGCAATTAGTGGTGGGTATATCCATATATTTACTGGACTAGTAGTGGTTAATTTGTGCTCCAATTATTTTGTTCATTTATCTATGTTTTTGTTTTAGTTTCCTCGCTATACCTCCATCAAGCTTAAACAATAAATAAATACCCTCCAGACCCCCTTTCAATTTTTTTTTTTTTTTTCGGTAGAAATATGGCCGCAGGCCAATTCCTCCTAAATTATAGGCTTGCTATTACTCGCCATGAATAAAAGCGTCACCTAAATGGCACGAAAGACAAAGGTATGGGGCGAAAAGTTTTAAAATCGCCAAAGTAATGGGACAATCCTCTTAAAATTTCAAAACAATGGTGCAAAGCATGAGGGACAAGGGAGTCCAGAACAACCACACCCCTAACCCATGCCCTGGAGATCAAAGGACTCGCTCTGTTCATCCTCTACAGTCTACCCAGCGATTCCCAACCTTTTTTCTGTCATTTCCCCCTCCAACCAGTTCAACCATCCAGATTTCCCCCTTCATGTGGACAAGGGAAAGAGTAGTCGAAACACACTGTGACTACACTCTCTCTCTCTCTCTCTCTCTCTGTCTCGGGCATGAGAAATCCATCTCCGAGATTTTTCTTTTTATTGCTAGTAGTAGTAGTAGTAGTAGGCAGTGTAACCATGTAATTATTTCCCCCCTGGTAGCTTCAAATTTCCTCCCAGGGGGAAATTTCCCCCAATTAGGCCTCCCCCCCCCCCCCCCCATCACACACGCCTTACTCCACTTCCAGTAACCTGTTATCTGTATATTCCCGGGAGTTTCCATAAACCTTACCTATCTATTGCGTCACAGGCTTCTTCCAAGAATATAACAAAAGAAACAAATACATTATTTATACTGTATATACGTATAATTATATATATATATATATATATATATATATATATATATATATATATATATACCGGTATATATATATATATATATATATATATATATATATATATATATATATATATATATATATATATATATGTATTACATAGGCTACAAATTTAGTATACATACAGTACTGTATATTGATGAGAATATCAGGCCATAGTAAAAAATAATCAAACCAATATCCACTTACAGGGAGGATAAGATATAAGATATTTATCATTAATCAAAAGCAATTATTAACAAATACAGTACTGTACATGCATGGATATATCGGATCATAATAAGGAAACAATAACAAATGCTCTTAACCCGTCCAGCCCCAGCGACGCGTCTGACGCGTCGGCGATGTATGTAACGCACAGCCCCAGAGACGCGCCTGACGCGTCACCCTAATTGCGCCGACCGTAACCTCAGGTATAGCCACTCAAGAGGGCTCAGATTTGTATGGGAACTGTGTACGTATCCCACGCAACCGTGCCGATGGTTGAAAACTCTCAAAGTCCACGTGCGTGCGCGCGAGCGCGCAATAACCTGTTTTTTTGGGATAATTGCCTTCAATTTTTTACTCTTGTAAAATCCGTTTTCGGGGGCTCTGTAGGACCATTTTTTAAGCTTTTTGAGCGGTTTTTCGTGGTTTTTCCTTCATTCCTAACCCATTCGCTATTGTTTCTGGAATAAAACCATTTTTTGAAAACCGGCCGGGTTCTGGTGCGCAAACATTACAATACTAGCCGGGGCTCCACGGGTTAACCCTCCAAGTACCAGCGACATTTATATTCTAGCTATAGTTAAACGATATTATGCAGCTTAGGAAGGATGTGGTTGTTAAAAGGATTGGTTGAGATAGTTTGAAACCATATTATTGCTAGAGGTCCTTCCTATGCTGAATACTAACCTCTAATTGTTGCCAGAATATGATGAAAAGGATGTCCTTGGTACTGGATGGGTTACTTAACATATAAAATCAGTACAGTATAAGGAAACAAAGACAATTCCCCTATAGCAAAAACAGTATATACATTATAATATCGGATCAGAATTATAATAAAACCAAACAAAAGAGGGAGAATGAGATAGGAAGTAATGAAGTGATAAGCCATATCCTGTAATCCAAGAGTAACATATGTTACGTAAGACTGTTAGTAGTCAAATGTATTCATAGGGTTAACTCCAGACAGGAGTATTAGGACGTTTTGAGTTACGATCCTATATTTATGATAAGGGTTAACCTCTTACTCGATGTAGGTAGACTTAAGGTGTCTCCTATGAGCAATAGGTTACTGAAGGTTGTATAAGTTGTAGTGTAGAGGCTGAGTTCTCTGCTTGTAGATTGATTGATTTAATAGATAGGTATAAAAGCTGCCACCACCGATTACCATATACCTATTATATATTGATAGATATAGGTAAAGGGAATATAATTAAAGATCTCTGATCCAAAACCACTTTGATATATTTAAGTAACAATCTGAAAGATATACAGAAGTACTATAAAGTAATATAAGAGTAAACCCTAACTCAAGAGGGTATCTCTGGGTATATGTTATCACCCTGGAGCCTACTGTGACTAAGTTAACAGAATTTACTATGACGGATCTGAATACAGTTAAATCCATAGTTACGAAAGCAAAACTTACCCATTGTAGTAATGATCCTATACCGATACGTGAAATAGTGCACAGTAAAAATTTTAACAGTTTTCTGGACATATATGTTGACATAATAAACTGTAGCATTGCAAATAATGTATTTCCATCGTCTGAAAAGAATGCGATTGTGAAGCCTATTATTAAGGGAGCCTTGATTCTCAATGCTTGAGCTCTTTTAGGCCTGTTTCCAATTTAACATTTCTATCAAAAATTACTGAAAATGTAATTCTGGGTCAGTTATGGGATCACTTGAGTTTAGTGAAGGCTCTCCCAGACAACCAGTCCGCATATAGAAGACTTTACTCTACGGAAACCACGATGTGCTCTGTGATTAATGATTTACTCGTGCAAATGGACAATGCGAAGTGTGGAATCTTAATTTTGTTGGACTTGAGTGCTGCGTTCGATACAGTGGTGCATAGCTTACTAATAGAAGACTGTAAAGCTATTGGTATTGATGGTAATGCGCTGGAATACCTTCAAAGTTACCTTACTAACAGAACTTATTGTGTGCAAATAAGTAATAAATTCTCAGAGATGAAGCATCTAGAGAGGGGCGTCCCTCAAGGGAGTGTTCTTGGACCAATTCTATTCTGTATATATACAATTGCACTATCTAGCATATTAATGAAACATGGAGTGAAATTCAAGCTGTTTGCGGATGACACCCAATTCTATCTGGCACTAAGTGACGTGGTGAATGTTGAGGAGAAGATTAGTGGTTTACTAAAAGACATTGGGAAGTGGATGGAGTCAAAGCAACTGAAATTAAATGAAAATAAAACTGAATGCCTATTAGTAGGCATACGGGTGAACCTTGAGAGACTGGGCGTGCAAAGCCTCAATATCAATGATAGTGTGATGACTGTGAGTAGTGTAGTGAAGGATTTGGGAGTCTTGGTTGATAGTGAACTGTCATTTAAAAACCAGATTAATCAAACAGTGCGAATCTCTGCCTATCATCTGAGGAATATTGCTTTTGTGAGAAAATATCTGGATATTAATACAACCAAAATGTTGATCCACAATCATGTAATTAGTAAATTAGACTATTGTAATTCTCTATATTATCGACTACCAAATTACTTGCTACGAAAACTACAATTTTTTTTTTTTTTTTTTTCTATATTCCAACTACTCCCTCTCGGGCATAGGCTGAGAGCCTGTACATTCCACCGCCCAACACGGTGAAGCCCGTGAGGTCTTGTTCCAGTCTGGGGAGTGAGACATGCGAAGCATCCATCATGGCTCGAAGCAGCTCCATCTCTGAAGCGGCCGGTTGCTTCGCTCAAGTGCTTCACCGTCTCACCCTCCAGACTCAGACCCTCACTCTCAGAACGCCACCTATTGAGCAGTGAACTCACTAGGCATTGTCCCCCTGTAACATATTTTGAATATGGGAATATTCATACAGTGTTATTTAATCAGGGAACAACGAGGGTATTTTTTTGGCATTTCGGTGGGCTTTGTGGTAATGCACTGATACTAGGTACAGCACAAATTCAATCCCAATAATATCTTCCCATTGACATATCGGGATTTGAACCCGGGTCCATTGGATTACCAATCCAGTGGCATGACCACTCCACCACACCTCCCCTATCATTCAAATGTGTTATGAATAATGAATAATTACTTATAATGAATAGAGCAGCAAGATTAATAAAGAGTTTACCATTCCGTGCGAGTATAACGCCGGCATTAATTGACCTGCATTGGCTGCCGGTGAAAGCGAGGATCATATTCAAACTGTGTGTTATAGTGTATCAAGCTTTGAACTTTGGAAAGCCGGAATATGTGCGAGACTTATTGGAAGACTTCAATGTTGGCACTGATATGATGCTGAGACATGGCAACGTGCTGCATCAATTGAATGAGCCACGGTGCAATCATGAATTTGGATTTAGGGCCTTCGAAAAGAGTGCACCGAGACTTTATAATAATCTACCAGTTAATGTGAAAAGGTGTGCGAACATAAAGGCCTTTAAAAAGTCACTAAAAACACATTTGTTCAGGGAGTGTTATGACTTAGAAGATGGCACTGTGAGACAAGACTACAAGTGCTAGATGGTTTAAAGGGCAGCTGCGACGAGCGTCACATCTAGTGACGGAGCGCGGCTGAGAAACTCCACACCAAGTAACAAGTAACAAGTAAGTATGTTCGATTCTATCTGCCTGCTCTCCCTATCTCTCACCTTCTCACCACCTCTAAACCACACCTATAATTCACCTCCCGGTTACAAGATGGCTACCCGTGGTTACAAGATGGCGTTGGAGAAAGTACAGGGAGTGTCTTTTCAGCAGAATGTGTGTAACAGGATCTGACCAGACAATACATCATAGGGGTGAATGATCTTCTGACCTCTGTAATGTACAGTCCCCCATATAAATCTAGATACTGTAACTAAAACACCTTAAAATTATATGATAGATGGTTATAATGATTTCATAATAAATAGTATAATCTTGAGATGTAATACGCCCACACTAAGATTCTTGCTTCAGCAAGGTAGCACTTAAAATGATATGAGAGTTAAGCAAATTACAGTTAAAATGAGTAAGGTATGAATCTAACTAACTCCATACCTCGCACATTACCTCTCGGCTCTCCTATGGTCCCCTCGTAGCCCCCTGCAACACGATTCATTATTGGCAAATTAACAATGTCTGGGTGACTACAGAATACAAAGGTAGGCCTAATAGCGAAGCAGGCGGAAGTACATGAAGCTACAATGAAAATAAAAGATGAATTGTCACCTACTGTAAGTAAATATAATTTAAGTTGAAGATAATAATTGAAAGTGGAATTGGAAATTTTCTAAGTATTTTGTTAATAAAATAAAAAGTTATAGTAAAATTATAAAGAACGGATTACAAATTGAACAAAGCAAACACAAATGCAAAGACAATGAACAAAAACAAAAATTGCACAGAGTAAAATACTATAGGTATTATTTTCAAACAAATCCCAATAAGAAACCCAAAAAGAACAAAAACAAAGACATATTATAATTATGGTGTTTGTTGTAGATCGAGTAACAAAGTAAAGAAATATATTGATATAAAATAAGAAGAAAATTTAAAATATACAGCTGCAAAAAAAAATTCTAGGGAAAAATCACACATATACAATGGTAGTAAAATAAAATAAAATAATATTCCTACCCTTAAGAAAACCCACCAAATAGCAATAAACACAACTCCACAAACCCGTGATATGTGTCTTAATACTATCTAGTTTATATATATAAAAAAAAACACACAAAACCCCCCCCAAAAACAAAACAAAAAACAAAATAAAATTTCAATGTAAATTCAAGGAAATAGACACATCAATATGTAACACAGTCATCCAAATCCTGTGGTATGTAATATGAGTACCTTAGAAAACAAATCATTGCGCAAATAAATTCACATAGAATTCGAATAAAATTGTAATAGATGTTTTCTGACGGTAGCTAGCCGTAACCGGTATTTTGATGGCCAATATCCTATGGCCAAACCTATAGAAAATACAGAATAAATTCACACACTCCACGTTGCAAATACATTATTACAAGTTAGTGCAAAATAAATTCTAAAATAAATTCCATAAACCCCAAGAAAATCCTAAGGATTCACACTCGAACCCCTCCAAGAAATTTTCTATAATAATAATAATAATAATAATAATAATAATATTTATTCAGTTAGCAATTTACAGAGTTGGTACCACATAGTTTGTTACAAATATGACATGTACCAGCCTTGCATAATTCCAACTAAGGATAGCCCAATAAGGCCGTTAGGCGTATTTCCATTGGGGTCCTTGTGGGATTAGGTTAGCTGGGGAAAATGGGGAGGATAAAGAAATAGATACTTTAGAGAAAGTATTTCTAGGGGGTTATTTTAAGATACCTTACATCCTATAGTAAATATCAGTAATCCGTAATCAGTAATCATTTCAGTTTGGTTTGTCTATCTCTTGTGTCGCATTTAGTAGTAGACATAAGCTTGGTGCTCCCTTCTCGCAGCTGTCCGGTTCAGGTGTTCCTTCAGGCTACGTCTGAAGGAATACAGTGTTCTCTTTTCACGGACTGACTGGGGTAGGTCGTTCCAGTCTTTGATGGCGGTGAAGAAGAATGTTTGCTTACCCTGTCCTTGGATTCTCGGGACCTTAAAATTAAACATCCTGTTTCTTGTATTATGTCCACTCCTCTCATTTGCTTTAACAAAATCATTCTTTAGGTACTCTGGAGCTCTGTCATAGAAAATTTTGAAGGCATTAGTGAGCCTGATTTGTTTGGCCCTGTCAGCGACATTGAGCATACCTAGTGACTGAAGTTGTTCCTGGCCAACATGTGATCTGGGTCCTAGGTTCAGCATGAACCTAACCATTTTATTTTGAGTGACCTGAAGTTTGTGCTGTGCTGATTTAGATGATGCAGAGTACCAGGATGACACAGAATAGTCAAAATGACATTGAACAAGCGCTTGGCAGAGGGTCTTTTTGGTCGCCGCGGGCAAGCATCCCACCTGTCTATACAGGTATTTTATACGTGCTCTACACTTACTCAGGATAGATTCCAAAATTGTTTCACCTGACAAACTCGCGTCCAGTTTTAGTCCGAGATATTTAACTTGTGACACTGTTGTTATAGGAATATCATTACAGCTGACCGAGAAGCCCACAATGTCTTTCAGTTTGCGTTTTGTTCCACATAAGATGGCTTCCGTCTTGCCCAGGTGAAGAGATAGTCTATTGTCCACTAGCCATTCACTACATGATTCTAGTTCTTTGGAAAGTGAAGCGGCAATACTTATTGGGTCTTTTCCTGAAACCAGGAGCACGCTGTCGTCTGCATACAGTAATAATTTACATGAGACGCTCAGTTCCATGTCGTTCACATAACAGAGAAAGAGTAAGGGACCAAGGATGCTTCCCTGCGGGACCCCACAGTTAATTGGCATAGGATCAGATATATTATCGTCAATTTTGACTCTTTGGGTTCTACCACTAAGATAAGATTTAAACCAGTTCACAGATCCTATGCCCATTGCTTGTAGTTTATTACATAGGATATCATGGTCTACTGTGTCAAACGCTTTTTGTAGATCAAGAAGAACCATACCGGTGTAGTTACCTTTAGACATTTCTTTACGAATGTGATCCGTTAAGTGGATGAGACAGGAGTCTGTCGAGTACATGCATCTGAAACCTGATTGAAACTTATAGAATAGATCATTTTGTTTGAGGTAGTGTTCAATTTGGGTGTATACCGCTCTTTCAAGGATTTTAGATACAATACATAATATGCTAACTGGTCTGTAGTTACCAACTTCTAGTTTATTTCCTTTCTTGAATAGAGGGGTTACAATAGCTTCCTTCAGTTCAGCAGGTACAGTGTTGGTGTTAATTGACAAGTTGATGATGTGGGTTAGGGGGCCTGCTATACCAATGGCTCCATCTCGTAGAAATTTGGCAGGAATTTTGTCTGGTCCTGTGCTTTTATGTACATTTAGGTTAGACAGCTCGTCAAAAGTGTATTTTGGTGTAACATTTTGCAATCCAAATGTGTTCGGGTGTATGTCTTTATCTCTGTAGAAATTTCGAAAGGTGGCCGTTGTTGTCGTGTATTTATTGAGAGGTTGAGGTAGGTTCTGTGCAAGTGTGTTTGCTATGGAGGTGAAGAAGGAGTTGAAGTAGGTTGAAATTTGTCGTTTATCGTGGCAAATCTGATCATTAATGGTGAGAGCAATATTAGTGTTAGACGAATCCCTTGTCTTGTTGCTGTAGCCTGTTGTTTTTAGGTGCCTCCATAGTTTCTTTGGGTTATTCTGATATTCCTCTGCCTTATTGTGAAAATAATTAGTTTTCGCTGATTTTATTTTCCTACTTAGTTTATTCCTGGCCCTGTTGAACTCATGTTTCAGACCTTGATCCTGTCTATGTTTCGCTAGCCTTTTTAACAGATTGTCTCTGTGTTCCAGATGGTGTAGTATGTCATTGTTGATCCATGGGTCTGACCTTGCTTTAATTCGTATGTCTTTCAGAGGAGCTATTTCGTCTAGAATGTTTGTGATGATGGTTCTGAAGCCAACCCATGCGTCATTAACGTTTGTACTTCCAAACACTGGAGACCAGTCTGTATTCCATAAAATTTCCAGAAATGTTTCTTTATTGTAGTTTCTGAGTGACCTTGTTTTGATAATCTTGTGATTCTCTAGGGTAATTTTTGTGGTTTTTCGTGTGCAATATGTGACGAAGTGATCACTTATCCCAGTCTGTATAACCCCTGATTGGGATATTTTGTCCTCTCTGTTACAGTTTATGTGGTCTATTATTGTGGCAGTGTTCTCAGAGATACGTGTGGGGGTTGTGATGAGTTGTTTGTGATTGTGCATTGTCAGTATATGCCTATATTCTCGTACAAGCCTATCATTTCGTTGTTTGTAACACAGGTTAAAATCCCCTAGTATGATGGATTCATTCCGAGGGTCTAGCGATGACAACGTTCGTTCAAATTTGGTCAAGAATTGTGTGTCGTCTGGTGGCCTATAGCATACCCCAATTGTGATGGGTCTTGTCCTCGGCAGGTGTAGATCGATCCACAGAGCTTCGTGATTTTCTACATGGAGGTCGGTCCTGGTTGTGTGTGTGAGGTTGTTTTTTACATACAGACATACTCCTCCCCCATGCCTATTGCGATCATTCCTAACCATATTGAAACCTTGAATGTTTATTTCACCATCGTTTATACTTGAATCCAGCCAGGTTTCTGTGATTGCAATTATTGAAGCTTTGGCCTTATTAGCTAATAAGTTTAATTCTGACAATTTATGGTACATTGATCTGGCGTTAATGTGGATAAGATGGAGCCCTTTGTTGGTGAACACTCTGTATTCATCTTTGATTTTGAATGTGTCCTGGCTGGATTCTGAGTTGTTAATACTAATTGGTTCATTTACATTAATATTCGGTAATGAATGCAAGGCACATATGTTGCATAGGAATTCCCGTTCTTCACTGTTGGTCTTCTTAGAGATGCACTTCATGTGAGCTACAGTTTTACACTTAACACAGTTTATGATCCTTTGTTTTCTTGTTATGAGTGATTCACATATTTCACAAATGATTTTAGGACCCTTCATAGCTATTTCCCTACATTTATCGCATTCCACTTCTTTTCTGCTAGTAACGTAAGTACATCGATCGTGTACTGTTTCATTACAACTACTACATTGTGACGTTGTACTCCTTTTGTTGAATCCAATATCGCACACTATACATATTTTCCTGTTACTGTTCATCGTACGTCTGGCGGTGTGGTGATCAGCTGTGCGCCGTGAGCGGCTGATGGTGTGTGAGCGCGTGAGATGAGATATTATTTCTCTTAAAATAAAATCATGTTGAGTTATATTTAATACCTTACAACATACAGATATTAATAAATCATACATGTACAAACTTAATTCACCAAGAAAATGTATCTCCCCTTAACATAACACAGAAGTCATATTAAATACCATAGACCGTATAGATATTAATAAATTAACTCCTAGCATTTTATTTCATCATAAACTCATAACAGAATATACTAATATTTTCCTTCTCCATATGGCCGTTCTCCTCGAAGACCACGAAAAAAAAATATATATTTTCAATATACTCTGAGAATTTTCTGTCAGATTTCCAAGGCACTCTCTAAAAACAAATATTTTCCAAAATAAGCCAAAGCCAAAACAATGAAATCAAACATCTATATTAGAAAAACTATAGCAAATGTTTCATGCAAATATACTAAATAATAGATTGTTTTAATCTCACTGAGCTCCCCCAAACTAAAGATGAACATAAAAATTCACATTTTCTTTAAAACAAGCAAGAATTACATTGATAAATCTACGGTAATTGAACGTATGAATTCAACACGAGAAAATCGGTCAAATTAGAAAAGAGAACACTTAATTGAAAACAATTGAACAGAAAACAACTCGTTAAAAACATGGAAAACACATGACTAACAATATCCTGTGATCCAAAACAAATTAACTCGAAATTAAACACTAGGGGAAAAACTTACAGCTTAGGAAATTCCTCAAGAAAAAACAAATATGCCACAAGATTAGCGAATTAAATTACCGATTTATATATAGCCCGTAGCAATATTAAAAGGCAAACACGAAACACAAAAATGGGCAAAAAAAAAAAAATTTATGGAAATTATCTGAAGTTCCCCGAAATATTCGTTAGAATCAACCGAACGGGAAAAACAAAATTAACGATTCCAAAAAGAATACACCAAGAAAATATCAATCAATCAAACTTCCAAAATTCAATTCAAAAGAAACTCGAAAAAAAAAATCTTGAACGAGTGCATTTCGGTAGAGTCCACAATTTGGACAAAAAGATGGTAATTAAAACTCGAAAATGAATCTTTACAGAACTCGCACTCAAATGAAAACAATAGTATTGACCATCGGGTTAATACAAAACACAATATAGGCCTACTAGCGAGTGAAAGAAAACAAATTAAGATGGAATGTCAAACTCGTTAGAAATTTACAATAGATGTTAAGAGAAATTAAAATCACACTACGTACAATAAAGATGTTAAAATGACGCACTTATAAGAAAAACAAAAACAAATTACAAATACCTTCGCACCCATGAGCGAGGAGAGATACATAGGTCGAGACAGCCAAAACCTTGGAGGCCGCTCGAACGCACTCGTAAATTTATTGTAATTAAAATAATTAATAAGAAATGAACACTTAATTCACTTTAAAACCTCAGATGTATTAACAAACTAAATTAACTCAACCGCTTAGATCAACTTGCGGTATAAAAAACTTAGGAAAAATTAATGAATATTACTGACTTGGGAAAATAACCCCTATAAAGTCTCAAAAAAGAATGTTATCACTTAGGAATAACAATTTAATAATAACATCTGGGAATCACCGCATACCGCATACCGCACACACTTATACACATTGCAAGGGTGACAGGAAGACTGACTGAGTGCGTTTGCCCACCCTATCCCTTGACGGGTCAGGGGGTCGCGGTATGACATGATCTATATGAGGATACAGATATGAAATGACATGATGAGAAATTGGAGTTTTGACTGAACGACATGATATTTTGACCGTCATGTCACTGACGATTTGACATGTGTTAGAAAGCACAAATTGCCCAGGAAAGCTCATTGTATGAGTCATACTTAGAAAAATGAATTTATCTCGCTAGACATGCGGGAAACAATTGACCGTAATATAGATGTTTGATATACACTGTACACACCTTTAAAATCACTTGAAGTTAGCATTCACAGCTATGAGGAGTGAGTGTGGTTGAGTCAGGTTAGGGTCGAGGGTTGAGGGATCAGCACACGCTGACTCAGCTGACGACTGCAGACACTCTCTCTCTTGATAAAGTCGTCTCCCGGCAGCAACAGGAATCGCCGTAGAGATGAACTGGTAGACTGGTTGAATCTCGAAGTGTAGAAATGGTATTAACTTAACCAATTTGAGTTAGTGGTTGGAAATCAACAGAGATAATTTGCACAGGAGCTCAGGGAACAATACATGTAGAGCTGCTAGATGATTTGTATTGTAGACCGGATAAGACTGGATCAAATTGGTAGAATGGAAAAACCGGGAATTGGTAGAATGGTCGAGTGTAGGCTTGATAATTCTTCGAAGGAACGTGGTGTAGTCGCCTAAATTAACAATTCATGGTTAAAAAGGACCACCGCTGCCTACCATGTTACGTAAGACTGTTAGGAGTAGTCAAATGTATTCATAGGGTTAACTCCAGACAGGAGTATTAAGACGTTTTGAGTTACGATCCTATATTTATGATAAGGGTTAACCTCTTACTCGATGTAGGTAGACTTAAGGTGTCTCCTATGAGCATTAGGTTACTGAAGGTTGTATAAGTTGTAGTGTAGAGGCTGAGTTCTCTGCTTGTAGATTGATTGATTTAATAGATAGGTATAAAAGCTGCCACCACCGATTACCATATACCTATTATATATTGATGGCTATAGGTAAAGGGAATATAATTAAAGATCTCTGATCCAAAACCACTTTGATATATTTAAGTAACAATCTGAAAGATATACAGAAGTACTATAAAGTAATATAAGAGTAAACCCTAACTGAAGAGGGTATCTCTGGGTATATGTTATCACCCTGGATGTTCGATTCTATCTGCCTGCTCTCCCTATCTCTCACCTTCTCACCACCTCTAAACCACACCTATAATTCACCTCCCGGTTACAAGATGGCGTTGGAGAAAGTACAGGGAGTGTCATTTCAGCAGAATGTGTGTGACAGGATCTGACCAGTCAATACGTCATAGGGGTGAATGATCTTCTGACCTCTGTAATGTACAGTCCCCCATATAAATCTAGATACTGTAACTAAAACACTTAAACAAATATGATAGATGGTTATAATGATTTCATAATAAATAGTATAATCTTGAGATGTAATACATATTAAAACCAAAACGAAACAAAACAACAAACATCATGAACAATACATAAATGGAAATGTTAAATCAAAACAAATGAAACAAAACTATATCCTATAGAAGTGTCAGACCATAATTATCAAAAGAACAAAAAATATATATAAATACAATAAATACCTATATATAAATACAATCATAACAAATACAAAACAAAGAAGATGAAATAAGAGTAACGAAGGGATAGGATGTACAGTCGGGCTAATAAGTGATGTCTAGGTACCAAGTATAATTCGATCTTTAATTGGTATCAGCAATGTCTAAAACTTGATTTATTCGTTTCGAGTGAGATATACAAGCATGCGCCTACACTTATCCACGCTATTCAACATCTGACAGACATTAATACAGCACAGAGAGCGCCAAACGTTCCCCAGGGATCAGTTTTGGCCCCAATTCTGTTCCTCATTCATATCAATGATCTCATATCTACCACTCATAATCCAATACATTCCTACGCAGATGACTCAACACTCCACAGTTCCTTCACATTTACCAATTCTTTCACCCAACCCGATCTTATAAATTCAAAAATAAACACTGCAATTTCTCTGAACCAGGACCTTTCTAGAATTAGTGGATGGGGACAAGAGAATCTAGTATCCTTTAATGCACAGAAAACCAAATACATTCAATTTTCTAACCGACAGAATCTCACGGACTCCCATATATTTTTTAATGATGTAAATATTCCCACTTCCCCTAGTATTGACATTCTCGGTGTAACATTAACTACTAACTTGAGCTGGACACATTATGTTAGAAGCATTGCTAAGAATGCCTCTAAAAAACTGGGACTCCTGTACAGAGTTCGAGAATTCTTCACTGACGAGCAGTTGGCCGTGATATATAAAAGTCATGTGCGTTCTCAGATGGATTACTGTTCACCTCTGTGGGGTGGAAGTGGAGTGGTTGCATTGAGGCAGTTGGACAAAATTCAAAATAAAGCTATTAGATTAATCAATAACCCTGCAATCACACAGGACCTTCCTACATTATCCATACGAAGAAACGTTGCATCCCTTGCATTATTCTACAGATATTTTCACAGCAATTGTTCCGAGGAACTTGCTTCAATTGTGCCGCCTCTCCACATCTTTCCCCGTAGAACTAGGGCAGCTGAGAGCGCCCATGAATTTACACTTTCTCCTTCACAATGCAGAACTTCTGCTTATCAGAATTCATTTATCCCCAGAGCTACTACTCTTTGGAATTCACTTCCCTCGAATTGCTTTCCACAAACTTACAATCTACAAATGTTTAAATCCAGTTGTTACAAACATTTTATGAATGGAGGATGCCTTTAGGCACATGGACCTTTTTGTTTTATCTGTGTTTTTCCTTCCTCCGTTCATTGTCTCTTAAAAAAAAAAAAAAAAAAAAAAAAAAAATGACAGCTGAGACATGACTTATTAGCGCGACTGTATTATGTTATCAAAAGATATAGATAAGAAAAAACAATAAAAAACCCAGAATGCGATAAGAAATAATATACCGATAGGATGTACACTGTTATCAAAAGGCATACATACATTTAAAACAATAACAAAACAAATGCAAACAAACAAAACACGACACAATAGACTGCTATAGGAATTAATGAAGCGATAGAGCAGTATACCTTGCTAATCAAAAGGTATATACACAAAATATATAACAAAACAAATAAAAACAAACACAACCAAACAATATAGAATGAGATAGGAAGCAATGAGGGATAAAATATACAAAAGGTATAAATATAAACAAAAACAAGAACAAAAGAAAACAAAACATCAAAACAAAACAAAATTAAATATTAAATAATGAAGCATAGGATGTAGGACTCTGTTATCAAAAGGTATCAATAAATCATAACAAAAACAGAACAATTAAAAACAAACAAAAATATTACTGAGATAGGAAATAATTAAACGATAGGATGTACAATCGCGCTAAGAAGTCATTGCTCGCTTTTTCTAAGGATCGGACAATAGTTCCCAAATCTGGCTACCGCTGGCAACTCTCCACTGCCCCTCGGAGCCCGGTCGTTTCCAAATGTTAAACTATAGGTCTTTGGATATTCCCAATAATTGCTCTACTTAGAAAATTAACCTATTTATGCCCTCCAATTTTGATTTATGTTGAAGTTTGAATAAATATAAGTAATGTTTGTTTACAATTTCTTTATAGAATAATGAGAGTAATTAATTTACATGCGCTATCTAGCATGTTGCACTCCCAGGCCCGTAGGAACGGTAGGATATTCAGCGATCGAGTCAGTCATTGTCAGGATATGAAGGGGAGTATATCTCTGCGTTTATATTCACCTTTGTCCTTTTACACTTTCCTTTCCATCTTCCGTTTTTATATGGGTCTCCCTATGGGTTATTATATATTCTAAAAGTGAAAATTCATCGTTTGTCTATACAAATTACAAGTTGTTCTCGAGTATTCAAGCTTTCTTCCAAAATATACTGGAGACCGCTTGTTTTTCAGGCAGACTGTTGTCCCACATAGAGAATAAAATGTGGAAAAACAATCTGTTATATGTTTATTTACGTGATTTATTGACACTTATGCTTTGAATATTAGTTTTATCTGTTGGTTTTAATTTTATGAGATACTTTTCTCCCAGTATTGTTGGTTTAAAAAGTAATACAAGCATTAAGAAACTTGCTCCACATTTTAATCCTGAATCTAGTGACCGAAATACTACGAGTTTCAATTTTTTTCGTTTGGGTTACACTTACACTTACACTTAGTTACACTTAGTTGTATTCCGTCCGTTAGTGACACAGTTGAGCTGGGGCTCCACTGCGACCAGGCAGCTCCCTTTCTTCCACTCTCCATTCCAGAAGTCGGTTGGAGTTGGTGCTGGGGTATCCTGGTGTTGGTGGCCGGTCCGGTATTTTGGCCAGCCACATGTCCAAGTGTTTCTTGAAGGTGTCTGGAGACACCCCGGTCATGTTCCTGAGAGGGGCTGGTATACAGTTGAACAGTCTGGTTCCATTGTATGTAAAGCTGTGATGGATCAGGGATTTGATTTTTTGTGTTGATCCCGGCGTAGTCCTCACATAGCACAGCCTCCCTCGCCTTTGGTGCCGAGTCTCTTGGATGTTTGGATTTGGTACCTTTTTTTCCAAAATCTTCCAGACGTAGATGATGATGTATCTCTCCCTACGTCTTTGAAGTGAGTACAGCTGCAGCTCCTTAAGTCTCTCCCAGTAGTTAAAGTGTTGAAACCCATGGATTTTACTGGTGAATGTCCTCTGGGTGGCTTCAATTTCTGTTATTTCTCCTACTTTTTGAGGAGACCAGAGCTGGGAGCAGTACTCCAGACGTGGTAGGACCAGTGACTTCCACAGTGTTAGCATACGCCTCTCATTTCTTGTGTGGAAGGTTCTCAGGATCCAGCCTGCTATTTGTTTTGCTGTTGTTGTGGCTTTGGTAATATGCTGGGAAAAAGTGGCGTCACTGCTCATATTTACTCCCAAGTCCTTTACTGTGTCCTTGGCGGTAATTTCTTGCTGTCCACTTTTGTAGTTGGTGTCGTTTTGTAGTGCTCTCTTGTTCCCGTACCTTAGAAGCTCGAACTTGTCTCCGTTTAGGGCCATGTTGTTTTCTTCTGCCCACTTCAGGATTTTGTCCAAGTCTTGTTGTAGTAGCTGAGCATCATGTTGTGAGGTGATTTTCTTCATGAGTCTGGTGTCGTCTGCAAACGATGTGGCTGTTGAGTGTTCCAGGTCCCTGTCGATGTCTCCTATCATGATGAGAAATAGGAGAGGTCCCAGTACTGATCCTTGTGGTACTCCGCTGATGACCCCACCTGCATCTGATAGGCTTCCTTGAACCGTGACTCTTTGTTTTCTGTTGGTGATGAAGCTGTGGAGCCATCTTCCAAGGTCTCCCCCTATTCCCAGTGATTTGAGTTTATGTAGAAGGATCCCATGGTCCAGCTTGTCAAAAGCTTTGGCGAAATCTAGATATATGACGTCTACATTTTCTCCGTCTTGAATATCCTGTAGGATTTTGTCGTAGTTAGTCTAAACTTTCGTATTATTTGGTTTGCTCTCACATAATGAGATAAATATATTGCAACAATACTTGTATATCGTGTTTTTGGTATTGTTTGCTTCAATACAGTTCTCACCGGTGTGTAATATATGCATATAGTAGAGCCTCAATAGTTGCCAGATAGCACTTTCTGAACAAAAGGTACTGGAAATCGAGCTTAGAAGAACACCCCCTTCAAGATAGATGTGTACATTTTTCTGTAGAAAAATGTCCCGGCCAAAGGCCGATTCCTCCTAAAATTACAGGCTCGATATCGCTCGCCAGGAAAAAATTGACACCTAAATGGCACGAAGGGTTCTAATATTGACAAAGAAATGGAGTGAAAGGTCATCAAATCCCCAAACTAATGGAACCAACGTCCTAAAATCTCAAAACTAGTGAGGCTAAACATTAGGGAGAAAGGGGTCCAGAAAAACGGTCTGTCTCCCCTTAATATATGGGGATAAAATTATACGTGGATGTGGCGTATTGTGACGTGTTTAGAGGGGTTTGTAATATGGGTTATCTCACTCCCACACATAAGCTGCATTTTGTGTTACCACCACTGATAAGCCATTGGGCTTTTGGCAGAAAATGCCAAATATTGTCGGTGATATCCGAGACATGTTTACATACAGTGTTCTCATCGTCCAGCATATTACTGCTTCATATTCATCAGCCAACTTAAAATAGCCCTATATAATATTTAATTATCACTAGAACAATACACTCTACCATGTAGGAAGTCTTCTGGAGAAATAGGGCAAATTTAGACAAAAAATGCAAGATAAACTAAAGCACAAATGTATGCTAGAATAGCATTGACAAATCGCTAGATAGTCACCAGACACTAAACACTTGTATGTCACTAGAAAACATATGTTGAAGTATCTAGAATAATCTTAAACAATCGAAACATCTCTCCAATTCCTTAAAATAGGGAAACTAACTTGAATATCGCTAGAATTCATCACATCTTGATGTCGCTAGATGGAAGTGATGTAAGTGATTCGCTGGATTTAGCGGTAGCAGCTACATTGGCAACATCGTACCAAGAACCTTCATTCCGTTTTTTTTTTTTTTTTTTTTTTTTAAAAGACCTCCGTCTACGTATTGTGAAAAACCTGTTATACTCCGGCAAATTGTGGGGTTGAGTGAGTGAAGGGGGGGACAGTGAATGAAGGAGGATGCATGTTTTTCATAATACGTGTTGCTAGCCCCAAACGCGCGAGCAACTGTGGCTTTCAACCATCCGACACATCCCCTTTTATTAATGTGCATCACACATGTTACATACAAATAAAGTTTATGTTTTGTTTTACCCTATTGTGGAAAGACTACGGATACACCACTCCTGCCGGGGCCTCACGCAGTGGCATGACCCAGTCCTGTCGAACTGAGCTCATGACGCTGGTGGCATTGCCCCGGAGGATAGCCATCCCTAGTCTTTGCTTGAGCCAGAGGGTTTCCCGGGGTTCTCCTGAAACTTCTCTGATTTTACGGCCTATTTCATTCACCATCTTAAGGGTGGTAGGGCCGAAGACTCCTGAAGTTTCGAATGCCAGGGGCTTGAACTGATGAATTCTGGCGATGGCTTGATATTTTTCTCGCTTTTTATTTTCTGCTATCCGGGCGGCTTCACCTGCTTCGTCGGCGTTTCTGGCGGCGTTGGTTGTGGAGAAAGTGTCAACACATGTGGCATCCCACACGAGGCACCGGCCATTCTTGTAAGGGTAAGTGGTCATCCCATCTGGCCGTTTGCCGTCTTCTCTGTGAAGTCCATGTGGTTCGAGGATTGATGCACAGTTAGCACTCTGCAGGGCCCGTTTTATGACATCATTTAGTGCAGAGTGTCTTGGCAGGTGGCCTGCGTTGTAATTACATGACAAGGCATGGTGACCTTGAGCATCCATCCTCCCATCACACTTGCAAGTGTGTGGGTGACAAACTGCCGCACCCACTCTGAGCGCGATGGCGACCCGGAGCGCTTCAGCATCCAAGTGAGTTCCAAGAGGTGGGATGGGGATGGCGTGTAACCACAAGCCACTCTCCGAACGGGCGGCTGCCTGGAGGCGTGCTTTTGCAACCTGGTCTGCATTGGTTAGGAGATTTTCTTGAGTTTTCTTCGCCGAGATGGTATCCCACGCTTTCTGCTTGCTCCTGGAGGTACCCTGAGGCTCCTCCTCTACTCCTGTACTTCCCTTCCAGGTGTTAATCGCTGCTGTTACGTCCCCGTTAAGTGTCATTCCGGGTTTAGAATAAAGGATGGACAATACGAGGTCGTTGGTCGCGATGAAGGAATAGATAAAGGCTGGGGAGGCAATATCCGAGGCTCTCCGTATGCCCAAGCCCCCGAGGCGGACAGGAAGGGTGGCTTGTGTCCAGGCCCGTTCTTTAAATTCCACGTTGGTGATGCTGGTCACTGCATCTCGGATTATGCTGTCTAATTCTTGGAGGCCGCCGTTGTTCGTGTAAGTCATCGATGTGCGCAGGAGGTATTGGAGTTTTGGGATGGAGAAACAGTTCTTGAGCAGGGCCAGAACTGAGTGGGCATCGATGTGTATCAGGCGACTCACGAGACGTTGAAGCTCCTCCTTTTTAACTTGAAGTGCTGGTGGGATTGCTGCCAGAGTTAGTGGGGAACCTAATAGGGTTTGCTGGTGCTCCTGAAGGATCTTTACATCTGGCAATATGTTTCGGAACAGGGCCTGAGTCTCTTCTCCTTGTTCATGTGTGTGGTTGAGGAGAACAAGTTCACATTTGGTGTCATTTATCACTAGCCCGGCCTGGCCGAGGTCAGTTATGATGTTATTTAGGTCAGTTAGAACGTTCTCTACTGACCCACCCAAGGTTGCATTGTCCAGGTACCATACATTCAGCTCTGACCTTACTTTGTTAGCTGCTGCATCCACCCCTATTGAGAAAAGAGCAGGACCACCTGGATCTCCCTGCTGTAACCCGGTCTCTGATGGGATTACCGTCTCGCCAAAAATCAGGATTGAAGGTTTGGAATAAGCCTGCCAAAGTAGGGGGTACAGAGTGGGGATGTGTTCTTGAGCTGCACGGAGGAAGACATCCCTGCGAATGCTGTTGAATGCGTTCCGCATGTCAATCTTTAGAAGCACTCGTTTTTCTTGGGCTTGGCTGAGGTAGGTGCGGGTTGCGTGTACAGCAGCTTCACACCCCCCTGGAGTTCCGAAACCTAGTTGAACTGGTCTTAAGTGTTGACCTAGGCCATTCGAGAGTGGTTTCAAACCCACCTTTGTGGCAAGGCGGCGGAAGGTAATAATGAACATTCCGTTATAATGAACAAGGTCAGATTTCGAAACTATTACAATTATTTCAAAGTTCAGAGAACATCAGATTGGTTTGGAAGTCGAAGTACACAATTTCAGTTCCATTAGTTTAACAAACATTTACATAATAAATGATAATATGCTACTTAGAGGGTTTAATAAAGAAGACTTACTTTCCCGATATCGTATAAGCGTACGCAAGCTGTTGTTCTTTTGTTTTGTTTTAAGAACGTCAACAAACGCTTCGTATATTTTTTGGTTCTTAGTTATACATTAGAACATATTTATAGTTGCACACTCTTATAAGTATAAACACTTACTTGTTGAAGAGGAAATACACAAAAGCCCAATTTAGAATGATCGTGAATATCTTTACTTTGGCGTATGTTTGGGTTAATTTAAGACTACATTTAGATAGATATATTTTTTTAACACTCGCCAATGAAATATGATGACTTGCTTACAGATATATACTTAAAGCCCGAATCGGCTTGACTTTAACCCAGTTGTTTACTTCCTCAACCCTGTGGAGGAGCAGGGTTGAGTTGGCTTGATATTGGACACCCTTTTATGGCATTTGGGTGTGAAATACGACACCATTTCCAGTCTATCGGAGATAATGATGGTAAAGGAAAATGCGGCACATACACACATTTGCATTCACTTTAACTCTCTCTCTCTCTCTCTCTCTCTCTAGCTCTCGCTTTCACAATCATTTACTTTTCTTGTTAAATGTTCAATATATTTTTTTTAAATCATAATAGTAGGGTTTTTAAAAGCGACATTCCCATTATTTATATATATATATATATATATATATATATATATATATATATATATGTATATATATATATATATATATATATATATATATATATATATACATAATTATATAATAGGCCCCACCATTTTTCCATTCATAGGTAAGCCATTTTACATTTACAGAAGTGCGACCATTACTTGCTTTTAAGCCGGTGCCACATGAGCGCTTTGTCGAGCAATTTTTACGGGCAATTATGGTCTGGAAGCTTAAAAAATAACACTTTATCATAATTCAGCCGGCTATCATAATCTACCTTCAGTTTAGTTGTCGATACCAGTACGAAAAAGTCCCGAAATAATACGAGGAAAAACTTGCTCATGGAAAATTGACGGAAAAAGCGCTCATGTGACAGCGGCTTTACTGTATGTCCACAAACATTTCAAAAATGTAAGCATGTTTCCTTCCACTTTCTTTAAATGTATTTACATAAAAATTACAATAAGGAATCCTGCACAGCTTATCTATATTCGTTTATATTTTATTACATTCTAACTCCCCTAATATCTTTTCTCCTTTTTCTGCAAATTAGCGTTCATTAAATCTACACCAAAGAAGGGTGGCCACTCTCAACCTTCCAACTATCACTCATTGCAATCACAATGTACATCTCTAACGTTATTTTTAATTATATTCTTAAATCTAAATTAAACTACCTCAGATAATCACCTGCGATCTAGTTTCCGATTCCAATGCGAAAGAGCCTAAAAAATAGTACGAGAAAAAACTTGCTCGACGGAAAATGCGTCTGACAATACGATTGGATAATGAAAATGTCCCCTCCTCTGAGGTGATGTAAGCTTGCAATATGATACCCATCTCGCCTTGTACCATTTTTGCCAACCCCAGATGGGACGTCACAACGTCGTCCACTTATTCCAGGTACCTATTTACAGCTAGGTGAACTGAGGCTAACACATGAAAGGAGACAAGCCCAATTTGTCTCCGCCCGGCCGGGGATTGAACCCCCGACCCCTCGTGTGTGAGACGAGAGCTCTACCTACTAGGCTACGGGCTGTGTGTGTGTGTGTTGGGAAGGGGGGGAGGGGGCTGTAGGGGCTGGTAGTGAGCAAAAGAGGGGGAGGGGGGTAGAGTGAGGAGAGAGGTAGAGAAGAGGGAAGGAAGTTGGAGGAAGGTGGGGAGGAGAGAAAGGTATAGAGAGGGAGGAAGGTGGGGAGAGAGGGAGGAAGAGACGGAGAGGAAGGAAAGGGAAAGGGAGGAAGGTGTAAAGAAGAGTGGAGAGGAAGGAAGGTGGGGGGAAAGGGAGAAAAAGAAAGGGAGGAGGAAGGTGTGAAAAGGAACGAAGGAAGATGGTAAAAGGAAGATGTGATATATAAAGGAAAGGAGACAGAGGAAGGTAGGGAGGAGAGGGAGAGGGAGGAAGGGAAAAAGGGAAGGAGAGGGAGGAGGCTGGGTAAGATAAATAGAAAGGGAGAGGGAAAAAGTGTGGGAGAAAGAAAGGTGTGTGTATGTGTGGGTGTATGTGTAAGCTGTGGTCAATAAAATATCTATATCTATCTATCTATCTATCTATCTCTTTATCTCTATTTATCTATATATTCTATTTATCTATCTATTTATGTGTCTATCTATATATCTATCTAGCTATCTATCTATGTATCTATCTATGTGTGGCTGGGTGGGGTTCGAACCCGCCTCACACTGCAGCCTCGCCAACAGCCAGGCCAATATACTGTGCTTCTCTCTCGCTCTCTCTCTCTCTCTCAATGACTGGCAGGTCTTGGTCACCACAGAGGGGGGGAGGGGGGTCGACATTTGTATTATCACCCGCAGTCACATACTGTACAACACACTAAAAACAATACAACCCTAAAATGATAATATTAGAAGTTCGTAAGTTATCACCAGTATCTACAGTATTAATTCATGTTTTCATGTATTTTTCATGTATATATATATATATATCCTTGTATTCCTCTGTACTAAGTTAAATGAGGAAGTAGTACGAGGTTAAGATGAAATTGTCTAGCCAGAATGACAGGTCAATTCAGGGGAGTTTTTGTTTGGGGTTGGAGTCATGCTTTATTTATTGTGTTGTGTCTGGTCCCCCTCCCCACACATAACACACACACTTACACACTCGCACACAAACTTACACATACACACGCACATATACTGTACATACACAGAGAGAGAGCGCCAACTTACACATACACACGCACATATTTTGTTGTACTATGTGAGTGAGGAAGGCAAAAGCAGAACTGCCTGTAGCGAGTGCCTGCCTCCCCCAGAGTTGAAAGAGTGACAGGGCCAAAATCAAGGGACGTTTGAGCCAAAATTCCTGGACACACGGAGTTTGAAGCAATTTAAGTCATAGGAAGAGGGAAATACTGATTCTGGGAGAGAGTTCCAGAGCTCAGCAGTTGAATAGAAGAAAGTCTGAGAGTAACGTTTCACTGTTGGGTTGGAGAGTTGCACAGAGTAGGGGTGGGATTGCGTTGAAAGACGTGTATCACGTGCCCTACGTAGAGGAGGTGGTATACACTGGGAGAGCTCTGAGGAACACTGATTATTATAGTAGCAATAGAATAGCGAGAGAGATGCAACATTGTGGCGGAGAGAGAGAGATTGCAGAGAGTTGGTGAGTGAACGGGAGTCAATGATACGAAAGGCCTTCCTTTCTACTTTGTCTAGGAGTGCGGTGTGAGAGGAACCTCCCCACACATGTGAATAATACTCAATACAAGGACGCACCGTGCCCCTGTATAGAGCAAGAAGCTGTGCAGGGGTAAAGAACCCCTTGAGGCGGTTGAGTACACCCAGCTTCTGGGAGGCTGCCTTAGCAAGACTGGTAATATGGTCCTTCCAAGTGAGAGCAGAAGAAAAAGAGACACCAAGAATAATGAGAGAAGATGAAGGATTGATTTTTGTATTGTTGAAGTATAAGGGAAAGTCCTCTGGGGGTTCCAGACGGGTAGTAAAATGGAGAAATTGGGTTTTGGAAGCATTAAAGGCAACAAGGTTTTCTCTACCCCAATTGGAAATAGTAGTTACATATACATACGCATACAAAGAGAGAGCCACACACAGATAAATCATTGTAAACACCATATGAGAAGGAGCACTTTGTTGACGTTTCGCTGATGGCTTCTTCAGGTCAACTTTTCAAAGTGTATTCAACATTACACACCCAGATACACAGAGAGACAGCCACACACTTAGACTCACACACACATAAAGGTACACACTACACACACACACACACACACAAACAAACACATACACAGGGAGAGACACACACCAATACACAACAGTCACACAAACACACACACACATACACAGCGAGAACCACACACCAATACACAATAGTCACACGCAAACACACACACGCACACACACATACACAGGGAGAGTCACACACCAATGCACAACACACACACACAAACAATTAATTTGCTATATAATTGTCGTTTTTCGCTCCATGGATTTTCACGTCTCTACAATGTCCAAGGTTCAATCATTTAACCCTTGTAACCCTTTCCTTCAGATGGCGACATTTAAGGAGACAGAGCCTTTTTTTTTATTTATTTATTTTTTCTATTAATGCAGTTATTCCAATATTTCTTAGTTCCTTCACTAGACCTCCATCAAACTTAAATAAAACACTCCCAAGACCCTCCTTTAAGATAAAGTTGTAAATTTTTCGATAAAAAAAATTCCCGGCCATAGGCCGGATCCTCTTAAACTACAGGTTCGCTATCGCTCGCCAGGAAGAGATCGAGACCTAAATGACACGAAAAGTCAAAGAAATGGGGCGAAAGGTCTTAAAATCGCCAAACTAATGAGCCGAACGTCTTATAATCTCATAACAAATGGGGCTTAACACGAGGGAGAAAGGGGCCAGAAAAGCGACCCATCTCCCCTTAATGGTTTTATCTGTTTATTGTTATTCTTGTCGAGTTTTATGTTTCTGTGTTTTACCTTTTTTCTGTTTTTATGTTTTATCGTTTTCTATATTTTTGTTTAGTCTTTTTGTGTTTTTGTTTTATCTATTTTAGTGTATATTAAGCTCTCCTCCCTCCTCTCTGTTATATTAAGCTCTCCTCCCTCCTCTCTGTTATATTAAGCTCTCCTCCCTCCTCTCTGTTATTACTGTTCTGTTGGTTTCCATGACATTCATCAAGTGATTTTTTCCCGTCTATCTGGCATTACGAAATTATATGATTTGCGAGGATGATAATTTTAACATAAGTTTATTGTGATTTTAGAATTGCACTATACGTAACTGAATTGAGACGACCATTTGGTGTGCAAAGTTCGGGCATTCGTAAAGCCCCGTCTACTCGATCGAGCAGTATCCGGCGGGCTGTGCCCCTTCACCGGGCAAAGTCTGTTAAACACGCTTGCGGTGTTGTCCACACGGCAGCCGGGCAGTGATTGGCCAGTCAAAGTCTGCCAGTGGTCAGAGTAGGAGCTCGGCAGGGCTGGGTCAGTGGGTCCGGTATGATCACCATGGTCCCCAACAACAATAATCACAGGACAGTTATATAACCTATATATCCAAGCAGATGACAATAGGAGGGAGTGTATATCGGCAGAAGCTCGACTGGAGGCAACACCTCATGTTTGTTTCAAATGGATGCAGCTACACTTATTTGCAGTATACTAAAAGATTTTCCAAGCATAGTTTGTCTCGCATTATTCCTGAAACTTGTCGAGCAATATACGAAGTACTCAATCATGAGTGCTTGCAGGTGAGATTTATAGTGAGACGATCCAACCTAAGTTTACATAAAATTAATTAAATAATGCAATTGCGGATGGTATATTTGAAATCGTCTCGTCATTGCGATTCCAACGGTATATGATTTTTTTAATTTTGACCAATATTTGGCCCAATAGGCCTATTTTAAAATTTTAAAAACTCCATAGACGAGTTATCTATGTATGGATTTTGTTCACATTTTAACCACATGTTTACTTTGACATGCTGAATCGAATGGCGCAAACATAATTGGAATCGGACAATTAGTTTAGGATTTCGTATTTGACTTGGCCTCCCAGAAGGGCCCAAATGACCAGTTTTTGGACTTTAAAAGTCCCAACCATAAGTCCTAGTCAATTCTACTTGGTGTCATTCGATTTTTCTCGACGAGCAACTTCTATACATTGTCGTAGATTTCATTTTGGACCAGCCATTCGCCCAGAATCGAAAATATGTTGGTCCAAATCCCTGCGTTTAATATTAAGCCCAGGAAAAAATTTGCACTTGGCGGGCGACTTTCGAATTTCGAGTATTCATGGGAATATGTGGATTCGTCTCGTCATTGCGATTCCAACTGTATATGATTTTTGTTATTTCGACCAATTTTTAGGCCCAATAGGCCTATTTTAAAGTTTAAAAACCCCATAAACGAGTTATCTATTTATGGATATTGTTCAAATTTATACCACAAGTAGCCTACACTTTGACACGCTGAATCGAATGGCGCAAACAGAATTGAAATCGGACCATTAGTTTAGAATTTCGAATTTGACTTGGCCTCCCAGAACGGCCCAAGTGACCAGTTTTTGGACTTGTAAAAAGTCCTCTGTAGCCCAAACTATAAGTCCTAGGGAATTCTACCTGGTGCCATTCGATTTCTCTCGACCGACAGCTTCCATACATGGTCGTAGATTTCATTTTCGACCAGCCATTCTCCCATAATCGAGAACAAAATCACAAATGCCTGGGTTTAATTAAGCCCAGGAAAATCGATGATTTTTGTCTGATTTTGACTATTCAAGATTATGGTATATTTGGAATCGTCTCGTCGTTGCGATTCCAACGTTTGTTTTAAGATAAATATATTTCATCATACTTATAGGAATAATCTTAATAAAATATTCATAATATTGTTAATAATAACTTATCAATATAAATGGGGACGCTCCCCATACTTTATTCTGAAGCTAACATTAAAGTCATACCATCAGTGACATTTAATAAGTGATTGCACACATTACATCCTGTTTACCTTCCGCCAAATTTTCCTGATTGATACCCGTATAATGGAAGGATAAAATATATATATATATATTTATTAACCCCTTCTGTACCGGCGAATTATTTTTGTATTTGTTTTGAGCTACATTTAGACGATTGCATTAAGATTAAAAGGATATATGATAGCTAAAGGGATTAATTGAGATCGTCTGTAGCCTTTTAATTTCATTTCCCTATTTCATTCAAAATTGTTCTTTAATTCAATTATTAAACCTACAAGAGTGACGTCAACAACGGCTACTATTATAGACCAACTATGGTCAAACAATTTCAGCCAGCACATAATGAGTGGCATAGTTTATTCTAGAATAACAGGTCACTTTCCAGTATTTGCATGTTTCCATACTAGTACAAAGTCATCACTAGAGCAAGCTGAAAAAGAAGAACAAGATATTTCCTATAGAAACTACAGTACTGATAACATTAACCAATTTAACCCTTAACTGTCGGCGCGCAACATAAGTCGAGTATAATAAATCTGGACTATCTGGCGGCGCTCGACATAGGTCGTGTGGCAATTTCAGCACGTAATGTTGCTGAGAGAGAGAGACAAGTGGTGGCAGGAGAGTAGCGAGCGTATGACTGCTCCAGACCACCGCGGCGAACCTACTGACACGAATCCCACCTCCTCCCTCCCTCTCTCACTCGCTATATACGGAATTGTATGGGGAAAGTGCCTAATTACATGCTTTTTGCACTCGCGTTGCGCGGTTGTTGCAAGAACACTAGCCATCATAAAAGGATCGTTATATTGTCATTGGAAAGCTCTGTTTATGCCCTTTCAGGGATAGATACTTGTTTTACGCTCTGGGTCTTATTTAGGCATGAAAATGATCACGTAAACAGTCCTATTTTGGCTAAAAACACCCCGCTGGGCGGTACATATAAATAAACCGCCTAGCCCGCTAATAAGGTGTTAAAGAAGCAATAGAAGAGGTTTCATGGGAAATAGTTTATAGTTCAAATAACCCCAATGTAATATATAGTAACCTTATGACAATATTTACAGCTTTATTTAACAAACATTTTCCTATTATTACAAAACGAATTAAGGTAAATAATCTATATAAGCCTTATATAACACCGGAAATACAAGAGATGATCAAAGAAAAAATAAATTAGCGAAAAAATATGCCATAAAACCTATCACGTTTGGAGAGAGATACCATAGGCTTTGTAATCAAGTTACGACCTCTATACGAACAGCCAAAGGAAACTACCATAAACAAAAGTTGGAAGAAGCTGCTGGTGACGGTAAAAAGGCTTGGAATATAATTAACTCAGTTCTAGGAAGACAAAAATACAGCAAATTAAGTGATACATTTATTCATAACAACAATGAAATCAAAGAACCAGATGTAATAGCACACCAGTTTAGTTCATACTTTGTCAAAGTCGGGAAAAATCTAGCTGAAAACATCAGAGAGTCAAATGTTTCCTTTAATTCATACTTAACTAATCCACAAGCATCAACATTCTTAATGCCTCCAGTTACTACAGAAGAATTAATAAATACAGTTAGCCAACTGCGGGATTCCTCTCCAGGCTGTGATGGGATACCTATGAAAATATTACGAATCGTGATGCCTTCTATGCCACAAGTTGTTTTATACCTCTGTAATATGTCCTTTTTCACGGGTATTTTTCCCGATCATCTTAAAATTGCGAAGGTGTTACCAATATATAAATCTGGGGATAAGACGCTATTTAATAATCACCGGCCCATATCAGTTTTACCTGTTATGAGCAAAATATTAGAGAAACTAATGTATAATAGACTAAATGAATTTTGTTTATCGAACCGTATAATTTCTGATGCCCAGTATGGATTTAGGTGTGGAAAATCAACGGAAACTGCGCTAATAAAATTTAGTAATGACGTACTTGCAGCCTTTGATGATAGACTGTTTACAATTTGTGTATTTTTAGATCTGTCAAAAGCCTTTGACACAGTTGACCACCACATTCTATTAGAGAAACTCAAACATTATGGTATAAGAAATACTACATTCAGGTGGTTTGAATCTTACCTTAAGGACCGTAAACAATATGTAGAATATAATAATATTAAATCTAGTGAACAATCTTTAGCCTTTGGAGTTCCACAGGGGTCCATACTGGGCCCATTATTGTTTATTATATATGTGAATGATTTAATTAACACAAATTTACTATTTAAAACAATTATGTTTGCAGACGATACAACACTTTATGCCAGTCACAGCAATTTAAATACTCTCGTGCAATCAGTGAATAATGAACTAAATAATGTCTATTGTTGGATGACCGCAAATAAGCTAACCTTAAATATCGACAAAACAAAATATATTATTCATCACAGAAAAAAGAATGTTCCTCCAAATGTAGATTCCATTAAAATAGGAAATTCAATGTTAATAGAAGAGCAAAATATAAAATTTCTTGGTGTTGTAGTGGATAGGCAATTAATTGACTTGGCAGTCACATAATTATACAAACATTAACAAACAAGATAAATAAACAATGTGGTATATTATATCTAACTCGTAACTGCTTTCCTTCGGAAGTACTTAAACAACTTTACTACTCCTTGGTGTACCCTTACTTTTCATACAGTCACACAGTTTGGGCAACCGCAGGTAAAACTAAGATAGAGAGAGTCAAACTACCGCAAAAGAAAATTATTAGGACAATCACTTTCAAAAGAAAATATGATCACACAAATGAATTATTTAAATCTCTAAGGCTTTTAAAATGGGAAGACATAAACATATATTGCACTGCTATCTTTGTTTATAAAGCCATTAATAATTACAATCCCATAAATATATTTAATTTTCGTTTAAATGAAAGATATACCTTAAGAAACACAAGAGATTTAGAAATTCCATTATTGGCATCAAATCAATCTCAAAAATCGATTCATTATCATGGTGTAAAGGTCTGGAATGCACTGCCTCGGCATATTCTGGATAAACCCTCCCTGTCTAGTTTTAACATGTCCCTCAAATCATTTTTATTGAATCAATATTAAAACATCCGTCAAATTGTAAGTTACTTTTGTGCTGAGTATGTTTATGTGGTGTAAGTTTATGGGTGCGAATTGAAAGAGTATATATAATATGTATGTAAAAATGTAAATTAATTCGGGTTAAATCAAGGTGCCTTAAAGAGAGTTTTCTCTCATAAGGCTTAGCCAGTTGACTTCCATGTATTTAAATTCTGAACTAATTGTATATCTGAAGGCTAAATAAATATATTTGAATTGAATATTTGAATTGAATTGAATTGAATTGAATGGGTAGACGTCCTTCCTAAGCCATGTAAAGACTTATTATAATTGCCAGAATATAATAAAATGGATGTTACCGGTATTGAATGGGTTAAAGATCAAGCTACACATTTATTTCCCTCCTTTCACGGGCCACTTTATCCCCATTCCCCCCGGCAAACTGCCGGGCAGTTCGACTTGGCTTTCCTGGAGGGCCTAAATGACCAAATGACCGCCGGCAAACTGCCGGACAGTGCCTGGTGATTTCGCTCAACTGCGTGCACGGGCATATCCCTGGTTTGCCCGCTGAATTTGCCCCATATCGAACATTTTCCTTGTGCCCGACGGGCAGTGCTCGATCGTGTGGACGGGGCTTTATAGAAGACAGCCTGTATGAAAACTGGTCGCCAACACATAGTAGAATTATTTATTTGAATGCATATGTAAATTATTCAGTTATAATATTGCAATGCAGCAATATGAAATACGTTTAAAAATTGTATTGAAAATATATTGAGCAGAACAATTACTATGTACAGTATTACATACTGTTTACAATACACAGTGCACACATATTTCTAAGTGCAATTATTTTACTGATGTTTGGGAGATATAGCTAGGACATTTTGGTTGTGGCCATTCTGACTGTGGCTGTTTTGGGGTGTTACTGCTTTGGCCAGCTTCTTAGATATGTGGTTCATGGAGATCTTGTGCCCACATGTCACTCAAATATTTACGATAAGTTGGTAAGTCGCTCATTATTTTCCCTCTGGATCATGTGATTTTCCATATCTATACAAATCATCAATCTGCTCGAGTGAGAGGCCCTTCGTCTCCGGCAGGACCACAGCCACCACCACTGCCATCAAGACGCAGCAACAACTGAACGTCCAGAAGGCTCCATGTTCACCGATCACCTCTATCATCATGGGGAACGTCTGGGTGGCTGCGAACAATCCAAGGAAAAAGAAAATGTAGAGGATGGCAGATCCCATGGCTCTTATGGAAGTTGGCAGCAGTTCTGGTCGAAGGAGGCTGATTACTGCCCGAGAAGCAGTCACAAATGCTGAATATATTAGAAGTGCAGTCAATGGTAACCACTCAATATCACTTACGTCTTGCCCGAGGTTCTGTAATAGGAAATACACTCCAAGAGCTATAAGAGTAAAAGCACAGACAAGACAGGGTATAATAGTCAACTTTCGTCGACCTAAATGGTCAACTGCTGTCATGAAAGCTATAGTGCCCAAGACCCTTAAACAACCCACTAGAATTGCACTGGTGTTAGAGTCTAGGTCTGTATTGGCCGCCTGGAAGATGGGCACTATGTAGGTGGCAGTGGGAATGTTGCCAGTGAAGTGAACCACAACCATGAGAAAGGTCAGGAAAACCATACGTTGCCAGACAGAAGGTTCCAACATCTCCCGTAGTTGATCCATTGTGTTCCCTTTAGTACCGCTGCCTTGCTGGTACTGCTGAACGATGGACTTAAGCTCGGCCTCTGAGTTGTAGTGTGAACCCCTGAAGAACACTAGAGCTTTGTGAGCCTCGTCCTGGCGGCCTCGCGTTACCAGCCAACGCGGGGAATTGGGCATGAAGAGAAGTCCTATGAAGGTTGGAATAGTTGTGAAAACGCCACACACAATCATCACTTCCCGCCATGTCAGATTTAAACTCCCCACAGCATAGACGAAGAGGATCCCTATCTGTCGCCCCATGTCCGTCATTCCATTGAGGCGGCCCCGTAGATTACAGTGGGTCACCTCCACGACGTAGTTCGCCGAGGCAGTTCCCACCATACCCAGGGTGACCCCCTGCAGCACACGGAGGAACTGAAGAAGCCATACTGAAGGGGTGAAGCACATGCCAAGCCACAGGATGAAGGAACTTGGCATAACCAGAAGAAGAGTGACTCGTTGACCCAGATAGGTATTGGCAAAACCACCCGTCATGGAGCCGGCAATGGCCCCCAGATGCACCAAGCTGCCTGTGCAAAAAAAATACTATCAGTATTGCAACATAATTTATTCTAGACATGTAATTTCATTAAGTATTTAAATTATCATAATAAACATAGTCTACATATCTATTGCTAGATGTTTCAGTCCCGGAGGTGGCCATGAACAAAATGTAGTTTGAAGGTATAAGCTAATGAACTTACCCTAATGTAATACCAATGTGTGAAGTAAGTAATACAATTTATTTTTATTCATACCATGCATCAACCTGTTATGGTGATTAAATACAGCTAGCTTTCCATGGCGTTTGTCCAGGTTCATGTGTTGGCAACTTTACCTGAAATTTTAGGTAACCCTGATCTACTTGAGTAGAGATAAGGACTAGTGAGTGAGGGAGTGAGAGACAGGAATAGAATCAAACAGAAAACACAGAATAGTAGAGAAAAGAAAAGAAAATACACATAGACATACAAAAAGAAAAGAAAAGAGAGAAAAGGAACGAGAAGGCAACAGACACCCCAGACCTATCAAACAGTGCCACATGAGTCGGTTGCAAAACAGCATCTAATGAGTGAAGGAGCAACGATCGAGAGCCACGAATAAAGAACAGAGAAAATATAATAACAAAGAAGAGGAGATAAATATGTAGTAAATAAACACAAATAGGAAATATAAGAGAGAAGAGAAGAATAATGATCGAGACAAGCAGGAAACATATATACCAGTTGACTTCTCCGTAACCCAGATCGACCTACCGAACAGTACTGCACGAGTTGGTTGGAAAATGAGATCCAATGAGTGAGGGAGAGAGAACCATGGGCAGAGAGAAACAAAGAAAAGAAAATATCAAGGAATAGAAGGCATTTAGAAACACAAACATGCAATAAAAAAGAGACAAGAAGAAAGGAACATACCTGAACTTCTAAATAATCCATACCTACCGAACATTGCCACATAAGTTTGGTGCAAGAAGTGGTCCTGGGAGTGAGGGAGGGAGACAGACATATCAGAGAAGAGAAGATCTATAGAAATTAAACATGAAATACAAGAGAACATAAGAGAAATTATACAAAAATAAGGAAACCGACTCCCAACAGAGACCCTTACATACCAAACAGCGCCACTTGAGTCGGGTTTAAAAAGAGGTCCTGGGAGAGAGGGAAAGAGAGCCACAAGCAGAGAAGAAACAAAATTATAAGTGAAAAGAGAGACCTATATATATCTATCTATCTATCTATTGCCTGACGCCGTGATCCCCGAAGGGGTGGCCACGAACAGGGGACAGAGGTGCATGGGGGCGGTTCGCCCCCATGCACCTCTGTCCCCAGTCAGTCGATGCCCCTCCCCCCAACCAGCACCGCCTTCGTTCATGTACTTCCTCACTCCATCCTTCCACCTCTCATTCGGTCTACCTCCCTCTCTGTCCCTCCACCTCGCTCTCGTACACCCTCTTAGTCATTCTCTCACTTTCCATACGTTCCATATGGCCGAACCATCTCAAGTTGTTCCTTTTCACACTTTCCAGCACATCTACCTCCACAACACACCTCCTTCTTACTTCCTCATTAGTCTGTCTATCCCTCCATGTAACTCTGCACGCACTATATATATCAAATAGGAAATAAACGATAGAACAGACAACAATACGGAAACAGAGACCCATACTTACCAAACAACGCCACTTGACCCGGGTTTTAAAAAGAGGTCCTGGGAGAGCGGGTCTGTGAGGCTGGATATTGTCACCGCTGGCAGGCCCAATATCGCACCTGCAAGTCCATTTGCGCAGGCCACCAGGAAAGCCGCTAGGATCTGTACAAATAAACAAATAAATAAATAAAACAGCCAGAGTGGACAGAAGGGTGCTTAGCTGGTATGGTCATGTTGAACGAATGGGAGATGAAAGACTTACAAAGAGAATATATGAGTCAGATACAAGGGGAGATAGAAGGGCAGGAAGACCCCCATTGAGATGGAGAGACTGTGTAAGACAAGGTTTGGATGATAGAGGAATGACTATAGATCAGGCAAAGGAAGTGGTAATAAACGGAATGAATGGAGAATGCTTGTGAATAGATGAGTGAACACGTGGTCATTTGGGGGAAGGTGTCGGGCGCAAGTTGGACTAGATAATAGTCCATCAGGCACCTGGCCCGGGGAAACGATTAATATGAAGGGTGTGCCTGGAAGTGTGGTGGGCGGGCTTGTGGCTTTGGCTCCGCTGCATGTCTGCCTGCCGAGATCGGAGCTTCACCGGGTGGTCGGGGGCCGGGGGAGTGCTGGAGCAACCTTGGTGACCCTGGTCTCTGGGTATTCTCATGGGTGACCTAGAGGTGTGTGAATTTTGTGTTTTGTCTGTGTTTGTTCATTGTTTTGTCTTGTGTTTTGTGTTTTCCTGTTCTTGCTCTGTCTTGAGTCGGCCACCCCCAAGAAAAAAAAAAAAAAAAAAAAAAAAAAAAAAAGAGGAAAAAAAAAAAAAAAAAAAGGAAAAGTGGGGATTGGGCCTGAGCATATAGATAGATAGATAGACAAATATAAATAGAGGAAATAATGTACTGAATAATAAGAATGTGTGTATGTATGTATGCATATACTCCGGCACCTTCCCCAGGTTTCCCTTTTTTTATGGGGGTGACCGACTCGAGATAGCTCTGTCTCGAGTCGGCCACCCCCAAATAATAAGAATAGAAGAGGAAATACAGTGATAGATAAGAATATAATATAAAATATAATGAATAATCAGAATTGAAGTGGAACAAAAGGAATACTAAGAATAGACGAGGACAAACAATAAATAATAGAGAATTGGTAAAGCGAAGAAGGAGGAGTTTTGCTGGGATAAAGATAGATAATAAAAATAAACTAATAATGCAATACAAGGGTGTGAGAAATATTATAGAGGAAGAATAGTGGCTGGGTTAAAGATCGTGAGAGATACTACATAGTTTATTAATAGACAGGATGTGGAGTACTGAGATAGATAGATAGAGAGAGAGAGAGAGAGAGAGAGAGAGGGAGAGCTTAATATACACTAAAATAGAAAAACACAAAAAGATTAAACACAAATATAGAAAACGATAAAACAAAAACAGAAAAAGGTAAAACACAGAAACAAAACTCGACAAGAATAACAATAAACAGATAAAACCATTAAGGGGAGATGGGTCGCTTTTCTGGCCCCTTTCTCCCTCGTGTTAAGCCCCATTTGTTATGAGATTATAAGACGTTCGGCCCATTAGTTTGGCGATTTTAAGACCTTTCGCCCCATTTCTTTGACTGTTCGTGTCATTTAGGTCTCGATTTCTTCCTGGCGAGCGATAGCGAACCTGTAGTTTAAGAGGATCCGGCCTTTGGCCGGGAATTTTTTCTATCGAAAAATGTACAACTTTATCTTGAAGGAGGGTCTTGGGAGTGTTTTATTTAAGTTTGATGGAGGTCTAGTGAAGGAACTAAGAAATTTTGGAATAACTGCATTAATAGAAAAAATAAATAAATAAAAAAAAGGCTCTGTCTCCTTAAAGGTCGCCATCTGAAGGAAAGGGTTACAAGGGTTAAATTATTGAACCTTGGACATTGTAGAGACGTGAAAATCCATGGAGCGAAAAACGACAATTATATAGCAAATTAATTGTTTGTGTGTGTGTGTTGTGTATTGGTGTGTGACTCTCCCTGTGTATGTGTGTGTGCGTGTGTGTGTTTGTGTGTGACTGTTGTGTATTGGTGTGTGTGTGTGTTTGTGTGTGACTGTTGTGTATTGGTGTGTGGCTCTCCCTGTGTATGTGTTTGTTTGTGTGTGTGTGTGTGTGTGTGTGTGTGTGTGTGTGTGTGTGTGTGTGTGTGTGTGTAGTGTGTACCTTTATGTGTGTGTGAGTCTAAGTGTGTGGCTGTCTCTCTGTGTATCTGGGTGTGTAATGTTGAATACACTTTGAAAAGTTGACCTGAAGAAGCCATCAGCGAAACGTCAACAAAGTGCTCCTCCTCATATGGTGTTTACAATGATTTATCTGTGTGTGGCTCTGTCTTTGTATGCGTATGTATATGTAACTACTATTTCCAATTGGGGTAGAGAAAACCTTGTTGCCTTTAATGCTTCCAAAACCCAATTTCTCCATTTTACTACCCGTCTGGAACCCCCAGAGGACTTTCCCTTATACTTCAACAATACAAAAATCAATCCTTCATCTTCTCTCATTATTCTTGGTGTCTCTTTTTCTTCTGCTCTCACTTGGAAGGACCATATTACCAGTCTTGCTAAGGCAGCCTCCCAGAAGCTGGGTGTACTCAACTGCCTCAAGGGGTTCTTTACCCCTGCACAGCTTCTTGCTCTGTACAGGGGCACGGTGGGTCCTTGTATTGAGTATTATTCACATGTGTGGGGAGGTTCCTCTCACACCGCACTCCTAGACAAAGTAGAAAGGAAGGCCTTTCGTATCATTGACTCCCGTTCACTCACCAACTCTCTGCAATCTCTCTCTCTCCGCCACAATGTTGCATCTCTCTCGCTATTCTATCGCTACTATAATAATCAGTGTTCTTCAGAGCTCTCCCAGTGTATACCACCTCCTCTACGTAGGGCATGTGGTACACGTCTTTCAACGCAATCCCACCCCTACTCTGTGCAACTCTCCAACCCAACAGTGAAACGTTACTCTCAGACTTTCTTCTATTCAACTGCTGAGCTCTGGAACTCTCTCCCAGAATCAGTATTTCCCTCTTCCTATGACTTAAATTGCTTCAAACTCCGTGTGTCCAGGCATTTTGGCTCAAACGTCCCTTGATTTTGGCCCTGTCACTCTTTCAACTCTGGGGGAGGCAGGCACTCGCTACAGGCAGTTCTGCTTTTGCCTTCCTCACTCACATAGTACAACAAAATATGTGCGTGTGTATGTGTAAGTTGGCGCTCTCTCTCTCTCTGTATGTACAGTATATGTGCGTGTGTATGTGTAAGTTTGTGTGCGAGTGTGTAAGTGTGTGTGTTATGTGTGGGGAGGGGGATCAGACAACACAATAAATAAAGCATGACTCCAACCCCAAACAAAAACTCCCCTGAATTGACCTGTCATTCTGGCTAGACAATTTCATCTTAACCTCGTACTACTTCCTCATTTAACTTAGTACAGAGGAATACAAGGATATATATATATATATATATATATCATAAGGACTGGAAACGAGCACTCTCGGAGTTTGAAACTTGGGTCCATTGCTTAAAATCAGTATCATGAAAGCAGTGGTCTCTCCGACTTTCTTAAACACAAAAATATGTACACAAACACAACTTTACATATAAATGCATGTAATTTCACACGCAATCGTCCATATCCCCGCCATATTGGCGACATAATGTCTCGCCAGAAAACGAACAGCCCAGGACGATGCCAGACGCCAGTCACCCACGAGACACGTTAGAGGCAATACATTTTTGTTCTGTTGTTCGTTATCTCTCAGCTTATTGTAAGTAATTTTCTTATAAATACTTACCAGTCACAAAAGGATCTGTGTTAACAAATTATTTAGCTGATAAATATTAGAATTGAGCTGATGTCAACGGGTTGCTTTGATATGTACTGATAACCATTTTACAACTAGTCTTGTTTTTTTGCTTTACAGGAACAATGCCGAAAAGATGTGCTGCATTCAATTGTCGTGGAAACTACAGGGGAGAGCCATACAGTCCTATGGTGTGTTTCCCGAATGAAGAACAAGAACGACATGCATGGATTAGTGCTATGCCAAATAGCCCAGAAAGTTTGAGAGACAGGTCGAAACTATGGATTTGTGCATCACACTTCGACTGCGATTGGGTCACAGTTCGGGGAGGAAAACGACCAGCTGGGCCTCCTACAGTTTTTAAAGGTGTACCCAAGTCTTGCCTCAAACAACTTACGTCAGCTCCTAGGTTAACTAAAACAGTGACAAGTGAAGCAAGACTTAAAAAACAAACTGAATTTGAAAATGAACAAGACAAAATGCATAGTTATGACAAATTTGCAGGAGAGATTGGAAAACACTTCCCTGAGTTTTATATAATGCAAAATGGTAGAGAACTGACAATGTTTAAGACAGATGGTAATGGTAGAGCAGTTGATAAGTTTCTTCATTTTAAAGAGGTACAGTCTCCTTTTGGTTTTCTGCAGCTGGTAGTAGCAGAGAAAAGTGGCTTGGAGATACCAAAAAGTAAACTGAATCTTCAAAAAAATAGCTTGGTAAGTAAGTGGTCTCAAATTGAAGAAATAGTGAAAATTATGAACACTCATGAAGCGACTAATACTGACAGCTTAAAAAGAATAATTTCAGAACTTGACTCTATCACAGAATTTCATGAAATTGAAGGTTTTCAGTTCATTCAAGCACAGTTACAACTCCTTCGTATTCCTCCTAAAAATCGCCGATATACAAAGCATATGTTAATTCTTGCAGCAGAACTGTTTTGTATATCACCCGCAGCATATAGAATGCTTAGAAACTCCAAAGCAATTAGTCTTCCTTGTGAGAAACAGATTCGCCAATTGTTATCTCGCACTTATGCTGACAAGTGTCTCCCAATCCTTTTTGATCAGTTGAAGCCACAACAGCGGTTAGTTAACATTTTGTTTGATGAAGTCAAGCTTAAGCAGGCCCTTAGATTTACAGGAGAGCATATAGTAGGCTATGCAACAAACGGACCAGAAAATCTAGCAACATCTGCTCTTGCTATTGAAGTTGTTTGTTACTATGGAGGACCACGGTACATCATACGAATTTATCCTGTATCAAAACTGAATGCTATTCAACTGAAGGAAATATTACTTGAGGCTGTATATGTTGCTAAAGCTAGTGGTGGCCATCCAGTATCGTTCGTCTGTGACAACTGTCCACTGAATCAAGCTGTTTACAGAATGTTTGGGGGTCCTGGAAAAGTAACACTAGCACCAGATGGCATAAATGTTTTCCTTGTCTATGATTATGTTCACATCCTCAAGAATATGAGAAACAACTGGATCACAGAGAAATGTCAAGAATTACATTTTAGCAAGGACGGTACAGAATATTTGGCGTGTTGGAGTGATGTTAAAGCTCTTTACAATGAAGATCAGAAGACACCACTTCGTCTGACAAAACTCACACGCTCATCAGTATTTCCTAAACCATTGCAACGTCAGAGTGTGCCCTTAGTTTGCCAAGTGTTCAATGAGAAAACGATTGCTGCATTTGAAGGTCTTAAAGGAACTGTTAAATTTCAGGATGGAACAGTGATATACATAACACTGGTAACCAATTGATTTAAAATTATGAATGTTAAAAGCAAGTACAGCGCAGTTCATTTACGAGACCAATATCGTGAACCTTGGACATTAAACTGTACAAACTTCAAAGCTCTGCAGGAAATGTGTACAGTTGTATCCAGCTGTCGGTGGACTGGTGGGCATGGCAGAGAGAAGAAACTAACACAGTCAACAGCAGATGCCTTTGTCATCACAACAAGGTATAACATAGAAGCAGCACAATATCTTTTTGAAACCCATGATTTTGCTTATATCCTACCTGCTGTTTTTTCACAAGATCCCCTAGAAAAGTTTTTTGGTCAAGCAAGACAACGTAGTGGAGGAAATGTTTACATTGACATTGGGGATGTTCAAGCAGCATCCAAAGTACAGCAGTTGCATCAGCTGTTGAAACGTGACATCGTTCCTGACCGAGCCAAAGAAGTAAGCTGTGAATTTTGTACAGCAGCAATAGATGATGGTGATTTACAACTTCTGGAAGAGCTGACATTACAAGACACTCAACTACTTCTAGATTCAGATGATACTTTAAAACATAAAATTGTCTACATTGGGGGATTTTTAGCTCATAAACATGGACAACAGGAAGTAGATTCTGGGGAATGCTTGTCATCAGAGTTTTTGACTGCGCTCAATCGAGGTGGGCTGAGTATGCCTACACTGGCTACTGTCTTCTTTGTACATAGTGGCATCACCCTTCAAATGTCTCTTCAAGACTCGAAAAAGTGTTGTCGCAATTACTTGAAACAATGCTTGTCTTATGTAGATGCTCCTTTAGCTAGCCATTCAGGAGCATGCCATACATTGTGTAATGTGTTGTTTAAGGCCTTTGTATTTAATACAAGCGATCGGCTGCTTAAGGCGACAAGAGAAACTTTCTAATGTTTAAGTTATTATTGTGTTATGTGACTTTTGATATATGTAAAATTATGTGTAAAGTAATATTTTGCAAAGGTTTTACTTTAATTTCTTCTAATATTTAATTAATGTAAGTCATGGTATGATGCTTTGCTTGTATAATACATGTTCTTATAAACTATCTCATTATAACTGTATATTTTCCTATTATGTTCAATCACGAAAGAGACTTATGAGTCAATCAACCAAAAACAAATGTTTTATTTTCCTTTACTTGGTTGCTCTAGTTAATAAGATGTAGAGTAAAAACACAAAGTCCCATATCCAGTAAAACTAAAATAAGATTATATATATATATATATATATATATATATATATATATATATATATATATTATATATATATATATATACACACATGAAAAATACATGAAAACATGAATTAATAATAACAATAATAATAATAATAATTAAAGTTGCAAGCAACGTTGTCCGGGGTTCGATGGTTTTGCAAGCAGGGTATTGTGTTGGATACAAATGCTGTGTCACAGATATCAAAAGATCATTTAACTTATCGGGCATGGAGAAACTACAGAAGGAGCAGATTGTGCAAACAAACAAGAGCGAGAGAGGGAGAGATTGGCTGTAAAAGGGATCTGCCTCTATCCGTTTAGTAACAGAGTTGTAGATATGTGGAATAGGCTACTGAGTGCTATAATGGGATCAAGAACAATAGAGCTTCAACTTGAAATTAGATAGAACGAGAGGGGTTGGGTGTGAAAGGGATCTGCCATGTGTAGGTCAATCGGCTCTGGAGACTCCCGTTTTCTTACTTTTTATATTTTCTCATTTGTGAAGGAGAGAGAGGGAGTATGGTGAGAGAATAGGATGTCGTAAACGTCAGGAAGATAGCGATAAATATGAGAGAGAGAGAGAGAGCGTGGGATGGGTTGGGTGTGAAAGGGATCTGACATATGTGGGCCAATCGGCTCTCTGCAGACTCCGGTTTTCTTATGTTCTCATTTGTGTGAGAGAGAGAGAGACTAGGATGTCATAAATGTAAGGAAGACAGAGATCAATGAGAGAGTTTTTATGAGATGGGTTGGGTGTGAAAAGGATCTGTCTTGTGTGGGCCAATTGGCTCTCTACAGACTCCCATTTTCTTATGTTCCTATTTCTTACAATTGTGTTTTGGTTGCAGGTATATGATAACATGGGTGTATAGTAAGTAAATAACAGGTAACGTTTATGAGATGGGTTGTGTGAAAGGGACCTACACAGTTTCCAGAAGTCCGTAAGGTATACAGCGATAGTATAGAAAATAGGTTAAGTACGGTTACTATAAGTAGAAATGATGTGCTTAAGGAAATTGACAGACTGAAACCTCATAAATCGCCTGGTCCTGATGAGGTATATGCTAGAGTATTAAAAGAATGCAGAGATGAGTTAAGTTACCCATTAACATTTCTATTTAACAAGTCACTAGAAACAGGTATAGTTCCAGAAGCTTGGAAGCTTGCAAATGTAGTTCCGATCTTCAAAAAAGGTGATAAATCAATAGCATCCAATTACCGTCCCATTAGTCTCACTTCAATCATAGGAAAGCTACTAGAGTCAATTATTGCTAGGAAAATGAGAAACCACTTAGAAACATTTAACTTAATCAATTCTTCTCAGCATGGATTCACTCAGGGACGGTCTTGCCTTACTAATTTGCTTAGTTTTTCTCAGAGGTATATGAAGCAGTAGATAATGACAAGTCATATGATATTATATATTTAGATTTCAGTAAAGCTTTCGACAGAGTCCCTCATGAGAGATTGATGAGAAAGGTTGAGGCACATGGAATAGGTGGGGCGTTGTTAGGATGGATTAGGTCATGGCTAATTGGTAGGAAGCAGAGAGTCAGCATAAATGGTACCAAGTCAGAATGGGGAGCAGTCAAAAGTGGTGTCCCCCAGGGATCGGTATTAGGTCCCCTGTTGTTTCTTATATACATAAATGACCTAGATTTAGGTATAACTAGTAGGATAAGTAAATTCGCAGACGATACTAAAATAGGGAGATCAATTGATTCAGATAGCGATATAGAGTGCCTCCAAAGGGATCTAGATACCTTACATGAATGGTCAGTAAATTGGCAGATGAAGTTTAACATTGACAAATGCAAGGTATTAAAGATAGGGAAGATGCAAACATGCATGGAAGTGAAGAAGTCCTTGCATGACAGTGTGGTAATCCCGACACTGACTTACGGAAGCGAAGCATGGACGTTGGTTGAGAGACTCAGACCAAGAGTGAGAGCAGTGGAAATGAATTACTTAAGGAGTGCGTGCGGAGTTACATGGAGGGATAGACAAACTAATGAGGAAGTAAGAAGGAGGTGTGGTGTGGAGGTAGATGTGCTGGAAAGTGTGAAAAGGAACAACTTGAGATGGTTCGGCCATATGGAACGTATGGAAAGCGAGAGAATGACTAAGAGGGTGTACGAGAGCGAGGTGGAGGGACAGAGGGGGAGAGGTAGACCGAATATGAGGTGGAAGGATGGAGTGAGGAAGTACATGAACGAAGGCGGTGCTGGTTGGGGGGAGGGGCGTCGACTGACTGGGGACAGAGGTGCATGGGGGCGGTTCGTTCGTGGCCACCCCTTCGGGGATCACGGCGTCAGGCAATAGATAGATAGATAGAAGATGCAAACAAATGTTAAATATAAACTAGCTAATTTAGAATTAGAAAATTCAGACTGCGAGAAAGATCTAGGTGTGTTTGTTAGCAATGATTTGAAGCCTAGAAAACAGTGTATAAGCGTTCGTAATAAGGCAAACAGGATTCTCGGGTTCATCTCTAGGAGTGTGAGTAATAGAACTGCTGATGTTATCTTAAAACTTTACTTGTCATTAGTGAGACCCCATATGGATTATGCTGTCCAATTTTGGTGTCCTTATTACAGAATGGACATAGATTCATTGGAGAGAGTACAGCGTAGAATGACAAAAATGATCCATAATATTATTTTTATTAATCTCACCACCACACCCCCAATGAAATTAATTAAAGTATATATGATCCACCGGGATTCGAACCCGGGGTTATCACACACATATTTTGCCACCTTAACCATTACACCACTAAGACGGTTAAAAGGTTTATACACACGCCTACGACTTATTATCCATTCTGAATACTGGATATTAATCTAATCATGTTCATATTCCCAACCGCACTATGGTAGCCTACTGTTTAAGTGAGAGGAAAGAATATTCATGGGGAACAGATCATATAGACCGGCCTCTCGAAGAAATATCCCTAAACCTACTAATAATATTATTTTTATTAATCTCACCACCACACCCCCAATGAAATTAATTAAAGTATATATGATCCACCGGGATTCGAACCCGGGTTATCACACACATATTTTTGCCACCTTAACCATATTAGAAATCTTTCGTATGAAGATAGGTTGAAGAAATTAGGTTTACATTCGTTAGAGTGACGCAGAGTTAGAGGGGATATGATAGAGGTGTTCAAGTGGGTTAGTGGGATTAACAAAGGGGACATGACAAATGTACTAAAGCTCAGTGATAGCGAAAGAACTCGTACCAATGGTTTCAAATTAGTTAAATTTCGTTTCAGAAAAGATATAGGCAAGTATTGGTTTGGTAACAGAGTTGTAGATGGGTGGAATGGACTACCAAGTGCTATAGTGGGATCTAAAACTGTAGGGAGCTTTAAAATAAAATTGGATAAGCATATGGACGAGAGGGGTTGGGTGTGAAGGGGGATCAGCCGGGTTGGGCCAATCGGCGCTCTGCAGACCCCCATAATCCTGCGTTAATCTCTGACCGTTTTGGTGAGATGATCCTCAGGGTATTGGAGTGTGAAGCCTATAATTGGGCTTTGTAATTGAATTGGGGTTGTGTGGGACAGGGATCTGCCTTGCTTGGGCCAATCGGCTTTCTGCAGACTCCCATTTTCTTATGTTCTTATGTTCTTATTTGGGCCACTTGGCTCTCTGCAGACTCCCATTTTCATCTCGGTTGCATGTGTAAGGGATCTGCCTCATTTGTACCGGTGTGCAAACAAACAAGAGCGAGAGAGAAAGAGATTGGCTGTGTAAGGGATCTGCCTCTATTTGCTTGGTAAAAGAGTTGTAGATATGTGGAATAGGCTACCAAGTGCTATAGTGGGATCAATAACAATAGAGCTTCAACATAAAATTTGATAAGACTGGGTGTGAAAGGGATCTGCCGTGTGTGGGCCAATCGGCTCTCTGCAGACTCCCATTTTCATCTTGGTAGCATGTGTAAGGATCTGCCTCCTGTGTACCAGTGTGCAAATAGAGAGAGAGATTGGCTGTGTAAGGGATCTGCGGCTCTGCCTCTCTCGTAACAGAGTCGTAGATATGTGAAATAGGCTACCTAGTGCTATAGTGGGATCAAGAACAATAGAGAATTTCAAGATAAAATCAGATAGTCATATGGACAAAATGGGTTGGATGTGAAATGGATCTGCCTTTTGTGGGCCACTTGTCTCTCTGCAGATTCCCATGTTCATCTTGTAAGGGATCTGCCTCATTTGTACCGGAGTGCAAACAAACGAGCGACAGAGAGAGACTGGGTGTGTAAGGGATCTGCCTCTATTCGTTTAGTAACAGAGTTGTAGATATGTGGAATAGGCTACCGAGTCCTATAGCCAATCGGCTCTCTGCAGACTCCTGTTTACTTATGTTCTCATTTGTGAGAGAGAGAGAGCGAGGCTCCCTATTTCCTGTTCTCATGCACTAGTACAGTATGTCGTAATCGTAAGGAAGACAGCGATAAATAAGAGAGAGAGAGAGATAACTAATGCGTAGCCTATTGCAACACTCAAACAAGCACACACATAGCTACACAAGACCATCACACAAGCACACACACGCCTCTCTAGCGACGAACTGTCATACACACTCCCCCATACCCATTCCATCACTTCGTATGTACGATATTATTTCCGTCTTTTTTACTGTGTATGGATTAAGTTATTGGTGTTCACTCTTGACATATGTGTCCTGCTACTTCTGTATGCATACATAATAGCATGAAAGTGATCAATACGCGCATATGAAGCTATGTATCTTGCATATCGGGGTTCTCTACCCTTCCATCGGTCCACCTCTTATACCTCCCTCCCTCCTCCCTATCCCATATGTGTAAACATTATATTTTAGCTTTCCGAAGGTAAATACGTACTTCCGATAAATATCTAGTCTTGTATTTAAATCATGAATCCTGTTTAATGTCATTATTTAATAGAAACATGTGTAAGGGTTACATTTATCGAAGTGGCTACGGGACACCACTGGTGGTGTCCCGTAGCCCAGCCTCACTGGCTGGGCTACGTCAAGGTTAAGAGATACAACAGGTTGGAGTCCCGTAGCCCAGCCTCACTGGCTGGGCTACGTCAAGGTTAAGAGATACAACAGGTTGGAGCATGGGGTCACTCAAACTCGTACCCGCTCGCGCATGACGTCACGAGGAAGGAAGGGTCGGAGGTCACTCGACTGTTTACCATTCATTCTCAAAGGAGCAGCCGAGCCAGCACTATCCTCCGTTTTCTTTTACTTCATACCGTGATGCTATAACTACTGTATAATGCCCTGTGAAAGTGCAGCTCTTCTATTTTAACTGAACAAAATGCCTTTATATTGTCAAGTTGTTGGATGCATTATATATATATATATATATATATATATATATATATATATATATATATATATATATATATATATATATATATATATATACAGTATATGTGTGTGTGTAGTATGTAGGCTATGAACCGTAAAACCGTGTAACTTCGGAAAATTTTCGAGGTTTTTTAACGATATCTCCTGACTTTAAACACATTATAGAGATATAACTAGGTAAAATGATGCGTGGTGATAGTGCGCGGTAATCCAGGAAGCCTCCTAAAATTATCCCCCATAATAAGAGAGCTATCCTTATCCTAAATGGTGTCCGAAGTCATCTTGAAAAGTGGCTAATTACTTATTATCGCCAATGTCCGAAGTTACGACCCAAGTCCGAAGCGACCTGGTTTTACGGAATGTAATTATGTGTATGTATGTGTGTATACCGGTATATACCAGGTTCAGATTATGCTGTTCAAATTTGATGTCCTCATTACAGAATGGACATATATAGTTTATTTGGAGTCCGTACAACGAAGAATGACCAAAATTATCCATAATATTATATATCTTCCATATATAGAAAGGTTGAATAAATTAGTCTTGCACTCGTTACAGAGACCCATCTCGTCCAAATGCCTATCTAATTTTATCTTAAAGCTCTCTATCATTCTTGATCCCACTATAGCACTTGGTAGCCTATTCCACCTATCTACAACCCTGTTACCAAACCACTATTGGCCTATATCTTTTCTGAAACGAAATGTATCTATCTTGAAAACAATTGTTATAGTTCTTTCGCTATCACTGGGCTTTAGTACATTTTTCATGTCCCCTCTATTAATCCCACTAACCCACTTGAACACCTCTATCAAATCCCCTCTAACTCTGCGTCTCTCTAATGAATGAACATAAGAACATAAGAAAATGGGAGTCTGCAAAAAGCCGATCGGCCCTCACAAGGCAGATCCCTGTCACACCCAACCCCACAAAAACCTATAGGTATTTAAGGGAAAAGATTAAGTTTCCACTACCATGCATAAGTACCCTAAATCGATGGATTGCAAAAGTTAGTGTGGAACCAGGAGTACTGTCATCAATTATTAAAGTTTTACAATACAAATCCACGTCAATGACAGATTTTGAGCGACTGTGTGTATTGTACTATTGTCATTTGATGAGACAACTATAGCTCACGAATGGACTTATGATAAAGCAACTGACACACTTTATGAACCCAAAAACAGAGTACAATGTGCGATGATAAGAGGATTGACGAGCCCTTGGAAACAACTCATATATTATGATTTTGACACAAGCATGACCATGGACATTCTGTTTAAAATTATTTCTAAGGTAGAAGCAGTTGGATTTTTGGTAGTTGCTATGGTCAGTGACTTAGGACCAACAAACCTGAGGCTATGGAAAACATTAGGTATCAATGTAGACAAACCATTCTTTACAAATCCAGCTGCTTCTAACAGGAATATATATGTTTTTGCAGATGCCCCCCATTTAATCAAACTAATTAGGAACAATTTCCTTGACTCAGGTTTTCAGTTAGATGACGACAAAGAAAAGAATGTCAACAGTGAATGTGTCCGAGAACTGATAAATATGAGTAAACTGGACCTAAAAGCAACCTATCATTTGTGTTTCAATCATATATATGTGAGAGGGGTGAAGCGCATGAATGTTCGCCTTGCGGCGCAATTGCTGTCAGAAAAAACCGCAAAAGCATTAATGTATTTTGGAGAACAGGGATTACTGCTGAGCAAAGACTGGAAGAATACAAGTATTTATATTGCATTGGTTGATTCGTGGTTCGACTTATTTAATTCCCGAAATCCAACAGATAAAAAACTGTCACGAACGGCATATGGGCTGCAATTACCCAATCAAAACAAATTACTGAATGAAATGCTTAACACCACAAAGTCAATGCGAGTCAAAGGTAGGGGTAGCTTGTATCAATTTCAAAAAGGAATTATTGTATCGTGCCAGTTGCTCGGTTTATATGAGATGCTAAAAGAAAAATATAACATCTCCTATGGTCCTCTAATCACAGATTATACTCCTCCCACTCACCAATAATCTATTTTTGTTCTAATGCTTCACCCATTGTATATTCTAATACACACACACACATATACTGTATATATATATAATGTGTGTGTTTGTGTGTGTGTGTTATAAACATTATAATAATTATTAGTTGTGACTGACTGACTTATTAGTTAATATTGCTGTCATATTGCTAGAAAGACGAATATGTAGAGGAAATAATGATAGAGGTGTTTTAAGTGGATGAAAGGTATCAATAAGAGAGATATGTATATGGTATTATAGCTTAGTAACCTGCCTTTTGTCTCCTTCATACACAGAAAAGAAGAAGAAAAATAAGAAAATGGGAGCCCGCATAAAGCCGATTGGCCCACACAAGGCAGATCCCTCTTCTCCCAACCCATCTTGTCCATATGTCTATCTAATTGTATTTTGAAGCTCTCTATCATTCTTTATCGCACTATGGCGCTAGGTAGCCTGTTCCACAGGTATATACAACTCTTACCAAACCAGTATTTGCCTATATTTCTTGAAACGAAAAGTATCCCATTTGAAACTATTTGTTTGAGTTTTCTCGCTATCGCTGAGCTTCAGTACATCTTTCATATCCCCTGCATTTAGCCTATCTCACTTACCCACTTGAACACCTCTATCATATCTATCATATCATATCATATGTAACTCTGCGTCTTTCTAACGAATGTAAGCCTAGCTTCTTCAACCTGTCTTCATATGGAAGATTTCTATTATTACAGATTATTTTTTGTCATTCTTAGTTGTACTCTCTCCAAGGCAACATAGTTTATTAACCCTTTCGCTTCTCCTGTGCGGCTGGGCATTCTGGGCGCAGAGTGGCGGCTCCGGCTGGGTCTTGGGCGCGGGTGGCGCTTGCGGCGCTCTGTTGCTGACCTCCTCATTTATACACATTACAAGCACTATACATACCACAACTTCCACACTTTTTTTTTTTTTAAATAGATCTGGGGGGAGACACTTAGTTACAGGCAAACTTGCCTTTTGTCTCCCCCTTTCCATATAGAAAAAACAAAAAACTAGTTCTCGAAAACGCTTTCTCTCTCTATCTTCAACACTAGACATGCACACTATACTTTTCTTTTGTAGGCCTACACCAGTATTTAAATAAAAAACAAAACAAATTAAATTTTATAAAGTAATAGTCATAACATACACTTTTATTGTAACTTCAATTTTGCTCTGTTACTCTTTGAAGTTGAGGAGACACTCATTACAGGCAGCTTTGCCTTTTGTCTCCCTCTTGCACATAAAAAACAAAAAATAACAACAAAATTCTTGTTTTCCAGGTTTATCTTCAGTATGTCCAAAAAACGAAGGTGGAATGATGACTATGTTCAGTATGGCTTCACGTGTGTTACTGAGAAGGATGGTACACAACGTCCACAGTGTATCCTATGCAGCACCATGTTCTCCAACGCAAATTTGAAGCCATCAAAGCTCGATGAACATTTTAAGAACAGACATGGTGGCAAGGATGCAGGGAATGACATTGCAACATTACGAGTCAAAAGAGCTAGGTTTGATCGTGCCGGCACTTTGCTGACACACGGATTTTCACCAACAGCGAAACCTTTACTACATGCTTCTTATCAAGTTGCATACCTGGTTGCTAAGTCAAAGAAGCCCCATACAATTGCCGAGGAATTGATCAAGCCGTGTGCCCTTGAAATGGCAAAGACTGTTCTCGGTCAGGAAGCTGCGAGGAAACTGCAACAAGTGTCTTTATCAAATGATGTAATCCGTAACCGAATCGTCGACATGAGTGATGATATCCTGGAGCAAGTTGTTGTTGACATCAAGGCCAGTCCAGTAAAGATTAGCCTACAAGTGGATGAGTCAACAGATGTGTCAAATTGTTGTCAGCTATTGGTAGTAGTCCGGTACGTGAAGAACAATAAAGTGGAAGAAAGTTTTCTCTTCTGTCACTCACTGAAGACAACATCGAAAGCCATAGATGTGTTCAGTATGATAAAAGAATTCTTCACAAGATACCAACTTCACCTTGACAGGATTGGTTCGATATGTACTGATGGTGCACCAGCCATGCTGGGCAATCGTTCAGGGTTTGCTGCATTGATGAGAAAAGAAATTCCTGACCTGAAGATTACCCACTGCTTTCTTCATCGGCAGGCTCTTGCACCAAAACATTGCCCCCAGACCTGAAAAAGACTTTGGAGATTTGTGTGAAGATTGTGAATATGATTCGTGGTCGTGCTCTGAATCATCGACTGTTTCAGTCATTTTGTGAGGAAGTGGGTCAGGAACACACTGTGCTGTTGTACCATACCGAAGTGAGGTGGCTGTCACGTGGGCGTGTGCTATCTCGTATGTTTGAATTGCGAGAAGAAATTCAGCAGTTTCTCCACGGACTGGGACAAGAACTGGCTGGATATTTTGATGATCCTGAATTTGTTCAAATGCTTGCCTATTTGGCTGATGTGTTCACAGCACTCAATGAGCTCAATCGCTCACTGCAAGGAAGAGGGATGAACATTTTGATTGCAAGTGAGAAGTTGGCTACATTCAAAGACAAAATTGTTTTGTGGATTAGGCGTGTAAAGAAAGGGAACTTGGCAAATTTTCCTTCCCTTGAAGAGACAGTCACAGAGGATGCTTCCCTACATCCAGATTTTGTTTCAAAAGTTGTTGAACATCTGCAGATACTGTGCACCTCATTTGATGACTACTTCTCGTGTGGAGAGCTACAACCCTGTGACGACTGGATCCGGCACCCTTTTAAGCAGAATATGGAAGATGTTGATGATGATAGCAACATCAAGGAAGATCTCATCGAACTGAGAAACAATCGTGGAATCCAAATGGAGTTTGCCGATGGTCACTTGGAGCACTTCTGGGCTTCTCAGTTGGAAACGTATCCTGCACTGGCAAAGAAGGCTCTCACTGTGCTCGTGCCTTTCGCGACTACTTACCTCTGCGAGACTGGATTTTCCTGTCTGTTTCACATCAAAACCAAGAGCAGAAATCGGCTGGATCCTCAACACGACATGCGAGTGGCACTCAGCACCAAGACACCAAGATTTGATGCCATCATAAATGGAAAGCAACAGCAACAAAGTCACTGAGTTTGGCGCTCAGCCATAATAATTCACAACACACCATGCATAGTACAAGCACAATGTTTTTTTGTTTTTTTTTGCTAGTATGAAAGTAATCTTGATTTTTGTAATCCTGCAATGCATTATTTTGTTGTCAGTTATGTAAATAAAGAATTAAATACATGATGGTTTTGTTACTTACACATTATGATTATGATATCAATATTGCTTTTCATCAATTCTGGAAGGGGGTGCGAGAACTGGTTGGTGAATTGAATGGGGTGCGAACAAGGAAAAAGGTTAAGAACCACTGCACTAGAGATAACACGTTGATTTATGCTGACGTGTCTGAAATATATATTCTAGCTATATTTAGACGAATGTGTGCTGCTTAGGAAGGATTTGTGGTAGTAAAAAGGGTTAAGGGGAGACTGGCCGTTTGTTTGGTCTAATAGTAATTCATTTATTCATATATATTTTTAGTTTCCTCCCTAGACCTCCATCAAGCTTAGAAAAACACCCCCTAGACCCCCATTCAAGACAAATTTGTACATTTTTAGGTAGAACATTTTTCCGGCCGAAGGCCGGTTTCTCTTAAAATTCCAGGCTCGCTATCTCTCGCCAGGAAAAAATCGACACCAAAACGGCACGAAAGGTCTTAAAATTTATAACGAAATGGGGCGAAAGGTGTTAAAATCGCCAAGCTAATGGGTCGAACGTCTTATAATATCAAAACTAGTGGGGCTAAACATTAGGGAGAAGGGGGTCCAGAAAAACGGTCTGCCTCCCGTGAGATAGTTCGAGGCATATTAATTGCTGGAGGCTCCTTTTAACCCCTTCTGTACCGGTGATGTACTGTCCATTATATTCTGGCAATTATTAGACGATTTTGTGCAGTTTAGGAAGGACGTCTACCCATTCAAAGGCTACAGACTATCTCAATGAACCCTTTTAGCTACCACATATCTTTCCTAAGCTTCACAAAATCGTCTAAATGTAGCTGAAATCAAATGAAAAAAGACGTCGCCGGTAGAGAAGGGGTTAAGTTAAATGGACGTCACCGATACAGTAAGGGTTAACATATTACCGATACCAATATGGCTTATCTAATTTGGTACAGCTCTTTCCTGGCTGACTCTTCCCTTATGTAAAAATATCGTATCGATTTATGAGTTTGTTCCTCAAGTGTAGATTGTGTGTGTGTGTGTGTGATCATGTGAGTGTGTGTCAGTTGTGTACGGGTATGTGTGAGTAGGTGTTTGTGTATGTGTGTGTGTGTATGTGTGCGTGTGTGTGTGTGTGTGTGAATGTATGGATATGAACGTGTAAGTTGTGTGCGTGTATATGCGAGTAGATGCATGTTCGTGAGTATATGTGTGTGTGTGTGTGTGTGGACGTATATGTGTGTGTGTGTGTGTGTGGACGTATATGTGTGTGTGTGTGTGTGGACGTATATATGTGTGTGGACGTATAAGTGTGTGTGTGTGTGTGGACGTATATGTGTGTGTGTGTGTGTGTGGACGTATAAGTGTGTGTGTATGTGCAAGTAAAGGTTCGTTGGATATTGTGTGTGTATACTTATTAATGATCACGTGTTTGTTCGTGTGTGTACGTGCGTGTGTGATTTATGAAGCATAAAATAACTTCTGGCCAACTTAATGGGGGTCACCGGCTTTTTTTTTCTCTCCTTTTCTCTCTTTCCCTGGCTTGTATCCATTCGGCCCCATTCAGCCAACTGTTTTAAGACGTTTATCCCCATCCAGGTATCGCAAGCCAGCATTGTATGGAGAAAACCGGCTTCGCCGGACACATTTATCTATCGAAAAATGTACAAATTTAGCTTGCTGTCAAAAAAACACAAATATAGATATATGCTGTCTCGCTACCGCTCGCCAGGAAAATACTGACACCTGGATGAGGGTAAACGTCTTAAATCAGTAGGCTGAATGGGGCCAAATGGATACAAGCCAAAGAGAGAGAGGGAGAAAAAGAGAAAACAAGCAAGGTGGGCTCCCAATCACATGCGGTGTAATATTGGTCTTAGATTATCCTATTGTATATTTAAACACAAGCTGCTCGCTTGGTGTAGTGACTAGCGTCTCGGACTTCCACCCAGAAGGCCCGGGTTCGCGCCCACGCTCGGCGCATTAAAGATTTTTCACAAGCACTGAGTCGTTACCATCCCTCATGAGCAAAGGGATGGGGTAGTAGTACAGGACCCCAATGGAAATACGCCTAATCGGCCTTATTGAGCTATCCTTAGCTAGCTTAGCATGCGCTAGCTTTAAGAACTATTATTATTATTATTATTATTATCCGGCTTCACCTTGATGTTTGGGATCCGGTTTCACCTTAACGGTTTCACCTTTATGGTTGAAGGACTAAGGAGTGGTTTTATCAAGGACTAAGGAGTGGTTTTATGAAGGACTAAGGGGTGTTTTATGAAGGACTAAGGGGTGTTTTATGAAGGACTAAGGGGTGTTTTTTATTTATGTTTTTATTTATCAATTTATTTATCTATATATTTCTAAGTTTCCTCCCTACTCCTCCTCCAACAAGCTTTACAAATACCCCAAACAACCCCCCCCCCCCCTTCCCCTTCGAGATAAGTTTGTGCATTTTTCAGTAGAAAATGCACCTGCCAAAGGGTTGGTTCCTCCAATATTGCAGGCTCGCTATCGCTCTCCAGGAAATAACAGACACCTAAATGGCACGAAAGATCCTATAATTCGCCAACTAATGGGGCAAATGTATGAAAATCGCCAATTACTGCTGGGGTGAACGTCCTAAAATCTCAAAACAAATAGGGATAAACACGAGGGAAAAAGGGGGGACGCCAGAAAAGGGAGGACGCCAGAAAAGGGGGGACGCCAGAAAAGGGAGGACGCCAGAAAAGGGGGGACGCCAGAAAAGGCGGGACGCCAGAAAAGGCGGGACGCCAGAAAAGGCGGGACGCCAGAAAAGGGAGGACGCCAGAAAAGGCAGGACGCCAGAAAAGGGAGGACGCCAGAAAAGGGAGGACGCCAGAAAAGGCAGGACGCCAGAAAAGGGAGGACGCCAGAAGAGGGAGGACGCCAGAAAAGGGAAGACGCCAGAAAAAGGGGGACGCCAGAAAAGGGAGGACGCCAGAAAAGGGAGGACGCCAGAAAAGGGGGGACGCCAGAAAAGGGGGGACGCCAGAAAAGGGGGGACGCCAGAAAAGAACGAAACCTACCCTTAAGGGGGGTGACCTTAAGAGTAATGCCCTCAATACCTTCTTTGCATCAGTTTTTACAACCGAAGACCTCAGTGAATATCCCTACACCATCGCCGATTCAGATTGATGATTCAGATGTTCTAAGCAATATCACCGTTACAGAGAGAGAAGTATTGAATTGTTTAGATAAACTCAAGGTAAATAAAACGCCTGGACCTGATACAATCTCGCCTAGAGTTCTAAAGGAAGCTAAGGATGAGCTCTCTAAACCACTGACATTGTTATTCAATGAATCCTTGCAGTCTGGGACTATGCCTGATCAGTGAAAGCTAGCCAACGTAACACCGATATTAAAAAAAGGCAGCAAATCCCTACCCAGTAACTATCGTCCAATTAGCTTAACCTCAATTGTATGTAAAATGCTAGAAACGGTCATAAGAGACAGACTCGTAAATAACTTAGAGGCAAATAACTTACTTAAAGATAGTCAACACGGCTTTCGTAAAAAACGTTCCTGTTTAACAAACCTCTTAGACTTCTTCCACGATATCCTCAACCTCTACGATGAGAGTAAAGCTGTAGATATTATATACCTTGATTTTCAAAAGGCCTTTGACAAAGTTCCCCACAAACGTTTACTTCTAAAACTAAAAGCGCATGGAATACAAGACAGTGTGTTGAAATGGATAGAAAATTGGCTCAGCGACAGAAAGCAAAGAGTAGTCATAAACAGTAAGGCATCTAAATGGACCAATGTAAGTATCGGGGTACCCCAGGGATCGGTACTAGGACCAATTCTCTTTCTAATTTACATCAACGACATAGATGAGGGTCTCACCTGTACAATCTCAAAATTTGCTGACGATACAAAAATTGCAAATAGCGTACTCTCAAAAGAACAAGTTGACGATATGCAACACAATCTAGATAAATTGTCATGTTGGGCCCAAATTTGGCAAATGAGTTTCAATGCGGATAAATGTAAAGTACTACATAATTATCAGATACCTAAATGAGAAAGCAAACTATTCGATGAATGGCACTCAGCTTAAGAATGTAAACAGAGAAACCGATCTGGGAGTAACAATATCGAGTAACCTAAAACCGAGTCAACAATGTTCAGAAGTTGTTAAGAAGGCAAACAAAATAATTGGCTTTATAGGCAGGTCATTTGAGCATAAATCCAAAGAAGTTATCCTAACCCTTTACAATTCCTTAGTCCGCCCTCTTCTGGAATACTGCGTTCAATCCTGGTGCCCTTATTACCACAAAGATATAAACAAGCTAGAACGAGTTCAACGTAGAGTTACCAAAATGATACCTAGCCTAAAGAACAAACCATACGAAGAGCGTCTTAGAGAATTAAATCTATTTCCTTTAACCCAGCGCAGATTAAGAGGTGACTTAATTCAAGTGTTCAAAATCATCAAAGGCATCGACAATATGAACTGTAGTAAGTACTTCACTATCGACCAATCTAATTACACGTGGGGAAACGGTTGCAAAATTAATGGTAAATCTTTTAACTCACACGAATCTAAGAATTTCTTCTTCAATCGAGTTGTCAACTTGTGGAATGGGCTTCCCCGAGACGTTATAGACTGCAGCACCGTTGATTCATTTAAACTCCGCTTAGACAAATATCTCGCATCAAACCCGCGACTGACTGCGTTTGTAAATGAATAACTTTATTTTATCCCCCCTCAGTTACTAACCCATCTGTCCCCTACTAACTTCCTAATCCTGCCACGGATATTAGTTCCAGGGCAGTAGTTCCCTTTCCAATGTTCCCTTGCCCACTCTAAACCACTGTTTGGACACTTGATCCTCAGTGTTTTGGAGGACAAGCAGCCTAGAAGGGTCACTAGACCTGTTGTTGCTTGATTTCCTTTGTACTCCTTTGTACCTGTTTTTTGTTATTTCTGTCCTTTTCTCTCTTTCTCTGGCTTGTATCCATTCGGCCCCATTCAGCAAACTATTTTAAGACGTTTATCCCCATCTAGGTGTCGATTTCTTCCTGGCGAGCGATAGCGAGCCAGCATTATATGAAGAAATCCGGCTTCGCCGGAGAAATTTTTCTATTGAAAAATGTACAAATTTAGCCTGCTGTCAAACAAAAATAAAAATATGCTGGCTCGCTACCACTCACCAGTAAAAAATTGACACCTGGATGGGGATAAACGTCTTAAAACAGTAGGCTGAATGGGGCCAAAGGGGTACAAGCCAGAGAAAGATAGAAAAGGACAGAACAAAAACAGGTCACCCCCCTTAACCCTATTAGTTGCAGGGCGGGCCAATTTGGAGCCTCCCTGATTTACTCCATTAGCTTGGAGATTTTAAGACGTTTCATCGCATTAATTTGGCGATTATATGATGCTTCAACCCAATAAGGTGTCGATTTTTCCTGGGCGAGCGATAGCGAGCCCGCAATTTGGGAGAAACCGGCCTTTGGCCGGGTCATTTTTCTACCGAAAAATGTACACATTTAGCTTGAAGTGGGTCTGGGGGACGTTTTTTTAGTTTGAAGGGGGTTTGGAGAGGCGTTTTTTCCAAGTCTAGCGGGTAAACTAAAAACACATTGTTCGAAAATGGTTAAATGGTGTGTGTGGGTGTGAGAGAGAGAAAGAAAGAGAGAGTGTGAGTGTGTGTGTTAGTTTGTGAGCAAGTGTGTGTGTGTGTGTATATGCTGGAGATAATATGCTTGTATGTGTGTGTTAGTTTGTGACCGGGTATGCTGGATAGTGTGTGTGTGTATGTGTGTGTGTTTGTTTGTGACCGGGTATGCTGGATAGTGTGTGTGTGTATGTGTGTGTTTGTTTGTGACCGGGTATGCTGGATAGTGTGTGTGTGTATGTGTGTGTTAGTTTGTGACCGTGTATGCTGGATAGTGTGTGTGTGTATGTGTGTGTTAGTTTGTGACCGTGTATGCTGGTGCTGGATAGTGTGTGTGTGTATGTGTGTGTTAGTTTGTGACCGGGTATGCTGGATAGTGTGTGTGTGTATGTGTGTGTTAGTTTGTGACCGTGTATGCTGGATAGTGTGTGTGTGTATGTGTGTGTTAGTTTGTGACCGTGTATGCTGGATAGTGTGTGTGTGTATGTGTGTGTTAGTTTGTGACCGTGTATGCTGGATAGTGTGTGTGTATGTGTGTGTTAGTTTGTGACCGTGTATGCTGGATAGTGTGTGTGTGTATGTGTGTGTTAGTTTGTGACCGTGTATGCTGGATAGTGTGTGTGTATGTGTGTGTTAGTTTGTGACCGTGTATGCTGGATAGTGTGTGTGTGTATGTGTGTGTTAGTTTGTGACCGTGTATGCTGGATAGTGTGTGTGTGTATGTGTGTGTTAGTTTGTGACCGGGTATGCTGGATAGTGTGTGTTGTATGTGTGTGTTAGTTTGTGACCGTGTATGCTGGATAGTGTGTGTGTGTATGTGTGTGTTAGTTTGTGACCGTGTATGCTGGATAGTGTGTGTGTGTATGTGTGTGTTAGTTTGTGACCGTGTATGCTGGATAGTGTGTGTGTGTGTGTATGTACAATCGACTGTATAAGATCATCTAACAATAGCCAGAGTAAACTAATAAACTCACGTTCTTGACGCAATTTTGAGTCTATTGGGGATACTTTAAAACCTTTGTTACCATCAGGGGTATTTAGAAACCTTTAGTTTAGTTACTTCAAGCTCTGCAGTTGTCTTTGAGTTAGCTGTGGGAAGAAAACTAATTTTGGAGAGGTAATTATAAGAGTGAGAGAACTCTATTTCTTTGAGTTAGCTGTGGGCAGAAAACTAATTTTAGAGAGGTAATTATAAGAGTGAGAGAACTCTATTTCTTATTGCTAATCTGGCAACCTCTGCGTCATATGAGCGTGAAAGGGTTAAACTACCAATACCAAACCAATAATAATAAAACAACTCTAAGACATACAGAAGGATCGGCTAATGTTAAGGGCAGATTTCCACCTGGAGGATTTGTTTCTGAACCTCTTTCTCCCTCATGTTTAGCCCCATTGCTTGTGAGATTTAAAGACGTTTGCCCCATTACTTTGGCTATTTTAAGAACCCTCGCCCCACTTCTGTCAATTTTAAGACCATTCGTGCCATTTAGGTGTCGAATTTTTTCCTGGCGAGCGATAGCGAGCCTGTAATTTAAGGGGAACCGGCCTTCGGCCGGCACATTTTTCTACCGAAAAATGTACAAATTTATCTTGAAAGGGGGTCAAGCGGGAGTAATTTTAAGCTTGATGGAAGTCTAGGGAATCAACTAAAAACCTCCTCTTAAGTATAGGCCTTCTAAGAAATGGAGCTGAGACGGTGGGAAGTCCTTCATGTAGCCTACGGTTGGTTACATAAATTGGATCTTTCTCGTTTGCTATGAAAGTAAACATTATTCAAGTTATTTTATCTGGACCCCCTTCTACCTCATGCTTAGCCACAATAGTTTAAAATTTTAAGACTTTCACTCCATTAGTTTGCCGATTTTAAGACATTACGCCCCATTTCCTTGTCAATGTTAAGACCTTTCGTGCCATTTAGGTGTCGATTATTTCCTGGCGAGCGATAGCGAGCCTGCAATTTTAATAGGAATAGGCCTTCGGCCGGGACATTTTTCTACCGAAAAATGTACATATTTATATTAAAGGGGGGTCTAGGGGGTGTTTTTCTAAGCTTGATGGAGGTCTAGGGAGGAAACTAAAAAAATATATGAATAAATTAATTAATAGACCAAACAAACGGTCAGTCTCCCCTAAATGGGCCTTCTAGGAAAGTCAGATTACAGAAGAGGGGACAACACGTGCGGTGGGAAGCCCTTGGATGAGAGAGCATGTACAGTACAGATAGTTATGGACGAGAGGTCAAGAGAAAAGAAGAAGAGACAAAGAGAGAAGGAGAAGAGACAAAGAGAGATGAAGACACAAAGAGATAAGAAAAAGAGAAGAATAAGAGACAAAGAGAGACATGGAGAGGAAGAAGAAGAGAAGAACAAGATATAAAGAGAGAAAAAGAATGAGAAAAGAGACAAAGAGAGGAAGAAGATATAAAGAGATAAGAAGAATAGGAAAAGAGACAAAGAGAGGAAGAAGAAGATATAAAGAGATAAGAAGAATAGGAAAAGAGACAAAGAGAGGAAGAGACAAAGAGAGGAAGAAGAAGATATAAAGAGATAAGAAGAATAAGAAAACAGACAAAGAGAGGAAGAGACAAAGAGAGGAAGAAGAAGAGAAGGACAAGATATAAAGAGATAAGAAGAATAGGAAAAGAGACAAAGAGAGGAAGAAGAAGAGGACAAAAATAAAGTAAGAAGAAGAAGAGAAAGGAGGAAAAGAGACAAAGAGAGAAGAAGAAGAGACAAAGAGAATTGAAGAAAAGGAGCAGTTGAAGGACAATAGACAGTTTCGACTCTCTCTGGAACCCTCCCCATTCTCCAAACTCCACCTTTACCCATCACACTGCCCAAATACCATAAAGGGGGTAGTGGTTAATTTGTGCTCCATATATTTGTGTTCATTTATCTTTTTTTTTTTTTTTAGTTTCCTCGCTATACCTCCATCAAGCTATACCTCCATCAAGCTATACCTCCATCAAGCTATACCTCCATCAAGCTTTAAAAAAAAAAAAAAAAAAAAAATCCAGACCCCCTTTCATTTTTTTTTTTTTTTTTTTCGGTAAAAATATGGCCGCAGGCCAATTCCTCCTAAATTATAGGCTTGCTATTACTCGCCATGAATAAAAGCGTCACCTAAATGGCACAAAAGACAAAGGTATGGGGCGAAAAGTTTTAAAATCGCCAAAGTAATGGGATAATCCTATTAAAATTTCAAAACAATGGTGCAAAGCATGAGGGACAAGGGAGTCCAGAACAACCACACCCCTAACCCATGTCCTGGAGATCAAAGTACTCGCTCTGTTCATCCTCTACAGTCTACGGTCCAGCGATTCCCAACCTTTTTTCTGTCATTTCCCCCTCCAACCAGTTCAACCATCCAGATTTCCCCCTTCATGTGGACAAGGGAAAGAGTAGTCGAAACACACTGTGACTACTCTCTCTCTCTCTCTCTCGGGCATGAGAAAATCCATCTCCGAGATTTTTCTTTTTATTGCTAGTAGTAGTAGTTGTTGTTGTTGTTGTTGTTCCCTAAGCTGCCTGGCCGAACAGCCCCGAGTCCCTGAGGAAGGCCATGGCCACGATCGGGCTTTCCCACAGAGCTCTCATTGAGTGTAGGTTGTGTTGTTGGCGTAAGTGGTTGTGTGAAATGCAGTCTTCGATGATGTGTTTAATGGTATGGGGTGCTGTGTTACATCCCGGGCAGGCGTCGACAACGGAGTCATCCAGTCTTTTCTGATAGCTCAGGAGAGCTGGATGATGTCCGCATCTCAGCCTGGCCAGGTGGACTCTGTCCTCGCGAGGGAGGGAGGATTAGGAAGGATGGATTTCGGGAGGTCGTGCATGCAGCTGCGTGTTGTCTGTGAGTGAGTGGATGGATTGGCGAGAGATATGAGTATGGATGTGCTTCTGGAAGTTGGTTCGGGGTGGGCAGGGAGGGAGAGAGGACAATAATTGTGTGTGATACCGTGTGCTGGGTGTTGTTTTGATATTTCTTGGTGTCTGTGGGTGTGTTGCCATGTAGTTTAGTGGGTGGTCTTGGTTCGTGGAGGCTGCTGCCAGGAATTGAGTGCCTCTCATGTCCAGATGGTCTTTGACTTTGAGGATTTTGGTTTCTTGATGTAGATGATCTGTGGGTGCAGTAGCTGTGCAGTAGCTGTCGAAAGCTCTTTGTGTAAGGTCTGTGAGAAGAGTGTTTGTGGAGTGCAGTGGCCTAAAGCCATGTTGTGTTGGAGCTAGGGGTAGGTCGGTGTAATTAGTTGTAATACTAGGCGTTCCATGACTTTGGAGGGGGAGCAAAGGAGTGTGATGGGGCGGTGCGAGGAGGGTAGCGTGGGGTCTTTGTTGGGTTTGGGGAATGTGATGATGATACCATGCTTCCAAATGTCTGGTATTGTGTTGTGTGAATAGCTGTAGTTTGATATGTTAGTGAGTGTTTGTATGCCTTGTGGTCCCAGGTGTCTGAGGTGTATGTTGCTTATGTTGTCTAGGCCACAGGCGGGTGAGTGCTTGAGATTGTTGATGATATGCTTTGTCTGGTGATTGGTGAAGGGTGTATAGTCAGGGTCTGTGGGGAATTGTCTCTTACGTCGGATGACACGTCGGTCGTCTTTGTGAGGTTTTAGGTGGCTGACATGTGAGAAGTGATTGATGAGAGTGTTTGCTTGTTGTTTACATGAAGGAGTAGAGTCTGTTGTTGTGATTGCAGCATGTGATTGTGTTGTGTTGCTGTTGGAAAGTGTGATGCTGTTTAGTGTTTTGTAGAGTTTTTTGGGGTTTGTTTTGTGATCAAGTGTTTGTAGGAAGTTATTCCAATTTAGTTTTTGTTGTTCTTGTATTTTGTTGTTAGTTTGGGTGTTGAGTGCTTGAATTTGTTGTGTGATGTCTTGTGTGTGGGGTGCTGGGGAGTGTTTCAGTGAGTCGCGTTGTCTGATGAGGTTTTGAATTTCTGGTGTGAAGTTGGGGTTGTGTCTTTTTCTGTTACCTCTTGGAATGTGTTTCTTGTCAGCATTTTGGATAGTTTTATTGAGTATGTGTACAGCATTGTTGATGTTAGTGATGGGTGTACTGTTTTAGAGTTGTGAAGTGTTGTTCTGTCTCATTTGTAAATGCTTCCCAGTTAGCTCTTTTATAATTGGTGTATGTGTGTTTGTGGCTAGCTGGGGTGAGTCTGGTTTTGGTGGTGATAATGATCGGGAGGTGGTCAGAGCCTAAGGTTCTGACCACCCTCCAGGATGTTGTGGGGGCGAGTTCTGGGGAGCAAAAGGTGATGTCTGGAGATGATGGGTTATAGAGGGCTTGGTGAGGAATATGGGTATGTTGATGGATGTCGTTAAGGATGATGAGGTTATCTGTTTGGTTTTGTAGTACCAGCCCTCTGTCTGTGTCGGGGTTGTCGACAAACCAGGCCGACGTCTTGGCGTTGAAGTCACCACCCAGGATGATGTGTGGGGTGTTTGTGATGTGTTGTAAGTGTGGTCTGTATTCATTTGGTACTGTAGGGGATGTTTGGGGAGGGATGTATGTGTTTATGATGGTTATGTTGGATTTGTTGCCAGTGCGTATTTTAATTGATTGTATTTCTGTTGTGTTATCATTTGGGGGGAGGAGGGATTTGGTTTGTACACTGGTTACTATGTATGATATTTCATTGTGTACCAGGGTGATGAGTCCACCGCCCCCGCCGACGGCCCGGTCTTGTCTGATGGTGGTGAAATTATGAAATGTGGGTGTTTTTTGTGATGTGCGGAGTTTTGTTTCTTGTAAGATGGCAATGTGTATGTTGTGTTGTTTGATGAAGTGTGAGGGTTCGTGTTTCTTTGTGTTAATGCCATCTATGTTCAATTGGAGAATGTTAATGTTATGTGCACGATGTATGTTGGGTGCTGCTGCACGAGGATGGGGTGGGGGCGAGGGTGGGGGTGAGGGAGGGGCTGGAGGTTTGGATGGGTGAGGTGGGGGTGGGGATTGGGGAGCAGGAGATGGGGGTTTGAATGGATTAGGATGGGGTGTGGTGTGTTGAGTTGAGGATGTGGATGGTATGGGAAGGTTAGGTGGGTTAGGGAGGAGAGGTGGACGGGTTTTAGGGGGGGGAGTGGATGATATGGGAAGGCTAGGTGGGTTGGGGAGGAGAGTTGGACGGGTTTTAGGCGAGGGATTTGACTGGGAGAGGGAGGGGCATGAGGAACAGGTCCAGGTGTTTGTGTAGTGTTTCTTGGAGGCAAGTGTTGTACAGGTGAAGTGGGTCCAGTTCCTGCATGAATTGCAGAGAACTGAACCCTTAGTGTGGCGGCTCGAAGTGATGGGTTTTGAGCAAGTTGGACATATGTATGTGTACGTGGGTCCTGGGTTGCTCTCAATGTCTCCGGCTAGAAGAAGTCTTCGAGAAATGACAGCCGGAGAGTCATTTCTCGGTGTAGGAAAAACTGTGTGATGTGTGTGTGTGGTGTGAGAGGTGTGGAAATTCCCGGCGCGACCGAAGCCACTCCAAGGACCCGTGCCCCCAGGGGGGGGGACAGGGGATAGTTGTGACGGTTTGGCTCCCGAAACTGCTCCCCGCGGCCGGCATCCGGTTGTCCTCCACTGGTCGATTGATCTTGTCTCCGGCCGTGGAGGGTCGGCAGCCATCCGCGGTTGGCAGCTCCGGGAGGTGGTCCCACGGCGTAGACGCCGCCACATCAGGACCAGTAGTAGTAGTAGTAGTAGGCAGTGTAATCATGTAATTATTTCCCCCAGGTTGGGAAAAACCAACAATTAGGCCTCCCTCCCCGCCCCCCCCCCCCCCCCCCCCATCACACACGCCTTTCTCCACTTCCAGTAACCTGTTATCTGTATATTCTCGGGAGTTTCCATAAACCTTTCCTACTTATTGCGTCACAGACTTCTTCCAAGAATATAACAAAAGAAACAAATACATTATTTATACTGTATATATATATATATATATATATATATATATATGTATATATATATATATATATATATATATATATATATATATATATATATATATATATATATATATATTACATGGGCTACAAATTTAGTATACATACAGTACTGTATATTGATGAGAATATCAGGCTATAGTAAAAAATAATCAAACCAATATCCACTTACAGGGAGGATAAGATATAAGATATTTATCATTAATCAAAGGCAATTATTAACAAATACAGTACTGTACATGCATGGATATATCGGATCATAATAAGGGAACAATAACAAATGCTCTTAACCCTCCAAGTACCAGCGACATTTATATTCTAGCTATAGTTAAACGATATTATGCAGCTTAGGAAGGATGTGGTAGTTAAAAGAGTTGGTTAAGATAGTTTGAAACCATATTATTGCTAGAGGTCCTTCCTATGCTGAATACTAACCTCTAATTGTTGCCAGAATATGATGAAAAGGACGTCCCTGGTACTGGATGGGTTACTTAACACATCAAATCAGTACAGTATAAGGAAACAAAGACAATTCCCCTATAGCAAAAACAGTATATACATAATAATATCGGATCAGAATTATAATAAAACCAAACAAAAGAGGGAGAATGAGATAGGAAGTAATGAAGTGATAAGCCATATCCTGTAATCCAAGAGTAACATATGTTACGTAAGACTGTTAGGAGTAGTCAAATGTATTCATAGGGTTAACTCCAGACAGGAGTATTAGGACGTTTTGAGTTACGATCCTATATTTATGATAAGGGTTAACCTCTTACTCGATGTAGGTAGACTTAAGGTGTCTCCTATGAGCAATAGGTTACTGAAGGTTGTATAAGTTGTAGTGTAGAGGCTGAGTTCTCTGCTTGTAGATTGATTGATTTAATAGATAGGTATAAAAGCTGCCACCACCGATTACCATATACCTATTATATATTGATAGATATAGGTAAAGGGAATATAATTAAAGATCTCTGATCCAAAACCACTTTGATATATTTAAGTAACAATCTGAAAGATATACAGAAGTACTATAAAGTAATATAAGAGTAAACCCTAACTCAAGAGGGTACCTCTGGGTATATGTTATCACCCTGGATGTTCGATTCTATCTGCCTGCTCTCCCTATCTCTCACCTTCTCACCACCTCTAAACCACACCTATAATTCACCTCCCGGTTACAAGATGGCTACCCGTGGTTACAAGATGGCGTTGGAGAAAGTACAGGGAGTGTCTTTTCAGCAGAATGTGTGTAACAGGTTCTGACCAGACAATACGTCATAGGGGTGAATGATCTTCTGACCTCTGTAATGTACAGTCCCCCATATAAATCTAGATACTGTAACTAAAACACCTTAAAATTATATGATAGATGGTTATAATGATTTCATAATAAATAGTATAATCTTGAGATGTAATACGCCCCCACTAAGATTCTTGCTTCCCACAGCAAGGTAGCATTAAAATTATATGAGAGTTAAGCAAATTACAGTTAAAACGAGTAAGGTATGAATCTAACTAACTCCATAACCTCGCACATTACCTCTCGGCTCTCCTATGGTCCCCTCGTAGCCCCCTGCAACACGATTCATTATTGGCAAATGAACAATGTCTGGGTGACTACAGAATACAAAGGTAGGCCTAATAGCGAAGCAGGCGGAAGTACATGAAGCTACAATGAAAATAAAAGATGAATAGTCACCTACTGTAAGTAAATATAATTTAAGTTGAAGATAATAATTGAAAGTGGAATTGGAAATTTTCTAAGTATTTTGTTAATAAAATAAAAAGTTATAGTAAAATTATAAAGAACGGATTACAAATTGAACAAAGCAAACACAAATGCAAAGACAATGAACAAAAACAAAAATTGCACAAAGTAAAATACTATAGGTATTATTTTCAAACAAATCCCAATAAGAAACCCAAAAAGAACAAAAACAAAGACATATTATAATTATGGTGTTTGTTGTAGATCGAGTAACAAAGTAAAGAAATATATTGATATAAAATAAGAAGAAAATTTAAAATATACAGCTGCAAAACATAATTCTAGGGAAAAATCACACCTACAGTATACAATGGTAGTAAAATAAAATAAAATAATATTCCTACCCTTAAGAAAACCCACCAAATAGCAATAAACACAACTCCACAAACCCGTGATATGTGTCTTAATACTATCTAGTTTATATATATATATAAAAACACACAAAACCCCCCCAAAAAAACAAAATAAAATTTCAATGTAAACTCAAGGAAATAGACACATCAATATGTAACACAGTCATCCACATCCTGTGGTATGTAATATGAGTACCTTAGAAAACAAAACATTGCGCAAATAAATTCACATAGAATTCGAATACAAATGTAATAGATGTTTTCTGACGGTAGCTAGCCGTAACCGGTATTTTGATGGCCAATATCCTATGGTGCGGGCTATGGGTGCGGGTGATAATACAAATGTCGACCCCCCCCCCCCCCTCTGTGGTACCAAGACCTGCCAGTCATTGAGAGAGAGAGAGAGAGAGCGAGAGCGAGAGAGAAGCACAGTATAAGAACATAAGAACATAAGAACATAAGAAAATGGGAGTCTGCAGAAAGCCGATTGGCCTAAGCAAGGCAGATCCCTGTCCCACACAACCCCAATTACAAAGCCCAATTATAGGCTCAACACTCTAATACCCTGAGGATCATCTTACCAAACCGGTTAGAGATTAACGCAGGTTTACGGGGTCTGCAGAGCGCTGATTGGCCCAACCCGGCTGATCCCCCTTCACACCCAACCCTTCTCGTCCATATGCTTATCCAATTTTTTCTTAAAGCTCCCTATCGTTCTTGATCCCACTATATCACTTGGTAGCCTATTCCACCCATCTACAACTCTGTTACCAAACCAATATTTGCCTATATCTTTTCTGAAACGAAATTTATCTAATTTGAAACCATTGGCACGAGTTCTTTCGCTATCACTGAGCTTTAGTACATTTGTCATGTCCCCTTTGTTAATCCCACTAACCCACTTCAACACCTCTATCATATCCCCTCTAACTCTGCGTCTCTCTAACGAATGTAAACCTAATTTCTTCAACCTTTCTTCATACGGAAAATTTCTAATATTATGGATCATTTTTGTCATTCTACGCTGAATTCTCTCCAATGAATCTATGTCCATTCTGTAATAAGGACACCAAAATTGGACAGCATAATCCATATGGGGTCTCACTAATGACAAGTAAAGTTTTAAGATAACATCAGCAGTTCTGTTACTCACACTCCTAGAGATGAACCCGAGAATCCTGTTTGCCTTATTACGAACGCTTATACACTGTTTTCTAGGCTTCAAATCATTGCTAACAAACACACCTAGATCTTTCTCGCAGTCTGAATTTTCTAATTCTAAATTAGCTAGTTTATATTTAACATTTGTTTGCATCTTCCCTATCTTTAATACCTTGCATTTGTCAATGTTAAACTTCATCTGCCAATTTACTGACCATTCATGTAAGGTATCTAGATCCCTTTGGAGGCACTCTATATCGCTATCTGAATCAATTGATCTCCCCATTTTAGTATCGTCTGCGAATTTACTTATCCTACTAGTTATACCTAAATCTAGGTCATTTATGTATATAAGAAACAACAGGGGACCTAATACCGATCCCTGGGGGACACCACTTTTGACTGCTCCCCACTCTGACTTGGTACCATTTATGCTGACTCTCTGTTTCCTACCAATTAGCCATGACCTAATCCATCCCAACAACGACCCTCCTATTCCATGTGCCTCAACCTTTCTCATCAATCTCTCATGAGGGATTCTGTCGAAAGCTTTACTGAAATCTAAATATATAATATCATATGACTTGTCACTATCTACTGCTTCATATACCTCTGAGAAAAAGCTAAGCAAATTAGTAAGGCAAGAACGTCCCTGAGTGAATCCATGCTGAGAAGAATTTATTAAGTTAAATTTTACTAAGTGGCTTCTAATTTTCCTAGCAATAATGGACTCTAGCAACTTTCCTATGATTGATGTGAGACTAATGGGACGGTAATTGGATGCTATCGATTTATCACCTTTTTTGAAGATCGGAACTACATTTGCAAGCTTCCAAGCTTCTGGAACTAAACCTGTTTCTAATGACTTGTTAAATATAAATGCTAATGGACTACTTAACTCATCTCTGCATTCTTTTAATACTCTAGCATATACCTCGTCAGGACCAGGCGATTTTTGAGGTTTCAGTCTGTCAATTTCCTTAAGCACATCATTTCTACTTATACTAACTGTACTTAACATATTTTCTATACTATCACTATATACCATATTGACTTCTGGAATCTGTGCCAAATTTTCATTAGTGAAAACGGAAAGAAACTGACTATTTAATGTACTGCACATTTCTAAATCATTTTCTGTTATTTCTCCTATTGAAGTTTTTAGGGGGCCTATTACATCTCTAACTTTAGATTTATATAGTTGGTAAAAAGCTTTAGGGTTATTTTTTGAGTCGCTGGCTATCCTTATTTCATAATTTATTTTTGCTTTCCTGATTTCCTTTTTGACCTGTCTTGATAGAGTCTGATAGTATATATGTAAATGATTTTCACCTTTCTTTATTTTTCGATATATTCCTTTCTTTTTTCCTATAAGATCTATTAGCTTATTAGTCATCCATTTTGGTTGGTTCTGCGTCGATCTAAATCTTCTTTTAGGGATATATTTATTTTGAGCATTGTGGAGTGAAGCAATAAACTGGTTATATGTAGGTGGCAAGTTTAACTCTGGCATATCCTGACTTAATTGCTTAACAATAGGGTCCACCCTTAAGTCTCTTCTTAGCCCACCATAATCGGCTTTTCTATATTGGCCTGGATGTTGGCGAGGCTGCAGTGTGAGGCGGGTTCGAACCCCACCCAGCCACACATAGATAGCTACTTAGATAGATAGCTAGATAGATATATAGATAGACACATAGATAGATAGATAAATAGAATATATAGATAAATAGAGATAAAGAGATAGATAGATAGATATTTTATTGACCAAAGCTTACACATACACCCACACATACACACACTTTTCTTTCTCCCACACTTTTTCCCTCTCCCTTTCTATTTATCTTACCCAGCCTCCTCCCTCTCCTTCTCTTTCTCCCTTCCTCCCTCTCCCTCTCCTCCCTACCTTCCTCTGTCTCCTTTCCTTTATATATCACATCTTCCTTCGTTCCTTTTCACACCTTCTTCCTCCCTTTCCTTTTCTCCCTTTCCCCCCTCCTTCCTTCCTCTCCACTCTTGTTTACACCTTCCTCCCTTTCCCTTTCCTTCCTCTCCCTCTCTTCCTCCCTCTCTATACCTTTCTCTCCTCCCCACCTTCCTCCAACTTCCTTCTCTCTTCTCTACCTCTCTCCTCACTCTACCCCCCTCCCCCTCTTTTGCTCTCTACCAGCCCCTACAGCCCCCCCCCCCCCCTTCCCAACACACACACACACACACACGAGAGCTCTCGTCTCACACACGAGGGGTCGGGGGTTCAATCCCCGGCCGGGCGGAGACAAATTGGGCTTGTCTCCTTTCATGTGTTAGCCTCAGTTCACCTAGCTGTAAATAGGTACCTGGAATAAGTGGACGACGTTGTGACGTCCCATCTGGGGTTGGCAAAAATGGTACAAGGCGAGATGGGTATCATATGGTTCACCTAAGCTGATGGCTACCTAAGCCTTCGGGCGAGACGGTACCGTCTATAGTGAGAATGGTACCATACAGATCCACCCTAAGCCTTCGTTTCCGATGTCGCCAATTGGCTAAATACAGACTACACACACATCCACAGCCATTCCAACAGTACATAAAACACTTAACATGCATTTCACGCAATACATTCCCAGTTAAGGAGGCGCGATAATAATGAGCTTAGCTCGCATTGCGTGGATTCCCCTTGACGAACAAGTAACTGAGTAACTGAGTAACTGAGTAACACACTATACGGTCACGGTGGCCGAGCGCGCTTAGTACTCTGTATTGGGAGTGCTAGCCCTGGTGTCGGGGGTTCGATCCCACACGCCGGCAGGGGAGGTTCTCTCAAAAACTTTCCCTGGCCGTGAAGGCAAGGTGTGGAAGGACCGTCTCGGGGGACCCACAAAGTCTCCTGCCCACTTCCTACTCCCTCGGGGTATGTAGGGACCAGGCGCTCGTTAGCAGCCAGGATCAGTCTGTTGATCACTTAGGTTAAGATATAGGTTATGTCTGTGTATTTTCAGGCCCATTGGCTGCCGGCTTGAAATAAACCGATTATTATTATTATTATTATTACTCCATGACTTACAAGCTTACATCACCTCAGAGGGGGCCAGGGGGGTGACATTTTTAGTATCCAATCGTATTGTCAGATCTACAGTAAAGGTGTGACACGAACGCATTTTCCGTCGAGCAAGTTTTTTCTCGTACTATTTTTTAGGCTCTTTCGCATTGGAATCGGAAACTAGATCGCAGGTAGATTATCTGAGGTAGTTTAATTTGATTTAAGAATAAAATTTAAAATAACGTTAGAGACGTACAATGTGATTGCAATGAGTGATATTTGGAAGGTTGAGAGTGGCCACCCTTCTTTGGTGTAGATTTAATGAACGCTAACTTGCAGCAAAAGGAGAAAAGATATAAGGGGAGTTAGAATGTAATAAAATATAAACGAATATAAATAAGCTGTGCAGGATTCCTTATTGTAATTTTTATGTAAATACATTTAAAGAAAGCGGAAGGAAACATGCTTACATTTCTGAAATGTTTGTGGACATACAGTAAAGCCGCTGTCACATGAGCGCTTTTTCCGTCAATTTTCCATGAGCAAGTTTTTCCTCGTATTATTTCGGGACTTTTTCGTACTAGTATCGGCAACTAAACTGAAGGTAGATTATGATAACCGGCTGAATTATGATAAAGTGCTATTTTTTAAGCTTCCAGACCATAATTGCCCGTAAAATTCGCTCGACAAAGCGCTCGTGTGACACCGGCTTAAAGCAAGTAATGGTCGCACTTCTGTAAATGTAAAATGGCTTACCTATGAATGGGAAAATGGTGGGACCTATTATATATATATATATATATATATATTTTTTTTTTTTTTTCTATGTGATTGAGGGAGG
>CM064510.1:11791069-12175670 GCA_032716605.1 Paralithodes platypus | reverse complement strand
AGAGAGTTGTGGTCGTGAGTGGGGTTTGGGGATGGGTGAGTAAGGCTGAAGGTTGAGAGTCTAGTATGAGCGGGTGGTTTGGAGGTTTGGGGTGTGGGGATTTGATAGGGAGATGGTGGGGGGGGGGGGGTCTGGGCAGGCAGGGTTGTGGTTTGAGAGGGGGTTGAATTTAGACTGATTTTAGTTCCGGGAGAGAAATGGATGGGATTTCAAGGAGTGGTTAAAGTTGAGAGGTTGGATTATGTTGTTTGGGGCGAGAGAGAGAGGATTTTGGGGTTTAGCCAAGGGGAAAAAGGTTTTGTGGTTGGATGGGGAGGGGATTGGTATTTCGGCGGGGGGGATCTTTGGGGGGGGGGAATTTGGGGCGGGTGGGGTAACGGTGAAGAGGGGGAGGTTGAAAGTTTAGCTGGGCTCATGATGGTGGGGGACCGACTGGTGAGCAGGTGTTCGGTACGCATGAGGGGGGGGAAATCACTTTGGTGGGGGTCACGCGAGAGGGGGGGATTAACGGCGCGTGTGGGAGGATCAGAGTGGTGGGGTGTGTCGGTGGCAGTGATGGTTTGCTTAGAGGTTATCTGGGGTTGGTGGGTTTGTCTGTCATGAGGGGGTGAGTCAAGTGTGGGGTTTTGAATTTTATAGGGGTTGTGAATTGTGGGGGGGTGGAAGGGAGCTACTGACGGAAAACTGTCACAAGGGAGATTTTGTTGGTGGGAATTGGTGGAGGTTGAAAGTTTAGCTGGGCTCATGATGGTGGGGGACCGACTGGTGAGCAGGTGTTCGGTACGCATGAGGGGGGGGGGAATCACTTTGGTGGGAGTCACGCGTGAGGGGGGGATTAACGGCGCGTGTGGGAGGATCAGAGGGGTGGGGTGTGTCGGTGGCAGTGACGGTTTGTTTAGAGGTTATATGGGATTGGTGGGTTTGTCTGTCATGAGGGGGTGAGTCAAGTGTGGGGTTTTGAAGTTTATTAGGTGTGTGAATTGTGGGGGGGGGTGGAAGGGAGCTACTGACGGAAAACTGTCACACGGGAAATTTTGTTGGTGGGGAAATAGCTGAGCATTGCGGGGGGAAGGGGGGAACATGGTTGGGTCCCTAGGTCGTCACGCGTGAGGGGAGGATTAACGGCGCGTGTGGGAGGGTCAGGGTGGTGAGAGGTGAGCGAGTTAGGAAACGGGATTTGTTGGGGGAAACTGCGGCGGGTTGGTGGGGGAAGAGTTAGGTGTAGAACAGGGGTTATTGGTAGAGGACTGATGTATTGATTTGGGGTTGTTAACAGGACGAATTTTAGGAATCTTCTTGGTGGCAGTCACGGTCTGGTTAGCGGTTATCTGGGGTTGGTGGGTTTGTTTGACATTAACAGGACGAGTTTGGGGAATTTTCTTGGTGGCAGTCTCGGTCTGGTTAGAGGTTATCTGGGACTGGTGAGTTTGTTTGACATGAGAGGGCGAGTCAAGTTTGGGGTTTCGAAAAGTTTTCTAGGGGTGTGAATTGTGTGGGGGTGGAAGGGAGCTACTGACTGAAAACTGTCACAAGCTACCGACGGAAAACTGTCACAAGGGAAATTTTGTTGGTGGGGGGATAGCTGAACATTTCTGGGGTCATGGGGAAAATATGTTGTGGTAGGCCTACATAGGTAGGCATAGCTAGAATACGGGGCTTGTGGGGGGGGCTGCGGAGGGTTGGTGGGGGAAGAGTTCACTGGGGTTGGACTTTCACCGGAAATCATTTTGGAAGGGTGCACGGAGTCTTGGATAGGGGCTGAAGGGTTGGATAGGGGATTCATCGAACTGCGTAGGCATTCTTCTCTGATGGAGAGCATATGTTCTTCGAATAAGCCATACGGGTCGAGATGGGCGGTGATGTGGGGTGGGAGGATGTTTAACAAAGCGGTGAATAAGAGTTAATTTTGTTGGTCGTAATCTTCATAGCTATACGTGGTCCTCACGTATCTGTAGAGTTGTATGAGGGTCACATTTATATCCCCTTCATACTTGATCTCGTCGACTTTTATTATTTTGGGGTCGACGGGGGAACCCAAAAGTGGATCTAAAGTCCGGATCACGAAGGATCGAAACTGGTTCCAGGTACTCTCTGGCGTATTCTGTGTCACCATTTGGTGAATAAATTCTTTAAAGGTAGGCTTATCAACAAGTTGGGAAACGGCTTCTCCCAACTGTATAATATGCAAAATTGCCATGGCGATTTTTTCGCGGTCATTATGAAGTACCACATCGTACACTGGCTTTATTATGTCTATGTAACTGGTGATATCATATGTGTTTACATCATACTTGGGAATGTGTGCGAGTGGCTGAAGATTTCGCGATGTTGCCATGCTTCTACTGTTCCAAACTTGCAGTGTAATGCAACCTTTTATCCGAATCAAGAACCACCGCTGCCGCCAATGTTATGCCCTGTTTTTCTACAGGTTTAACTTGGGTAATGTGAGTTCTAAATTGACTGGGTATATAAGGCTGCATGCACAATACAAGATATGAGGAATAGAGAACACAAAGAAACACATGGTAGCAAGTTACATGATCACGTTTATTGATATACCACTGCAGAATACTTGTGTAAGACAATATAATAGAATTGCACAACACTAGCATAAGTGGATCTGGATGGAACCTAGTCTCCCACTTCCAACGTTCAGGTATTAATCTTCTGATCACTGGCTTTGATTTCACAGGTTTATATACCGAAGACCATCAATGTTACTTATGGATTCATATTCACTGTTAGATTTATTACTGGTAGCTCTGGTGCACAAGTAGTAGTTCACAGACTAGATTAGACACGTATTTTAGAGCACGGGAATTCTAGTAACCTCAGGGGGTACTGATCTAACTTTTATATCCTTGTCTCAGAAATACATAGAACGCAAATCAGTGGGCGAACGTTAGATATCACTAGAGTTTTAATATCTGAATAAGGTAATTACGAGAGTCAAGGTCGCCTGTTAATTAAAGAGCACTGATCGCTTAGTACGTCCCAAATGGAATGGTTAAGTATGAATTACACTGGGCAAGGTCTTAGCCACTTCGTAGAAATATTAATTAGTGAATCTAAAACAGCACAGTAATATGTAGTACTGCTAAAGGGAATCTTGGGTAGTATCTGATGGGTCTGGTCCTGGTTATCTTGCGTCCATGATGTTGGGGGCTAACGACTGGTTCCGCGGCCGTCCAGGGGGGCCATATGTGTGAAGTTCTTCAATACGTGGGCAGGTCCTTCTATCCAAATCTGCCACGGAGTCTGCCGGCTCTGGGATCTCACTCCGGAACAACACAAGGGCAGAGCTAGAAATTAACTGCAGGGTAGTGACCCCTGGTTGGTGTCTAGCTTTCAACTGATTTGACTGGGGGCGGGAGTTAGATTTATAGGATCGGTTCTGGACCCTGTAGACAGTAGGGATCTCGAGTCTTATGGACTTAATTGAGCTCTCAATAGATATGGGGACTAGGTAAGAGATGGTATTTACTGTTGTGGCACAGGGCGATAGGAAGCCTTTATATTTTCATATAACTGAGCCTTAGTAAGAGGTACTATTTTGGCTATACTGGACGTATTTAGGGGAGAGAGACTGGATCTACTTTGCGAGGAGGATGGGGACAGCTGTGATAGGAGCGTCTCTCTAGATTGTTCAATCTTCATTCTATGGTATAGCTGAGGTGCTAATTTAGTGATCAGAGCATGCAAGAAAGGTAAATGGTTTATTGTGAGGTAATAGAGGTTAGTAAAGGTGTTAGTCATTCATGGTTAGTTCATTGATAGGAAGAATTCCTGTGCTACCTGGCAATGACTCGAAAGTCAAAACAGGGGCCAGGTATACCTCCGCGGGGGTGGGGGTCTCCCTCCTCGGGTGGGCTACAAGGGGGAGCTGGGCGCCCTCTCTCTGATATAGTCGTCCGGCGGCTGTGGCTAGGGGCTTGCCATATCACCAGTGTTTGTAATAACCCTCTGTGTATGAGACACATGAGTCTGGCAGTACTTTGATTTTGTAATTATTCATGTGATTAGGTCATTAGATATCTCCTCTTTACCTTTTTTACTTGGTAATCATTCATATTATGTATCATATGTTTTGTGCTGAGCTCAGAACCCTGTTTTGCTACATTTCTAAATAACCATTTATCTCCGTTACAATATATTTTTGGTAAAAATAGAATAGAAATATGTGTATTATATATTTTGATCAATGTGGTCGTCATACTCTGGCAGTGTTGTTTTAAAACACCCTGTATATATATATATATATTGAATAGGCTACTAATTTAGTATATATACAGTACTGTATATTGATGAAAATATCAGGCTATAGTAAAAAATAATCAAACCAATATCCACTTACAGGGAGGATAAGATATAAGATATTTATCATTAATCAAAGGCAATTATTAACAAATACAGTACTGTACATGCATGGATATATCGGATCATAATAAGGGAACAATAACAAATGCTCTTAACCCTCCAAGTACCAGCGACATTTATATTCTAGCTATAGTTAAACGATATTATGCAGCTTAGGAAGGATGTGGTAGTTAAAAGGGTTGGTTAAGATAGTTTGAAACCATATTATTGCTAGAGGTCCTTCCTATTCTGAATACTAACCTCTAATTGTTGCCAGAATATGATGAAAAGGACGTCCTTGGTACTGGATGGGTTACTTAACGTATCAAATCAGTACAGTATAAGGAAACAAAGACAATTCCCCTATAGCAAAAACAGTATATACATAATAATATCGGATCAGAAATATAATGAAACCAAACAAAAGACGGAGAATGAGATAGGAAGTAATGAAGTGATAAGCCATATCCTGTAATCCAAGAGTAACATATGTTACGTAAGACTGTTAGGAGTAGTCAAATGTATTCATAGGGTTAACTCCAGACAGGAGTATTAGGACGTTTTGAGTTACGATCCTATATTTATGATAAGGGTTAACCTCTTACTCGATGTAGGTAGACTTAAGGTGTCTCCTATGAGCAATAGGTTACTGAAGGTTGTATAAGTTGTAGTGTAGAGGCTGAGTTCTCTGCTTGTAGATTAATTGATTTAATAGATAGGTATAAAAGCTGCCACCACCGATTACCATATACCTATTATATATTGATAGATATAGGTAAAGGGAATATAATTAAAGATCTCTGATCCAAAACCACTTTGATATATTTAAGTAACAATCTGAAAGATATACAGAAGTACTATAAAGTAATATAAGAGTAAACCCTAACTCAAGAGGGTATCTCTGGGTATATGTTATCACCCTGGATGTTCGATTCTATCTGCCTGCTCTCCCTATCTCTCACCTTCTCACCACCTCTAAACCACACCTATAATAATTCACCTCCCGGTTACAAGATGGCTACCCGTGGTTACAAGATGGCGTTGGAGAAAGTACAGGGAGTGTCATTTCAGCAGAATGTGTGTGACAGGATCTGACCAGACAATACGTCATAGGGGTGAATGATCTTCTGACCTCTGTAATGTACAGTCCCCCATATAAATCTAGATACTGTAACTAAAACACCTTAAAATTATATGATAGATGGTTATAATGATTTCATAATAAATTGTATAATCTTGAGATGTAATACATATTAAAACCAAAACGAAACAAAACAACAAACATCATGAACAATACATAAATGGAAATGTTAAATCAAAACAAATGAAACAAAACTATATCCTATAGAAGTGTCAGACCATAATTATCAAAAGAACAAAAAATATATATAAATACAATAAATAAATATATAAATACAATCATAACAAATACAAAACAAAGAAGATGAAATAAGAGTAACGAAGGGATAGGATGTTGTTACGTCCTGGGATATATAAACACTGGGATCTTTCTATTGGACTAGATATGCGGCAACAAGCAACAACGGAAAACGCTAGATCCAACCCTTATCTATAAACCCAGGCAACAAACCACCCTAAACCGTCAAGAGTCCTGCCTGGACAACGAGGTATCCTATGACTCGGTTACAGGGTGCACGCACTATAGACTGCTGATAGTCAAGCAGGCTATATAAAAGATCACACAATTAAGTTGACTTAAAGCTTCAAGGAAAAGATAGATAACGGAATTAAATTGCAGAAACAATTTAATAACAAACTAGAAGAAAGCACATTTAACGTTACGTTAATTAATACAACTAATCACCCCTGCGTGAAAGAAGGTGAAACCAAACAGTCCTCAAAACATCGTACCGGTAGACAAGATGCGGGTTTCTAAACTGTATGCGGCTACTGTAGGATCTGATGCTTAGCAAAGAAAGTACGTTACGGATTTAGAGAACTCTTAACTCATAAGCAGGAATAAATACTAGTGATAGGACATACAGTGTATAATGGCATAGGTATAATTAAATAAAGGCAGCAACTCGCAACATAACCACATACAGGTGTGCTTCTCACTCTTAGTCAGGCAAGCCTGCTCGGACAGAGACTCTAAGCCACACCCTGACTCACAATGCTCACAAAACGGTAAATTGTGGCACAATAACAAGCATACAGAGATAATAAACCCCTAGCTGTTAATCTGCCAGGTGGCAGAGGTCTAGCCGGAAGGATATAGGCTTCGGATACCCGGGCTGAGCCACCTGCTCTAGCCTAGGGACGTTCCCAGGTCTGTGCACCAAATTACTCTAATTGAAAGGGTGCTCTCTTGAGAGACTCAGATCGCAAGTATCTGACTCTCTCCTGGCGACCCTAAAACAAAAGCAAGACGTGCTAGCGCAGTGCTGAGTGGACTAGGCAAGGGCCCTCACACAACACAACGCTAGACACACAGGGACACAGACAAGAAAATGCCCCCAGACTCCCACGGGTATCCTAGTAAAGTCGTGCGGGTCCACGGGACTCGCACCAGCAGACTTTACTTAAAGGATCGCAAAAAGCCTCCCCTCCGGTCTAGCCCCTGCTAACCTGACACAAGAACACACTAGCAAGCATGAAACCACCAAATATGAGACAACAAAAAAGCTTCCTAGGTCTCATTAACAATTACATCCCTGCATAAGGCCCAAAATCCTATCTAGTTATCTGAGAGCTCGTCGTTAATACAAGATATAAGGTCTATCAAGGGGATGGGATAATTAAATAGATTGGTGAAGTAGTGGAAAGAAGGTATACAAAGTAAGAGAGAATGTTTCTAAGTGGGGTTGAGAGGGATAGATATCAAGGGGGTCCGAAGGGTACGACAATGAGGTGAGCTCTGAGTCTTTGATCTGTCTGGACCCCCCCCCCCCCCCTAGGCATGCAGAATACATCCCAGGCTTGGCAACACTCAACACAGTTGCCTGGTCAAAATCCTCTACCCCGTGCGTGAGTCGAAACTAAGCCTAACGTTGCAATCAAATGCATGTGGCAGCGCTTCAGGCTCGTCCCAAGCTGGTCTCTCTGCGCGAAGCAACGTCCCAAGCCGGTCTCTCTCTCCCGCTCGTCTCTTCCCGCTCTCACTAGACTTACATCTTATATATTATAATAAAAAAAAAAATATTATACTAAAAAAAAAAAAAAAGATAAATGAACACAAATATATGGAGCACAAATTAACCACTACCCCCTTTATGGTATTTGGGCAGTGTGATGGGTAAAGGTGGAGTTTGGAGAATGGGGAGGGTTCCAGAGAGAGTCGAAACTGTCTATTGTCCTTCAACTGCTCCTTTTCTTCAATTCTCTTTGTCTCTTCTTCTTCTCTCTTTGTCTCTTTTCCTCCTTTCTCTTCCTCTTCTTACTTTGTCTTTTGTCCTCTTCTTCTTCCTCTCTTTGTCTCTTTTCCTATTCTTCTTATCTCTTTATATCTTGTGCTCTTCTTCCTCTCTTTGTCTCATCTCTGTCTCTTTTCCTATTCTTCTTATCTTTACTCTTCTTCCTCTCTTTGTCTCTTCTCTTTGTCTTTTCCTATTCTTCTTATCTTTATATCTTCCTCTCTTTGTCTTTTCCCATTCTTCTCTTTATATCTTGTTCTTCTTTTCTTCTTCCTCTCTATGTCTCTCTTTGTCTCTTATTCTTCTCTTTTTCTTATCTCTTTGTGTCTTCTTCTCTCTTTGTCTCTTCTCCTTCTCTTCATCTCTCTTTGTCTCTTATTCTTCTCTTTTTCTTATCTCTTTGTGTCTTCATCTCTCTTTGTCTCTTCTCCTTCTCTTCATCTTATCTCTTTGTCTCTTCTCCTTCTCTTCTTCATCTTTCTTTGTCTCTTATTCTTCTCTTTTTCTTATCTCTTTGTGTCTTCTTCATATCTCTTTGTCTCTGTCTCTTCTCCTTCTTCATCTCTCTCTGTCTCTTCTCCTTCTCTTCTTCATCTCTCTTTGTCTCTTCTCCTTCTCTTCATCTTATCTCTTTGTCTCTTCTCCTTCTCTTCTTCATCTCTCTCTGTCTCTTCTCCTTCTCTTCTTCTTCATCTCTTTTTGTCTCTTCTCTTCTTCATCTCTCTCTGTCTCTTCTCCTTCTCTTCATCTTATCTCTTTGTCTCTTCTTCATCTCTCTTTGTCTCTTCTCCTTCTCTCTTTGTCTCTTCTTCTTTTCTCTTGACCTCTCGTCCATAACTATCTGTACTGTACATGCTCTCTCATCCAAGGGCTTCCCACCGCACGTGTTGTCCCCTCTTCTGTAATCTGACTTTCCTAGAAGGCCCATTTAGGGGAGATTGACCGTTTGTTTGGTCTATTAATTAATTTACTCTTATATTTTTTTAGTTTCCTCCCTAGACCTCCATCAAGCTTAGAAAAACACCCCCTAGACCCTCCTTTAATATAAATTTGTACATTTTTCGGTAGAAAAATGTCCCGGCCGAAGGCCGATTCCAATTAAAATTGCAGGCTCGCTATCGCTCGCCAGGATATAATCGATACCTAAATGGCACGAAAGGTCTAAAAATTGACAACGAAATGGGGCGAAAGGTGTTAAAATCGCCAAACTAATGGGCCGACCGTCTTATAATCTCAAAACTAGAGGGCTAAACATTAGGGAGAAGGGGGTCCAGAAAAACGGTCTTCCTCCCCTTAAACGGGGGGTGGGGTAATTTAATTATTACTGTTACGTCCTGGGATATATAAACACTGGGATCTTTCTATTGGACTAGGTATGCGGCAACAAGCAACAACGGAAAACGCTAGATCCAACCCTTATCTATAAACCCAGGCAACAAACCACCCTAAACCGTCAAGAGTCCTCCCTGGACAACGAGGTATCCTATGACTCGGTTACAGGGTGCACGCACTATAGACTGCTGATAGTCAAGCAGGCTATATAAAAGATCACACAATTAAGTTGACTTAAAGCTTCAAGGAAAAGATAGATAACGGAATTAAATTGCAGAAACAATTTAATAACAAACTAGAAGAAAGTACATTTAACGTTACGTTAATTAATACAACTAATCACCCCTGCGTGAAAGAAGGTGAAAGCAAACAGTCCTCAAAACATCGTACCGGTAGACAAGATGCGGGTTTCTAAACTGCATGCGGCTACTGTAGGATCTGATGCTTAGCAAAGAAAGTACGTTACGGATTTAGAGAACTCTTAACTCATAAGCAGGAATAAATACTAGTGATAGGACCTACAGTGTATAATGGCATAGGTATAATTAAATAAAGGCAGCAACTCGCAACATAACCACATACAGGTGTGCTTCTCACTCTTAGTCAGGCAAGCCTGCTCGGACAGAGTCTCTAAGCCACACCCTGACTCACAATGCTCACAAAAACGGTAAACTGTGGCACAATAATAAGCATACAGAGATGATAAACCCCTAGCTGTTAATCTGCCAGGTGGCAGAGGTCTAGCCGGAAGGATATAGGCTTCGGATACCCGGGTTGAGCCACCTGCTCTAGCCTAGGGACGTTCCCAAGTCTGTGCACCAAATTACTCTAATTGAAAGGGTGCTCTCTTGAGAGACTCAGATCGCAAGTATCTGACTCTCTCCTGGCGACCCTAAAACAAAAGCAAGACGTGCTAGCGCAGTGCTGAGTGGACTAGGCAAGGGCCCTCACACAACACAACACTAGACACACAGGGACACAGACAAGAAAATGCCCCCAGACTCCCACGGGTATCCTAGTAAAGTCGTGCGGGTCCACAGGACTCGCACCAGCAGACTTTACTTAAAGGATCGCAAAAAGCCTCCCCTCCGGTCTAGCCCCTGCTAACCTGACACAAGAACACACTAGCAAGCATGAAACCACCAAATATGAGACAACAAAAAAGCTTCCTAGGTCTCATTAACAATTACGTCTCTGCATAAGGCCCAAAATCCTATCTAATTATTTGAGAGCTCGTCGTTAATACAATAATAGATATAAGGTCTATCAAGGGGATGGGATAATTAAATAGATTGGTGAAGTAGTGGAAGGAAGGTATACAAAGTAAGAGAGAAAGTTTCTAAGTGGGGTTGAGAGGGATAGATATCAAGGGGGTCCGAAGGGTACGACAGTGAGGTGAGCTCTGGGTCTTGCTTCTGTCTGGACCCCCCCACTAGGCATGCAGAATACATCCCAGGCTTGGCAACACTCAACACAGTTGCCGGGTCAAAATCGTCTACCCCGTGCGTGAGTCGAAACTAAGCCTAATGTTGCAACCAAATGCATATGGCAACGCTTCAGGCTCGCCCCAAGCTAGACTCTCCGCACGAAGCAACGTTCCCCAGCCGGTCTCTCTCTCCCGCTCGTCTCCTCCCACTCTCACTAGACTTACATCTTATATATTATAATGAAACAATCAACTATCGAGAATAAAATATACTAAGATGCATTGGTTAAGAATAAGGGCAGCTACAAGCTGTGAAACAACATAAGAATATCCCAGACATTAGTTACATTGTCGTAGGATATATACTAAGGAAAAGCCGGCCGGCTGGCTGCCACCAGCCGGTTTCTAAACGGCTGGGCAGCCGACGCGCGCGCATGCCCGCACGTGGTTACTATGCAGTAGCGTCACACCTCCCCCAAGATATAAGACCCTTGACTAAGTTCTTCATATCTAACAGAAAGCTTCTCATATTACCACACACTGTTGCGACACAAGGCACTATATATAAAAAAAATAAAGACTGTTGCGCTCCACCGAGCAAGTTCAACTAACTTAGCGACAATAAGCGAAAACATTCAACTTAGATACTGCTACAACATCTTATACAAAATTCTACACGTTATAAAAATAAAGAGTTTTTATAAGGTTTTTGCTTTTTTTTTTTTTTTTTTTTTCCGGCTGAACTACAGTGACAGCCTATTTTCCTCCACACTCAACCCTCAATCCTGTGGCAGTCTAACCAACATCATCCACCCTTGATAGACAATCCGCTATCACGTTATGAGAACCGGCAATATGGCGTATGTCCAGATTATACTCCTGAAGCATGAGTGACCACCTGGTCAGCCTCATATTCCGGTTGTGAAACTGATTCAAGAATTTCAGAGGGTGATGATCGGTATAAACCACTACGACTGGTCCGAAAGCAGGAACATATACATCCAAGTGCCTGAGCGCCAGCACTATCGCCAGGAGTTCTTTTTCAATTACAGAGTAATTCCTTTGTGCACTATTGAATTTTTTACTGTAAAAACTCACTGGATGTTCGATACCTTCATCATCTGTCTGTAACAAGACAGCCCCAGCCCCTACGCCACTGGCATCAGTCGCCAGCTGAAAAGGTCTGCTGAAGTCCGGGGCCCTGAGTATGGGGTGGGTACATAACAGGTGTTTCACCAAGGAAAATGCCTCTGCACACTCAGGAGACCACCGGAACTTCTTGTCCTTAGATAATAAGTCAGTTAAAGGTGCAAGTACAGTCGAATAGCCTTTGATGAAGCGACGATAATAGCCTATCATACCTAGAAACCGCATGAGTTGTTTCTTAGTCGTAGGCTGGGGAAACTGATCGATGGCTTTGATCTTTGTCTGTGGAGGGCACACCTGACCCATCCCCACCTCGAACCCCAGGTACAAAACTGTGGCTTTGACAAAATTGCACTTACCCAGGTTTACCACCAAACCTGCTTCATTCAGTTTATTAAAAAGCTGTCCGATGTGAGCACAGTGACTGTTAAAATCATCGTCGTATATTATGACATCATCTAGGTACACCGTACAGTTGGGAATGTCGGCTACAATGTCGTTCATTAATTTCTGAAACGTTGCAGGGGCATTTTTCAGCCCGTATGACATAACATGGCAACGATATGTGGCACCGTCCACCACAAACCCACACACCTCTCGCGCTCGCTCAGACAAGGGCACTTGCCAATAACCCTTAACAAGGTCTATCTTAGTGAGGAACTTGGCTTTTCCTATCTTATCCACACTGTCGTCCACGCGAGTGAGAGGGTAGGCATTTGTGGGGGTTAAACCATTCAACCTGCGGAAATCTATACAGAACCGCACCTTGCCATCTGGTTTGGGCTGCAGTGTGACGGGGGAAGTCCACCTTACTGCACCCTCAGAAATCAGCCCACGTTTCAGCATATAATCCAGCTCTTCCCTAAGTGCTGGTAATTTAATAGAGGGAACACGGTATGGCACTGATTTAAAGGGCGGGTGGTCCCAAACATCGACATCGTGCACCGCTTGAGTAGTGAGGCCAGGATGCTCCGCGAAAACAGATGGGTTTGAATCAAACAAGGGCTGCACAGCTACACGCTGTTGCTCAGGCAGGTGCGCAATATCAACTCGTGAGCCACTTGTCTAGAATTCCCCGCCCACTGATCCGCAGAAACATGACAATCCCAATTATCCTCCCCCGCAGCTTGACTGTCCCTTCCTCCTTCTCCACCACGATCGCTGCAGATCAACACCGGGACAGTGAGAGGCTCGGAGGGGCGCCTCACATACTCTTTCATCAGATTTACATGGCAAAGTTGGTTCTTTTTCTTACGATCAGGAGTAGCTACTAAATAGTCGAGATCAGAAACCTTCCTTACAACCCGATACGGACCAGAATACTTGGCAGACAAGGGGTGTCCCACCAGAGGCAGTAGTATCAGTACCTCCTGATCTACTTCAAACTCCCTCAGCTTCACCTTCTGGTCGTATCTGTCCTTCATCTGCGCTTGTGAACTCTTAAGGTTCCGACCTGCTACCTCCAAGCTCTTTAGCATTCTCTCACGGCTTTCAACTACATACTTTAGAAGCGAGCATGGCTTTGTGACTCCCTCCCAGATCTCCTTGACTATGTGGAGGGGCCCCCTGACCCTGTGTCCAAAAACCAACTCGTTCGGGCTAAATCCCAAGCTCTCCCCAGGTACTTCTCTCGCAGCAAATAAAACGTATGGGAGACCTAGATCCCAGTCCTTCCCATTTTCCATGCAATAACACCGCAACATACTCTTGAGAGTCGAGTGCCACCTTTCCAAAACTCCCTGACTCTCGGGATGGTAGGCAGATGACACCACAGACACTATCCCATGTTGCTGCATGGTCTGCTTAAACAGGGCAGAAGTAAAATTGGATCCCTGATCAGACTGGATCTCCTGAGGGTAGCCATAACGAGAGAAATAGGCAAGTAGGTTTTTGACAACAGTCTTAGCCATCCCGTTGCGCATGGGGTAAGCACCTGGATACCGTGTTGCTACATCCATTACAGTTAGTAAAAATTTATTGCCGGCACTAGTGGGGGGCAATGGGCCAACCATATCGATAACTACTTTGCTGAAGGGCGGCCCAATGACAGGGATGGGTTGTAACGGGGCTCTCGGGATGACCTTATTGGGTTTCCCAACAACTTGACAAGTGTGACACTGTGACACCCATGACACGACACTCGCCTTTAACCCAGGCCACCAGAAAAGCTTGCTCAGAGCTGCCTCCGTCTTACGTGCCCCCAGGTGCCCTGCCAAAGGCACATCATGAGCTAATCTCAATAAGCTCTCACGGCACACCCTCGGTACTACTAACTGGTCCACTAATCCTGACCCGCCATCCCACTTTTTATTGGGATCCTGATGTCTCCGATACAAGATCCCCTCGGACAAGAAAAAATCACCAGGCTGCACATCCCCATCACTCTCCAGTTCGATAGCACCATTACCACACGCCATGACTTCAGGATCTTCCAGCTGCAAGGAACATATATCAGCAGGTGCGAGATTATCCAAGTTCATCTTAAATAATTTATTTCCACCTCCAATGTCCCGCTGAGCCATCCTTTCCTCACGCTGCGCATAACGATGCTGTCGCAGAGTCTCTTCCTGCCCTGCACCTGCACTAGAGGTGACAGGCCCCGGGGCCTCTCCAGACTCTAACATAGGTGCCAATAATAAGTCACCAAGAAACACTGCCGGCTCAAAACTCTCCAATTGACCAACACTTCCCGTTTTCTTGTGACCTATCCTCCGCGGTTTGATAGACCGAGGTGGTGGCTGCAAGGCTCCGGATGTCTGAGAACGCGTCACAACACACGCCATGGTTTGTACGCAACACTTCTCAACCCACTCCTGTTCCTCCCTACTAACGTCGGCCGCCTTCTCGGCAACGACCAAGGGTGAAACCTTAGAAGCAGGCACCGCAAAGTCGTTGCCGAGGAGGAGGTCGAAGCCCCCAACAGGCAAGTTCTCTACAATTCCCACATCCAGCTCCTTTGCCAGACCACCCACCTCCAGCTCCATCCGCACCAGCGGGTAGGACTTCGTAGCATTGATCCCCTGAACTACCACCACCCGAGCAGCGTTAATCGGTCTACCAGTAAAGTTCCTTAACAAGGTCTGAGAAGCCCCAGTATCACGCAATAGCTTAACTCCTCGCCTTTCGCCAGCCCACCTCACAAAACCATGCCCTCTATGACCCCCAAAGACGTCGCGGACAGGGTTCGAGCCTTCCGGACTCTTGAACACAGGCTGTGTCCCAACCTCTGACGAACTACCCTTGGCAAACTCAGAAGATATAGGCGACACCCCTATGCTGCGGGCCAATGACACAACCTTGTTTGGTGGCTTGTTCGGACAAGCATTTGCAAAGTGACCCTCTTTGTGACATGCAAAGCACTCTTTACTCTTTGGTTTCCCTTGGGAGTGGGAGGTACCATTAGACTTCTTATACGGGATGGTATTTGGTTTATGTTCAGTTTTATTGTCAGTGCTAGATGGTTTTGTGTATTTATGTGTATCAAAATTCTTGGGAGGGGGAGGGGTACGATCCTTTACACCCGACTCACTCCTAGCTGCTGCTCCGCACCCTCGAATTAATGACAGTCGGAGGTCAGCCATTTCTGCTGCCTCCTGGAGAGTTCTAGGATTTTTTTCCTTTATATTTAATGTTAAGTCCCCGCCTGTGCACTTAAAGAACTGCTCCAAGAGAACCAGCTCACTCAACTTCTCAAAAGTAGCTGCCCTCTCAGAATGCAGCCAATGTCGTAGTGCATCAGACAAGTCCCGGGCGTGTTCTAGGAAGGTACTATCCTTGCCCTTAGTAACACCCCGAAACTTCAAGCGGTAAGTTTCCGGTTGTAACTCATAGGCCCGTAGCACAGCCTTCTTTAGCTCATCATAAACTACACAGGACTCTAAAGGTAGTGCATCATACGCTTTTAGCCCCTTTCCTAGGAGTCTTGATGAAACTAATGCTGCCCACTTTTCCTGAGGCCACTGGTGTTCCTGACACTTCTTCTCAAATCGCATAAAAAACTCAGTCACACATAATTCATCGAACACAGGAACTAGTTTAAGCAGGTGCGACAATGATTGGTCCCGATGTCTGTTACCTCCCCCAATATTTCGCCCTGTTACCTCCACTCGAGATCTCTCCAGCTCCCTGTCAGCCCGATACCTAGTAGACTCTGCCTGCAGTTCAGCCTCTCGTATAGCTGTTCTCTCTGCAGCCTCAGCCTGAGCTCTAGCAGCCTCAGCCTGCACACTAGCCTGTCTCTCGGCAGCCTCAACCTGAGCTCTAGCCTGTCTTTCGGTAGCCTCAACCTGAGCTCTAGCAACCTCAACCTTGGCCATCTCAAGCCGAAACAACAAATCTGGAGTCAACCCTTGAGGAGGGGAAGGTGCATTTAATGGAGAGGGTCCCTGTGATTGAATTCCACGCTGCCATTGACCATCAACTTGGGGGTATGTACTAAATTCAGGCACCCTGACGTTTGATACGGGGGTAGAGTGGAGGGGGGGCTGGGGACCGGGGCCCCCAGTCGCCTCTCCACCCAGGTCTCTCCCTTCTAAACCCAATATCAAAGTCCTCAGCTGATCTTTCCTCATGCCACTTAAACCCTGGTGACCCTGAAGACCTGCCACACACTTTAAGCCATACTTATTCAGCTTCAACACCCTGGCAGCAGTAAGGGGCACCTCTAAAAATCTTCTAGCACCCTCCTCGCTATCGACTAGCCACTCCACAGGTCTTTCTCCCTCCGAGCCCGTATCGTGACCTGACCCATCACTGTGTTCTGATGTATTAGACACGTTTGTGTACTGCAGTAATTATCACGGTTATAGAATGTGCCTTATCTCCTATGCAAGTATGTATATACTAATGTTATTTAAAGTCTTTAATGTGTTATATTGGTTGCTCCAAAAAAACCTCTATGTCCACTGTATTCCTCTAATCATAAGGAATCTCAAAACAAATGACCACTATATTCCTCTGTTCAGTAAATCCTATGCAAGGTCGCCATTTGTTACGTCCTGGGCTATATAAACACTGGGCTCTTTCTATTGGACTAGGTATGCGGCAACAAGCAACAACGGAAAACGCTAGATCCAACCCTTATCTATAAACCCAGGCAACAAACCACCCTAAACCGTCAAGAGTCCTCCCTGGACAACGAGGTATCCTATGACTCGGTTACAGGGAGCACGCACTATAGACTGCTGATAGTCAAGCAGGCTATATAAAAGATCACACAATTAAGTTGACTTAAAGCTTCAAGGAAAAGATAGATAACGGAATTAAATTGCAGAAACAATTTAATAACAAACTAGAAGAAAGCACATTTAACGTTACGTTAATTAATACAACTAATCACCCCTGCGTGAAAGAAGGTGAAAGCAAACAGTCCTCAAAACATCGTACCGGTAGACAAGATGCGGGTTTCTAAACTGCATGCGGCTACTGTAGGATCTGATGCTTAGCAAAGAAAGTACGTTACGGATTTAGAGAACTCTTAACTCATAAGCAGGAATAAATACTAGTGATAGGACCTACAGTGTATAATGGCATAGGTATAATTAAATAAAGGCAGCAACTCGCAACATAACCACATACAGGTGTGCTTCTCACTCTTAGTCAGGCAAGCCTGCTCGGACAGAGTCTCTAAGCCACACCCTGACTCACAATGCTCACAAAAACGGTAAACTGTGGCACAATAACAAGCATACAGAGATGATAAACCCCTAGCTGTTAATCTGCCAGGTGGCAGAGGTCTAGCCGGAAGGATATAGGCTTCCGATACCCGGGCTGAGCCACCTGCTCTAGCCTAGGGACGTTCCCAAGTCTGTGCGCCAAATTACTCTAATTGAAAGGGTGCTCTCTTGAGAGACTCAGATCGCAAGTATCTGACTCTCTCCTGGCGACCCTAAAACAAAAGCAAGACGTGCTAGCGCAGTGCTGAGTGGACTAGGCAAGGGCCCTCACACAACACAACACTAGACACACAGGGACACAGACAAGAAAATGCCCCCAGACTCCCACGGGTATCCTAGTAAAGTCGTGCGGGTCCACAGGACTCGCACCAGCAGACTTTACTTAAAGGATCGCAAAAAGCCTCCCCTCCGGTCTAGCCCCTGCTAACCTGACACAAGAACACACTAGCAAGCATGAAACCACCAAATATGAGACAACAAAAAAGCTTCCTAGGTCTCATTAACAATTACGTCTCTGCATAAGGCCCAAAATCCTATCTAATTATCTGAGAGCTCGTCGTTAATACAATAATAGATATAAGGTCTATCAAGGGGAGGGGATAATTAAATAGATTGGTGAAGTAGTGGAAGGAAGGTATACAAAGTAAGAGAGAAAGTTTCTAAGTGGGGTTGAGAGGGATAGATATCAAGGGGGTCCGAAGGGTACGACAGTGAGGTGAGCTCTGAGTCTTGAATCTGTCTGGACCCCCCCACTAGGCATGCAGAATACATCCCAGGCTTGGCAACACTCAACACAGTTGCCGGGTCAAAATCGTCTACCCCGTGCGTGAGTCGAAACTAAGCCTAACGTTGCAACCAAATGCATATGGCAGCGCTTCAGGCTCGTCCCAAGCTAGACTCTCCGCGCGAAGCAACGTCCCCCAGCCGGTCTCTCTCTCCCGCTCGTCTCCTCCCACTCTCACTAGACTTACATCTTATATATTATAATGAAACAATCAACTATCGAGAATAAAATATACTAAGATGCGTTGGTTAAGAATAAGGGCAGCTACAAGCTGTGAAACAACATAAGAATATCCCAGACATTAGTTACATTGTCGTAGGATATATACTAAGGAAAAGCCGGCCGGCCGGCTGCCACCAGCCGGTTTCTAAACGGCTGGGCAGCCGACGCGCGCGCATGCCCGCATGTGGCTACTATGCAGAAGCGTCACATTACCTACATCTACACTAAGCTTTCATAAAAACACCACCAAGACCCTCCTTCGAGATAAATGTGTACATTTTTCGGTGAAGTATGTCCCGGCCGAATTACATGTTCCCTCCTGAATTACAGGCTCGCTATCGCTCGCCAGGGAAACATCGACACCTAAATGGCACGAAAGGTCTTAACATTGACAAGGAAATGGGGCGTAATGTCTTAAAATCGGCCAACTAATGGAGTGAAAGTCTTAAAATTTTAAACTATTGTGGCTAAGCATGAGGTAGAAGGGGGTCCAGATAAAATAACTTGAATAATGTTTACATTCATAGCAAACGAGAAAGATCTAATTTATGTAACCAACCGTAGGCTACATGAAGGACTTCCCACCGTCTCAGCTCCATTTCTTAGAAGGCCTATACTTAAGAGGAGGTTTTTAGTTGATTCCCTAGACTTCCATCAAGCTTAAAATTACTCCCCCTTGACCCCCTTTCAAGATAAATTTGTACATTTTTCGGTAGAAAATGTGCCGGCCGAAGGCCGGTTCCCCTTAAATTACAGGCTCGCTATCGCTCGCCAGGAAAAAATCGACACCTAAATGGCACGAATGATCTTAAAAGTGACAGAAGTGGGCGAGGGTTCTTAAAATAGCCAAAGTAATGGGGCAAACGTCTTTAAATCTCACAAGCAATGGGGCTAAACATGAGGGAGAAAGAGGTTCAGAAAAAAATCCTCCAGGTGGAAATCTCCCCTTAACATTAGCCGATCCTTCTGTATGTCTTAGAGTTGTTTTATTATTATTGGTTTGATATTGGTAGTTTAAGATGTTGTTTTTATTATATATTTATTCTTATTTGGTTTAACAGTTTATTAGTTTACTCTGGCTATTGTTAGATGATCTTATACAGTCGATTGTACATACACACACACACACACACTATCCAGCATACACGGTCACAAACTAACACACACACACACACACACACACACTATCCAGCATACCCGGTCACAAACTAACACACACATACAAACATATTATCTCCAGCATACACACACACACACACACACTATCCAGCATACACGGTCACAAACTAACACACACATACAAACATATTATCTCCAGCATACACACACACACACACACACACTATCCAGCATACACCGTCACAAACTAACACACACATACAAACATATTATCTCCAGCATATACACACACACACACACACTTGCTCACAAACTAACACACACACTCACACTCTCTCTTTCTTTCTCTCTCTCACACCCACACACACCATTTAACCAATTTCGAACAATGTGTTTTTAGTTTACCCGCTAGACTTGGAAAAACGCCTCTCCAAACCCCCTTCAAACTAAAAAAACGTCACCCAGACCCACTTCAAGCTAAATGTGTACATTTTTCGGTAGAAAAATGACCTGGCCAAAGGCCGGTTTCTCCCAAATTGCGGGCTCGCTTTCGCTCGCCCAGGAAAATCGACACCTTATTGGGTTGAAGCATCATATAATTGCCAAACTAATGCGATGAAACGTCTTAAAATCTCCAAGCTAATGGAGTAAATCAGGGAGGCTCCAAATTGGCCCGCCCTGCAACTAATAGGGTTAAGGGGGGTGACCTGTTTTTGTTCTGTCCTTTTTTATATTTCTCTGGCTCGTACCCATTTGGCCCCATTCAGCCTACTGTTTTAAGACGTTTATCCCCATCCAGGTGACAATTTTTTACTGGTGAGCGGTAGCGAGCCAGCATATTTTTTATTTTTGTTTGACAGCAGGCTAAATTTGTACATTTTTCAATAGAAAAATTTAGCCGGATTTCTTCATATAATGCTGGCTCGCTATCGCTCGCCAGGAAGAAATCGACACCTAGATGGGGATAAACGTCTTAAAATAGTTTGCTGAATGGGGCCGAATGGATACAAGCCAGAGAAAGAGAGAAAAGGACAGAAATAACAAAAAACAGGTACAAAGGAGTACAAAGGAAATCAAGCAACAACAGATCTAGTGACCCTTCTAGGCTGCTTGTCCTCCAAAACACTGAGGATCAAGTGTCCAAACAGTGGTTTAGAGTGGGTAAGGGAACATTAGAAAGGGAACTACTGCCCTGGAACTAATGTCCGTGGCAGGATTAGGAAGTTAGTAGGGGACAGATGGGTTAGTAACTGAGGGGGGGATAAAATAAAGTTATTCATTTACAAACGCAGTCAGTCGCAGGTTTGATGCGAGATATTTGTCTAAGCGGAGTTTAAATGAATCAACGGTGCTGCAGTCTATAACGTCTCGTCTCGGGGAAGCCCATTCCACAAGTTGACAACTTGATTGAAGAAGAAATTCTTAGATTCGTGTGAGTTAAAAGATTTACCTGGCTTGTATACATTCGGTCCCATCCAGTAAACTGTTTTAAGACCTTTATCCCCATCCAGGTGTCGATTTCTTCCTGGCGAGCGATAGCGAGCCAAATGTATGGGGAAATCAGGCTTCGATGGAGAAATTTTTCTATCGAAAAATTTACAAATTTAGCTTACTGTCAAATCAAAACTATATATATGCTGGCTCGCTACCTCTCGCCAGAAAAATATTGACACTTGAATGGGGGTAAACGTCTTAAAACAGTAGGCTGAATGGGGCCGAATATATACAAGCCAAAGAGAGAGGGAGAGAAAGAGAAAAAAAGCGAGGTGGGTTCCCTTAATAAAAACACATAATTCCTTATAATGTAAGAAGGAAAGAGTAAAAGCTAAATAATAAACCTAAATTAATCTACAAATGCCCAAAAGAGGATATACGTGTTATCAAAATAGAATATAACTATTCACACACATACGATAATCGTGATGGGAAACCACGCATTCCAACCGTCTTGAAGGACACACGGTGCTTGATTTTTTTTTATACTGTATATATTCAGTGCCTGCCTGACCTTTGCTGAGTGAGGACCTGTCCCTAGTGACTCCCAGTGAATATCTTTGCCCATAGTGTGGTAATAGTATTAACGCTTTCTTAAAATGGCTGGTGTTGACGAGATTGCTACCTCCTCTCATATTATCCAGCTTTGTCTTGCTTTGCAAGAAAGGATGGAGAATGTGGAGAGAGAGGTGCAGTCTCTCAAAGACGAGAATTTGGCCTTAAAGCTGACTTTGGCTGACAAGAAAAGTGAGGATAGTGGTATCAATTGTCGGCTGGAAAAATACTGTAATGCAAATGCAATACCATTCCTTGATAACTGGACCCGTTTCTATGGTAAAAATCAGTTGTACGCACAGGACGGGGTTCATCTTTCTCGGCTAGGGGTGGCAAATTTAGCTAGGTCAATAGATAGGGTTGTCGCGGGGTTTCGCTGAAAATAAAGCCTGTGAATATGAGTAAGAATAATTGTCTAGATAGGGTAAATTGCCGTACTGGTACATCAGATAGGAATAGAAAATATCAGTCACAGGATTTTAATTGTACTGCTAGTAGAAATATTAAAGGTGTAACAGAAGATGGGAATTCAGTTAGAAATAAAGGTAAATCCGATACCAGTAAAATAAATTCATTGCGATTATATTATACAAACTGTAGGAGTTTATGTAACAAAATGGATGAACTTAGAGCACTTGTTAGCAACGAAAATATAGACATTATAGCACTGACTGAAACATGGATTAATACAGAATCAAGACATTTTTTAGCAGAATTCCATATACCAGGATATAGTTTGTTTAAACGCGACCGAACAAGTAGGAGGGGCGGCGGAATAGCAGTGTTTGTCAGGAGTTCTTTAAAAAGATGTATTAAATCAGGTATTAGACTAAATACTGATAACGAAAGTGTTTGGGTTGAGGTTAGCGAAGGTAGTGAGACCATAATTATTGGAGTTATTTATAGACCACCAAATATGAGTAGAAACGAAGGTACAGCTTTATGGCAGGAAGTGAAAATAGCATCAAGGTTTAGCAATGTGTGTATTATGGGGGATTTTAATTTTCCGAATATTGATTGGCAGCATCAAATCGGCGACTCAGATTCAAAAGAGTTTATTGAGGCGGTACAGGATAGTTTTTTATTTCAATTCATAGACTCGCCTACTAGAGGTAATAATATCCTCGATTTAGTTCTCAGTAATAATGAACAAATGATAAATAATGTAGAGATAGGAGACCAACTAGGAAATAGTGATCATAAATCAATTTATTTTAACATACAATGGACAGGAAAGGCTAAAGAGAATACGACACTTATCCCAGATTTCAGAAAAGCCAATTATGGTGGTTTAAGACGAGCCTTAAGAGTCGATCCTATGGTTAAACTATTAAGTGGACCCAGGTGCGCTAACGAACATACTCTCTCTCAGATACCTGTCTTAACTCAGGATAATTTGACAGCTACATATAATAATTTTATTTCTTCACTCCACAATGCGCAAAATAAATATATCCCCAAAAGAAAATTTAGATCAACACAGAACCAACCCAAATGGATGAATAATAGACTATTAGACCTTCTAGGAAAAAAGAGAGGAATATATCGAAAAATAAAGAAAGGCGAAATTCACCTACTTGCTTACTATCAGAATCTATCAAGAGAGGTTAAAAAATGTATAAGGACAGACAAAAGAAATTATGAAATCAGGATAGCCAATGACTCAAAAAATAACCCTAAGGCTTTTTACCAGCTATATAAATCTAAAGTTAGAGATAAAATAGGCCCCCTTAAAACTTCGATAGGAGAAATGACAGAAAATGATTTAGAAATGTGCAGTACATTAAATAGTCAGTTTCTATCCGTTTTCACTAATGAAAATTTGGCACAGATTCCAGAAGTCCGTAAGGTATATAGCGATAGTATAGAAAATAGGTTAAGTACGGTTACTATAAGTAGAAATGATGTGCTTAAGGAAATTGACAGACTGAAACCTCAGAAATCGCCTGGTCCCGATGAGGTATATGCCAGAGTATTAAAAGAATGCAGAGATGAGTTAAGTTACCCATTAACATTTCTTTTTAACAATTCATTAGAAACAGGTATAGTTCCAGAAGCTTGGAAGCTTGCAAATGTAGTTCCGATTTTCAAAAAAGGTGATAAATCAATAGCATCCAATTACCGTCCCATTAGTCTCACTTCAATCATAGGAAAGCTACTAGAGTCAATTATTGCTAGGAAAATGAGAAACCACTTAGAAACATTTAACTTAATCAATTCTTCTCAGCATGGATTCACTCAGGGACGTTCTTGCCTTACTAATTTGCTTAGTTTTTTCTCAGAGGTATATGAAGCAGTAGATAATGACAAGGCATACGATATTATATATTAGATTTCAGTAAAGCTTTCGACAGAGTCCCTCATGAGAGATTGATGAGAAGGGTTGAGGCACATGGAATAGGTGGGGCGTTGTTGGGATGGATTAGGTCATGGCTAATTGGTAGGAAACAGAGAGTCAGCATAAATGGTACCAAGTCAGAGTGGGGAGCAGTCAAATGTGGTGTCCCCCAGGGATCGGTATTAGGTCCCCTGTTGTTTCTTATATACATAAATGACCTAGATTTAGGTATAACTAGTAGGATAAGTAAATTCGCAGACGATACTAAAATGGGGAGATCAATTGATTCAGATAGCGATATAGAGTGCCTCCAAAGGGATCTAGATACCTTACATGAATGGTCAGTAAATTGGCAGATGAAGTTTAACATTGACAAATGCAAGGTATTAAAGATAGGGAAGATGCAAACAAATGTTAAATATAAACTAGCTAATTTAGAATTAGAAAATTCAGACTGCGAGAAAGATCTAGGTGTGTTTGTTAGCAATGATTTGAAGCCTAAAAAACAGTGTATAGGCGTTCGTAATAAGGCAAACAGGATTCTCGGGTTCATCTCTAGGAGTGTGAGTAACAGAACTGCTGATGTTATCTTAAAACTTTACTTGTCATTAGTGAGACCCCATATGGATTATGCTGTCCAATTTTGGTGTCCTTATTACAGAATGGACATAGATTCATTGGAGAGAGTACAGCGTAGAATGACAAAAATGATCCATAATATTAGAAATCTTCCGTATGAAGAAAGGTTGAAGAAATTAGGTTTACATTCGTTAGAGAGACGCAGAGTTAGAGGGGATATGATAGAGGTGTTCAAGTGGGTTAGTGGGATTAACAAAGGGGACATGACAAATGTACTAAAGCTCAGTGATAGCGAAAGAACTCGTACCAATGGTTTCAAATTAGATAAATTTCGTTTCAGAAAAGATATAGGCAAATATTGGTTTGGTAACAGAGTTGTAGATGGGTGGAATGGACTACCAAGTGCTATAGTGGGATCTAAAACTGTAGGGAGCTTTAAGATAAAATTGGATAAGCATATGGACGAGAAGGGTTGGGTGTGAAGGGGGATCAGCCGGGTTGGGCCAATCAGCGCTCTGCAGACCCCCATAATCCTGCGTTAATCTCTAACCGTTTTGGTAAGATGATCCTCAGGGTATTAGAGTGTTGAGCCTATAATTGGGCTTTGTAATTGATTTGGGGTTGTGTGGGACAGGGATCTGCCTTGCTTAGGCCAATCGGCTTTCTGCAGACTCCCATTTTCTTATGTTCTTATGTTCTTATATATATCTTTATCCTAAATGTGGTGAGTTTTTTTTTTTCTTTTTTTTTTAACTTTATATTGTCTTTGTCCCAGTTTTGGTTTGACTTTGTTGGCAAGTATTACATTTGGGGTGGGGGGGGGGGGCGTTGTAAAGGTCATCTCCACGAATTATCACCAGACCAGATATCAACTGTGAAATATATATTTATTAATATTTTCATATTTGTTCATTATAATTTGGTGGTCAATATTCAGATTACAGTAGTTTCTACTTGAGAATACTGAGTTATAGATAATTTGCATCTTTGCTATGCCAATAAGCTTAGTAATATCTCATTGTTATTGTACTGTATATATATATTATACATTTTCCAGCTATCCACCTATCTTGTGTATAACTATGATACAGTGTCTTTGTTTTCAGCTATCCATCTATCTTGTGTATAACTATGATACAGTGTCTTTGTTTTCAGCTATCCACCTATCTTGTGTATAACTATGATACAGTGTCTTTGTTTTCAGCTATCCACCTATCTTGTGTATAACTATGATACAGTGTCTTTGTTTTCAGCTATCCACCTATCTTGTGTATAACTATGATACAGTGTCTTTGTTTTCAGCTATCCACCTATCTTGTGTATAACTATGATACAGTGTCTTTGCTTTCAGCTATCCACCTATCTTGTGTATAACTATGATACAGTGTCTTTGTTTTCAGCTATCCACCTATCTTGTGTATAACTATGATACAGTGTCTTTGTTTTCAGCTATCCACCTATCTTGTGTATAACTATGATACAGTGTCTTTGTTTTCAGCTATCCACCTATCTTGTGTATAACTATGATACAGTGTCTTTGTTTTCAGCTATCCACCTATCTTGTGTATAACTATGATACAGTGTCTTTGTTTTCAGCTATCCACCTATCTTGTGTATAACTATGATACAGTGTCTTTGTTTTCAGCTATCCACCTATCTTGTGTATAACTATGATACAGTGTCTTTGTTTTCAGCTATCTATCTATCTTGTGTATAACTATGATACAGTGTCTTTGTTTTCAGCTATCCACCTATATTGTGTATAACTATGATACAGTGTCTTTGTTTTCAGCTATCCACCTATCTTGTGTATAACTATGATACAGTGTCTTTGTTTTCAGCTATCCACCTATCTTGTGTATAACTATGATACAGTGTCTTTGTTTTCAGCTATCCACCTATCTTGTGTATAACTATGATAGTGTCTTTGTTTTCAGCTATCCATCTATCTTGTGTATAACTATGATACAGTGTCTTTGTTTTCAGCTATCCACCTATCTTGTGTATAACTATGATACAGTGTCTTTGTTTTCAGCTATCCACCTATCTTGTGTATAACTATGATACAGTGTCTTTGTTTTCAGCTATCCACCTATCTTGTGTATAACTATGATAGTGTCTTTGTTTTCAGCTATCCACCTATCTTGTGTATAACTATGATACAGTGTCTTTGTTTTCAGCTATCCACCTATCTTGTGTATAACTATGATAGTGTCTTTGTTTTCAGCTATCCACCCATCTTGTGTATAATTATGATACAGTGTCTTTGTTTTCAGCTATCCACCTATCTTGTGTATAACTATGATACAGTGTCTTTGTTTTCAGCTACCTGTAAATGGAGTCTCTTAGTGGCTGTCTTGTCTGCGCTTAAGGGTGCCCACCTCGTTTTTTTTTTCTCTCTCTGGGTTGTATCCATTCGGTCCCATTCAGCTACTGTTTTAAGACGTTTATCTCCATCCAGGTGTCATTTTTTTTTCCTGGCGAGCGGAAGCGAGCCAGCATATTTAAAACAAAACAAATTTGACAGCAGGATAAATGTGTACATTTGTCGATATCAAAATGTCTCCGGAGCCGGATTTCTCCATGCAATGCTGGCTCGCTAACGCTCGCCAGGAAGAAATCGACACCTGCATAAGGATAAACGTCTTAAAACAGTAGGCTAAATGCAGCCAAATGGATACAAGCCAGAGAAAGAGAGAAAAGGAGAAAAAAAAGTGGGTCACCCCCCTTAATAGCTTGGAGCCTTAAAATTGCTAGAGCTCCTTCCTAAACTGAATAAAGTCCTTTTCTCTCTTTCCCAGGTTTGTATCCATTCGGCCCCATTCAGCCAACTGTTTTAAGATGTTTATCTCCATCCAGGTGTCGATTTATTCCTGGCGAGCGATAACGAGCCAGCATTGTATGGAGAAATCCGGCTTCGCCGGAGACATTTGTCTATAGAAAAATGTAAAAATTTAGCTTGCTGTCAAAATAAAAAATATATATGCTGGCTCGCTACCGCTCGGCAGGAAAATATCGACACCTGGATGGGGGTAAACGTCTTAAAACAGTAGGATGAATGGGGCCGAATGGATACAAGCCAAAGAGAGAGGGAGAGAAAGAGAAAAAAAGCGAGGTGGGCTCCATTAAGACAATATTGGAAGTACAATTATATTTGTTCTATGTGTACGAGACAAAAGACAGGATGCCTGTAACGAGTGTCTCCCCCAAAGCCAAAAGAGTTACAGACCCAAATTCAAGGGACGTTGGGGTCAAAATGCCTGGACACGCGAAGTTTGATGCAGTTTAAGTCATAGGATGAAGGAAAGATTGATTGAGGGAGAGAGTTCCAGAGTTCACTAGTTGAGTAGAAGAAAGACTGAGAAATTTTGCCAATTCTTGGATTGGAGAGTTGAATAGAATAGGGGTGCGACTGTGTTGAAAGGCGGGTGTCTCGCACTCGCTGCAAGGGAGGAGATAAGTACTGAGGGAGCTCTGAAGAACACTAATTGTTATAATAGCCATGGAAGAGCCAAAGGGATAATAATATACTGACCAACTATTTTGTTACATTGAATCAACCCCTATCATCAAAATACGGAAATTCGTATTAACCTCTTGTGTACCGGTGACGTACACTCACGCGTACTAAAAGTTGCTCAGGGGTGGGTCCTTCCATCTCATAGAGACTCATTTTAGAGACTAGAGTGTATAGAGACTCATTTTGAGAATACAATTATACAGTATATTGTATTAATAAATGTTGGCCATTGTAAGCATGTGCAAAGATGGTATAACAATAATTTACAATTCATGAGAACAATCCTTTGGACCTTTGGATGTGTTCGCCGCTCCTCTAGCGGCACCAAGGAGCGCGACGCCCCTCGTTATGGGTGGTGATTTGGTGCAGTAGACTGTTTGAAGCGACAGCTCGCTCCCTTGCGAGGATGGGCTCGTCTGGCACTTTTTGCAGTTCGACATCTAGGGCTCTCTTGAAGTTGTCTAACGAGATGTCCCTCATGTCTCTTACTCGCCGTGGGAGTTTGTTGAAGAGACGTGGGCCTCTGTGTGATAACCAGCCCTCTCGCAGAGAGCCCATAGCACCCCTGTTATTCATCCGGGGGATTTCGCATTCCCAGCCTCTCCTATCACTGAATTTCATGACTATCGGAGTATGTAGGTTTGGTACTAAACCCTCTGCGATTTTCCACGTGTATATTATTAGGTAACGTTCTCTTCTACGTTCCAGTGAGTACAGATTCAGTGCTCTTAAACGCTCCCAATAGTGTAGATGTTTTATCGAACTTATATGCGAAGTGAAATTTCTTTGTACACTCTCTACGTCATTTATTTCACCTGCTTTGTATGGGGATGTTAATACGCTACAGTATTCAAGCCGCGGTAGCACTAGAGATTTGAAGAGCGTTATCATAGGCAATTCACCGCGTGTTTTAAAAGTACGCAGAATCCAACCCGTTAGACGTTTCGCAGCCGCCACTTTGACCTGGTTATGTACTTTGAAACCCATAATTTCAGACATTAATACCCCAAGGTCTTTCACACTGTCTTTCCGTTCTATTATGTGGTTAGATTCTGTTAAGTAATTTGTCATTTCTTTAACACCATTATTATCTCCGTACCGTATTAATTGGAATTTTTCCTCATTGAATTGCATGTCATCTCCAATCACAAACTGCCAGCTAGAGAAGGAGGGTGGGGGAGTTGGGATAGTTTGGGGGTGGAAGGTGGGGGTAGACTTGGACCCAACTCCCCCCTTCCACCTGCCCAGGGTGGAGTAGGGGATGGAAGGACCCACCCCTGAGCAACTTTTAGTACGCGTGAGTGTATCTTTAACTTCATTCTGGCTACTATTAGACAAGTTTATTCAGTTTATAGAGAGCCTCCATCAATTAAAAGGCTTCAAACTATCTTAGTTAACCCTTTTACTACCACAAATCCTTTTTAAACTGCACAAAATCGTTTAAATATAGCTAGAATAAAATTAAAAATACGTCGCCGGTACAGAAGGGGTTAAATACTCTGTTGATGTTATTAGGAAGTGTTCAAGTATTCGATTTTTTCCTAACGAGCGATAGCGAGCCTGTAATTTAGGAAGAAACACCCTTAGCCTGGGACATTTTTCTACCGAAATATGTACAAATCTATCTTGAAGGAGGGTTTTGGGGTGTTATTGTTTATCCTTGATTAAGGTCTAAGGAGGAAACTAAGAGCAAATAATGACAATAATTAAAATCAATCAATAAATAATAAAGGTCAAAGGAGCAAACTAAGAAAACATAATAACACTAATTAAAATAAATCAATAAATAATGTTGGAAGATGCAAATGGGTGCAATCTGTATAATTATCATAACTAGGTCAAAGTCTCACATTACTGATGCTGTAAAGACCATTTTGTAACTAAATCACCTTCATTAAAACGTAATTATTGGTTGGCAATCGTTCATTTATAGTTACAACACACCCATGCAAGAGGTTTATACAAACACACACACACACACACACACACATATATATATATATATATATATATATATATATATATATATATATAGGGGCAAGCAACACCAAGGTGAACACGAACATCTTTGTTCTGGTACCGGTTACGTTTCGACATTAACATATGTCATCATCAGACCTAAAGCAATAAGAAATAAATTTATAAATAAATTATGTTGACATTTAAAGCAAATATATTTTTAATAATAATTTAGAAAAACATAAAAAGTTAGAAATCGCGAAAAAAGAGATAGAAACAAACACAAACAACAGCAACAGCTAAACCATAAGTGAACTACGTGTAGATATTGTAGGCTAAAATATACACAATACCTTAGAAACATAATAGGTTGGAGGAGAATTCGTGGGTGCCCAAGGTGGGCTTAAGATGGTGAGTGAGGAGGGACTCTGCTATTAAACGGGTGGTGTCACCAGAACAGCTGAAAATTACTGAAAAATATTTTTTGTTAATGGAATGGCCTAAAGGTTAACAATGGTCTCGAATGGCTGAAAAGGGTGGTTTAGAAATGGGAAGTCCAGTTCTATAAGATCGATCCACGTGCTCCGCAACCCTCGTGTTTAAGTGCCGTTTTGATTGGCCTATATAAGTTGCATTACAGCAGCTACATTTATATTGATAAACAATAGAGGATTGCAGAACATCCGGGATAAGATCTTTGAATTTGAAATGATGTGACAAAGTATTGGTAGGTTTGAATATTATTCTGAGGGACACTTGGGGATAGAAGCAACGAATCAATTTTGTGACTTTATGGCGTATCGAGTAACTTGATGGTCCTAAAAATGGCATAGTGAAAAATATTACTGCCTTTTTAGCAGTCGGTACGGGGCTCGGGACTTGGAAAAGTTTATTTAGTTGTTTACCAAAACAGTTTTCAATGAATGAAATAGGGAAACCATTTGAATGTAAAATGTGTTTGAGATATTCGAGTTCATTGTGAAAAGACAAATATGAGGAACAAATGTGGTAAGCACGGGTGACTAAAGTTAAGATTAAATTGCTTTAGGTCTGATGATGACATATGTTAACCCTCTCCGACATATGACGCGATTTTGAGCCTATTGGGGATACTTTAAAGCCTTTGTTACCATCAGGGGTATTTAGAAACCTTTAGTTTAGTTACTTCAACCTCTGCAGTTGTCTTTGAGTTAGTTGTGGGCAGAACACTAATTTTGGAGAGGTAATTATAAGAGTGAGAGAACTCTATTTCTATTGCTAATCAGGCAACCTCTGCGTCATAAATGCGTGAAAGGGTTAATGTCGAAATGTAATCGGTACCTGAATAAAGATGTTCGTGTTCACCTTGGTGTTGCTTGCCCTTATAAGACTCCGCTTCCCCCGAAGAGAATCTATTGCCACTACTGTATAATATACAGTATATATAATTAGTTTCATGAAAATCGACCTTCCTTGATAACCAGAAGAAAGTTGAACAACAAACGAATAACAATTTAAGAGGAGGACAAAAATCACTCTGCTAATGATCGTCATATATATTTTATTATTATCACTCCAAGACAAAATTTCCTCTTACACCAACAATCTCTTATAGTTAACCCTTTCAAGACACTATCACGCATTTCTTTTCTGTGTTCTGGCTATTATTATGTTCCTTCCAACAACCAACTATACTCCTAAAATCGATTAATGAAATTTACAAACACATGTGGCAGTCCGTGGATTCGAACCCAGGATGCTCACACCGCTCTCCTAGACAAAGTTGAAAGGAAGGCCTTTCGTATCATTAACTCCCGTCACTCACCAACTCTCTGTAATCTCTCTCTCTCCGCCGCAATGTTGCATCTCTCTCGCTATTCTATCGCTACTATAATAATCAGTGTTCCTCAGAGCTATCCCAGTGCATACCACCTCCTTTACGTAGGGCACGTGGTACCCGTCTTGCAACTCAATCCCACCCCTACTCTGTGCAACTCTCCAACCCAAGAGTGAAACGTTACTCTCAAACTTTCTTCTACTCAACAGCTGAGCTCTGGAACTCTCTCCCAGAATCAGTCTTTCCCTCTTCCTATGACTTAAATAGCTTCAAACTCCGTGTGTCCAGGCATTTTGGCTCGAACGTCCCTTGATTTTGGCCCTGTCACTCTTTCAACTATGGGGGAGGCACTCGCTATAGGCAGTTATGCCTTTTGCCTCCCTCAATCACATAGAAAAAAAAAAAAAAAAAAAAAAATCTTATGCATCGCACCACGAAGACAGTTAAAGGATGGTGGACACTGCCTACGATTTATTATGCAACTTCGAATCCTGCATATCAATCTAAGCATGTACACACATCCCAACTGCAACTCACGTAGGCTATGCATAAGAAAAAGAGAAATTAATGGGGCCTTAACCACTAGGGAAGTCCTCTCGATAAATTAGACGATTTTTTTCAGTTTAGGAAGGGTATGTGGAAGTCCGAGGGTTAGTTGAGATAGGCTTAACCCTTATATTACCCAACAGATCTTTCCTAATTTGTATGAAATCGTTTAATGATAGCCAGAATACACGTGAGCGAGGCAGCCAATGAGGGAGTGAGAGATGTGAGGGGCCCACCAATGAGGCCCCTCGCTACAGCTTCATGGAGTACAAAGGGAGTACAAAGGAAATCAAGCAACAACAGGTCTAGTGACCCTTCTAGGCTGCTTGTCTTCCAAAACACTGAGGATCAAGTGTCCAAACAGTGATTTAGAGTGGGTAAGGGAACATTGGAAAGGGAACTACTGCCCTGGAACTAATGTCCGTGGCAGGATTAGGAAGTTAGTAGGGGACAGATGGGTTAGTAACGGAGAGGGGGATAAAATAAAGTTATTCATTTACAAACGCAGTCAGTCGCGGGTTTGATGCGAGATATTTGTCTAAGCGGAGTTTAAATGAATCAACGGTGCTGCAGTCTATAACGTCTCGGGGAAGCCCATTCCACAAGTTGACAACTCGATTGAAGAAGAAATTCTTAGATTCGTGTGAGTTAAAAGATTTACCAATCATTTTGCAACCGTTTCCCCGCGTGTAATTAGATTGGTCGATAGTGAAGTACTTACTACAGTTCATATTGTCGATGCCTTTGATGATTTTGAACACTTGAATTAAGTCACCTCTTAATCTGCGCTGGGTTAAAGGAAATACATTTAATTCTCTAAGACGCTCTTCGTATGGTTTGTTCTTTAGGCTAGGTATAATTTTGGTAACTCTACGTTGAACTCGTTCTAGCTTGTTTATATCTTTTTGGTAATAAGGGCACCAGGATTGAACGCAGTATTCCAGAAGAGGGCGGACTAAGGAATTGTAAAGGGTTAGGATAACTTCTTTGGATTTATGCTCAAATGACCTGCCTATAAAGCCAATTATTTTGTTTGCCTTCTTAACAACTTCTGAACATTGTTGACTCGGTTTTAGGTTACTCGATATTGTTACTCCCAGATCGGTTTCTCTGTTTACATTCTTAAGCTGAGTGCCATTCATCGAATAGTTTGCTTTCTCATTTAGGTATCCGATATGTAGTACTTTACATTTATCCGCATTGAAACTCATTTGCCAAATTTGGGCCCAACATGACAATTTATCTAGATTGTGTTGCATATCGTCAACTTGTTCTTTTGAGAGTACGCTATTTGCAATTTTTGTATCGTCAGTAAATTTTGAGATTGTACAGGTGAGACCCTCATCTATGTCGTTGATGTAAATTAGAAAGAGAATTGGTCCTAGTACCGATCCCTGGGGTACCCCGCTACTTACATTGGTCCATTTAGATGCCTTACCGTTTATGACTACTCTTTGCTTTCTGTCGCTGAGCCAATTTTCTATCCATTTCAACACACCGTCTTGTATTCCATGCGCTTTTAGTTTTAGTAATAAACGTTTGTGGGGAACTTTGTCAAAGGCCTTTTGAAAATCAAGGTATATATAATATCTACAGCTTTACTCTCATCGTAGAGGTTGAGGATATCGTGGAAGAAGTCTAAGAGGTTTGTTAAACAGGAATGTTTTTTACGAAAGCCGTGTTGACTATCTTTAAGTTATTTGCCTCTAAGTGATTTACGAGTCTGATTGACCGTTTCTAGCATTTTACATACAATTGAGGTTAAGCTAATTGGACGATAGTTACTGGGTAGGGATTTGCTGCCTTTTTTGAATATCGGTGTTACGTTGGCTAGCTTCCACTGATCAGGCATAGTCCCAGACTGCAAGGATTCATTGAATAACAATGTCAGTGGTTTGGAGAGCTCATCCTTAGCTTCCTTTAGAACTCTAGGCGAGATTGTATCAGGTCCAGGTGTTTTATTTACCTTGAGTTTATCTAAACAATTCAATACTTCTCTCTCTCTGTAACGGTGATATTGCTTAGAACATCTGAATTATCAATCTGAATCGGCGATGGTGTAGGGATATCACTGAGGTCTTCGGTTGTAAAAACTGATGCAAAGAAGGTATTGAGGGCATTACTCATTTGTACTTCGTCTTTGGTGTATTCTCCAGTTTCATCGACTAACTGTCCAACAGTTGAAGTAACTACTTTTTTCTTTCTGATATAACTATAGAATTCTTTCGGGTTTGTTTTACTTTGATTCACAACATGTAACTCCAGGGTCTTTTTACTTTGTTTAATTAACTGTTTGGCTTTGCGTCGTAGCTCTACAAATTTCACCCGTTCTTCGTCATTTTGTGAGGATTTTAATTTATCATTAGCAAATTTTTTAGCAAGCAGACAGTCTGAAATATCTTTATTCCACCATTTGGGTTTATCATTATGGCCTGGACGCCGTATTTTCGATGGTATGCAGTCTTGCACTGCCTTAAGGTAAGTGGTTGTGAAACACTCCCAAGATGTATTTATGTCGTTATTGTTAGTCAGAAAGCTCCAGTCAGTTTCTTTAAGCTTTGATTTAAGTTTATGAAAATTTGCTTTCTTGAAAGTAGGGACTTTCTCAATGCTGCTATTTGATTTGTTACTAGTAAACTTTAAAGTGAAAGTTATCGTACGATGGTCGCTGTTACTGAATTCATCACCAACATTCAAATTCTCTAGTAATTCTTCTTTTGTTGCGAGTACAAGGTCAAGCACATTATTACCACGGGTCGGAGATTGTACAAATTGAAAAAGTTAACTCTCTTGCAAGTTAGCATAGAGGTCGTGTCCAGAGTGTGAAGTAAGAATATCGCCCCATTTAGTCACGGGTAAGTTGAAATCACCAAGAATTACGGTATCTTGTATGTTAGTTATTTCTGCAATTTGTTCATAAATTTCACTGTCAGTTTGCACTGATTGTGCTGGGGGTCTGTATACTAAAGCTAGTGTTATTTTAGTTCCTCGTTTATTATTTAATAGTACGTAAGATATGTCTATATTCGCAATTTGAGGTTTTGACATTAAGACGGGATTAAGACTTTCCTTTATAAAAAACAGAACTCCTCCTCCATTTCTATTGATCCGACTTTTCTCAAACTTTGTATAACCAGGAAGCGTATATTCGGATAAAAAGTCTCTGTCTTCCGTATTTAACCCGTACAGCCCCGGCCGGTTTTATTATTTTTGCGCACCAGAACCCGGGCAACTTTCATTTTTTTTTTTTTTTTTATAAATATATCAGAATGTGTTAGAAAATAATGATAGACATGAAGAAATGTGAAAAAAGTACTTACCTAGGCCATTTGGGGGTCCTGGGAGGTAGTGGGGGTCCCCAGCCTCAGTGGAGCCTTAGCGCCATTTCAAATCTCCCGCGCCAGCAGCCAGTTGCCAGCCGCCAGGCAGCATGACTTATTTTGCACCTCTCGGACATAAAGTGCGCTTCAGAGTTCATAGAATGTCTTTGTATATCACATAATGTCAATATAACTGAAGTTGTAGTGTGATAAGTGCCTTCATTCAAGTATTACAAGTGCGCACGAGTGTTAGCGTCCCCGTTGCCATGGTGATGGTGGCCATCTTGGGCGGCCATCTTTGCTCAGGACAATAACAAAACGCACGTACGAACACACGGCCAGACAGCGGACCGAGTGACCCACATTCCACAGCACTTCCCTCTTTCTTTCTCTGTCTGGCTGTCACCTTCACTCAAGGTAACTCTGTCTCTCCTTTTCATTGAATTATTTGTACTGGTTCATTGTTTTACCTAAGATTATGAGGTGTATATACATTGTTTTACGCACTTATTGTCTCGTATTCTTATAATTATTTGCACACAGTTTTATAAGTTTAGAATTTACTTAGTGTTTTATATTGTTCGGTACTTTGCACTTGTAAATTATATATATATACACACTGTTTTATATTCACTTTTTGCGTCTTTTATATACACTGTTAGTATTACATTATAGCGTCTTTTATCGCAGTCTTTGAACACTTAGAAGTGCTCGAGGGTGTGATAATCCCTGAAGCAGGTGGGAAAACACAGTCCCACATCACATTCTTCACACATCGTCCGGGTGTCTGTCCGTTTGGGTGTGCGTCTGCCTGTGTTGCGACACACATGACACCGTCTGCGTGGGTTGGGTTTTACTTGGCTGGGCGGGACAAAATCGCAAAAGTGGCGTTGTGTCAGTCTGGCGGGGCCTTCTGGTGCTTGAAAACGAGCTGCGGGACGTTGCTGGCGCCGTGGACCATCCCTGAAGAAGAACAGAAGCTCCCGTGCAAGTTCGATGCAGTACGACTCCATCGTCTCAACTTCACCTGTTATTTCATGATATTGGATGTGGCAGTTGTAGAGGGTGAGGTCGAATAGGTGGAAAAATAGTTTTTTATACCACCTCATCGTCTTCCTGGCACACTCGACCGACGATATGACAGAGTCTGACTTGTCAACCAGCCGCATGTTGATGTTGTAGTCAATGATTGCAACTGGTTTTTTGACCGCCTCACCTGTGGCTCTATCACGGCGTTTGGTGTCCTCTAAGCGGGGCAGGTGGATACTGGTGAGGATATTGACGTCACGATTGTCCATCCACGAGAGCATCAAGATATTATTTGCCTGGAGGTGGATGATGGAGCCCTTCTCCCGCCTTTCGGGTAGCTCTGGCATGTAGACACGATTCCTCCTGACGGTGCCACAGACGCCAGTGTTTCTGCTGTACAGGAATTTGGCAAGGGAAGGGCTGGTGTACCAGTTGTCGAGGTACAAGATGTGGCCTCTGTCCAAATATCCCTCCAACATGGTGATGACAACGGCCCCAGATATCCCATAATTATGTCCTCTCCTCCACCAGTTCAGTGACCTTGCCCATGTAGAGGATGATGTCCTGGATGTAGCCGGTTTTGCAGTCGCACATCACGAACAGTTTCAGGCCATAACGGTGACGCTTGCTGGGGATGTACTGTCGGATGCCAGACTCTCATCAATGATGAGTATTTGGTGAGGTTTGAAGGAGGCTGCAAACTTAGTTTTCAGGTATTCAAATATAGGTCTTATCCTCTCCATCGGGTCTTTGGTATTCCTGGGGCGTTCCTGGTTCCTGGTGTGGCTTGCCAGGCTATCAATAAAGTGCAGGTTTCCCATGATTGCCGTGAATCTATTCCTGCTCATGACTTTCCCAAAGAAGGGGGTTGCGATGAGGGGATCACATGACCTGTACTTCCTGAGAGACGTCTTCTTGGTGACCCCCATCAGGATGACCAGTGCCAGGAATGCGTAGAACTCATCGGAAGACAAATCCACCCATGAGAGACGTGCAGAGTTCCTCTTCTGCTCCTTCCCTGCCATAAAATAATAGTTGTACCAGTTCGTCTGGTCAACAATCAAGCCGACAAGGTTGGCAGTGAAGAACTGCAGAAAAACACCCAGTCTTGTAGTGTCAGGTCCACGATTGGGCATGGTAGGGCCGGCCTCAGCTGCCCCCACAAAGTGGTATTGTCCTGGTAGATAGTTCTCCCCATCCACCCAATCCCACCTATCAGCGCCTTCGTCGTCGCTAGATGGGGCATCGGGCTCATCAGGGTCATCGTCAGGGGCACCGGGGCGGGTCGGGCGGGTGCGGGTGGAGCGTGGGCGAGAGGTGGACCTGGGTCTGGAGCTAGACCTCGAACTTGATCGAGAGCTAGATCTAGAGCTCGAGTCGTTGCTGGGGCGTCTTATTTGCTTCACCTTTTGCATTCGGCCGCAGGTGGCACGCCCGCGAGATATGACATGCCCACGTCGTTTGCTTGCAGGTCGGGGCGTTGTGGAGAGGCTGGTGATAATGCAGTGGCGTGGGAGGGGCCTGGTTCAGGTGAGGGAGACATTCGTGGAGGGGTGTAGGGGATGGAGCCGGAAGGTGATAGTGGGGGGGAAGAATGGCGAGGCGGAGAGTCTGGTAGTAGTGGTGGTGGTAGTGGTGACCCCCCCCCCCCCCCGCGTGCTCTGGGTCGGGAGGGAAGAGGGAGCGTTTTGGGTCACATGACTGCCCTTGTCTCGCACCACGTTGTGCCCTTTGTCCATCACCACGTTGTTCCATTTCTCCATCACCACGTTGTTGTTCGTCACTATGTTTATGACGGCCATAGAACCTCCCCGGGGTATTTTTCTTGAGTGGGGAGATTATGCGAAGTGGGGGAGAAGGCAGGCGGGGTTGTGGGGGTACCTCCTCTTCACTCCCAGACTCGCCCCTTCTTCTCTTCAATCCCCTTAGACTTCTCTTAGACTTCTTCCACGATATCCTCAACCTCTACGATGAGAGTAAAGCTGTAGATATTATATACCTTGATTTTCAAAAGGCCTTTGACAAAGTTCCCCACAAACGTTTACTGCTAAAACTAAAAGCGCATGGAATACAAGACGGTGTGTTGAAATGGATAGAAAATTGGCTCAGCGACAGAAAGCAAAGAGTAGTCATAAACGGTAAGGCATCTAAATGGACCAATGTAAGTAGCGGGGTACCCCAGGGATCGGTACTAGGACCAATTCTCTTTCTAATTTACATCAACGACATAGATGAGGGTCTCACCTGTACAATCTCAAAATTTACTGACGATACAAAAATTGCAAATAGCGTACTCTCAAAAAAACAAGTTGACGATATGCAACACAATCTAGATAAATTGTCATGTTGGGCCCAAATTTGGCAAATGAGTTTCAATGCGGATAAATGTAAAGTAAAGTACTACATATCGGATACCTAAATGAGAAAGCAAACTATTCGATGAATGGCACTCAGCTTAAGAATGTAAACAGAGAAACCGATCTGGGAGTAACAATATCGAGTAACCTAAAACCGAGTCAACAATGTTCAGAAGTTGTTAAGAAGGCAAACAAAATAATTGGCTTTATAGGCAGGTCATTTGAGCATAAATCCAAAGAAGTTATCCTAACCCTTTACAATTCCTTAGTCCGCCCTCTTCTGGAATACTGCGTTCAATCCTGGTGCCCTTATTACCAAAAAGATATAAACAAGCTAGAACGAGTTCAACGTAGAGTTACCAAAATTATACCTAGCCTAAAGAACAAACTATACGAAGAGCAGCGTCTTAGAGAATTAAATCTATTTCCTTTAACACAGCGCAGATTAAGAGGTAACTTAATTCAAGTGTTCAAAATCATCAAAGGCATCGACAATATGAACTGTAGTAAGTACTTCACTATCGACCAATCTAATTACACGCGGGGAAACGGTTGCAAAATTATTGGTAAATCTTTTAACTCACACGAATCTAAGAATTTCTTCTTCAATCGAGTTGTCAACTTGTGGAATGGGCTTCCCCGAAACGTTATAGCCTGCATCACCGTTGATTCATTTAAACTCCGCCTAGACAAATATCTCGCATCAAACCCGCGACTGACTGCGTTTGTAAATGAATAACTTTATTTTATCCCCCCCTCAGTTACTAACCCATCTGTCCCCTACTAACTTCCTAATCCTGCCACGGACATTAGTTCCAGGGCAGTAATTCCCTTTCCAATGTTCCCTTACCCACTCTAAACCACTGTTTGGACACTTGATCCTCAGTGTTTTGGAGGACAAGCAACCTAGAAGGGTCACTAGATCTGTTGTTGCTTGATTTCCTTTGTACTCCCTTCGTTCTTCCCCAGGTACACGCACGTAATTTTGAGGGTCAGCAGGTTCATCTGGAACAACAACCTCTTCCCCATTTTCTGAGGATTCAGTGGGGTCTTGGGGAAGTGGGCGGCGGGGAGGTGCACTTGCCCCTTGCTGTCTTTGTGACGGCCTTCGCCGCCTGACAGGAATCTGAGCCAGCTCTTCCTCTAGCTCTCTTATTTCGGCTTGCGAAGGGGCATACTCGTCCCCAGACTCGTCCAATGCCGAGTCAGTGTCACTATCAGGGCTGTCAGTGTCGTACAGTATATCCATGACCTCCTCTGTACTGCAGGGGCGGGTAAGGCGGGCACTATAATGTCGAGATATGGTGTTTCACTCGAGAGGGTACGCGGTAAACTGACCATGAGGTGTGGGAAGGCGGGTGCCTTCTCCCGTCCCCGCGCGCGCACGCGTATGGACAAAACGTTTTGGAATTAGTCCGCCGGATCCCAAAGTAGTTCCCATATAAATCTATAGCCATTCTGAGCCTTACGACTGGAGCTATAAGGGTGACGCGTTAGGCGCGTCTCTGGGGCTGTGCGTTACATACATAGCCGACGCGTCAGACGCGTCGCTGGGGCTCCATGGGTTAACCAAGATTCTGTAATGCCGATTATATCATAATGTTCTGTAAACACGATTTCCTCTAGATCTGAAAATTTATTGCGTATGCTACGAGCATTTACATAAAACACCTTAAGAGTATTAGAGTTGGATGTTACCGATTGTGCATTGTCTGAATTTTCAGTTCGTATTTGACTTACACTACCCTGCCTGGGTACCCCCGGTTGACCCCGTTTTTTGAACGGAAATCCTTGACTGCATCCTTCAGCAGACGACCAAGACGTGCAGCTCCTACTTCATTGAGATGTACACCATCTCCTGAAAACAAAGATTTATCATAGTAAAAATGATCCCATGTGTCGACAAAGCCGATGTCCTCCTCCCTGCAGAGTTTGGCTAGTCGGCGATTTGTACTGGTAGCTATGTTGTAGAATCGGTTTTCTACATCAATCCGGGGAACAATTCCTGAAATTAAGATGAAGGAGGAGGAGGAGGAGGAGGTGGTGGTGGTGAAGGAGGAGGAGGAGGAGGAGGAAGAGGATATAGAAAGGGAGAGGGAGTTGGTAGGAGGAGGAGGAGGGAGTTAGTAAGAAGGAGGAGAGAGAGCAAGAAGAGGGAGGAGGGAGCTGGTAGGAAGGAGGAGAGAGAAAGGAAGAGGAGTTGGTAGGGGAGAGAAGACAACGTGCAAGGAGAGACGGAAAAGCAAGGAGGTTAAAATACGAGGAGGGGAGGAAAGAAGGGGGAGAGAGATGAGGGGAGGCGGGAGGGAGGAGGGAGGGAGGGAGGAGGAGGGAAAAAGGGGGTGGAGTAAATCATGAGTCTGGTGAGGGAGGGGTCGAGTACTGTGCCATTACTCCCCAGTCCTTCACAGTGCATCCGTCGGCTGGTCCACAGGTCTTGATCGGCGAAGGGATCTGCCCTCACTCGTTTGTGCTATACCCTTTTCCAAATAGCTAGTCCAGAAAGCGTGATCCCTAACCTCTGTAACTCAAAAAAGGGCTAGAGCAAATGGGATGTTAATCACCACACCTATTCCCCGACTGATTCTTCCCAGGTGGTACAAATGTTAGCTCGATTACTCTTCTCGTTAGTGAGTTTTACAGTAGAGGTTAATGTTCAAGAGTGTTGGCCTACTTACTTGGAAAATGGTATAGCCTCTTCTTGGTTCAATATATTTTCTTTTTCGGGGACTCGCAGAGGGATGTTCGTGGCTTCTATTTACGTGTCTGTCATTTGATATAGTTACTTGGCTGATCCCCTTGCATGCTTAGGAACCACTGCAGCTTTTCGATATACTATACTCCAGGGTGCTTCTAATCGTCAGTGTTATTTTCTGTGACCCTAGTGCCTTGTCTGGAACTGTATCAAATCTTCACTACGGTATACTGTGTTGTTCAAGGTGTTTCTTTGTCTAGTTATTCGCGCATTTCTTGTAGACCCTCCATCTATTTTTGGAACTGCAATACATAACGTGAACCTCTCCTTATTGCGTGTCTGCTGATAAGTACAGTGTTGTCTCTCTCTCTCTCAATATATCATTAATGCAATCTGAATATATGTTAAACTGAACTGAATAAAAACAAATCGTGAAAGAGAAGTTCCAAAGGGTTTTCCTCTAATAATTGTTAGTTTTCGCTACCAGAGGTTAGATTTTCGCTTTATGATTGTCAAAAGAAATATTCAGTCCTTTCGTTATTATATATTATTTTCCCTTTCGTTGACTCTCGATTGGTGCTTATCTATACCTGGAGATCTTAAGGGGGAGGTAGTCACTTTTTATGGACCCCCTTCTCCCTCATATTTAGTATATTAAGTTTGAGATTTTAAGACGTTCGTTCCGTTAGTTTGGCGATTTTGAGACATTTCGCCTCATTTCTTTGTCAATATTTAGACTTTTCGTGCCATTTGGGTATTGATTTTTTTCCTGGACAACGCTATCGCGCCTGTAATTTTTTTTAAGTAACCGGCATTTGGCCGGGAAATTTTCTACCGAAAAATGTACAAATTTATCTTGAAAGGGGATCTAGGAGGTGTTATTTTTTTAAGCTTGATGGAGGTCTAGCGAGGAAACTCAAAAATAAATATATAACTATATATTATATATACTGAAAAACAAGCACTACCCCCTTAAACAAGCACTACCCCCTTAAATAAACTGATTACTTCTTGCCTAGTTGCATAAGACGTGTTCGGCTAAATTATTAATGAGATTATGCAAATAAAAGAGATAATTCAACATTTGCATACCATGCCATTCAGAGGCCATACGTGTATAATAAAGCAGAGCGGTAAATTATAATGAGGAACAAAAGAGCTAAGATATATTTTGCAGAGAAACCACTAACCAGAACAACCTCGTAACGCAGTATTTATAGCGAGTCATTGCCTTCACAGCCCTTAACCCAGCAACAACACAGTGCCGATATGCAGGCCAGCCCCTGAGAAACTAATAGTGCACAAGGAGAGCCGTTGTAATAGGCATTAATCCCCGACATTCGCCTGACCTGATCTGACAATAATCAACAACAAAAACAGTTCTGCAACATAAAAAGGATTCTTAAGACTCAAATTCAGGTCAAAGTGATCGATATGCCAAATAATTAATAAGAAAGAAAGGATCGTAGTAGAAGTAATTCCAACATGTTTGTCGTATCCTTCGTTCTACTTGACAGGAGCTTATACTCGAATTGTTGTTTCCGTCCAAGAGGGTTTTGAGGGCCCCATTTCCTTCACAGCCTTAACCCAACAATAAAAACAACAAACAATCGCATAGAAAAGATCCATAATATTCAATACACACAGTTCCATCATTCCATCATACAGTGTTCGCGGATAATCTAGACTTTCCGTGAATCTCTGTTATCCGTCCAAAATGCCGCCCCATACGCGTACTCACGAAGGGGGCAGCTCAGAGGAGGGGGATTTGGGCCTCGACAACCCGGCCTACCTGAATGGCCCTGAGGATGAAGACCAAGCCCTTCCGTCGGCGCCTTCTACAAGTTCCCTCGCACTCAAGGACGTGAATAAGGAGGATAAAGGACATGCTAAGGACCAGAAGGAGGAGGATGAAGGAGGACTTGACAAGGACCATGGACAGAAGTTACCTGAGAACGGGAGCATGGAGGGCGTGGTTGAGGAGAAGGAAGACGTTAAGCCCCATATGAAAAATCAGGTAAGTTATTATAAATCATGTCTGCTAAGACTATATATATATATATATATATTAGTAAAGCCAGGTAATAAATTTTCTTTAATACATACGAGGTTGAGGGAAATGGCAATGACCATGGACAGAAGTTACCTGAGAACGGGAGGATGGAGGGCGTGGTTGAGGAGAAGGAAGACGTTAAGACCCATATGAAAAATCAGGTAAGTTATTATAAATCATGTCTGCTAAGACTATATATATATATATAATATTTTATATATATATATATATATATATATATATATATATATATATATATATATATATATATATATATATATTATATATATATATATATATATATATATATATATATATATATATATATATATATATATATATATATATATATATATATATTAGTAAAGCCAGGTAATAAATTTTCTTTAATACATACGAGGTTGAGGGAAATGGCAATTTCTGCGTTGGAAATTTTATTATTCAAAGTTTCCAGGTCTCTGATGAGTTTTCGCTGGGTGGCAGGAAGTAGATGAAGGAGATGAGCAAAATTCATGGTGGTACAGGGTTACATTAATGTACATGATGATACAGGATATACAACGCGTTTCACTGGACAACCAGCATTATCAAGTAAGGAAAGAATGATATAAAAGGTAAACAGGAAGGGTATAATTATATAGAGGGTGGAGGATCAGAGGAGGCGAAAATCAGGGGGAAAAGGTCTGCTATTGGTGGAGGGGTATTCTAGGAGAGAGAAACATAGAACCGCTTCACGCATGCGCATTGGATGCGGGATGGTGGTCGTTTGGCGGGGTCGAAGCTGATTGGCTGCGTGTCGAGGGGCGTGGCCTAAGTTGCGTAGTACGTGTGGCACCTGCGGAAGACGAAGCTGAAGGAGGTAGCGCGGGGGGCTGCGTCAAGGGCACCGGGGTGCGAGGGGGGGCGTTAGGTCCTGTAGGAAAGTGCCTTTTGGCAGAATGAAGGATCTGAAGGTCCAGAGTTTGGTTGTTGATGTTGGGATGTAAGGTTTGGATATATAATGCTTCGCGTATAGGTAATCTCCTTGGGTCACTTTCTTTATCGAGTATGGTGGTGTGTTTCTCTAACTCGTTGCGTGTGAGGTGGGGGTGGTTAGGGGTGAGATAGTGGTCTTTGATGGCTCCAGCCTGAAGGTGAAGAGTTACCCGACGTGAAAGACGAGTCTGCGTCATACCAATATAGGAATGAGGTCCACAGTCCTCATAATTACAGGTATGTTGGTAAATGACGTGATCGTCGGTCATCGGGCTCTTTATCTTGGTGGAAGCTGGTTTGTTGCGGAGAACGAGGTTGGAGGTCTTGGGGGGGGATTTGTAATAAATTCTTAATTTGATTTTGTTTTCTGGTTTGGTTGGGTGGACATGCTTGGAGATTATTTCTTTTAAGACGGCATCCTCTTAAATTGCAGGCTCGCTATCGCTCGCCAGGAAAAAATCGACACCTAAATGGGACGAAAGGTCTTAAAAGTGACATAAATTGGGTGAAAGTTCTTAAAATCGCCAAACTAATGGGGCGAACGTCTTAAAATCTCAAAAGCAATGGGGCTAAACATGAGGGAGAAGGGGGTAAAGAAAAACATCCCTTAAGTGGAAATCTCCCCTTAAAGGTGGTGTCATACGAGCGTTTTTTTCCGTCAATTTGTCATGAGCAAGTTTTTTCTCGTATTATTTCGGGACATTTTGGCACTCGTATCGGTAACTAGACTGAAGGTAGATTATGTTAGACGGTCAAATTCTGATAAAGAGTAATTTTGGAAGCTTCCAGGCCATAATTGCCCGTAAAAATTGCTCGAAGAAGGGCTCGTGTGATACCGGCTTAACTAAAAATAAATACAGCAATCATAGAAAAATAATTATATATATATATTATTATGTTCCTTCCAACAACCAAGTGTACTCCTAAAATCGATTAATGAAATTTACAAACACATGTGGCAGTCCGTGGATTCGAACCCAGGACGCTCACACCGAATATCAACACCTTATGCATCGCACCACGAAGACAGTTAAAGAATGGTGGACACTGCCTACGTTTTATTATGAAACTTCGAATCCTGCATATCAATCTAACCATGTACACACATCCCAACTGTAACTCACGTAGGCTATGCATATGTGAATGGAAAGAGCAATTAATGGGGCCTTAACCACTAGGGAAGTCCTCTCGATAAATTACCCCTGAACCAATATCAATTATTATGTTCCTTCCAACAACCAACAATACTCCTAAAATCGATTAATGAAATTTACAAACACATGTGGCAGTCCGTGGATTCGAACCCAGGGCGCTCACATCGAATATCAACACCTTATGCATCGCACCACGAAGACAGTTAAAGAATGGTGGACACTGCCTACGATTTATTATGCAACTTCGAATCCTGCATATCAATCTAAGCATGTACACACATCCCAACTGCAACTCACGTAGGCTATGCATATGTGAATGGAAAGAGCAATTAATGGGACCTTAACCACTAGGGAAGTCCTCTCGATAAATTACCCCTGAACCAATATCAATTATTATGTTCCTTCCAACAACCAACTATACCCCTAAAATCGATTAATGAAATTTACAAACACATGTGACAGTCCGTGGATTCGAACCCAGGACGCTCACACCGAATATCAACACCTTATGCATCGCACCACGAAGATAGTTAAAGAATGGTGGACACTGCCTACTATAATATTACGGTTTTGATCACTGTAAAAAATATCGTCACGCGCTCTGAGACTGAAGCAAAAGAATGTAGCCATGTTCACGAAAAGAAAACAAAAGAGATATAATTATGTAATGTTAATGGTTAAATGTTAGATGTAGCTTATATATATGATGGATATTAAAGTTTGGACGTAAAGTATATCTCTATCCATTTATCCATCTATGTATCTCTCGCTTTAGTTCTCTCTCTCTCTCTCTCTCTCTCTCTCTCTCTCTCTCTCTCTCTCTCTCTCTCTATCTATCTATCTAGCTATCTCTCTTTCCAACACACACACACACACACACACACACACAAACAACAACAACAATAACAACACCAACAACAACAACAACAACAAACCACAAAGACAACAACAAAAGATAAAATGCAATGTTTTCCCCCAATTAAAGTTACGATTGAACTAAGGTTATTTGGGTCAAAATGTATTTTAGGTCACATGTGTGTTTTTTGTATAATAATGCTTTTTCTCATCAGAACCTTTATTGATTAGTGTGTTTTATTTATTTTTTCTTCTGCAAATGCATGTGTACCCATTACTTAGCAATATTAATACATGCCCCCCCCCCCCCCCCCGAAAACTATATTTTGTCATTACCCTAACCTAACAACCTAACCTAACCTCGGGGCTGCCGCCCCGAGACCCCCGCTGGGTTAGCATTGATATAGAGGATGACAAAATACTAAAAATATGGTAGAAAAAGGAAAAATAATAGTTCTTCACTGATCCAAGATGGCCACCATTTTTTCTTCCACCCTTATTTAACCCACAAAGTCTAATGAAAATAATTTAATTTGCAGCGGTAAAGACATATTGTGGTAGATACATTATATCTCATACGTGACCTAAAATACATATTATCCGTTATATATTTTGCTCGATAACATTAACAGCTAACCTTATATATTTACTCGATTGAATTAACAGCTAATTTTAAACATTTTACTCGATTGAATTAACAGAAAACCATATATTTTACTCGATTAAATTAACAACTAATCTAATATACTGTATTATACTTGATTTAATTAACAGCTAATCTTCTATATGTTACTCGATTGTATTAACAGCTAATCTTATATATTTTACTCGATTGTAATAACAGCTAATCTTATATATTTTACTTGATTGTATTAACAGCACTATATATATTTTACTCGATTGTATTAACAGCTAATCTTATATATTATAATCGATTGTATTAACAGCTAATCATATATATTTACTCGATTGAATTAACAGCTAACTATAAATATTTTACTCGATTGTATTAACAGCTAACACTCAATTGAATTAGCAGTTAACCTTCTATATGTTACTCGATGTTATTAACCGCTAATCTTGGCTCACTTAACCCCTTTACCCCCATTACGTAACTTCCTACATTTCCTTTAGTTTGTAGTCTATCTATACGACTCAAATGGGTAAATACGACTCAAATGGGTAAATACGACTCAAATGGGTAAATACGACTCAAATGGGTAAATACGACTCAAATGGGTAAATACGACTCAAATGGGTAAATACGACTCAAATGGGTAAATAGGATTTCAATAAACCCACTTCGTAATACAGGTCCTTCTGAAACTGCATACAATCATCAACTTTTAGCCAGAATCAGAGGTCACAAAATGCGTCATGGTGCTGAAGGGGTTAACCCATACAGTACCAGTGACGTCCTTTTCATCATATCCTGGCAACTATTGGACGATTTTATTCAGGTTAGGAAGGACGTCTACACATGAAAAGGTCACAGACTATCTTTTAGCTACCATAGCTACCATATATCCTTTCCTAAGCTTCACAAAATCGTCTAAACGTAGCTAGAATAGAATTAAAAAGACGTCGCCGGTACAGAAAGGGTTAAAGGGGTCCACCTCGCTTGTTTTCTCTTTCTCTCCCTCTCTCGTTGGCTTGTATCCATTCGGCCCCATTCAGCCTACTATTTTAAGACGTTTACCCACATCCAGGTGTCAATATTTTCCTGGCGAGCGGTATCGAGCCAGCATATATATTTTTTTGTTTTGACAGCAAGCTAAATTTGTACCTTTTTCGATAGAAACATTTCTCCGGCGAAACCGGATTTCTCCATACAATGCTGGCTCGCTATTGCTCGCCAGGAAGAAATCAACACCTAGATGGGGATAAACGTCTTAAAACAGTTGGCTAAATGGGGCCGAATGGATACAAGCCAGAGAAAGAGAGAAAAGGAGAGAAAGATAAAAAAACGCAGGTGACGCCCCTTAATGAGAGATGTGGAAATACAGTGTTAATTGTTATGTGGCAAGATGGTTATTTAGGAGTGGCTGTTGTTTGGTCTATTAATTAATTTATTAATATATTTGTTTAGCTTCCTTCCTAGATCTCCATCAAGCTTAGAAGAACACCCCCTTCAAGATAGATGTGTACATTTTTCTGTAGAAAAATGTCCCGGCCAAAGGCCGATTCCTCCTAAAATTACAGGCTCGATATCGCTCGCCAGGAAAAAATTGACACCTAAATGGCACGAAGGGTTCTAATATTGACAAAGAAATGGAGTGAAAGGTCATAAAATCCCCAAACTAATGGAACCAACGTCCTAAAATCTCAAAACTAGTGGGGCTAAACATTAGGGAGAAGGGGGTCCAGAAAAACGGTCTGTCTCCCCTTAATATATGAGGATAAAGTTATACGTGGATGTGGCGAAATATTGTGATGTGTTTAGAGGAGTTTGTAATATGGGTTATCTCACTCCCACACATACACACATTTGCTTTCACTTTAACTCTCTCTCTATCTCTCGCTTTCACAATCATTTACTTTTCTTGTTAAATGTTCAATATATTTTTTTTAAATCATAATAGTAGGGTGTTTAAAAGCGACATTCCCATTATATATATATATATATATATATATATATATATATATATATATATATATATATATATATATATATATATATATATATATATATATATATATATTGATCCACCTGGTGAACAAGCCTACGTCTTTTCTATCCTAAATGACCTAGAGCAGTTAGTTCAGCAACCCACCCGTATCCCGGATCGCATAGGAGATCGGCCCAACATTCTTGACCTGTTTCTAACTTCTAACCCTTCTTCTTATACTGTCGATCTTTTCTCTCCTTTGGGCTCCTCCGACCATAAACTTATCTCTGTCACCTGTCCTATCTCTCCAGTACAGCCACCCGATCCTCCTAGCCGGCGGCGCTTGTGGCACTTTGGCGCTGCCGACTGGGAGGCTCTTCGGCAGTACTTCTTTGATTTCCCATGGAATGATTTCTGCTTCCATGGCCGGGGACCCTCGGAGAGTGCTGAACGCATTACCGAGGTAATCCTATCGGGCATGGAAGCATACATTCCATTCTCTTTCTCTCAGTCTAATGCTAAAAAATCTTGGTTTACTCACGCCTGTTCTACTGCTGTCCGCAATAAGGAGGAAGCATTCAAACGGTACCGACGCCTTAAAACTCAAGACTCTCATTCTTCATATGTTTCTGCCCGGAATCAAGCCAAATCTGTTCTTCGACTTGCCAAACACTCTTTCATCAATAATAAATGCACTGAACTATCCAACTCTAGCTCTTCCCAAGCTTTCTGGCATCTAGCCAAAAACCTCTCCAACAATTTCTCTTCCTCGTCTTTCCCTCCCCTTTCCCACTCTGATGGCACAACCATCACTTCTTCCTCTGACAAAGCTAAACTCTTCGCTCAAACTTTTGCTAGAAACTCCACCTTGGATGATTCCGGTGCTATTCCTCCCTCTCCGCCCTCCTCTCTCTTACTTATGCCTAATATCCTAATCTCTTCTAAAGATGTACTTTCTACCCTCTCTGGGCTTAACACTAATAAGGCGTACGGTCCGGACGGTGTTCCTCCTGTTGTTCTCAAAAACTGTGCTTCCGTGCTGACTCCCTGCCTAGGCAAACTCTTTCGTCTCTGTCTATCCTCTAACGTCTTCCCTTCATGCTGGAAGTTTGCTCACATTCAACCTGTCCCAAAGAAGGGTGACCGCTCTCAACCCTCCAACTATCGTCCAATTGCTCTTATCTCTTGTCTTTCTAAAGTTTTTGAAACTATTCTTGCTTCCAAATTTCTTAAGCATTTCTCTTCTCATAATCTGCTCTCAGATCGCCAGTATGGCTTCCTTAAGGGTCGCTCTACTGGTGATCTTTCATATCTTACTAACTCTTGGTCATCCTCCTTTCGGGACTTCGGTGAGACTTTTTCTATTGCACTAGACATATCGAAAGCCTTCGATAGAGTCTGGCATAAATCTTTAATTTCTAAACTACCCTCCTTCGGTTTCTATCCCTCCATCTGTGCCTTTGTCTCTAATTTCCTTTCCGGCCGTTCCATAGCTGCGGTTGTGGACGGCCATTGTTCACTTCCTCACCCTATAAACTCCGGTGTTCCTCAGGGCTCTGTCCTATCTCCTATTCTCTTTCTAATTTTTATAAATGATCTCCTTAACTGTACCTTAATTCCCATCCATTCATACGCAGACGACTCAACCTTACACTACTCCATTAGTTTTTCAGAACGCCCCAGCCAGCAATCCCTCAACGACAAACGTAATGAAGCCATAGAACTCTTAAATTCTGATCTAAATACTATTTCCAATTGGGGCAGAGAAAACCTTGTTAACTTTAATGCTTCCAAAACCCAATTTCTCCATCTATCTACCCGTCAGGATCTCCCAGCGGACTATCCCTTATTCTTCAACAATACAAAAATCAACCCTTCATCTTCTCTCAATATTCTTGGTGTCTCTTTTTCTTCAGCTCTCATTTGGAAGGACCATATTACCAGTCTTGCTAAGGCAGCCTCCCAGAAGCTGGGTGTGCTCAACCGCCTTAGGGGGTTCTTTTCTCCTGCACAGCTTCTTGCTCTGTACAGGGGCATAGTGCGCCCTTGTATTGAGTATTGTTCACATGTGTGGGGAGGTTCCTCTCACACCGCTCTCCTAGACAAAGTTGAAAGGAAGGCCTTTCGTATCATTAACTCCCGTCCACTCACCAACTCTCTACAATCTCTCTCTCTCCGCCGCAATGTTGCATCTCTCTCGCTATTCTATCGCTACTATAATAATCAGTGTTCCTCAGAGCTATCCCAGTGCATACCACCTCCTATACGTAGGGCACGTGGTACCCGCCTTGCAACTCAATCCCACCCCTACTCTGTGCAACTCTCCAACCCAAGAGTGAAACGTTACTCTCAAACTTTCTTCTACTCAACATCTGAGCTCTGGAACTCTCTCCCAGAATCGGTCTTTCCCTCTTCCTATGACTTAAATTGCTTCAAACTCCGTGTGTCCAGGCATTTTGGCTCGAACGTCCCTTGATTTTGGCCCTGTCACTCTTTCAACTATGGGGGAGTCACTCGCTATAGGCAGTTATGCCTTTTGCCTCCCTCAATCACATAGAAAAAAAAAAAAAATATATATATATATATATATATATATATAATAGGTCCCACCATTTTCCCATTCATAGGTAAGCCATTTTACATTTACAGAAGTGCGACCATTACTTGCTTTAAGCCGGTGTCACACGAGCGCTTTGTCGAGCGAATTTTACGGGCAATTATGGTCTGGAAGCTTAAAAAATAGCACTTTATCATAATTCAGCCGGTTATCATAATCTACCTTCAGTTTAGTTGCCGATACTAGTACGAAAAAGTCCCGAAATAATACGAGGAAAAACTTGCTCATGGAAAATTGACGGAAAAAGCGCTCATGTGACAGCGGCTTTACTGTATGTCCACAAACATTTCAGAAATGTAAGCATGTTTCCTTCCGCTTTCTTTAAATGTATTTACATAAAAATTACAATAAGGAATCCTGCACAGCTTATTTATATTCGTTTATATTTTATTACATTCTAACTCCCCTTATATCTTTTCTCCTTTTGCTGCAAGTTAGCGTTCATTAAATCTACACCAAAGAAGGGTGGCCACTCTCAACCTTCCAAATATCACTCATTGCAATCACATTGTACGTCTCTAACGTTATTTTAAATTTTATTCTTAAATCAAAATTAAACTACCTCAGATAATCTACCTGCGATCTAGTTTCCGATTCCAATGCGAAAGAGCCTAAAAAATAGTACGAGAAAAAACTTGCTCGACGGAAAATGCGTTCGTGTCACACCTTTACTGTAGATCTGACAATACGATTGGATACTAAAAATGTCACCCCCCTGGCCCCCTCTGAGGTGATGTAAGCTTGTAAGTCATGGAGTAATAATAATAATAATAATAATCGGTTTATTTCAAGCCGGCAGCCAATGGGCCTGAAAATACACAGACATAACCTATATCTTAACCTAAGTGATCAACAGACTGATCCTGGCTGCTAACGAGCGCCTGGTCCCTACATACCCCCGAGGGAGTAGGAAGTGGGCAGGAGACTTTGTGGGTCCCCCGAGACGGTCCTTCCACACCTTGCCTTCACGGCCAGGGAAAGTTTTTGAGAGAACCTCCCCTGCCGGCGTGTGGGATCGAACCCCCAACACCAGGGCTAGCACTCCCAATACAGAGTACTAAGCGCGCTCGGCCACCGTGACCGTATAGTGTGTTACTCAGTTACTCAGTTACTCAGTTACTTGTTCGTCAAGGGGAATCCACGCAATGCGAGCTAAGCTCATTATTATCGCGCCTCCTTAACTGGGAATGTTTTGCATGAAATGCATATTAAGTGTTTTATGTACTGTTGGAATGGCTGTGGATGTGTGTGTAGTCTGTATTTAGCCAATTGGCGACATCGGAAACGAAGGCTTAGGGTGGATCTGTATGGTACCATTCTCACTATAGACGGTACCGTCTCGCCCGAAGGCTTAGGTAGCCATCAGCTTAGGTGAACCATATGATACCCATCTCGCCTTGTACCATTTTTGCCAACCCCAGATGGGACGTCACAACGTCGTCCACTTATTCCAGGTACCTATTTACAGCTAGGTGAACTGAGGCTAACACATGAAAGGAGACAAGCCCAATTTGTCTCCGCCCGGCCGGGGATTGAACCCCCGACCCCTCGTGTGTGAGACGAGAGCTCTCGTGTGTGTGTGTGTGTGTGTTGGGAAGGGGGGGGGGGGGGGTGGAGGGGCTGGTAGAGAGCAAAAGAGGGGGAGGGGGGTAGAGTGAGGAGAGAGGTAGAGAAGAGAGAAGGAAGTTGGAGGAAGGTGGGGAGGAGAGAAAGGTATAGAGAGGGAGGAAGGTGGGGAGAGAGGGAGGAAGAGACGGAGAGGAAGGAAAGGGAAAGGGAGGAAGGTGTAAACAAGAGTGGAGAGGAAGGAAGGTGGGGGGAAAGGGAGAAAAGGAAAAGCCATCTTACAAGAAACAAAACTCCGCACATCACAAAAAACACCCACATTTCATAATTTCACCACCATCAGACAAGACCGGGCCGTCGGCGGGGGCGGTGGACTCATCACCCTGGTACACAATGAAATATCATACATAGTAACCAGTGTACAAACCAAATCCCTCCTCCCCCCAAATGATAACACAACAGAAATACAATCAATTAAAATACGCACTGGCAACAAAGCCAACATAACCATCATAAACACATACATCCCTCCCCAAACATCCCCTACAGTACCAAATTAATACAGACCACACTTACAACACATCACAAACACCCCACACATCATCCTGGGTGGTGACTTCAACGCCAAGACGTCGGCCTGGTTTGTCGACAACCCCGACACAGACAGAGGGCTGGTACTACAAAACCAAACAGATAACCTCATCATCCTTAACGACATCCATCAACATACCCATATTCCTCACCAAGCCCTCTATAACCCATCATCTCCAGACATCACCTTTTGCTCCCCAGAACTCGCCCCCACAACATCCTGGAGGGTGGTCAGAACCTTAGGCTCTGACCACCTCCCGATCATTATCACCACCAAAACCAGACTCACCCCAGCTAGCCACAAACACACATACACCAATTATAAAAGAGCTAACTGGGAAGCATTTACAAATGAGACAGAACAACACTTCACAACTCTAAACAGTACACCCATCACTAACATCAACAATGCTGTACACATACTCAATAAAACTATCCAAAATGCTGACAAGAAACACATTCCAAGAGGTAACAGAAAAAGACACAACCCCAACTTCACACCAGAAATTCAAAACCTCATCAGACAACGCGACTCACTGAAACACTCCCCAGCACCCCACACACAAGACATCACACAACAAATTCAAGCACTCAACACCCAAACTAACAACAAAATACAAGAACAACAAAAACTAAATTGGAATAACTTCCTACAAACACTTGATCACAAAACAAACCCCAAAAAACTCTACAAAACACTAAACAGCATCACACTTTCCAACAGCAACACAACACAATCACATGCTGCAATCACAACAACAGACTCTACTCCTTCATGTAAACAACAAGCAAACACTCTCATCAATCACTTCTCACATGTCAGCCACCTAAAACCTCACAAAGACGACCGACGTGTCATCCGACGTAAGAGACAATTCCCCACAGACCCTGACTATACACCCTTCACCAATCACCAGACAAAGCATATCATCAACAATCTCAAGCACTCACCCGCCTGTGGCCTAGACAACATAAGCAACATACACCTCAGACACCTGGGACCACAAGGCATACAAACACTCACTAACATATCAAACTACAGCTATTCACACAACACAATAACAGACATTTGGAAGCATGGTATCATCATCACATTCCCCAAACCCAACAAAGACCCCACGCTACCCTCCTCGCACCGCCCCATCACACTCCTTTGCTCACCCCTCCAAAGTCATGGAACGCCTAGTATTACAACTAATTACACCCGACCTACCCCTAGCTCCAACACAACATGGCTTTAGGCCACTGCACTCCACAAACACTCTTCTCACAGACCTTACACAAAGAGCTTTCGACAGCTACTGCACAGCTACTGCACCCACAGATCATCTACATCAAGAAACCAAAATCCTCAAAGTCAAAGACCATCTGGACATGAGAGGCACTCAATTCCTGGCAGCAGCCTCCACGAACCAAGACCACCCACTAAACTACATGGCAACACACCCACAGACACCAAGAAATATCAAAACAACACCCAGCACACGGTATCACACACAATTATTGTCCTCTCTCCCTCCCTGCCCACCCCGAACCAACTTCCAGAAGCACATCCATACTCATATCTCTCGCCAATCCATCCACTCACTCACAGACAACACGCAGCTGCATGCACGACCTCCCGAAATCCATCCTTCCGAATCCTCCCTCCCTCGCGAGGACAGAGTCCACCTGGCCAGGCTGAGATGCGGACACCATCCAGCTCTCCTGAGCTATCAGAAGAGACTGGATGACTCCGTTGTCGACGCCTGCCCGGGATGTAACACAGCACCCCATACCATTAAACACATCATCGAAGACTGCATTTCACACAACCACTTACGCCAACAACACAACCTACACTCAATGAGAGCTCTGTGGGAAAGCCCGATCGTGGCCATGGCCTTCCTCAGGGACTCGGGGCTGTTCGGCCAGGCAGCTTAGGGAACAACAACAACAACAACAACTACTACTACTAGCAATAAAAAGAAAAATCTCGGAGATGGATTTTCTCATGCCCAAGAGAGAGAGAGAGAGAGAGTAGTCACAGTGTGTTTCGACTACTCTTTCCCTTGTCCACATGAAGGGGGAAATCTGGATGGTTGAACTGGTTGGAGGGGGAAATGACAGAAAAAAGGTTGGGAATCGCTGGACCGTAGACTGTAGAGGATGAACAGAGCGAGTCCTTTGATCTCCAGGGCATGGGTTAGGGGTGTGGTTGTTCTGGACTCCCTTGTCCCTCATGCTTTGCACCATTGTTTTGAAATTTTAATAGGATTATCCCATTACTTTGGCGATTTTAAAACTTTTCGCCCCATACCTTTGTCTTTTGTGCCATTTAGGTGACGCTTTTATTCATGGCGAGTAATAGCAAGCCTATAATTTAGGAGGAATTGGCCTGCGGCCATATTTCTACCGAAAAAAAAAAAAAAAAAAAATGAAAGGGGGTCTGGAGTTTTTTTTTTTTTTTTTTTTTTAAAGCTTGATGGAGGTATAGCTTGATGGAGGTATAGCTTGATGGAGGTATAGCTTGATGGAGGTATAGCGAGGAAACTAAAACAAAAAAATAGATAAATGAACAAAATAATTGGAGCACAAATTAACCACTACCCCCTTTATGGTATTTGGGCAGTGTGATGGGTAAAGGTGGAGTTTGGAGAATGGGGAGGGTTCCAGAGAGAGTCGAAACTGTCTATTGTCCTTCAACTGCTCCTTTTCTTCAATTATCTTTGTCTCTTCTTCTTCTCTCTTTGTCTCTTTTCCTCCTTTCTCTTCTTCTTCTTACTTTATTTTTGTCCTCTTCTTCTTCCTCTCTTTGTCTCTTTTCCTATTCTTCTTATCTCTTTATAACTTGTCCTTCTCTTCTTCTTCCTCTCTTTGTCTCTTCCTCTCTTTGTCTGTTTTCCTATTCTTCTTATCTCTTTATATCTTCTTCTTCCTCTCTTTGTCTCTTTTCCTATTCTTCTTATCTCTTTATATCTTCTTCCTCTCTTTGTCTCTTTTCTCATTCTTTTTCTCTCTTTATATCTTGTTCTTCTCTTCTTCTTCCTCTCCATGTCTCTCTTTGTCTCTTATTCTTCTCTTTTTCTTATCTCTTTGTGTCTTCATCTCTCTTTGTCTCTTCTCCTTCTCTCTTTGTCTCTTCTTCTTTTCTCTTGACCTCTCGTCCATAACTATCTGTACTGTACATGCTCTCTCATCCAAGGGCTTCCCACCGCACGTGTTGTCCCCTCTTCTGTAATCTGACTTTTCTAGAAGGCCCATTTAGGGGAGATTGACCGTTTGTTTGGTCTATTAATTAATTTATTCATATGTTTTTTTTTAGTTTTCTCCCTAGACCTCCATCAAGCTTAGAAAAACACCCCCTAGACCCCCCTTTAATATAAATATGTACATTTTTCGGTAGAAAAATGTCCCGGCCGAAGGCCTATTCCTATTAAAATTGCAGGCTCGCTATCGCTCGCCAGGAAATAATCGACACCTAAATGGCACGAAAGGTCTTAACATTGACAAGGAAATGGGGCGTAATGTCTTAAAATCGGCAAACTAATGGAGTGAAAGTCTTAAAATTTTAAACTATTGTGGCTAAGCATGAGGTAGAAGGGGGTCCAGATAAAATAACTTGAATAATGTTTACTTTCATAGCAAACGAGAAAGATCCAATTTATGTAACCAACCGTAGGCTACATGAAGGACTTCCCACCGTCTCAGCTCCATTTCTTAGAAGGCCTATACTTAAGAGGAGGTTTTTAGTTGATTCCCTAGACTTCCATCAAGCTTCCATCAAGCTTAAAATTACTCCCGCTTGACCCCCTTTCAAGATAAATTTGTACATTTTTCGGTAGAAAAATGTGCCGGCCGAAGGCCGGTTCCCCTTAAATTACAGGCTCGCTATCGCTCGCCAGGAAAAAATTCGACACCTAAATGGCACGAATGGTCTTAAAATTGACAGAAGTGGGGCGAGGGTTCTTAAAATAGCCAAAGTAATGGGGCAAACGTCTTTAAATCTCACAAGCAATGGGGCTAAACATGAGGGAGAAAGAGGTTCAGAAACAAATCCTCCAGGTGGAAATCTGCCCTTAACATTAGCCGATCCTTCTGTATGTCTTAGAGTTGTTTTATTATTATTGGTTTGGTATTGGTAGTTTAACCCTTTCACGCTCATATGACGCAGAGGTTGCCAGATTAGCAATAAGAAATAGAGTTCTCTCACTCTTATAATTACCTCTCTAAAATTAGTTTTCTGCCCACAGCTAACTCAAAGAAATAGAGTTCTCTCACTCTTATAATTACCTCTCCAAAATTAGTTTTCTTCCCACAGCTAACTCAAAGACAACTGCAGAGCTTGAAGTAACTAAACTAAAGGTTTCTAAATACCCCTGATGGTAACAAAGGTTTTAAAGTATCCCCAATAGACTCAAAATTGCGTCAAGAACGTGAGTTTATTAGTTTACTCTGGCTATTGTTAGATGATCTTATACAGTCGATTGTACATACACACACACACACACTATCCAGCATACACGGTCACAAACTAACACACACATACACACACACACTATCCAGCATACACGGTCACAAACTAACACACACATACACACACACACTATCCAGCATACACGGTCACAAACTAACACACACATACAACACACACTATCCAGCATACCCGGTCACAAACTAAACACACACATACACACACACACTATCCAGCATACACGGTCACAAACTAACACACACATACACACACACACTATCCAGCATACACGGTCACAAACTAACACACACATACACACACACACTATCCAGCATACACGGTCACAAACTAACACACACATACACACACACACTATCCAGCATACACGGTCACAAACTAACACACACATACACACACACACTATCCAGCATACACGGTCACAAACTAACACACACATACACACACACACTATCCAGCATACACGGTCACAAACTAACACACACATACACACACACACTATCCAGCATACACGGTCACAAACTAACACACACATACACACACACTATCCAGCATACCCGGTCACAAACTAACACACACATACACACACACACTATCCAGCATACACGGTCACAAACTAACACACACATACACACACACACTATCCAGCATACACGGTCACAAACTAACACACACATACACACACACACTATCCAGCATACCCGGTCACAAACTAACACACACATACACACACACTATCCAGCATACCCGGTCACAAACAAACACACACATACACACACACACTATCCAGCATACCCGGTCACAAACTAACACACACATACAAGCATATTATCTCCAGCATATACACACACACACACACACTTGCTCACAAACTAACACACACACTCACACTCTCTCTTTCTTTCTCTCTCTCACACCCACACACACAATTTAACCATTTTCGAACAATGTGTTTTTAGTTTACCCGCTAGACTTGGAAAAACGCCTCTCCGAACCCCCTTCAAACTAAAAAAACGTCCCCCAGACCCACTTCAAGCTAAATGTGTACATTTTTCGGTAGAAAAATGTCCCGGCCAAAGGCCGGTTTCTCCCAAATTGCGGGCTCGCTATCGCTCGCCCAGGAAAAATCGACACCTTATTGGGTTGAAGCATCATATAATCGCCAAATTAATGCGATGAAACGTCTTAAAATCTCCAAGCTAATGGAGTAAATCAGGGAGGCTCCAAATTGGCCCGCCCTGCAACTAATAGGGTTAAGGGGGGTGACCTGTTTTTGTTCTGTCCTTTTCTATCTTTCTCTGGCTTGTACCCCTTTGGCCCCATTCAGCCTACTGTTTTAAGACGTTTATCCCCATCCAGGTGTCAATTTTTTACTGGTGAGTGGTAGCGAGCCAGCATATTTTTATTTTTGTTTGACAGCAGGCTAAATTTGTACATTTTTCAATAGAAAAATTTCTCCGGCGAAGCCGGATTTCTTCATATAATGCTGGCTCGCTATCGCTCGCCAGGAAGAAATCGACACCTAGATGGGGATAAACGTCTTAAAATAGTTTGCTGAATGGGGCCGAATGGATACAAGCCAGAGAAAGAGAGAAAAGGACAGAAATAACAAAAAACAGGTACAAAGGAGTACAAAGGAAATCAAGCAACAACAGGTCTAGTGACCCTTCTAGGCTGCTTGTCCTCCAAAACACTGAGGATCAAGTGTCCAAACAGTGGTTTAGAGTGGGCAAGGGAACATTGGAAAGGGAACTACTGCCCTGGAACTAATATCTGTGGCAGGATTAGGAAGTTAGTAGGGGACAGATGGGTTAGTAACTGAGGGGGGATAAAATAAAGTTATTCATTTACAAACGCAGTCAGTCGCGGGTTTGATGCGAGATATTTGTCTAAGCGGAGTTTAAATGAATCAACGGTGATGCAGGCTATAACGTCTCGGGGAAGCCCATTCCACAAGTTGACAACTCGATTGAAGAAGAAATTCTTAGATTCGTGTGAGTTAAAAGATTTACCATTAATTTTGCAACCGTTTCCCCACGTGTAATTAGATTGGTCGATAGTGAAGTACTTACTGCAGTTCATATTGTCGATGCCTTTGATGATTTTGAACACTTGAATTAAGTCACCTCTTAATCTGCGCTGGGTTAAAGGAAATAGATTTAATTCTCTAAGACGCTCTTCGTATGGTTTGTTCTTTAGGCTAGGTATCATTTTGGTAACTCTACGTTGAACTCGTTCTAGCTTGTTTATATCTTTGTGGTAATAAGGGCACCAGGATTGAACGCAGTATTCCAGAAGAGGGCGGACTAAGGAATTGTAAAGGGTTAGGATAACTTCTTTGGATTTATGCTCAAATGACCTGCCTATAAAGCCAATTATTTTGTTTGCCTTCTTAACAACTTCTGAACATTGTTGACTCGGTTTTAGGTTACTCGATATTGTTACTCCCAGATCGGTTTCTCTGTTTACATTCTTAAGCTGAGTGCCATTCATCGAATAGTTTGCTTTCTCATTTAGGTATCTGATAATTATGTAGTACTTTACATTTATCCGCATTGAAACTCATTTGCCAAATTTGGGCCCAACATGACAATTTATCTAGATTGTGTTGCATATCGTCAACTTGTTCTTTTGAGAGTACGCTATTTGCAATTTTTGTATCGTCAGCAAATTTTGAGATTGTACAGGTGAGACCCTCATCTATGTCGTTGATGTAAATTAGAAAGAGAATTGGTCCTAGTACCGATCCCTGGGGTACCCCGATACTTACATTGGTCCATTTAGATGCCTTACCGTTTATGACTACTCTTTGCTTTCTGTCGCTGAGCCAATTTTCTATCCATTTCAACACACTGTCTTGTATTCCATGCGCTTTTAGTTTTAGAAGTAAACGTTTGTGGGGAACTTTGTCAAAGGCCTTTTGAAAATCAAGGTATATAATATCTACAGCTTTACTCTCATCGTAGAGGTTGAGGATATCGTGGAAGAAGTCTAAGAGGTTTGTTAAACAGGAACGTTTTTTACGAAAGCCGTGTTGACTATCTTTAAGTAAGTTATTTGCCTCTAAGTTATTTACGAGTCTGTCTCTTATGACCGTTTCTAGCATTTTACATACAATTGAGGTTAAGCTAATTGGACGATAGTTACTGGGTAGGGATTTGCTGCCTTTTTTTAATATCGGTGTTACGTTGGCTAGCTTTCACTGATCAGGCATAGTCCCAGACTGCAAGGATTCATTGAATAACAATGTCAGTGGTTTAGAGAGCTCATCCTTAGCTTCCTTTAGAACTCTAGGCGAGATTGTATCAGGTCCAGGCGTTTTATTTACCTTGAGTTTATCTAAACAATTCAATACTTCTCTCTCTGTAACGGTGATATTGCTTAGAACATCTGAATCATCAATCTGAATCGGCGATGGTGTAGGGATATTCACTGAGGTCTTCGGTTGTAAAAACTGATGCAAAGAAGGTATTGAGGGCATTACTCTTAAGGTCACCCCCCTTAAGGGTAGGTTTCGTTCTTTTCTGGCGTCCCCCCTTTTCTGGCGTCCCCCCTTTTCTGGCGTCCCCCCTTTTCTGGCGTCCTCCCTTTTCTGGCGTCCTCCCTTTTCTGGCGTCCCCCTTTTTCTGGCGTCTTCCCTTTTCTGGCGTCCTCCCTCTTCTGGCGTCCTCCCTTTTCTGGCGTCCTGCCTTTTCTGGCGTCCTCCCTTTTCTGGCGTCCTCCCTTTTCTGGCGTCCTGCCTTTTCTGGCGTCCTCCCTTTTCTGGCGTCCCGCCTTTTCTGGCGTCCCGCCTTTTCTGGCGTCCCGCCTTTTCTGGCGTCCCCCCTTTTCTGGCGTCCTCCCTTTTCTGGCGTCCCCCCTTTTCTGGCGTCCTCCCTTTTCTGGCGTCCCCCCTTTTTCCCTCGTGTTTATCCCTATTTGTTTTGAGATTTTAGGACGTTCACCCCTGTAGTAATTGGCGATTTTCATACATTTGACCCCATTAGTTTGACGAATTATAGGATCTTTCGTGCCATTTAGGTGTCTGTTATTTCCTGGAGAGCGATAGCGAGCCTGCAATATTGGAGGAACCAACCCTTTGGCAAGTGCATTTTCTACTGAAAAATGCACAAACTTATCTCGAAGGGGAAGGGGGGGGGGGGGGTTGTTTGGGGTATTTGTAAAGCTTGTTGGAGGAGGAGTAGGGAGGAAACTTAGAAATATATAGATAAATAAATTGATAAATAAAAACATAAATAAAAAACACCCCTTAGTCCTTCATAAAACACCCCTTAGTCCTTCATAAAACACCCCTTAGTCCTTCATAAAACCACTCCTTAGTCCTTAATAAAACCACTCCTTAGTCCTTCAACCATAAAGGTGAAACCGTTAAGGTGAAACCGGATCCCAAACATCAAGGTGAAGCCGGATAATAATAATAATAATAATAATAATAGTTCTTAAAGCTAGCGCATGCTAAGCTAGCTAAGGATAGCTCAATAAGGCCGATTAGGCGTATTTCCATTGGGGTCCTGTACTACTACCCCATCCCTTTGCTCATGAGGGATGGTAACGACTCAGTGCTTGTGAAAAATCTTTAATGCGCCGAGCGTGGGCGCGAACCCGGGCCTTCTGGGTGGAAGTCCGAGACGCTAGTCACTACACCAAGCGAGCCGCTTGTGTTTAAATATACAATAGGATAATCTAAGACCAATATTACACCGCATGTGATTGGGAGCCCACCTTGCTTGTTTTCTCTTTTTCTCCCTCTCTCTCTTTGGCTTGTATCCATTTGGCCCCATTCAGCCTACTGATTTAAGACGTTTACCCTCATCCAGGTGTCAGTATTTTCCTGGCGAGCGGTAGCGAGACAGCATATATCTATATTTGTGTTTTTTTGACAGCAAGCTAAATTTGTACATTTTTCGATAGATAAATGTGTCCGGCGAAGCCGGTTTTCTCCATACAATGCTGGCTTGCGATACCTGGATGGGGATAAACGTCTTAAAACAGTTGGCTGAATGGGGCCGAATGGATACAAGCCAGGGAAAGAGAGAAAAGGAGAGAAAAAAAAAGCCGGTGACCCCCCATTAAGTTGGCCAGAAGTTATTTTATGCTTCATAAAAACCACACGCACGTACACACACGAACAAACACGTGATCATTAATAAGTATACACACACAATATCCAACGAACCTTTACTTGCACATAAACACACACACTTATACGTCCACACACACACACACACACATATACGTCCACACACACACACACACTTATACGTCCACACACACACACACACATATATACGTCCACACACACACACACACATATACGTCCACACACACACACACACACATATACGTCCACACACACACACACACATATACTCACGAACATGCATCTACTCGCATATACACGCACACAACTTACACGTTCATATCCATACATTCACACACACACACACACACGCACACATACACACACACATACACAAACACCTACTCACACATACCCGTACACAACTGACACACACTCACATGATCACACACACACACACACACACACACAATCTACACTTGAGGAACAAACTCATAAATCGATACGATATTTTTACATAAGGGAAGAGTCAGCCAGGAAATAGCTGTACCAAATTAGATAAGCCATATTGGTATCGGTAATATGTTAACCCTTACTGTATCGGTGACGTCCATTTAACTTAACCCCTTCTCTACCGGCGACGTCTTTTTTAATTTGATTTCAGCTACATTTAGACGATTTTGTGAAGCTTAGGAAAGATATGTGGTAGCTAAAAGGGTTCATTGAGATAGTCTGTAGCCTTTGAATGGGTAGACGTCCTTCCTAAACTGCACAAAATCGTCTAATAGTTGCCAGAATATAATGGACAGTACATCACCGGTACAGAAGGGGTTAAAAGGAGCCTCCAGCAATTAATATGCCTCGAACTATCTCACGGGAGGCAGACCGTTTTTCTGGACCCCCTTCTCCCTAATGTTTAGCCCCACTAGTTTTGATATTATAAGACGTTCGACCCATTAGCTTGGCGATTTTAACACCTTTCGCCCCATTTCGTTATAAATTTTAAGACCTTTCGTGCCGTTTTGGTGTCGATTTTTTCCTGGCGAGAGATAGCGAGCCTGGAATTTTAAGAGAAACCGGCCTTCGGCCGGAAAAATGTTCTACCTAAAAATGTACAAATTTGTCTTGAATGGGGGTCTAGGGGGTGTTTTTCTAAGCTTGATGGAGGTCTAGGGAGGAAACTAAAAATATATATGAATAAATGAATTACTATTAGACCAAACAAACGGCCAGTCTCCCCTTAACCCGTTTTACTACCACAGATCCTTCCTAAGCAGCACACATTCGTCTAAATATAGCTAGAATATATATTTCAGACACGTCAGCATAAATCAACGTGTTATCTCTAGTGCAACTCAGTCACTGCCGAATCAACATTGCTTAACCCTATTTGGCCGAGGGAGGTCTTTCTTTGGAGTTCCCCTGTTTCGGATCAATCATTTGGAGATTTTAAGACGCTTCACCCAGTTACTTTGGCGACAATAAGACGTTTCACCCCATTTTCAAGCAAGGTATTTTAGTTCGTCCCCTAAGCCAACATTTTTCGATAGAAAAATGTTGCAGACGAAGGAAGATTTCTGACAAAGTTACCTGAATGGGGTGAAGCGTCTTATTATCACCAAAATAATGAAGTTAAATTTTTTAAAATCTCCAAACTAATGGAGCGAAACAGAAGTCCAAAAAGACGCCTTGGTTAATAATACAATAACAAGCTTCAAATAATAATAATAATAATAAAAATAACAATAATAATAATAATAATAATAATGATAATAATAATAATAATAATAATAATAATAATAATGATAATAAAAATAATAATAATAATAATAATAATAATAATTAAAGTTGAAAGCAACGTTGTCCGGGGTTCGAGGGGTTTTGCAAGCAGGGTATTGTGTTGGATACAAAAGTTGTGTCATAGATATCAAAAGATCATTTAACTTATCGGGCATGGAGAAACTACAAAAGGAACAGATTGTGCAAACAAATAAGAACGAGAGAGGGAGAGATTGCCTGTATAAGGGATCTGCCTCTATTCGTTTAGTAACAGAGTTGTAGATATGTGGAATAGGCTACCGAGTGCTATAATGGGATCAAGAACAATAGAGCTTCAACTTGAAATTAGATAGAACGAGATGGGTTGGGTGTGAAAGGGATCTGCCATGTGTAGGTCAATCGGCTCTCTGCAGACTCCCGTTTTCTTATTTTGTTTATGTTCTCATTTGTGAGGGTGAGAGAGTATGGCAAGAGAGAATAGGATGTCATAAACGTAAGGAAGATAGCGATAAATATGAGAGAGAGAGAGAGAGCGCGGGATGGGTTGGGTGTGAAAGGGATCTGACATGTGTGGGCCAATCGGCTCTCTGCAGACTCCGGTTTTCTTATGTTCTCATTTGTGAGAGAGAGAGAGAGAGAGACTAGGATGTCATAAATGTAAGGAAGACAGAGATAAATGAGAGAGAGTTGTTATGAGATGGGTTGGGTGTGAAAAGGATCTGTCTTGTGTGAGCCAATTGGCTCTCCACAGACTCCCAATTTCCTATGTTCCTATTTCTTACAATTGTGTTTTGGTTGCAGGTATATAATAACATGGGTGTATAGTAAGTAGTGTAAATAACAGGTAACGTTTATGAGATGGGTTGGTGTGAAAGGGATCTGCCTTATGTGGGCCACTTGGCTCTCTGCAGACTCCCCTTTTCATCTTGGTTGCATGTGTGAGGGATCTGCCTCATTTGTACCGGTGTGCAAAACAAACATGAACGAGAGAGAAAGAGATTGGCTGTGTAAAGAATCTGCCTCTATTCGCTTGGTAAAAGAGTTATAGATACTGTATGGCACCGGCACTAAAACTAATAGAGTTTTCCCATGCTAGAATAAGAAGGGCTATAGAAAAAAATGAATAGAAGTAAGTCACCGGGACCGGATGGGATACACCCAAGAATCATAAAGGAAGGAGGTGAGATGTTAGTAGAGCCATTGAAAATTTTATTTGAGGTATCGTTTAATATAGGACAAATCCCGATGGACTGGAGAGAGGCGAACATAACAGCTATATTTAAGAAGGGAAAGAGAAATGACCCAGGGAATTATAGACCAGTCAGTTTGACAAGTGTTGTGTGTAAACTAATGGAAACGGTAATTAGAGAAGGAATAATGGAGCATATGAAGTCAAACCAACTTTTCAGTGGGAGACAGTTCGGATTCTTGCCGGGGAGGTCGACGGTACTACAGCTAATTAAGGTGGTAGATGATTGGATGCAAATTCTAGAAGATGGTCATGTAATAGATGTGGTATATTGCGATTTTATGAAGGCCTTTCGATAAGGTCCCACATAAAAGGTTAATAGAGAAAGTTAGAAGCTATAATATAGGGGAGAAATGTGTGAAATGGATAGAAGCCTTCCTGAAAGATCGGAGACAGAGGGTACTGGTGAATGGAATAGGCTCGGGGTGGAGGGAAATTACAAGTGGGGTACCTCAGGGATCTGTGTTGGGACCACTGCTATTCGTTATATTTATCAACGACTTACCTGAAGTTATAACTAATGGAAGTGAGGTATACCTGTATGTGGATGACACTAAGCTGTATAGAAGAGTGAGGAGTAAGGAAGATGTGGGTTTGCTTCAAGGATATGTGGAGGGCATGAAGGGATGGTCTGAGCATTGGTTAATGCCTTTTCATCCAAAAAAATGCAAGTACATGCGGATTGGGACAAGCAAGATAGACAAGGTAGGATACAGTATGTATGAAGCGATGGAGGAAGTGAATGCAGAAAAGGATATAGGAGTAGTGATAGACAATAAGTTAAATTTCTCAGAACATTTAGCGGAAAAGATAAACAAAGCCAATAGAATTGTAGGGCTGATAAGGAGAACATTTGTGTCACTTGACGAAGAAATCTTCAGGAATCTCTATACAGCGCTGGTTAGGCCGCACCTGGAATATGCGAACCAGGTGTGGGCTCCATATATGGTAAAGGATATAGAAGCAGTGGAGAAAGTGCAGAGGAGAGCTAGCAAGCTGGTACCAACGTTGAAGAACGCGGGCTATGAGCAGAGGTTGAGGACACTGGGGCTTCCGACACTGGCATATAGGAGAAAGAGAGGGGATATGATAGAGACTTTTAAGATAGTGTCAGGAAAGTACGATGAGGATGTGTGTGAAGGTATCTTCTTGATGCGGGAGAGAACAAGAACGAGAGGACACTCTAAGAAAATTTACAAAGAAAGAAATAGGCTTGAGAAGGCAAAGAACTCATTTTGTGATAAGAGTGGTAAATGAGTGGAACGCACTGCCCCAGTATGTAGTCGATTCCGAATCAATAAGGGAGTTTGAAAGTAATCTTGATAAAGCATGGGGAAGACAAGATTTGAAGTTTGATTATAAAACAAAAATACAGAATAGTAAAAATGTTGCGTCTGCTACCGCCGCCGCCAACACCGTGAACGACCGCAGCAGTGCAAGTACTGGTACTGAGCTGGATACACAGGCCTAGTTTGCCTTTTTCCAGAGGATCTACTGTAAGAAACTGTAAGAAAGTATGTGGAACAGGCTACCAAGTGCTATAGTGGGATCAATAACAATAGAGCTTCAACATCAAATTTGATAGGACGAGATGGGTTGGGTGTGAAAGGGATCTGCCGTGTGTGGGCCAATCGGCTCTCTGCAGACTCCCATTTTCATCTTGGTAGCATGTGTAAGGGATCTGCCTCATTTGTACCAGTGTGCAAATAAGAGAGAGAGAGAGAGATTGGCTGTGTAAGGGATAGATCTGCCTCTCTCGTAACAGAGCCGTAGATATGTGAAATAGGCTACCTAGTGCTATAGTGGGATCAAGAACAATAAAGAATTTCAAGATAAAATCAGATAGACATATGGACAAAATGGGTTGGATGTGAAAAGGATCTGCCTTTTGTGGGCAACTTGTCTGCAGATTCCCATGTTCATCTTAGTTGCATGTGTAAGGGATCTGCTTCATTTGTACCGATGTGCAAGCAAACGAGCGACAGAGAGAAACTGGGTGTGTAAGGGATCTGCCTCTATTCGTTTAGTAACAGAGTTGTAGATGTGTGGAATAGGCTACCAAGTCCTATAGTGGGATCAAGAACAATAGAGTTCAACATAAAATTAGATAGGACAAGATGGGTTGGGTGTGAAAGACTGCCACGGGTGTGTCTGGCCACCATTTACAATACCTCTACAGATGGGACCCAGAGAATCACCTCTACAGTACCTCACTTGAGGAGTGGAAATAATAGAAAAGGAATTAGGAGGAACAAAAGCATGGCCTGCAATATAGAAAAAGTCAAGAAGAGTGAATCAAAGATTTTTTTTTATCATGCAGCCATGCAAGCCTTTTATATAAAGAGTATAATCTTAAAATATAGAGAACAACCTGGTACATGTATTATTAGGGTAAGTGTTTTTTATAGAATAATGATTGCCTTCACAATAAGGAAAAAAATGAAATTCCCATACTACTATTCTGAGATAGGTCAAATTGAGTTCAAATTATCATCCAAATATAGCCTGACTGAAATTGAGGGAAGGTATGCAAACACGGGTAATACCTTCCACTGGTTCAGCTTTTAGTGGGTAGAGAACAGTGTTGGCTATACTTTTCTATAGGACAAACCTGTCCCTATATACAGACCTATTTCATATGGACTTAATTATTTTAGAGTAAATTTAAGTAATTTGCTAAATGAACTAGACAAATACTCAATTAGTTGCATTGTGAACACATCCAAACTAACTCTTCTATTGCAAATTTAATGGAAAAGCGTGAATACTCTCAACATGTAACACAACCAACAACTGAAAATGGCACCCTAATTGATCATGTTTATGCTAAGAGATGAGGAAATATGAAGGTGAAAGTTATTCCCACATATTACAGTTATCATAGTGAATTTCCATTGAAATTTGAATGCCACTTTTTGTATGTTTTTCCCCTTCTATTCTTATTCTGTCTAATTCGGTTGTCTTCCGGACGGCCTATATCATATGCCACCCTGGCCTGGCTAGTTTATTGGCTCCTGACTTTATTTGTGTCTATGGTCGCTGGTGCGGTCAAGCTGACTCGATTCCCCTCAGTGGTGTATTATGTGTGTATCTCTGTGTGATTTATTTCTTCCTTAGACCTGATTTCTCATTCTTCGCCCTTGATCACTTCTTAATTGGTGCTGCAGTGTAGCAGTTCTTGACTCACCCTTCGGCCCTACCCTATAAGAGGAACTCTGGTGCGGCTGAATTGGTGAAATGGTGAGAAATGTCTGCGTATCTTCACCTTCCTAGATTTGTTCACCTCTTGCCCTTCCCTACCTATCATATCTTGATTGGTTGTCCATCTTGATCTAATCCTTCAGGCCAGCCCTATTAGAGTTTTTTTGGGGGAACTCAGTGGTCTGGTTAAACTATTTTAATAAATATCTTTTTAACCCTTAACCATCGGCGCTCGACATATGTCGAGTTAAAGAAAACGTGCCCATATGCGGGCCTCGACATATGTCGAGTGCAATTTTGAGCACGTAATGTGCTCTGAGAGAGAGCTGAGCGGTGCTAGGAGCAGAGATTGCTTCCTGACCGCTCGCCACCACCGCCGTGGGTCGACTAAAATTTATTACACCCTCCTCCACCCTCTCTCACTCGCTACACAGGGAATTATGTAAGGAAATGACCTTATTTTAGGGTTTTTGCACTCGTGTTGCACGATCGTTGCAAGAGAACCAGTGGTCATAGAAGGATGGTTCAGGTGTCATTCGAAAGCTCTGTTTATACCCTTTCAGGGATAGATACTTGTATTACGCTCTGAGTCTTGCTTATGCATGAAAAAGAGCACGGAAACAACCCCATTTAGGGTAAAACCACCCGCTTGGCGGGTAGAAGTTACCGACCCACCCGCTCTTAAGGCGTTAAATATGTAAGATATGCAATAAATTATGTAAAATATATTGTTTTTTCTTTATATATATAATTGTCATTATGAAGTTAAATTGGTTTCCCAGGGAAAATATATACTTGAACAATTGTTTCCGCTGACAAAGAAATTATAGATTCTTGGAAAATACAGTACACTACGAAAGATTATTCAACATGGAATTTGAATGGAATAGAGCAGCTTAGCAACGAAAAGCCAATACTCCCCCCTCCCTGTGATTGTGCCAGCTTTTGTAAGCAGTGCAATAACTTAATGAAGGACAGAAAAGCTGCAGGATGCTCTGGCATTCTAGCTGAGATGATTAAGGCCTCAGGTGAGAAAGGAGTATAATTAACTTCATCATCAGAGAGGAAGTAATCTCTGATGAATGGCACAAAAGTACATTATATACTGTATACGAGCAAAGGGGACTCTTTGGATAGGGAAAATTATAGGGGCCTGAAAATACTTGATCAAGTCATGAAGGTCTGTGAGAAAGTCTTTGAAGGTATGATATTGACGATATGCAGTTTGGTTTCATGCTAGGACACGGCACAATCCAAGTCATGAAGGTATTTGTGTGATAATGAAGATGTATGAGGACTCACAAACGGCAGTGAGGGTAAAAGATGTACCGGTACTGAGTGATGAGTTTTCAGTTCGCGTCGGAGTCCACCAGTGCTCTGTGTTAATGAAGCCCTTTCCTCTTTTTTTGTTATGGTTCTGGAGGCACTATCTGGTGATTTCAGAGTTGGGCTCCCCTGGGAACTGCTATAAGGGTCCTGAAAATGCTTGACTAAGTCATGAAGGTCTGTGAGAGAGTCTTAGAAGGTATAAGGGAAAGATACTGTATGTACTGTATGTACTTAAAAGATAGGGGTCTGATGTTGTGTTTGCAGACCGGGAGAAGGCCTTTGATAAGGTGGCCAGAGAAGTTGTGCAGTAGGCTAGGAGAAAACTTGGCGTTGAGGAGTGGCTGGTGCATGTGATAATGAAGATGTACGAGGACTCACGAACGGTAGTGAGGGTGAAAGGTGTACAGCTGAGTGAGGGACATATACAGTACGGTACTAGATATTTGGTAAGGGTTAGCTTTATATCCCATGTACTGGTTACTAGGGACATATACTAGGTGTTAGGTGGAGGTTAGTTTTGTATCCAAAGTACTGGGTACTAGGGACATATACTAGGTGTTACGTGAGGGTACTGAGTGATGAGTTTTCAGTTCGCGTCGGAGTCCAACAGGGAAGTGTGTTAATTAACCCGGGAACTGCGGGAAGACTCTTAAGAGTTCCCCCGGCGGACTGCGGGAAGACTCTTAACACCTTACGAGCGGCCTATGCGGTTTATTTATATGTACCGCACAGCGGGGTGTTTTTAGCCAAAATAGGGCTGTTTACGTGATCATTTTCATGCCTAAATAAGACCCAGAACGTAAAACAAGTACCTATCCCTGAAAGGGCATAAACAGAGCTTTCGAATGACACCATAACGATCCTTGTATGATGGATAGTTTTCTTGCAATAACCGTGCAACGCGAGTGCAAAAAGCAGGTAATTCGGTAGTTTCGGTACATAATTGAGTATGTAGCGAGTGAGAGAGGGAGGAGGGAGCTGAGATTTGTGTCAGTAGGTTCGCCGCGGTGGTCTGGAGCAGTCATACGCTCGCTAGTCTCCTGCCACCACTTGTCTCTCTCTCTCAGCCACATTACGTGCTGAAATTGCCACTCGACCTATGTCGAGCGCCGCCACATAGTCCAGCTTTATTTAACTCGACTTATGTTGCTCGCCGCTAATAAGGGTTAAGAGTCAGAGAAAAAAAAAATCAACTTTAAACATCAAAATTTTATTTATTTTGTATTTTTATTTTTTTATTTATTTATTTTTGTTTTTGCCCCTGGGCCATGCAAAATATCACTCCTCTACCTCCCCTCCTTCCCCACTTTCCTCCCCTCCTTCCCCACTTTCCTCCCCTCCTTCAGTTATCACCTATGTATGTCTCCACAAAATACCGCTAGGTCCTTTCTCAAAAGTCGCTAGCATGTTGTTACATAGTCAAACAATGTTAGAATAATGCTGCAATTTCTAAAGAGTTTTGGTTTGTTTGTTTTGCAAATTTTACAGTGTAGTATGACTAGAATGTCTGAAATTTTCAAATTATCCCTAGTAAATGTCTCTAGATATGAAAAAATGGTTTGCTAAATTGAAGTAAATAGCTCTACATCTAGCGGTAATATGTAGCGAAACAACTGGCAACACTGCCTAAGTGTTACCCCAAAATACCGCTAGATCCTTTCTCAAAAGTCGCTAGCATGTTGCTACATAGTCAAACAATGTTAGAATAATGCTGCAATTCCTAAAGAGTTTTGGTTTGTTTGTTTTGCAAATTTTACAATGTAATATGACTAGAATGTCTGAAATTTTCAAATTATCCCGAGTAAATGTCTCTAGATATGAAAAAATGGCTGCTAAACTGAAGTAAATATAGCTCTACATCTAGCGATAATATGTAGCGCTACAACTGGCAACACTGCCTACAACCACCTTCTCATCGCCAATGATTATGCTCTGAGGTTTGTATTTGCTTATCTTATCCTGTGTATAAATGTACGAAGTGGCTACGGGACACCACCAGTGGTGTCACGCAGCCCAGCCAGTGAGGCTGGGCTACGGGACACCACTGGTGGTGTCCCGTAGCCCAGCCTCACTGGCTGGGCTGCGTGACACTACCAGTGGTGTCTCGCAGCCCAGCCACACTGGGTAGGCTACAGGACACCACCACAAGTGTTTTCGTATTTATCGCCATATAATTCAGCCAATTAGACTATTGAATCGAAATTCTTTGGATTATTATTTATATTATCATTAAAAACGTTGGACTTTATTAAATTATATTCCTACATGTTGTATATACAGACCTATTCCACACTCAACTCCCTACGCCACACCACAGGCGCCTGAGTAGATGCTCGTGCGTCTATACAGGTATCTATATGTATATATAATAAAAATGTTATTATATATACATATAGATACCTGCATAGACGCACGAGCATCTACTCAGGCGCCTGTGGCCACACACACTCACACATACCTATTTATACATCTAACTAGGCTTATATATACCGGTAGCCGTTATATGTGTGTATATTCTTCGTCTTACATATCCATCTTATAAGAACATATGGGAGTCTGCAGACAGTCGATTGGCCAACACAAGGCAGATCCCTCTCACACCCAACCCATCTCGTTCATACGTTTATCTAATTTTATTTTGAAACTCTATCGTTCTTGATCCCACAATGGCGCTAGGTATCCTGTTATGCCCTGTTTTTCTACAGGTTTAACTTGGGTAATGTGAGTTCTGAATGACTGGGTATAGAAGGCTGCATGCACAATACAAGGTATGAGGAATAGAGAACACAAAATAAACACACGGTAACACGACACAAGTTCACGTTTATTGAAATAAAGAAATAAAGAGCATAGAAAGATAGTTATATTCGCACAAAACAAATGATAGAAGGGAACTGCTAGCATTAGCGGATCTGGATGGAGCCTAGTCTCCCACTTCCAACGTTCAGGTATATTCTTCTGATCACGGGTTTAATAGCTGCCACCAATGAAATGCTGGGTGTGAAGGGAATTCATGGTCTCCTGAAATATCCCCAGGCTACCTTTTAGGATCAACTTTTCCTGGTACCTGGCGCGGGGTACGAACCTCTGAAGGGAATTTAACCCCCCTAAAAACCCACAAGTTTTGAGATGCCTTGGGTGGGGTTCGAACCCTGGTTAGTGACCCAACCATCACCACCAGGCCCGCGCGCTAACCCAATGTACTACCACGGACGGATGTAGAACAACACATCATTAACACCACAGGCCCCCCCATACGACAACCATCCCGTAGAAAGAACCCCATACAACGTCAGGAAGAGGAACGCCAAGTCCAGGAAATGTTAGAGGCCGGGATTGCCACCCCGTCCATTAGCCCCTGGTCTTCCCCTGTTGTCTTAGTCAAAAAGAAAGATGGGACAACCCGTTTTTGCGTCGATTACAGGTTAAATGACATAACCATTAAAGACGCTACGCCCTTACCCCGAATAGACGATTCCCTTGACTCCCTATACGGATCCAAATGGTTCACTACCCTCGACTTGCAAGCAGGGTATTGGCAAGTGCCTATCAAGGCCGAAGACCAAAAGAAAACAGCATTTTTCACTAGTGGTGGCCATCACTATGAATTTAACGTCCTACCTTTTGGCCTCTGTAACGGACCCGCCACTTTCTCCCGTTTGATGGAAACGGTATTACATGGCCTAACCTGGGAAACCTGCCTAGCCTATCTGGACGATATTATTGTGTACTCTCCAACCTGGGAAGAACACCTCCTCAGGTTGAGACAAGTCCTGCAAAGAATCCGAGCCGCCGGGTTGAAATTAAAACCCTCAAAGTGCATGATTGCCCGGAATAAGGTAGATTTTCTCGGACACGTGATATCTGAACATGGTATTGCGCCAGACCCAAAGAAACTTCAAGCCATACAAAACCAAACCCCACCCACCACGGTTAAAGGAATACGTTCGTTTCTAGGTTTAGCCACGTACTACAGACGTTTCGTCCCCCACTTTGCCACCATAGCCAGACCCCTCCACCAACTTACCCATAAAGACTGGACACCTGAAAGAGACCTCGCGTTTAACACTTTGAAGCAAAAGCTAATCCAAGCCCCTATTGTCGTTTTCCCTGACTACCAGAAACCTTTCCGTCTTTATACCGACGTATCTCTGTACGCCATAGGTGCAGTATTAGCTCAATTCAGAGATGGAAAGGAACATGTGATAGCGTATGCCAGCTACACACTCACCCCACCCCAACAGAATTACGCAGCCACCAAGAGAGAGTGCTTAGGGATCATTTGGGCACTCAGCCACTTCCGGTCATTTGTGTTGGGCGCAAAACTCGAAATAATTACCGACCATCAATCTTTACAATGGCTGCGTAGGTGCGAAACCAACTCCGCCATTTTGGTACGTTGGAGAGAGACACTAGAGGACTACGACTTTACAATACAATATCGTCCCGGCAAACTCCATACTAATGCAGACGCCCTGTCACGTTTGCCAGTACCAAAAGACCCCCCCACCAACCTAGCCGCCTTACAAAACACTCAATTGGTATCTACCCCCACCTCCCGACAGAATGCCCCCCCAGCCCCCTCCCTAATTCAATCTTGGGAAACACGAATCAGACCCCCCTGGATACCGTTAAACGTCTTCAGGAGACTGACTCGCTGGGGAGATCAACTTGCCACAGACACTGGTCACATAATCTTGGACCCCACCATAGCCCACGACTACATGATTGCCATCCACGAGGGAAACGGCATACACCTTGGACAAAAGAAAATTTTAAAGATCTTCACAGACCAATACTGGACCCCCAACCCCTCCAAAATTGCACAACGAGTGACAGAATCCTGCAAACCGTGTTTATTGGGAAAGGATAGATCACGCACCCCAGGCCCAGCTGGTACCATTTCTGCCAACAAACCGTTCCAAGTCCTATCCCTCGACATCATGGGCCCGTTCCCTTCTTACGCTGGCAACCGCTATATCGTCACATTTGTAGACGTATATTCAAAATTTCTAATAGCCTGCCCAGTTAAAGACCACACAGCCACCACAGTCGCCACACTGCTTGCCACCGAAGTGTTCCCTATATTCGGCCTTCCCCTTGCTCTTCTATCGGACAATGCCCCCGAGTTTAGTGGACACGTTTGGCAACAATTCACCCAACAATGCGGTATCAAGATTAAACACTCATCCCCGTACTGGCCTCAAGGAAATGCTATCTGCGAACGCAGCCATCGCACCATCAACAACCAGTTACGTACAAGAATGATTGCTCTTAATACCTCAGACTGGCCATCACAACTAAAGATGATACAGTGGGGTATGAACACCTGTCCTCGGGAAGACGGTATTTCCCCTCATGAACGTGTTTACGGTGTACCCCCCCTGTTACTGCCATTCCACCACCACGCTCACCTTCCCTCCACCACCTCCACAATTGACCCATTGCAACATCTGCAAAACACCCTCCATACCGCCCAGATCTGTCAAGACACCAAAACTGATAACATCGATGACAAAAACCCTTTCGCCATCCATGACACCGTAATGGTAGCCAACCTCCCTATCACCAACAAGTTAGGCCCTCGCTATGTCGGACCCTACACCGTAATACAAGTCCCAAATGCCTTTCAAGTCACCATCGACTATCACGGCGTAACTCGCACGCTCCGAACTAGATTCGACCGAGCGTTTAAACCTCTAAAGCCACAAGACATTACCCAACCCCACACGTCCGACCCTAAATTAAACACCCCTACTCACCCCCTCACTCAGGCTACGAATATTCCCATACAAACCCCTAAGGACCTAAGCCCTCCAGCACCGACCCGACAAATCTTTTCTCACCATACCCCCCCAACTAACCTCCACAAACCCCAAGCCCCCAATATCACACCCTCTTCCACCATGACACCTTCTTTCACTTCTGATAGTCAAGTTCCTCCCCAACTTATCCAAGTACAAAAACCTCCACCCACAACCCCGATCACAACAGAAACCCTCCCGTCTAGCCCTGACATACCTCCACCAGGCACCACAGTGAGAAAACCACCACCCCCACCCCAAACCAAGTACACATCCCACCGCTGCCACCAATGTTATGCCATTTTTCTACAGGTTTAACTTGGGTAATGTGAGTTCTGAATGACTGGGTATAGAAGGCTGCATGCACAATACAAGGTATGAGGAATAGAGAACACAAAATAAACACACGGTAACACGACACAAGTTCACGTTTATTGAAATAAAGAAATAAAGAGCATAGAAAGATAGTTATATTCGCACAAAACAAATGATAGAAGGGAACTACTAGCATTAGCGGATCTGGATGGAGCCTAGTCTCCCACTTCCAACGTTCAGGTATATTCTTCTGATCATGGGTTTAATTAGCAAGTTTTTATTTTACTGGAAGACCCCAATATATTCGTAGTAAGGATGTAATGTAATGCCCTCGAAAATGTCCCGCACCCACAATAATACTAACCCGAGTTGACGTCAGGTATAGCGTAAAATAGTCGGAGATGGTAAGTCCAATAAACTCATCACGTGATAACACCACGAGACTATCACCTGGTTCTTAAAAATCGGACTAAGGTTGCTATACTTTTAGTACGTCCGTGGTAGTACAGTGGGTTAGCGCACGGGCCTGGTGGTGATGGTTGGGTCACTAACCAGGGTTCGAACCCCACCCAAGGCATCTCAAAACCTGTGGGTTTTTAGGGGGGTTTAATTCCCTTCAGAGGTTCGTATCCCGCGCCAGGTACCAGGAAAAGTTGATCCTAAAGGTAGCCTGGGGATATTTCAGGAGACCATGAATTCCCTTCACACCCAGCATTTCATATCCTATTCCACATGTCTATTGTCTACATATCTGTTACCATTATGGTATAATCAAACAGAATTAACCCTCCTCTAGCGGGTGCTCTGTGGCCGTTTTGGGCCTTTCTGGGCCGTTCTGACTGCTATATCAACCATCAGTATGAAAGGAACTGTATTGCGCCGAAAACTAGGTGGAAATCGCTACACAATGACGCCACATACAGCTACGTAGCACTCGTGGAGCACTGACAGTGTTACCTCGAAGATGGAAGTTTAGCAGATTTTGCTACCTTGCTCACTTTTAGCGAACTATTGGTTACACTGTCATCCTCACGCGCGGTGGGGGAACTGGAGTTAGTGTGGGCCGGGAGGCCACAGATGTCGGACGTATGGATCATTACTATCCCACCCATTTTCACTCGATTTCCACCCTTTTTTCACCCGTTTTTTGCCAGTTTTTTCAACACGACTTAAGTGGTGAGCCGCTTTTTAAGGGTTAAAGCCATTCATACTTGCATAACGTGCTATAAGACAGCTTGACGACGTTCACAAGCACAAGTGCGTCAATGTGTGGATAGTTACATGTGTTTGTGTAAATTAATATGTTTGGGAGTGTAATAAAAAGTAATGCAAATACAGTATATGTTCGTAAATAAATGTTTGTTTACAAAATTAATGTTATATGGATGTTCAAATGCATGTCTACATGAGTATGTATGTGCGTGTGTAATGGCATGTACGTTTGGGTCATAATTTGGAAGGAACAAAATTATATATTTGTGAAAGAAATTGCAAAGTACACTGTAAAGTGATCAGCTCAGTAGCAGTAGGCTTTCAAGAATAAACTGAATAGCTCAATGAATTAATTGGGTGTGAGCTGGATCTGCCTTGCGTAGGCCAGTTGGGGGGGGGGGGGGGGGGCGCAGTGCAACCTTGCATGCACGAGTAGGAATGTGCATGTACGAGCATAAAGCCTGTACGTTTGTGAGTGGAAATATGTGTTTGTATAATGGATGTACAAAATTAATAATGAATGTACAATATGTTTGTGTGTGTGAGTGTGTGTGTGTGATAGAGAGAGAATATGAGTCATTCACATGACTTGTCTTTGTGAATGTGTGTTTGTGTTTGTGCTTAGGAATGCGAATATATATTTGTGCGTGTGGTTCTGAAAGAACATTAGAGTGTGGGTGCGATTGTGGGAGGGAATATCAATGTGTGTGTGTGTATTCTGATTGGAAATGTGAAGGCGAGTGTGTAATTGTGAATGTATGTTCGAATATATGTGCGTTGTCGAGTGGTAATCTAAAAGTGTGTGTGTGTGTGTACATATATGAATATAAATCACCGAACTTGTTTGTCAAGGTGAATACATGCAATGCAAGTTAATGACATTGTGGGTAGGAATACGAATATGTGTTCCAGAATGATTTTGTGCGTGAAAATGTGAATGTGCATGAGTTTGTGTGTGTTTATATAGTGAATCAACATAGAAGATAATAGGTAACATTTCTCAATTGATGATGCATATATTGTCTGGTGATTATTGGCATCCAAATGTGATGTTTGGTTAATTTAGGATAGGGATTGTAATTGGTAAATCTATAGCATTATAAAACATTTATATTGCTACCATGTGAGTGCGGCCGAAGAAGGTTGCCAACAAAAACACCCGCTGACCAACCTCAAGCTAATCCAGGTAATCCAGAAAATTAACACCTACTTGTAAATTGTACCCCTCTCTCTCTCTCTCTCTCTCTCTCTCTCTCTCTCTCTCTCTCTCATATATATATATATATATATATATATATATATATATATATATATATATATATATATATATATATATATATATATATATATATTAACAACCTTGATGTAGGAATAACTAGGAAAATCAGTAAATTTACAGATGACACTAAAATGGAAACACTCCAAATAGATTTAAACATATTACACACATGGGTAGTAAACTGGCAGATCAAGTTCAATGTAGGTAAATGCAGTGTAGTAAAATTGAGTAAATCGATAGGAAATGCAGTATACAATTTCGATAACGTGGATATAACTAACTCAAATAATGAAAAAGACTTGAGAATCATCGTCAACTGTGATTTGAAACCAAGAAATCAATGCATCAGTGTTCGAAATAAGGCAAATAGAGTTCTTGGATGTATATCTAGAAGTGTGTGTAACAGAACAGCAGACATAATCTTGAAATTTTATCTAGCGTTAGTGAGACTACACAATGAATTATGCTGTTCAAAATTGGAGTCCCTATTAGAGAATGAACATAGATTCCTTGGAGAGAGTACAACTAAGAATGACAAAAAATAATCTGTAATAATAGAAATCTTCCATATGAAGACAGGTTGAAGAAGCTAGGCTTACATTCGTTAGAAAGACGCAGAGTTACATATGATATGATATGATAGATATGATAGAGGTGTTCAAGTGGGTAAGTGAGATAGGCTAAATGCAGGGGATATGAAAGATGTACTGAAGCTCAGCGATAGCGAGAAAACTCAAACAAATAGTTTCAAATGGGATACTTTTCGTTTCAAGAAATATAGGCAAATACTGGTTTGGTAAGAGTTGTATATACCTGTGGAACAGGCTACCTAGCGCCATAGTGCGATAAAGAATGATAGAGAGCTTCAAAATACAATTAGATAGACATATGGACAAGATGGGTTGGGAGAAGAGGGATCTGCCTTGTGTGGGCCAATCGGCTTTATGCGGGCTCCCATTTTCTTATTTTTCTTCTTCTTTTCTGTGTATGAAGGAGACAAAAGGCAGGTTACTAAGCTATAATACCATATACATATCTCTCTTATTGATACCTTTCATCCACTTAAAACACCTCTATCATTATTTCCTCTACATATTCGTCTTTCTAGCAATATGACAGCAATATTAACTAATAAGTCAGTCAGTCACAACTAATAATTATTATAATGTTTATAACACACACACACAAACACACACATTATATATATATACAGTATATGTGTGTGTGTGTGTATTAGAATATACAATGGGTGAAGCATTAGAACAAAAATAGATTATTGGTGAGTGGGAGGAGTATAATCTGTGATTAGAGGACCATAGGAGATGTTATATTTTTCTTTTAGCATCTCATATAAACCGAGCAACTGGCACGATACAATAATTCCTTTTTGAAATTGATACAAGCTACCCCTACCTTTGACTCGCATTGACTTTGTGGTGTTAAGCATTTCATTCAGTAATTTGTTTTGATTGGGTAATTGCAGCCCATATGCCGTTCGTGACAGTTTTTTATCTGTTGGATTTCGGGAATTAAATAAGTCGAACCACGAATCAACCAATGCAATATAAATACTTGTATTCTTCCAGTCTTTGCTCAGCAGTAATCCCTGTTCTCCAAAATACATTAATGCTTTTGCGGTTTTTTCTGACAGCAATTGCGCCGCAAGGCGAACATTCATGCGCTTCACCCCTCTCACATATATATGATTGAAACACAAATGATAGGTTGCTTTTAGGTCCAGTTTACTCATATTTATCAGTTCTCGGACACATTCACTGTTGACATTCTTTTCTTTGTCGTCATCTAACTGAAAACCTGAGTCAAGGAAATTGTTCCTAATTAGTTTGATTAAATGGGGGGCATCTGCAAAAACATATATATTCCTGTTAGAAGCAGCTGGATTTGTAAAGAATGGTTTGTCTACATTGATACCTAATGTTTTCCATAGCCTCAGGTTTGTTGGTCCTAAGTCACTGACCATAGCAACTACCAAAAATCCAACTGCTTCTACCTTAGAAATAATTTTAAACAGAATGTCCATGGTCATGCTTGTGTCAAAATCATAATATATGAGTTGTTTCCAAGGGCTCGTCAATCCTCTTATCATCGCACATTGTACTCTGTTTTTGGGTTCATAAAGTGTGTCAGTTGCTTTATCATAAGTCCATTCGTGAGCTATAGTTGTCTCATCAAATGACAATAGTACAATACACACAGTCGCTCAAAATCTGTCATTGACGTGGATTTGTATTGTAAAACTTTAATAATTGATGACAGTACTCCTGGTTCCACACTAACTTTTGCAATCCATCGATTTAGGGTACTTATGCATGGTAGTGGAAACTTAATCTTTTCCCTTAAATACCTATAGGTTTTTGTGGGGTTGGGTGTGACAGGGATCTGCCTTGTGAGGGCCGATCGGCTTTTTGCAGACTCCCATTTTCTTATGTTCTTATGTTCATTCATTAGAGAGACGCAGAGTTAGAGGGGATTTGATAGAGGTGTTCAAGTGGGTTAGTGGGATTAATAGAGGGGACATGAAAAATGTACTAAAGCCCAGTGATAGCGAAAGAACTATAACAATTGTTTTCAAGATAGATACATTTCGTTTCAGAAAAGATATAGGCCAATAGTGGTTTGGTAACAGGGTTGTAGATAGGTGGAATAGGCTACCAAGTGCTATAGTGGGATCAAGAATGATAGAGAGCTTTAAGATAAAATTAGATAGGCATTTGGACGAGATGGGTCTCTGTAACGAGTGCAAGACTAATTTATTCAACCTTTCTATATATGGAAGATATATAATATTATGGATAATTTTGGTCATTCTTCGTTGTACTGACTCCAAATAAACTATATATGTCCATTCTGTAATGAGGACATCAAATTTGAACAGCATAATCTGAACCTGGTATATACCGGTATACACACATACATACACATAATTACATTCCGTAAAACCAGGTCGCTTCGGACTTGGGTCGTAACTTCGGACATTGGCGATAATAAGTAATTAGCCACTTTTCAAGATGACTTCGGACACCATTTAGGATAAGGATAGCTCTCTTATTATGGGGGATAATTTTAGGAGGCTTCCTGGATTACCGCGCACTATCACCACGCATCATTTTACCTAGTTATATCTCTATAATGTGTTTAAAGTCAGGAGATATCGTTAAAAAACCTCGAAAATTTTCCGAAGTTACACGGTTTTACGGTTCATAGCCTACATACTACACACACACATATACTGTATATATATATATATATATATATATATATATATATATATATATATATATATATATATAATGCATCCAACAACTTGACAATATAAAGGCATTTTGTTCAGTTAAAATAGAAGAGCTGCACTTTCACAGGGCATTATACAGTAGTTATAGCATCACGGTATGAAGTAAAAGAAAACGGAGGATAGTGCTGGCTCGGCTGCTCCTTTGAGAATGAATGGTAAACAGTCGAGTGACCTCCGACCCTTCCTTCCTCGTGACGTCATGCGCGAGCGGGTACGAGTTTGAGTGACCCCATGCTCCAACCTGTTGTACCTCTTAACCTTGACGTAGCCCAGCCAGTGAGGCTGGGCTACGGGACCGTAGCCCTTCGATAAATGTAACCCTTACACATGTTTCTATTAAATAATGACATTAAACAGGATTCATGATTTAAATACAAGACTAGATATTTATCGGAAGTACGTATTTACCTTCGGAAAGCTAAAATATAATGTTTACACATATGGGATAGGGAGGAGGGAGGGAGGTATAAGAGGTGGACCGATGGAAGGGTAGAGAACCCCGATATGCAAGATACATAGCTTCATATGCGCGTATTGATCACTTTCATGCTATTATGTATGCATACAGAAGTAGCAGGACACATATGTCAAGAGTGAACACCAATAACTTAATCCATACACAGTAAAAAAGACGGAAATAATATCGTACATACGAAGTGATGGAATGGGTATGGGGGAGTGTGTATGACAGTTCGTCGCTAGAGAGGCGTGTGTGTGCTTGTGTGATGGTCTTGTGTAGCTATGTGTGTGCTTGTTTGAGTGTTGCAATAGGCTACGCATTAGTTATCTCTCTCTCTCTCTCTTATTTATCGCTGTCTTCCTTACGATTACGACATACTGTACTAGTGCATGAGAACAGGAAATAGGGAGCCTCGCTCTCTCTCTCTCACAAATGAGAACATAAGTAAACAGGAGTCTGCAGAGAGCCGATTGGCTATAGGACTCGGTAGCCTATTCCACATATCTACAACTCTGTTACTAAACGAATAGAGGCAGATCCCTTACACACCCAGTCTCTCTCTGTCGCTCGTATGTTTGCACTCCGGTACAAATGAGGCAGATCCCTTACAAGATGAACATGGGAATCTGCAGAGAGACAAGTGGCCCACAAAAGGCAGATCCATTTCACATCCAACCCATTTTGTCCATATGACTATCTGATTTTATCTTGAAATTCTCTATTGTTCTTGATCCCACTATAGCACTAGGTAGCCTATTTCACATATCTACGACTCTGTTACGAGAGAGGCAGAGCCGCAGATCCCTTACACAGCCAATCTCTCTCTCTTATTTGCACACTGGTACACAGGAGGCAGATCCTTACACATGCTACCAAGATGAAAATGGGAGTCTGCAGAGAGCCGATTGGCCCACACACGGCAGATCCCTTTCACACCCAGTCTTATCAAATTTTATGTTGAAGCTCTATTGTTATTGATCCCACTATAGCACTTGGTAGCCTATTCCACATATCTACAACTCTTTTACCAAGCAAATAGAGGCAGATCCCTTACACAGCCAATCTCTTTCTCTCTCGCTCTTGTTTGTTTGCACACCGGTACAAATGAGGCAGATCCCTTACACATGCAACCGAGATGAAAATGGGAGTCTGCAGAGAGCCAAGTGGCCCACATAAGAACATAAGAACATAAGAAAATGGGAGTCTGCAGAAAGCCGATTGGCCCAAGCAAGGCAGATCCCTGTCCCACACAACCCCAATTCAATTACAAAGCCCAATTATAGGCTTCACACTCCAATACCCTGAGGATCATCTCACCAAAACGGTCAGAGATTAACGCAGGATTATGGGGGTCTGCAGAGCGCCGATTGGCCCAACCCGGCTGATCCCCCTTCACACCCAACCCCTCTCGTCCATATGCTTATCCAATTTTATTTTAAAGCTCCCTACAGTTTTAGATCCCACTATAGCACTTGGTAGTCCATTCCACCCATCTACAACTCTGTTACCAAACCAATACTTGCCTATATCTTTTCTGAAACGAAATTTAACTAATTTGAAACCATTGGTACGAGTTCTTTCGCTATCACTGAGCTTTAGTACATTTGTCATGTCCCCTTTGTTAATCCCACTAACCCACTTGAACACCTCTATCATATCCCCTCTAACTCTGCGTCACTCTAACGAATGTAAACCTAATTTCTTCAACCTTTCTTCATACGAAAGATTTCTAATATGGTTAAGGTGGCAAAAATATGTGTGTGATAACCCGGGTTCGAATCCCGGTGGATCATATATACTTTAATTAATTTCATTGGGGGTGTGGTGGTGAGATTAATAAAAATAATATTATTAGTAGGTTTAGGGATATTTCTTCGAGAGGCCGGTCTATATGATCTGTGCCCCATGAATATTCTTTCCTCTCACTTAAACAGTAGGCTACCATAGTGCGGTTGGGAATATGAACATGATTAGATTAATATCCAGTATTCGAGAATGGATAATAAGTCGTAGGCGTGTGCATAAACCTTTAACCGTCCTGGTGGTGTAATGGTTAAGGTGGCAAAAATATGTGTGTGATAACCCGGGTTCGAATCCCGGTGGATCATATATACTTTAATTAATTTCATTGGGGGTGTGGTGGTGAGATTAATAAAATAATATTATGGATCATTTTTGTCATTCTACGCTGTACTCTCTCCAATGAATCTATGTCCATTCTGTAATAAGGACACCAAAATTGGACAGCATAATCCATATGGGGTCTCACTAATGACAAGTAAAGTTTTAAGATAACATCAGCAGTTCTATTACTCACACTCCTAGAGATGAACCCGAGAATCCTGTTTGCCTTATTACGAACGCTTATACACTGTTTTCTAGGCTTCAAATCATTGCTAACAAACACACCTAGATCTTTCTCGCAGTCTGAATTTTCTAATTCTAAATTAGCTAGTTTATATTTAACATTTGTTTGCATCTTCTATCTATCTATCTATTGCCTGACGCCGTGATCCCCGAAGGGGTGGCCACGAACGAACCGCCCCCATGCACCTCTGTCCCCAGTCAGTCGACGCCCCTCCCCCCAACCAGCACCGCCTTCGTTCATGTAGTTCCTCACTCCATCCTTCCACCTCATATTCGGTCTACCTCTCCCCCTCTGTCCCTCCACCTCGCTCTCGTACACCCTCTTAGTCATTCTCTCGCTTTCCATACGTTCCATATGGCCGAACCATCTCAAGTTGTTCCTTTTCACACTTTCCAGCACATCTACCTCCACACCACACCTCCTTCTTACTTCCTCATTAGTCTGTCTATCCCTCCATGTAACTCCGCACGCACTCCTTAAGTAATTCATTTCCACTGCTCTCACTCTTGGTCTGAGTCTCTCAACCAACGTCCATGCTTCGCTTCCGTAAGTCAGTGTCGGGATTACCACACTGTCATGCAAGAACTTCTTCACTTCCATGCATGTTTGCATCTTCCCTATCTTTAATACCTTGCATTTGTCAATGTTAAACTTCATCTGCCAATTTACTGACCATTCATGTAAGGTATCTAGATCCCTTTGGAGGCACTCTATATCGCTATCTGAATCAATTGATCTCCCTATTTTAGTATCGTCTGCGAATTTACTTATCCTACTAGTTATACCTAAATCTAGGTCATTTATGTATATAAGAAACAACAGGGGACCTAATACCGATCCCTGGGGGACACCACTTTTGACTGCTCCCCATTCTGACTTGGTACCATTTATGCTGACTCTCTGCTTCCTACCAATTAGCCATGACCTAATCCATCCTAACAACGCCCCACCTATTCCATGTGCCTCAACCTTTCTCATCAATCTCTCATGAGGGACTCTGTCGAAAGCTTTACTGAAATCTAAATATATAATATCATATGACTTGTCATTATCTACTGCTTCATATACCTCTGAGAAAAACTAAGCAAATTAGTAAGGCAAGACCGTCCCTGAGTGAATCCATGCTGAGAAGAATTGATTAAGTTAAATGTTTCTAAGTGGTTTCTCATTTTCCTAGCAATAATTGACTCTAGTAGCTTTCCTATGATTGAAGTGAGACTAATGGGACGGTAATTGGATGCTATTGATTTATCACCTTTTTTGAAGATCGGAACTACATTTGCAAGCTTCCAAGCTTCTGGAACTATACCTGTTTCTAGTGACTTGTTAAATAGAAATGTTAATGGGTAACTTAACTCATCTCTGCATTCTTTTAATATTCTAGCATATACCTCATCAGGACCAGGCGATTTATGAGGTTTCAGTCTGTCAATTTCCTTAAGCACATCATTTCTACTTATAGTAACCGTACTTAACCTATTTTCTATACTATCGCTGTATACCTTACGGACTTCTGGAAACTGTGTAGGTCCCTTTCACACTCAACCCATCTCATAAACGTTACCTGTTATTTACACTACTTACTATACACCCATGTTATCATATACCTGCAACCAAAACACAATTGTAAGAAATAGGAACATAAGAAAATGGGAGTCTGTAGAGAGCCAATTGGCCCACACAAGACAGATCCTTTTCACACCCAACCCATCTCATAAAAACTCTCTCATTTATCTCTGTCTTCCTTACATTTATGACATCCTAGTCTCTCTCTCTCTCTCACAAATGAGAACATAAGAAAACCGGAGTCTGCAGAGAGCCGATTGGCCCACATATGTCAGATCCCTTTCACACCCAACCCATCCCACGCTCTCTCTCTCTCTCTCTCATATTTATCGCTATCTTCCTGACGTTTACGACATCCTATTCTCTCACCATACTCCCTCTCTCTCCTTCACAAATGAGAAAATATAAAAAGTAAGAAAACGGGAGTCTCCAGAGCCGATTGACCTACACATGGCAGATCCCTTTCACACCCAACCCCTCTCGTTCTATCTAATTTCAAGTTGAAGCTCTATTGTTCTTGATCCCATTATAGCACTCAGTAGCCTATTCCACATATCTACAACTCTGTTACTAAACGGATAGAGGCAGATCCCTTTTACAGCCAATCTCTCCCTCTCTCGCTCTTGTTTGTTTGCACAATCTGCTCCTTCTGTAGTTTCTCCATGCCCGATAAGTTAAATGATCTTTTGATATCTGTGACACAGCATTTGTATCCAACACAATACCCTGCTTGCAAAACCATCGAACCCCGGACAACGTTGCTTGCAACTTTAATTATTATTATTATTATTGTTATTATTAATTCATGTTTTCATGTATTTTTCATGTGTGTATATATATATATATATATATATATATATATATATATATATATATATATATATATATATATATATATATATATATATAATCTTATTTTAGTTTTACTGGATATGGGACTTTGTGTTTTTACTCTACATCTTATTAACTAGAGCAACCAAGTAAAGGAAAATAAAACATTTGTTTTTGGTTGATTGACTCATAAGTCTCTTTCGTGATTGAACATAATAGGAAAATATACAGTTATAATGAGATAGTTTATAAGAACATGTATTATACAAGCAAAGCATCATACCATGACTTACATTAATTAAATATTAGAAGAAATTAAAGTAAAACCTTTGCAAAATATTACTTTACACATAATTTTACATATATCAAAAGTCACATAACACAATAATAACTTAAACATTAGAAAGTTTCTCTTGTCGCCTTAAGCAGCCGATCGCTTGTATTAAATACAAAGGCCTTAAACAACACATTACACAATGTATGGCATGCTCCTGAATGGCTAGCTAAAGGAGCATCTACATAAGACAAGCATTGTTTCAAGTAATTGCGACAACACTTTTTCGAGTCTTGAAGAGACATTTGAAGGGTGATGCCACTATGTACAAAGAAGACAGTAGCCAGTGTAGGCATACTCAGCCCACCTCGATTGAGCGCAGTCAAAAACTCTGATGACAAGCATTCCCCAGAATCTACTTCCTGTTGTCCATGTTTATGAGCTAAAAATCCCCCAATGTAGACAATTTTATGTTTTAAAGTATCATCTGAATCTAGAAGTAGTTGAGTGTCTTGTAATGTCAGCTCTTCCAGAAGTTGTAAATCACCATCATCTATTGCTGCTGTACAAAATTCACAGCTTACTTCTTTGGCTCGGTCAGGAACGATGTCACGTTTCAACAGCTGATGTTGCATCAGCTGTTGAAACGTGACATCGTTCCTGACCGAGCCAAAGAAGTAAGCTGTGAATTTTGTACAGCAGCAATAGATGATGGTGATTTACAACTTCTGGAAGAGCTGACATTACAAGACACTCAACTACTTCTAGATTCAGATGATACTTTAAAACATAAAATTGTCTACATTGGGGGATTTTTAGCTCATAAACATGGACAACAGGAAGTAGATTCTGGGGAATGCTTGTCATCAGAGTTTTTAACTGCGCTCAATCGAGGTGGGCTGAGTATGCCTACACTGGCTACTGTACTTTGGCTGTACTTTGGATGCTGCTTGAACATCCCCAATGTCAATGTAAACATTTCCTCCACTACGTTGTCTTGCTTGACCAAAAAACTTTTCTAGGGGATCTTGTGAAAAAACAGCAGGTAGGATATAAGCAAAATCATGGGTTTCAAAAAGATATTGTGCTGCTTCTATGTTATACCTTGTTGTGATGACAAAGGCATCTGCTGTTGACTGTGTTAGTTTCTTCTCTCTGCCATGCCCACCAGTCCACCGACAGCTGGATACAACTGTACACATTTCCTGCAGAGCTTTGAAGTTTGTACAGTTTAATGTCCAAGGTTCACGATATTGGTCTCGTAAATGAACTGCGCTGTACTTGCTTTTAACATTCATAATTTTAAATCAATTGGTTACCAGTGTTATGTATATCACTGTTCCATCCTGAAATTTAACAGTTCCTTTAAGACCTTCAAATGCAGCAATCGTTTTCTCATTGAACACTTGGCAAACTAAGGGCACACTCTGACGTTGCAATGGTTTAGGAAATACTGATGAGCGTGTGAGTTTTGTCAGACGAAGTGGTGTCTTCTGATCTTCATTGTAAAGAGCTTTAACATCACTCCAACACGCCAAATATTCTGTACCGTCCTTGCTAAAATGTAATTCTTGACATTTCTCTGTGATCCAGTTGTTTCTCATATTCTTGAGGATGTGAACATAATCATAGACAAGGAAAACATTTATGCCATCTGGTGCTAGTGTTACTTTTCCAGGACCCCCAAACATTCTGTAAACAGCTTGATTCAGTGGACAGTTGTCACAGACGAACGATACTGGATGGCCACCACTAGCTTTAGCAACATATACAGCCTCAAGTAATATTTCCTTCAGTTGAATAGCATTCAGTTTTGATACAGGATAAATTCGTATGATGTACCGTGGTCCTCCATAGTAACAAACAACTTCAATAGCAAGAGCAGATGTTGCTAGATTTTCTGGTCCGTTTGTTGCATAGCCTACTATATGCTCTCCTGTAAATCTAAGGGCCTGCTTAAGCTTGACTTCATCAAACAAAATGTTAACTAACCGCTGTTGTGGCTTCAACTGATCAAAAAGGATTGGGAGACACTTGTCAGCATAAGTGCGAGATAACAATTGGCGAATCTGTTTCTCACAAGGAAGACTAATTGCTTTGGAGTTTCTAAGCATTCTATATGCTGCGGGTGATATACAAAACAGTTCTGCTGCAAGAATTAACATATGCTTTGTATATCGGCGATTTTTAGGAGGAATACGAAGGAGTTGTAACTGTGCTTGAATGAACTGAAAACCTTCAATTTCATGAAATTCTGTGATAGAGTCAAGTTCTGAAATTATTCTTTTTAAGCTGTCAGTATTAGTCGCTTCATGAGTGTTCATAATTTTCACTATTTCTTCAATTTGAGACCACTTACTTACCAAGCTATTTTTTTGAAGATTCAGTTTACTTTTTGGTATCTCCAAGCCACTTTTCTCTGCTACTACCAGCTGCAGAAAACCAAAAGGAGACTGTACCTCTTTAAAATGAAGAAACTTATCAACTGCTCTACCATTACCATCTGTCTTAAACATTGTCAGTTCTCTACCATTTTGCATTATATAAAACTCAGGGAAGTGTTTTCCAATCTCTCCTGCAAATTTGTCATAACTATGCATTTTGTCTTGTTCATTTTCAAATTCAGTTTGTTTTTTAAGTCTTGCTTCACTTGTCACTGTTTTAGTTAACCTAGGAGCTGACGTAAGTTGTTTGAGGCAAGACTTGGGTACACCTTTAAAAACTGTAGGAGGCCCAGCTGGTCGTTTTCCTCCCCGAACTGTGACCCAATCGCAGTCGAAGTGTGATGCACAAATCCATAGTTTCGACCTGTCTCTCAAACTTTCTGGGCTATTTGGCATAGCACTAATCCATGCATGTCGTTCTTGTTCTTCATTCGGGAAACACACCATAGGACTGTATGGCTCTCCCCTGTAGTTTCCACGACAATTGAATGCAGCACATCTTTTCGGCATTGTTCCTGTAAAGCAAAAAAACAAGACTAGTTGTAAAATGGTTATCAGTACATATCAAAGCAACCCGTTGACATCAGCTCAATTCTAATATTTATCAGCTAAATAATTTGTTAACACAGATCCTTTTGTGACTGGTAAGTATTTATAAGAAAATTACTTACAATAAGCTGAGAGATAACGAACAACAGAACAAAAATGTATTGCCTCTAACGTGTCTCGTGGGTGACTGGCGTCTGGCATCGTCCTGGGCTGTTCGTTTTCTGGCGAGACATTATGTCGCCAATATGGCGGGGATATGGACGATTGCGTGTGAAATTACATGCATTTATATGTAAAGTTGTGTTTGTGTACATATTTTTGTGTTTAAGAAAGTCGGAGAGACCACTGCTTTCATGATACTGATTTTAAGCAATGGACCCAAGTTTCAAACTCCGAGAGTGCTCGTTTCCAGTCCTTATGATATATATATATATATATATATATATATATATCCTTGTATTCCTCTGTACTAAGTTAAATGAGGAAGTAGTACGAGGTTAAGATGAAATTGTCTAGCCAGAATGACAGGTCAATTCAGGGGAGTTTTTGTTTGGGGTTGGAGTCATGCTTTATTTATTGTGTTGTGTCTGATCCCCCTCCCCACACATAACACACACACTTACACACTCGCACACAAACTTATACATACACACGCACATATACTGTACATACAGAGAGAGAGAGAGAGCGCCAACTTACACATACACACGCACATATTTTGTTGTACTATGTGAGTGAGGAAGGCAAAAGCAGAACTGCCTGTAGCGAGTGCCTGCCTCCCCCAGAGTTGAAAGAGTGACAGGGCCAAAATCAAGGGACGTTTGAGCCAAAATGCCTGGACACACGGAGTTTGAAGCAATTTAAGTCATAGGAAGAGGGAAATACTGATTCTGGGAGAGAGTTCCAGAGCTCAGCAGTTGAATAGAAGAAAGTCTGAGAGTAACGTTTCACTGTTGGGTTGGAGAGTTGCACAGAGTAGGGGTGGGATTGCGTTGAAAGACGTGTACCACATGCCCTACGTAGAGGAGGTGGTATACACTGGGAGAGCTCTGAAGAACACTGATTATTATAGTAGCGATAGAATAGCGAGAGAGATGCAACATTGTGGCGGAGAGAGAGAGATTGCAGAGAGTTGGTGAGTGAACGGGAGTCAATGATACGAAAGGCCTTCCTTTCTACTTTGTCTAGGAGTGCGGTGTGAGAGGAACCTCCCCACACATGTGAATAATACTCAATACAAGGACCCACCGTGCCCCTGTACAGAGCAAGAAGCTGTGCAGGGGTAAAGAACCCCTTGAGGCAGTTGAGTACACCCAGCTTCTGGGAGGCTACCTTAGCAAGACTGGTAATATGGTCCTTCCAAGTGAGAGCAGAAGAAAAAGAGACACCAAGAATAATGAGAGAAGATGAAGGATTGATTTTTGTATTGTTGAAGTATAAGGGAAAGTCCTCTGGGGGTTCCAGACGGGTAGTAAAATGGAGAAATTGGGTTTTGGAAGCATTAAAGGCAACAAGGTTTTCTCTACCCCAATTGGAAATAGTAGTTACATATACATACGCATACAAAGACAGAGCCACACACAGATAAATCATTGTAAACACCATATGAGGAGGAGCACTTTGTTGACGTTTCGCTGATGGCTTCTTCAGGTCAACTTTTCAAAGTGTATTCAACATTACACACCCAGATACACAGAGAGACAGCCACACACTTAGACTCACACACACATAAAGGTACACACTACACACACACACACACACACACACACACACACACACACACACACACACACAAACAAACACATACACAGGGAGAGCCACACACCAATACACAACAGTCACACAAAAACACACACACACACCAATACACAACAGTCACACACAAACACACACACGCACACACACATACACAGGGAGAGTCACACACCAATACACAACACACACACAAACAATTAATTTGCTATATAATTGTCGTTTTTCGCTCCATGGATTTTCACGTCTCTACAATGTCCAAGGTTCAATAATTTAACCCTTGTAACCCTTTCCTTCAGATGGCGACCTTTAAGGAGACAGAGCCTTTTTTTATTTATTTATTTTTTCTATTAATGCAGTTATTCCAAAATTTCTTAGTTCCTTCACTAGACCTCCATCAAACTTAAATAAAACACTCCCAAGACCCTCCTTCAAGATAAAGTTGTACATTTTTCGATAGAAAAAATTCCCGGCCAAAGGCCGGATCCTCTTAAACTACAGGTTCGCTATCGCTCGCCAGGAAGAAATCGAGACCTAAATGACACGAACAGTCAAAGAAATGGGGCGAAAGGTCTTAAAATCGCCAAACTAATGGGCCGAACGTCTTATAATCTCATAACAAATGGGGCTTAACACGAGGGAGAAAGGGGCCAGAAAAGCGACCCATCTCCCCTTAATGGTTTTATCTGTTTATTGTTATTCTTGTCGAGTTTTGTTTCTGTGTTTTACCTTTTTCTGTTTTTGTTTTATCGTTTTCTATATTTGTGTTTAATCTTTTTGTGTTTTTCTATTTTAGTGTATATTAAGCTCTCCTCCCTCCTCTCTCTCTCTCTCTCTCTCTATCTATCTATCTCAGTACTCCACATCCTGTCTATTAATAAACTATGTAGTATCTCTCACGATCTTTAACCCAGCCACTATTCTTCCTCTATAATATTTCTCACACCCTTGTATTGCATTATTAGTTTATTTTTATTATCTATCTTTATCCCAGCAAAACTCCTCCTTCTTCGCTTTACCAATTCTCTATTATTTATTGTTTGTCCTCGTCTATTCTTAGTATTCCTTTTGTTCCACTTCAATTCTGATTATTCATTATATTTTATATTATATTCTTATCTATCACTGTATTTCCTCTTCTATTCTTATTATTTGGGGGTGGCCGACTCGAGACAGAGCTATCTCGAGTCGGTCACCCCCATAAAAAAAGGGAAACCTGGGGAAGGTGCCGGAGTATATGCATACATACATACACACATTCTTATTATTCAGTACATTATTTCCTCTATTTATATTTGTCTATCTATCTATCTATATGCTCAGGCCCAATCCCCACTTTTCCTTTTTTTTTTTTTTTTTTTTTTCTTGGGGGTGGCCGACTCAAGACAGAGCAAGAACAGGAAAACACAAAACACAAGACAAAACAATGAACAAACACAGACAAAACACAAAATTCACACACCTCTAGGTCACCCATGAGAATACCCAGAGACCAGGGTCACCAAGGTTGCTCCAGCACTCCCCCGGCCCCCGACCACCCGGTGAAGCTCCGATCTCGGCAGGCAGACATGCAGCGGAGCCAAAGCCACAAGCCCGCCCACCACACTTCCAGGCACACCCTTCATATTAATCGTTTCCCCGGGCCAGGTGCCTGATGGACTATTATCTAGTCCAACTTGCGCCCGACACCTTCCCCCAAATGACCACGTGTTCACTCATCTATTCACAAGCATTCTCCATTCATTCCGGTTTATTACCACTTCCTTTGCCTGATCTATAGTCATTCCTCTATCATCCAAACCTTGTCTTACACAGTCTCTCCATCTCAATGGGGGTCTTCCTGCCCTTCTATCTCCCCTTGTATCTGACTCATATATTCTCTTTGTAAGTCTTTCATCTCCCATTCGTTCAACATGACCATACCAGCTAAGCACCCTTCTGTCCACTCTGGCTGTTTTATTTATTTATTTGTTTATTTGTACAGATCCTAGCGGCTTTCCTGGTGGCCTGCGCAAATGGACTTGCAGGTGCGATATTGGGCCTGCCAGCGGTGGCAATATCCAGCCTCACAGACCCGCTCTCCCAGGACCTCTTTTTAAACCCGGGTCAAGTGGCGTTGTTTGGTAAGTATGGGTCTCTGTTTCCGTATTGTTGTCTGTTCTATCGTTTATTTCCTATTTGATATATATAGTGCGTGCAGAGTTACATGGAGGGATAGACAGACTAATGAGGAAGTAAGAAGGAGGTGTGTTGTGGAGGTAGATGTGCTGGAAAGTGTGAAAAGGAACAACTTGAGATGGTTCGGCCATATGGAACGTATGGAAAGTGAGAGAATGACTAAGAGGGTGTACGAGAGCGAGGTGGAGGGACAGAGAGGGAGAGGTAGACCGAATGAGAGGTGGAAGGATGGAGTGAGGAAGTACATGAACGAAGGCGGTGCTGGTTGGGGAGAGGGGCATCGACTGACTGGGGACAGAGGTGCATGGGGGCGAACCGCCCCCATGCACCTCTGTCCCCTGTTCGTGGCCACCCCTTCGGGGATCACGGCGTCAGGCAATAGATAGATAGATAGATATATATAGGTCTCTCTTTTCACTTATAATTTTGTTTCTTCTCTGCTTGTGGCTCTCTTTCCCTCTCTCCCAGGACCTCTTTTTAAACCCGACTCAAGTGGCGCTGTTTGGTATGTAAGGGTCTCTGTTGGGAGTCGGTTTCCTTATTTTTGTATAATTTCTCTTATGTTCTCTTGTATTTCATGTTTAATTTCTATAGATCTTCTCTTCTCTGATATGTCTGTCTCCCTCCCTCACTCCCAGGACCACTTCTTGCACCAAACTTATGTGGCAATGTTCGGTAGGTATGGATTATTTAGAAGTTCAGGTATGTTCCTTTCTTCTTGTCTCTTTTTTATTGCATGTTTGTGTTTCTAAATGCCTTCTATTCCTTGATATTTTCTTTTCTTTGTTTCTCTCTGCCCATGGTTCTCTCTCCCTCACTCATTGGATCTCATTTTCCAACCAACTCGTGCAGTACTGTTCGGTAGGTCGATCTGGGTTACGGAGAAGTCAACTGGTATATATGTTTCCTGCTTGTCTCGATCATTATTCTTCTCTCTTCTCTCTTATATTTCCTATTTGTGTTTATTTACTACATATTTATCTCCTCTTCTTTGTTATTATATTTTCTCTGTTCTTTATTCGTGGCTCTCGATCGTTGCTCCTTCACTCATTAGATGCTGTTTTGCAACCGACTCATGTGGCACTGTTTGATAGGTCTGGGGTGTCTGTTGCCTTCTCGTTCCTTTTCTCTCTTTTCTTTTCTTTTTGTATGTCTATGTGTATTTTCTTTTCTTTTCTCTACTATTCTGTGTTTTCTGTTTGATTCTATTCCTGTCTCTCACTCCCTCACTCACTAGTCCTTATCTCTACTCAAGTAGATCAGGGTTACCTAAAATTTCAGGTAAAGTTGCCAACACATGAACCTGGACAAACGCCATGGAAAGCTAGCTGTATTTAATCACCATAACAGGTTGATGCATGGTATGAATAAAAATAAATTGTATTACTTACTTCACACATTGGTATTACATTAGGGTAAGTTCATTAGCTTATACCTTCAAACTACATTTTGTTCATGGCCACCTCCGGGACTGAAACATCTAGCAATAGATATGTAGACTATGTTTATTATGATAATTTAAATACTTAATGAAATTACATGTCTAGAATAAATTATGTTGCAATACTGATAGTATTTTTTTTGCACAGGCAGCTTGGTGCATCTGGGGGCCATTGCCGGCTCCATGACGGGTGGTTTTGCCAATACCTATCTGGGTCAACGAGTCACTCTTCTTCTGGTTATGCCAAGTTCCTTCATCCTGTGGCTTGGCATGTGCTTCACCCCTTCAGTATGGCTTCTTCAGTTCCTCCGTGTGCTGCAGGGGGTCACCCTGGGTATGGTGGGAACTGCCTCGGCGAACTACGTCGTGGAGGTGACCCACTGTAATCTACGGGGCCGCCTCAATGGAATGACGGACATGGGGCGACAGATAGGGATCCTCTTCGTCTATGCTGTGGGGAGTTTAAATCTGACATGGCGGGAAGTGATGATTGTGTGTGGCGTTTTCACAACTATTCCAACCTTCATAGGACTTCTCTTCATGCCCAATTCTCCGCATTGGCTGGTAACGCGAGGCCGCCAGGACGAGGCTCACAAAGCTCTAGTGTTCTTCAGGGGTTCACACTACAACTCAGAGGCCGAGCTTAAGTCCATCGTTCAGCAGTACCAGAAAGGCAGCGGTACTAAAGGGAACACAATGGATCAACTACGGGAGATGTTGGAACCTTCTGTCTGGCAACGTATGGTTTTCCTGATCTTTCTCATGGTTGTGGTTCACTTCAATGGCAACATTCCCACTGCCACCTACATAGTGCCCATCTTCCAGGCGGCCAATACAGACCTAGACTCTAACACCAGTGCAATTCTAGTGGGTTGTTTAAGGGTCTTGGGCACTATAGCTTTCATGACAGCAGTTGACCATTTAGGTCGACGAAAGTTGACTATTATACCCTGTCTTGTCTGTGCTTTTACTCTTATAGCTCTTGGAGTGTATTTCCTATTACAGAACCTCGGGCAAGACGTAAGTGATATTGAGTGGTTACCATTGACTGCACTTCTAATATATTCAGCATTTGTGACTGCTTCTCAGGCAGCAATCAGCCTCCTTCGACCAGAACTGCTGCCAACTTCCATAAGAGCCATGGGATCTGCCATCCTCTACATTTTCTTTTTCCTTGGATTGTTCGCAGCCACCCAGACGTTCCCCATGATGATAGAGGTGATCGGTGAACATGGAGCCTTCTGGACGTTCAGTTGTTGCTGCGTCTTGATGGCAGTGGTGGTGGCTGTGGTCCTGCCGGAGACGAAGGGCCTCTCACTCGAGCAGATTGATGATTTGTATAGATATGGAAAGTCACATGATCCAGAGGGAAAATAATGAGCGACTTACCAACTTATCGTAAATATTTGAGTGACATGTGGGCACAAGATCTCCATGAACCACATATCTAAGAAGCTGGCCAAAGCAGTAACACCCCAAAACAGCCACAGTCAGAATGGCCACAACCAAAATGTCCTAGCTATATCTCCCAAACATCAGTAAAATAATTGCACTTAGAAATATGTGTGCACTGTGTATTGTAAACAGTATGTAATACTGTACATAGTAATTGTTCTGCTCAATATTTTCAATACAATTTTTAAACGTATTTCATATTGCTGCATTGCAATATTATAACTGAATAATTTACATATGCATTCAAATAAATAATTCTACTATGTGTTGGCGACCAGTTTTCATACAGGCTGTCTTCTATAAAGCCCCGTCCACACGATCGAGCACTGCCCGTCGGGCACAAGGAAAATGTTCGATATGGGGCAAATTCAGCGGGCAAACCAGGGATATGCCCGTGCACGCAGTTGAGCGAAATCACCAGGCACTGTCCGGCAGTTTGCCGGCGGTCATTTGGTCATTTAGGCCCTCCAGGAAAGCCAAGTCGAACTGCCCGGCAGTTTGCCGGGGGGAATGGGGATAAAGTGGCCCGTGAAAGGAGGGAAATAAATGTGTAGCTTGATCTTTAACCCATTCAATACCGGTAACATCCATTTTATTATATTCTGGCAATTATAATAAGTCTTTACATGGCTTAGGAAGGACGTCTACCCATTCAATTCAATTCAATTCAATTCAAATATTCAATTCAAATATATTTATTTAGCCTTCAGATATACAATTAGTTCAGAATTTAAATACATGGAAGTCAACTGGCTAAGCCTTATGAGAGAAAACTCTCTTTAAGGCACCTTGATTTAACCCGAATTAATTTACATTTTTACATACATATTATATATACTCTTTCAATTCGCACCCATAAACTTACACCACATAAACATACTCAGCACAAAAGTAACTTACAATTTGACGGATGTTTTAATATTGATTCAATAAAAATGATTTGAGGGACATGTTAAAACTAGACAGGGAGGGTTTATCCAGAATATGCCGAGGCAGTGCATTCCAGACCTTTACACCATGATAATGAATCGATTTTTGAGATTGATTTGATGCCAATAATGGAATTTCTAAATCTCTTGTGTTTCTTAAGGTATATCTTTCATTTAAACGAAAATTAAATATATTTATGGGATTGTAATTATTAATGGCTTTATAAACAAAGATAGCAGTGCAATATATGTTTATGTCTTCCCATTTTAAAAGCCTTAGAGATTTAAATAATTCATTTGTGTGATCATATTTTCTTTTGAAAGTGATTGTCCTAATAATTTTCTTTTGCGGTAGTTTGACTCTCTCTATCTTAGTTTTACCTGCGGTTGCCCAAACTGTGTGACTGTATGAAAAGTAAGGGTACACCAAGGAGTAGTAAAGTTGTTTAAGTACTTCCGAAGGAAAGCAGTTACGAGTTAGATATAATATACCACATTGTTTATTTATCTTGTTTGTTAATGTTTGTATAATTATGTGACTGCCAAGTCAATTAATTGCCTATCCACTACAACACCAAGAAATTTTATATTTTGCTCTTCTATTAACATTGAATTTCCTATTTTAATGGAATCTACATTTGGAGGAACATTCTTTTTTCTGTGATTAATAATATATTTTGTTTTGTCGATATTTAAGGTTAGCTTATTTGCGGTCATCCAACAATAGACATTATTTAGTTCATTATTCACTGATTGCACGAGAGTATTTAAATTGCTGTGACTGGCATAAAGTGTTGTATCGTCTGCAAACATAATTGTTTTAAATAGTAAATTTGTGTTAATTAAATCATTCACATATATAATAAACAATAATGGGCCCAGTATGGACCCCTGTGGAACTCCAAAGGCTAAAGATTGTTCACTAGATTTAATATTATTATATTCTACATATTGTTTACGGTCCTTAAGGTAAGATTCAAACCACCTGAATGTAGTATTTCTTATACCATAATGTTTGAGTTTCTCTAATAGAATGTGGTGGTCAACTGTGTCAAAGGCTTTTGACAGATCTAAAAATACACAAATTGTAAACAGTCTATCATCAAAGGCTGCAAGTACGTCATTACTAAATTTTATTAGCGCAGTTTCCGTTGATTTTCCACACCTAAATCCATACTGGGCATCAGAAATTATACGGTTCGATAAACAAAATTCATTTAGTCTATTATACATTAGTTTCTCTAATATTTTGCTCATAACAGGTAAAACTGATATGGGCCGGTGATTATTAAATAGCGTCTTATCCCCAGATTTATATATTGGTAACACCTTCGCAATTTTAAGATGATCGGGAAAAATACCCGTGAAAAAGGACATATTACAGAGGTATAAAACAACTTGTGGCATAGAAGGCATCACGATTCGTAATATTTTCATAGGTATCCCATCACAGCCTGGAGAGGAATCCCGCAGTTGGCTAACTGTATTTATTAATTCTTCTGTAGTAACTGGAGGCATTAAGAATGTTGATGCTTGTGGATTAGTTAAGTATGAATTAAAGGAAACATTTGACTCTCTGATGTTTTCAGCTAGATTTTTCCCGACTTTGACAAAGTATGAACTAAACTGGTGTGCTATTACATCTGGTTCTTTGATTTCATTGTTGTTATGAATAAATGTATCACTTAATTTGCTGTATTTTTGTCTTCCTAGAACTGAGTTAATTATATTCCAAGCCTTTTTACCGTCACCAGCAGCTTCTTCCAACTTTTGTTTATGGTAGTTTCCTTTGGCTGTTCGTATAGAGGTCGTAACTTGATTACAAAGCCTATGGTATCTCTCTCCAAACGTGATAGGTTTTATGGCATATTTTTTCGCTAATTTATTTTTTTCTTTGATCATCTCTTGTATTTCCGGTGTTATATAAGGCTTATATAGATTATTTACCTTAATTCGTTTTGTAATAATAGGAAAATGTTTGTTAAATAAAGCTGTAAATATTGTCATAAGGTTACTATATATTACATTGGGGTTATTTGAACTATAAACTATTTCCCATGAAACCTCTTCTATTGCTTCTTTAACACCTTATTAGCGGGCTAGGCGGTTTATTTATATGTACCGCCCAGCGGGGTGTTTTTAGCCAAAATAGGACTGTTTACGTGATCATTTTCATGCCTAAATAAGACCCAGAGCGTAAAACAAGTATCTATCCCTGAAAGGGCATAAACAGAGCTTTCCAATGACAATATAACGATCCTTTTATGATGGCTAGTGTTCTTGCAACAACCGCGCAACGCGAGTGCAAAAAGCATGTAATTAGGCACTTTCCCCATACAATTCCGTATATAGCGAGTGAGAGAGGGAGGGAGGAGGTGGGATTCGTGTCAGTAGGTTCGCCGCGGTGGTCTGGAGCAGTCATACGCTCGCTACTCTCCTGCCACCACTTGTCTCTCTCTCTCAGCAACATTACGTGCTGAAATTGCCACACGACCTATGTCGAGCGCCGCCAGATAGTCCAGATTTATTATACTCGACTTATGTTGCGCGCCGACAGTTAAGGGTTAAATTGGTTAATGTTATCAGTACTGTAGTTTCTATAGGAAATATCTTGTTCTTCTTTTTCAGCTTGCTCTAGTGATGACTTTGTACTAGTATGGAAACATGCAAATACTGGAAAGTGACCTGTTATTCTAGAATAAACTATGCCACTCATTATGTGCTGGCTGAAATTGTTTGACCATAGTTGGTCTATAATAGTAGCCGTTGTTGACGTCACTCTTGTAGGTTTAATAATTGAATTAAAGAACAATTTTGAATGAAATAGGGAAATGAAATTAAAAGGCTACAGACGATCTCAATTAATCCCTTTAGCTATCATATATCCTTTTAATCTTAATGCAATCGTCTAAATGTAGCTCAAAACAAATACAAAAATAATTCGCCGGTACAGAAGGGGTTAATAAATATATATATATATATTTTATCCTTCCATTATACGGGTATCAATCAGGAAAATTTGGCGGAAGGTAAACAGGATGTAATGTGTGCAATCACTTATTAAATGTCACTGATGGTATGACTTTAATGTTAGCTTCAGAATAAAGTATGGGGAGCGTCCCCATTTATATTGATAAGTTATTATTAACAATATTATGAATATTTTATTAAGATTATTCCTATAAGTATGATGAATATATTTATCTTAAAACAAACGTTGGAATCGCAACGACGAGACGATTCCAAATATACCATAATCTTGAATAGTCAAAATCAGACAAAAATCATCGATTTTCCTGGGCTTAATTAAACCCAGGCATTTGTGATTTTGTTCTCGATTATGGGAGAATGGCTGGTCGAAAATGAAATCTACGACCATGTATGGAAGCTGTCGGTCGAGAGAAATCGAATGGCACCAGGTAGAATTCCCTAGGACTTATAGTTTGGGCTACAGAGGACTTTTTACAAGTCCAAAAACTGGTCACTTGGGCCGTTCTGGGAGGCCAAGTCAAATTCGAAATTCTAAACTAATGGTCCGATTTCAATTCTGTTTGCGCCATTCGATTCAGCGTGTCAAAGTGTAGGCTACTTGTGGTATAAATTTGAACAATATCCATAAATAGATAACTCGTTTATGGGGTTTTTAAACTTTAAAATAGGCCTATTGGGCCTAAAAATTGGTCGAAATAACAAAAATCATATACAGTTGGAATCGCAATGACGAGACGAATCCACATATTCCCATGAATACTCGAAATTCGAAAGTCGCCCGCCAAGTGCAAATTTTTTCCTGGGCTTAATATTAAACGCAGGGATTTGGACCAACATATTTTCGATTCTGGGCGAATGGCTGGTCCAAAATGAAATCTACGACAATGTATAGAAGTTGCTCGTCGAGAAAAATCGAATGACACCAAGTAGAATTGACTAGGACTTATGGTTGGGACTTTTAAAGTCCAAAAACTGGTCATTTGGGCCCTTCTGGGAGGCCAAGTCAAATACGAAATCCTAAACTAATTGTCCGATTCCAATTATGTTTGCGCCATTCGATTCAGCATGTCAAAGTAAACATGTGGTTAAAATGTGAACAAAATCCATACATAGATAACTCGTCTATGGAGTTTTTAAAATTTTAAAATAGGCCTATTGGGCCAAATATTGGTCAAAATTAAAAAAATCATATACCGTTGGAATCGCAATGACGAGACGATTTCAAATATACCATCCGCAATTGCATTATTTAATTAATTTTATGTAAACTTAGGTTGGATCGTCTCACTATAAATCTCACCTGCAAGCACTCATGATTGAGTACTTCGTATATTGCTCGACAAGTTTCAGGAATAATGCGAGACAAACTATGCTTGGAAAATCTTTTAGTATACTGCAAATAAGTGTAGCTGCATCCATTTGAAACAAACATGAGGTGTTGCCTCCAGTCGAGCTTCTGCCGATATACACTCCCTCCTATTGTCATCTGCTTGGATATATAGGTTATATAACTGTCCTGTGATTATTGTTGTTGGGGACCATGGTGATCATACCGGACCCACTGACCCAGCCCTGCCGAGCTCCTACTCTGACCACTGGCAGACTTTGACTGGCCAATCACTGCCCGGCTGCCGTGTGGACAACACCGCAAGCGTGTTTAACAGACTTTGCCCGGTGAAGGGGCACAGCCCGCCGGATACTGCTCGATCGAGTAGACGGGGCTTTACGAATGCCCGAACTTTGCACACCAAATGGTCGTCTCAATTCAGTTACGTATAGTGCAATTCTAAAATCACAATAAACTTATGTTAAAATTATCATCCTCGCAAATCATATAATTTCGTAATGCCAGATAGACGGGAAAAAATCACTTGATGAATGTCATGGAAACCAACAGAACAGTAATAACAGAGAGGAGGGAGGAGAGCTTAATATAACAGAGAGGAGGGAGGAGAGCTTAATATAACAGAGAGGAGGGAGGAGAGCTTAATATACACTAAAATAGATAAAACAAACACACAAAAAGACTAAACAAAAATATAGAAAACGATAAAACATAAAAACAGAAAAAAGGTAAAACACAGAAACATAAAACTCGACAAGAATAACAATAAACAGATAAAACCATTAAGGGGAGATGGGTCGCTTTTCTGGCCCCTTTCTCCCTCGTGTTAAGCCCCATTTGTTATGAGATTATAAGACGTTCGGCTCATTAGTTTGGCGATTTTAAGACCTTTCGCCCCATTTCTTTGACTTTTCGTGTCATTTAGGTCTCGATCTCTTCCTGGCGAGCGATAGCGAACCTGTAGTTTAAGAGGATCCGGCCTATGGCCGGGAATTTTTTTTATCGAAAAATGTACAAATTTATCTTAAAGGAGGGTCTTGGAGGGTGTTTAATTAAGTTTGATGGAGGTCTAGTGAGGAACTAAGAAATATTGGAATAACTGCATTAATAGAAAAATAAATAAATAAAAAAAAAGGCTCTGTCTCCTTAAATGTCGCCATCTGAAGGAAAGGGTTACAAGGGTTAAATGATTGAACCTTGGACATTGTAGAGACGTGAAAATCCATGGAGCGAAAAACGACAATTATATAGCAAATTAATTGTTTGTGTGTGTGTGTTGTGCATTGGTGTGTGACTCTCCCTGTGTATGTGTGTGTGCGTGTGTGTGTTTGCGTGTGACTATTGTGTATTGGTGTGTGGTTCTCGCTGTGTATGTGTGTGTGTGTTTGTGTGACTGTTGTGTATTGGTGTGTGTCTCTCCCTGTGTATGTGTTTGTTTGTGTGTGTGTGTGTGTGTGTAGTGTGTACCTTTATGTGTGTGTGAGTCTAAGTGTGTGGCTGTCTCTCTGTGTATCTGGGTGTGTAATGTTGAATACACTTTGAAAAGTTGACCTGAAGAAGCCATCAGCGAAACGTCAACAAAGTGCTCCTTCTCATATGGTGTTTACAATGATTTATCTGTGTGTGGCTCTCTCTTTGTATGCGTATGTATATGTAACTACTATTTCCAATTGGGGTAGAGAAAACCTTGTTGCCTTTAATGCTTCCAAAACCCAATTTCTCCATTTTACTACCCGTCTGGAACCCCCAGAGGACTTTCCCTTATACTTCAACAATACAAAAATCAATCCTTCATCTTCTCTCATTATTCTTGGTGTCTCTTTTTCTTCTGCTCTCACTTGGAAGGACCATATTACCAGTCTTGCTAAGGCAGCCTCCCAGAAGCTGGGTGTACTCAACCGCCTCAAGGGGTTCTTTACCCCTGCACAGCTTCTTGCTCTATACAGGGGCACGGTGCGTCCTTGTATTGAGTATTATTCACATGTGTGGGGAGGTTCCTCTCACACCGCACTCCTAGACAAAGTAGAAAGGAAGGCCTTTCGTATCATTGACTCCCGTTCACTCACCAACTCTCTGCAATCTCTCTCTCTCCGCCACAATGTTGCATCTCTCTCGCTATTCTATTGCTACTATAATAATCAGTGTTCCTCAGAGCTCTCCCAGTGTATACCACCTCCTCTACGTAGGGCACGTGATACACGTCTTTCAACGCAATCCCACCCCTACTCTGTGCAACTCTCCAACCCAACAGTGAAACGTTACTCTCAGACTTTCTTCTATTCAACTGCTGAGCTCTGGAACTCTCTCCCAGAATCAGTATTTCCCTCTTCCTATGACTTAAATTGCTTCAAACTCCGTGTGTCCAGGAATTTTGGCTCAAACGTCCCTTGATTTTGGCCCTGTCACTCTTTCAACTCTGGGGGAGGCAGGCACTCGCTACAGGCAGTTCTGCTTTTGCCTTCCTCACTCACATAGTACAACAAAATATGTGCGTGTGTATGTGTAAGTTGGCGCTCTCTCTCTGTGTATGTACAGTATATGTGCGTGTGTATGTGTAAGTTTGTGTGCGAGTGTGTAAGTGTGTGTGTTATGTGTGGGGAGGGGGACCAGACACAACACAATAAATAAAGCATGACTCCAACCCCAAACAAAAACTCCCCTGAATTGACCTGTCATTCTGGCTAGACAATTTCATCTTAACCTCGTACTACTTCCTCATTTAACTTAGTACAGAGGAATACAAGGATATATATATATATATACATGAAAAATACATGAAAACATGAATTAATACTGTAGATACTGGTGATAACTTACGAACTTCTAATATTATCATTTTAGGGTTGTATTGTTTTTAGTGTGTTGTACAGTATGTGACTGCGGGTGATAATACAAATGTCGACCCCCCTCCCCCTCTGTGGTGACCAAGACCTGCCAGTCATTGAGAGAGAGAGAGAGAGCGAGAGAGAAGCACAGTATATTGGCCTGGCTGTTGGCGAGGCTGCAGTGTGAGGCGGGTTCGAACCCCACCCAGCCACACATAGATAGATACATAGATAGATAGCTAGATAGATATATAGATAGACACATAAATAGATAGATAAATAGAATATATAGATAAATAGAGATAAAGAGATAGATAGATAGATAGATAGATATAGATATTTTATTGACCACAGCTTACACATACACCCACACATACACACACCTTTCTTTCTCCCACACTTTTTCCCTCTCCCTTTCTATTTATCTTACCCAGCCTCCTCCCTCTCCTTCCCTTTTTCCCTTCCTCCCTCTCCCTCTCCTCCCTACCTTCCTCTGTCTCCTTTCCTTTATATATCACATCTTCCTTTTACCCTCTTCCTTCGTTCCTTTTCACACCTTCCTCCTCCCTTTCTTTTTCTCCCTTTCCCCCCACCTTCCTTCCTCTCCACTCTTGTTTACACCTTCCTCCCTTTCCCTTTCCTTCCTCTCCGTCTCTTCCTCCCTCTCTCCCCACCTTCCTCCCTCTCTATACCTTTCTCTCCTCCTCACCTTCCTCCAACTTCCTTCCCTCTTCTCTACCTCTCTCCTCACTCTACCCCCCTCCCCCTCTTTTGCTCACTACCAGCCCCTACAGCCCCCTCCCCCCCTTCCCAACACACACACACACACACACACACACAGCCCGTAGCCTAGTAGGTAGAGCTCTCGTCTCACACACGAGGGGTCGGGGGTTCAATCCCCGGCCGGGCGGAGACAAATTGGGCTTGTCTCCTTTCATGTGTTAGCCTCAGTTCACCTAGCTGTAAATAGGTACCTGGAATAAGTGGACGACGTTGTGACGTCCCATCTGGGGTTGGCAAAAATGGTACAAGGCGAGATGGGTATCATATTGCAAGCTTACATCACCTCAGAGGGGGGGGACATTTTCATTATCCAATCGTATTGTCAGACGCATTTTCCGTCGAGCAAGTTTTTTCTCGTACTATTTTTTAGGCTCTTTCGCATTGGAATCGGAAACTAGATCGCAGGTGATTATCTGAGGTAGTTTAATTTAGATTTAAGAATATAATTAAAAATAACGTTAGAGATGTACATTGTGATTGCAATGAGTGATAGTTGGAAGGTTGAGAGTGGCCACCCTTCTTTGGTGTAGATTTAATGAACGCTAATTTGCAGAAAAAGGAGAAAAGATATTAGGGGAGTTAGAATGTAATAAAATATAAACGAATATAGATAAGCTGTGCAGGATTCCTTATTGTAATTTTTATGTAAATACATTTAAAGAAAGTGGAAGGAAACATGCTTACATTTTTAAAATGTTTGTGGACATACAGTAAAGCCGCTGTCACATGAGCGCTTTTTCCGTCAATTTTCCATGAGCAAGTTTTTCCTCGTATTATTTCGGGACTTTTTCGTACTGGTATCGGCAACTAAACTGAAGGTAGATTATGATAGCCGGCTGAATTATGATAAAGTGTTATTTTTTAAGCTTCCAGACCATAATTGCCCGTAAAAATTGCTCGACAAAGCGCTCATGTGGCACCGGCTTAAAAGCAAGTAATGGTCGCACTTCTGTAAATGTAAAATGGCTTACCTATGAATGGAAAAATGGTGGGGCCTATTATATAATTATGTATATATATATATATATATACTGTATATATATATATATATATATATATATATATATATATATATATATATATATATATATATATATATATATAAATAATGGGAATGTCGCTTTTAAAAACCCTACTATTATGATTTAAAAAAAATATATTGAACATTTAACAAGAAAAGTAAATGATTGTGAAAGCGAGAGCTAGAGAGAGAGAGAGAGAGAGAGAGAGAGTTAAAGTGAATGCAAATGTGTGTATGTGCCGCATTTTCCTTTACCATCATTATCTCCGATAGACTGGAAATGGTGTCGTATTTCACACCCAAATGCCATAAAAGGGTGTCCAATATCAAGCCAACTCAACCCTGCTCCTCCACAGGGTTGAGGAAGTAAACAACTGGGTTAAAGTCAAGCCGATTCGGGCTTTAAGTATATATCTGTAAGCAAGTCATCATATTTCATTGGCGAGTGTTAAAAAAATATATCTATCTAAATGTAGTCTTAAATTAACCCAAACATACGCCAAAGTAAAGATATTCACGATCATTCTAAATTGGGCTTTTGTGTATTTCCTCTTCAACAAGTAAGTGTTTATACTTATAAGAGTGTGCAACTATAAATATGTTCTAATGTATAACTAAGAACCAAAAAATATACGAAGCGTTTGTTGACGTTCTTAAAACAAAACAAAAGAACAACAGCTTGCGTACGCTTATACGATATCGGGAAAGTAAGTCTTCTTTATTAAACCCTCTAAGTAGCATATTATCATTTATTATGTAAATGTTTGTTAAACTAATGGAACTGAAATTGTGTACTTCGACTTCCAAACCAATCTGATGTTCTCTGAACTTTGAAATAATTGTAATAGTTTCGAAATCTGACCTTGTTCATTATAACGGAATGTTCATTATTACCTTCCGCCGCCTTGCCACAAAGGTGGGTTTGAAACCACTCTCGAATGGCCTAGGTCAACACTTAAGACCAGTTCAACTAGGTTTCGGAACTCCAGGGGGGTGTGAAGCTGCTGTACACGCAACCCGCACCTACCTCAGCCAAGCCCAAGAAAAACGAGTGCTTCTAAAGATTGACATGCGGAACGCATTCAACAGCATTCGCAGGGATGTCTTCCTCCGTGCAGCTCAAGAACACATCCCCACTCTGTACCCCCTACTTTGGCAGGCTTATTCCAAACCTTCAATCCTGATTTTTGGCGAGACGGTAATCCCATCAGAGACCGGGTTACAGCAGGGAGATCCAGGTGGTCCTGCTCTTTTCTCAATAGGGGTGGATGCAGCAGCTAACAAAGTAAGGTCAGAGCTGAATGTATGGTACCTGGACAATGCAACCTTGGGTGGGTCAGTAGAGAACGTTCTAACTGACCTAAATAACATCATAACTGACCTCGGCCAGGCCGGGTTAGTGATAAATGACACCAAATGTGAACTTGTTCTCCTCAACCACACACATGAACAAGGAGAAGAGACTCAGGCCCTGTTCCGAAACATATTGCCAGATGTAAAGATCCTTCAGGAGCACCAGCAAACCCTATTAGGTTCCCCACTAACTCTGGCAGCAATCCCACCAGCACTTCAAGTTAAAAAGGAGGAGCTTCAACGTCTCGTGAGTCGCCTGATACACATCGATGCCCACTCAGCTCTGGCCCTGCTCAAGAACTGTTTCTCCATCCCAAAACTCCAATACCTCCTGCGCACATCGATGACTTACACGAACAACGGCGGCCTCCAAGAATTAGACAGCATAATCCGAGATGCAGTGACCAGCATCACCAACGTGGAATTTAAAGAACGGGCCTGGACACAAGCCACCCTTCCTGTCCGCCTCGGGGGCTTGGGCATACGGAGAGCCTCGGATATTGCCTCCCCAGCCTTTATCTATTCCTTCATCGCGACCAACGACCTCGTATTGTCCATCCTTTATTCTAAACCCGGAATGACACTTAACGGGGACGTAACAGCAGCGATTAACACCTGGAAGGGAAGTACAGGAGTAGAGGAGGAGCCTCAGGGTACCTCCAGGAGCAAGCAGAAAGCGTGGGATACCATCTCGGCGAAGAAAACTCAAGAAAATCTCCTAACCAATGCAGACCAGGTTGCAAAAGCACGCCTCCAGGCAGCCGCCCGTTCGGAGAGTGGCTTGTGGTTACACGCCATCCCCATCCCACCTCTTGGAACTCACTTGGATGCTGAAGCGCTCCGGGTCGCCATCGCGCTCAGAGTGGGTGCGGCAGTTTGTCACCCACACACTTGCAAGTGTGATGGGAGGATGGATGCTCAAGGTCACCATGCCTTGTCATGTAATTACAACGCAGGCCACCTGCCAAGACACTCTGCACTAAATGATGTCATAAAACGGGCCCTGCAGAGTGCTAACTGTGCATCAATCCTCGAACCACATGGACTTCACAGAGAAGACGGCAAACGGCCAGATGGGATGACCACTTACCCTTACAAGAATGGCCGGTGCCTCGTGTGGGATGCCACATGTGTTGACACTTTCTCCACAACCAACGCCGCCAGAAACGCCGACGAAGCAGGTGAAGCCGCCCGGATAGCAGAAAATAAAAAGCGAGAAAAATATCAAGCCATCGCCAGAATTCATCAGTTCAAGCACCTGGCATTCGAAACTTCAGGAGTCTTCGGCCCTACCACCCTTAAGATGGTGAATGAAATAGGCCGTAAAATCAGAGAAGTTTCAGGAGAACCCCGGGAAACCCTCTGGCTCAAGCAAAGACTAGGGATGGCTATCCTCCGGGGCAATGCCACCAGCGTCATGAGCTCAGTTCGACAGGACTGGGTCATGCCACTGCGTGAGGCCCCGGCAGGAGTGGTGTATCCGTAGTCTTTCCACAATAGGGTAAAACAAAACATAAACTTTATTTGTATGTAACATGTGTGATGCACATTAATAAAAGGGGATGTGTCGGATGGTTGAAAGCCACAGTTGCTCGCGCGTTTGGGGCTAGCAACACGTATTATGAAAAACATGCATCCTCCTTCATTCACTGTCCCCCCCTTCACTCACTCAACCCCACAATTTGCCGGAGTATAACAGGTTTTTCACAATACGTAGACGGAGGTCTTTTAAAAAAAAAAAAAAAAAAAAAAAACGGAATGAAGGTTCTTGGTACGATGTTGCCAATGTAGCTGCTACCGCTAAATCCAGCGAATCACTTACATCACTTCCATCTAGCGACATCAAGATGTGTGGAACTCTAGCGATATTCAAGTTAGTTTCCCTATTTAAAGGAATTGGAGAGATGTTTCGATTGTTTAAGATTATTCTAGATACTTCAACATATGTTTTCTAGTGACATACAAGTGTTTAGTGTCTGGTGACTATCTAGCGATTTGTCAATGCTATTCTAGCATACATTTGTGCTTTAGTTTATCTTGCATTTTTTGTCTAAATTTGCCCTATTTCTCCAGAAGACTTCCTACATGGTAGAGTGTATTGTTCTAGTGATAATTAAATATTATATAGGGCTATTTTAAAGTTGGCTGATGAATATGAAGCAGTAATATGCTGGACGATGAGAACACTGTATGTAAACATGTCTCGGATATCACCGACAATATTTGGCATTTTCTGCCAAAAGCCCAATGGCTTATCAGTGGTGGTAACACAAAATGCAGCTTATGTGTGGGAGTGAGATAACCCATATTACAAACCCCTCTAAACACGTCACAATACGCCACATCCACGTATAATTTTATCCCCATATATTAAGGGGAGACAGACCGTTTTTCTGGACCCCTTTCTCCCTAATGTTTAGCCTCACTAGTTTTGAGATTTTAGGACGTTTTTTTTTTTTTTTTTTTTTTTTTTTCTATATTCCAACTTACTTCCTCTCGGGCATAGGCTGAGAGCCTTAACATTCACCGCTTTACAATGAACAGTGAAGCCCGTGAGGTCTTGTTCCAGTCTAGGGAGTGAGACATGTGAAGCACGTAGAGTACAACGAGCACCTGGCATCTTGCCTTCACATGAGGCACGGTGCTCACTCATGGCCCGAAACGACCCCATCTCTGAAGCCATCTCGTTCCCGTGCTTCAATGTCTCACCCCCTACACTCGGACTCTCACACTTACACACACACAACGCCACCTGTTGAGCAGATAACTCACCAGGCATTGCACCCCTATAGCATATTTTGAATATGGGAATATTCATACAGTGCTATTTAATCAGGGAACAATGAGGGTATTTTATTGACGTTTCGGTGGGCTTGTGGTAATGCACTGATACCAGGTACAGCACAAATTCCATCCCAATAATATCTTCCCATTGATACATCGGGATTTGAACCCGGGACCTTTGGATTACCAGGCCAGTGGCAAGACCACTCCACCACACCTCCCCATTAGTTCCATTAGTTTGGGGATTTGATGACCTTTCACTCCAATTTCTTTGTCAATATTAGAACCCTTCGTGCCATTTAGGTGTCAATTTTTTCCTGGCGAGCGATATCGAGCCTGTAATTTTAGGAGGAATCGGCCTTTGGCCGGGACATTTTTCTACAGAAAAATGTACACATCTATCTTGAAGGGGGTGTTCTTCTAAGCTCGATTTCCAGTACCTTTTGTTCAGAAAGTGCTATCTGGCAACTATTGAGGCTCTACTATATGCATATATTACACACCGGTGAGAACTGTATTGAAGCAAACAATACCAAAAACACGATATACAAGTATTGTTGCAATATATTTATCTCATTATGTGAGAGCAAACCAAATAATACGAAAGTTTAGACTAACTACGACAAAATCCTACAGGATATTCAAGACGGAGAAAATGTAGACGTCATATATCTAGATTTCGCCAAAGCTTTTGACAAGCTGGACCATGGGATCCTTCTACATAAACTCAAATCACTGGGAATAGGGGGAGACCTTGGAAGATGGCTCCACAGCTTCATCACCAACAGAAAACAAAGAGTCACGGTTCAAGGAAGCCTATCAGATGCAGGTGGGGTCATCAGCGGAGTACCACAAGGATCAGTACTGGGACCTCTCCTATTTCTCATCATGATAGGAGACATCGACAGGGACCTGGAACACTCAACAGCCACATCGTTTGCAGACGACACCAGACTCATGAAGAAAATCACCTCACAACATGATGCTCAGCTACTACAAACAAGACTTGGACAAAATCCTGAAGTGGGCAGAAGAAAACAACATGGCCCTAAACGGAGACAAGTTCGAGCTTCTAAGGTACGGGAACAAGAGAGCACTACAAAACGACACCAACTACAAAAGTGGACAGCAAGAAATTACCGCCAAGGACACAGTAAAGGACTTGGGAGTAAATATGAGCAGTGACGCCACTTTTTCCCAGCATATTACCAAAGCCACAACAACAGCAAAACAAATAGCAGGCTGGATCCTGAGAACCTTCCACACAAGAAATGAGAGGCGTATGCTAACACTGTGGAAGTCACTGGTCCTACCACGTCTGGAGTACTGCTCCCAGCTCTGGTCTCCTCAAAAAGTAGGAGAAATAACAGAAATTGAAGCCACCCAGAGGACATTCACCAGTAAAATCCATGGGTTTCAACACTTTAACTACTGGGAGAGACTTAAGGAGCTGCAGCTGTACTCACTTCAAAGACGTAGGGAGAGATACATCATCATCTACGTCTGGAAGATTTTGGAAAAAAAGGTACCAAATCCAAACATCCAAGAGACTCGGCACCAAAGGCGAGGGAGGCTGTGCTATGTGAGGACTACGCCGGGATCAACACAAAAAATCAAATCCCTGATCCATCACAGCTTTACATACAATGGAACCAGACTGTTCAACTGTATACCAGCCCCTCTCAGGAACATGACCGGGGTGTCTCCAGACACCTTCAAGAAACACTTGGACATGTGGCTGGCCAAAATACCGGACCGGCCACCAACACCAGGATACCCCAGCACCAACTCCAACCGACTTCTGGAATGGAGAGTGGAAGAAAGGGAGCTGCCTGGTCGCAGTGGAGCCCCAGCTCAACTGTGTCACTAACGGACGGAATACAACTAAGTGTAACTAAGTGTAAGTGTAAGTGTAACCCAAACGAAAAAAATTGAAACTCGTAGTATTTCGGTCACTAGATTCAGGATTAAAATGTGGAGCAAGTTTCTTAATGCTTGTATTACTTTTTAAACCAACAATACTGGGAGAAAAGTATCTCATAAAATTAAAACCAACAGATAAAACTAATATTCAAAGCATAAGTGTCAATAAATCACGTAAATAAACATATAACAGATTGTTTTTCCACATTTTATTCTCTATGTGGGACAACAGTCTGCCTGAAAAACAAGCGGTCTCCAGTATATTTTGGAAGAAAGCTTGAATACTCGAGAACAACTTGTAATTTGTATAGACAAACGATGAATTTTCACTTTTAGAATATATAATAACCCATAGGGAGACCCATATAAAAACGGAAGATGGAAAGGAAAGTGTAAAAGGACAAAGGTGAATATAAACGCAGAGATATACTCCCCTTCATATCCTGACAATGACTGACTCGATCGCTGAATATCCTACCGTTCCTACGGGCCTGGGAGTGCAACATGCTAGATAGCGCATGTAAATTAATTACTCTCATTATTCTATAAAGAAATTGTAAACAAACATTACTTATATTTATTCAAACTTCAACATAAATCAAAATTGGAGGGCATAAATAGGTTAATTTTCTAAGTAGAGCAATTATTGGGAATATCCAAAGACCTATAGTTTAACATTTGGAAACGACCGGGCTCCGAGGGGCAGTGGAGAGTTGCCAGCGGTAGCCAGATTTGGGAACTATTGTCCGATCCTTAGAAAAAGCGAGCAATGACTTCTTAGCGCGATTGTACATCCTATCGTTTAATTATTTCCTATCTCAGTAATATTTTTGTTTGTTTTTAATTGTTCTGTTTTTGTTATGATTTATTGATACCTTTTGATAACAGAGTCCTACATCCTATGCTTCATTATTTAATATTTAATTTTGTTTTGTTTTGATGTTTTGTTTTCTTTTGTTCTTGTTTTTGTTTATATTTATACCTTTTGTATATTTTATCCCTCATTGCTTCCTATCTCATTCTATATTGTTTGGTTGTGTTTGTTTTTATTTGTTTTGTTATATATTTTGTGTATATACCTTTTGATTAGCAAGGTATACTGCTCTATCGCTTCATTAATTCCTATAGCAGTCTATTGTGTCGTGTTTTGTTTGTTTGCATTTGTTTTGTTATTGTTTTAAATGTATGTATGCCTTTTGATAACAGTGTACATCCTATCGGTATATTATTTCTTATCGCATTCTGGGTTTTTTATTGTTTTTTCTTATCTATATCTTTTGATAACATAATACAGTCGCGCTAATAAGTCATGTCTCAGCTGTCATTTTTTTTTTTTTTTTTTTTTTTTTTTTTAAGAGACAATGAACAGAGGAAGGAAAAACACAGATAAAACAAAAAGGTCCATGTGCCTAAAGGCATCCTCCATTCATAAAATGTTTGTAACAACTGGATTTAAACATTTGTAGATTGTAAGTTTGTGGAAAGCAATTCGAGGGAAGTGAATTCCAAAGAGTAGTAGCTCTGGGGATAAATGAATTCTGATAAGCAGAAGTTCTGCATTGTGAAGGAGAAAGTGTAAATTCATGGGCGCTCTCAGCTGCCCTAGTTCTACGGGGAAAGATGTGGAGAGGCGGCACAATTGAAGCAAGTTCCTCGGAACAATTGCTGTGAAAATATCTGTAGAATAATGCAAGGGATGCAACGTTTCTTCGTATGGATAATGTAGGAAGGTCCTGTGTGATTGCAGGGTTATTGATTAATCTAATAGCTTTATTTTGAATTTTGTCCAACTGCCTCAATGCAACCACTCCACTTCCACCCCACAGAGGTGAACAGTAATCCATCTGAGAACGCACATGACTTTTATATATCACGGCCAACTGCTCGTCAGTGAAGAATTCTCGAACTCTGTACAGGAGTCCCAGTTTTTTAGAGGCATTCTTAGCAATGCTTCTAACATAATGTGTCCAGCTCAAGTTAGTAGTTAATGTTACACCGAGAATGTCAATACTAGGGGAAGTGGGAATATTTACATCATTAAAAAATATATGGGAGTCCGTGAGATTCTGTCGGTTAGAAAATTGAATGTATTTGGTTTTCTGTGCATTAAAGGATACTAGATTCTCTTGTCCCCATCCACTAATTCTAGAAAGGTCCTGGTTCAGAGAAATTGCAGTGTTTATTTTTGAATTTATAAGATCGGGTTGGGTGAAAGAATTGGTAAATGTGAAGGAACTGTGGAGTGTTGAGTCATCTGCGTAGGAATGTATTGGATTATGAGTGGTAGATATGAGATCATTGATATGAATGAGGAACAGAATTGGGGCCAAAACTGATCCCTGGGGAACGTTTGGCGCTCTCTGTGCTGTATTAATGTCTGTCAGATGTTGAATAGCGTGGATAAGTGTAGGCGCATGCTTGTATATCTCACTCGAAACGAATAAATCAAGTTTTAGACATTGCTGATACCAATTAAAGATCGAATTATACTTGGTACCTAGACATCACTTATTAGCCCGACTGTACATCCTATCCCTTCGTTACTCTTATTTCATCTTCTTTGTTTTGTATTTGTTATGATTGTATTTATATATTTATTTATTGTATTTATATATATTTTTTGTTCTTTTGATAATTATGGTCTGACACTTCTATAGGATATAGTTTTGTTTCATTTGTTTTGATTTAACATTTCCATTTATGTATTGTTCATGATGTTTGTTGTTTTGTTTCGTTTTGGTTTTAATATGTATTACATCTCAAGATTATACTATTTATTATGAAATCATTATAACCATCTATCATATTTGTTTAAGTGTTTTAGTTACAGTATCTAGATTTATATGGGGGACTGTACATTACAGAGGTCAGAAGATCATTCACCCCTATGACGTATTGTCTGGTCAGATCCTGTCACACACATTCTGCTGAAATGACACTCCCTGTACTTTCTCCAACGCCATCTTGTAACCGGGAGGTGAATTATAGGTGTGGTTTAGAGGTGGTGAGAAGGTGAGAGATAGGGAGAGCAGGCAGATAGAATCGAACATCCAGGGTGATAACATATACCCAGAGATACCCTCTTCAGTTAGGGTTTACTCTTATATTACTTTATAGTACTTCTGTATATCTTTCAGATTGTTACTTAAATATATCAAAGTGGTTTTGGATCAGAGATCTTTAATTATATTCCCTTTACCTATAGCCATCAATATATAATAGGTATATGGTAATCGGTGGTGGCAGCTTTTATACCTATCTATTAAATCAATCAATCTACAAGCAGAGAACTCAGCCTCTACACTACAACTTATACAACCTTCAGTAACCTAATGCTCATAGGAGACACCTTAAGTCTACCTACATCGAGTAAGAGGTTAACCCTTATCATAAATATAGGATCGTAACTCAAAACGTCTTAATACTCCTGTCTGGAGTTAACCCTATGAATACATTTGACTACTCCTAACAGTCTTACGTAACATGGTAGGCAGCGGTGGTCCTTTTTAACCATGAATTGTTAATTTAGGCGACTACACCACGTTCCTTCGAAGAATTATCAAGCCTACACTCGACCATTCTACCAATTCCCGGTTTTTCCATTCTACCAATTTGATCCAGTCTTATCCGGTCTACAATACAAATCATCTAGCAGCTCTACATTTATTGTTCCCTGAGCTCCTGTGCAAATTATCTCTGTTGATTTCCAACCACTAACTCAAATTGGTTAAGTTAATACCATTTCTACACTTCGAGATTCAACCAGTCTACCAGTTCATCTCTACGGCGATTCCTGTTGCTGCCGGGAGACGACTTTATCAAGAGAGAGAGTGTCTGCAGTCGTCAGCTGAGTCAGCGTGTGCTGATCCCTCAACCCTCGACCCTAACCTGACTCAACCACACTCACTCCTCATAGCTGTGAATGCTAACTTCAAGTGATTTTAAAGGTGTGTACAGTGTATATCAAACATCTATATATTACGGTCAATTGTTTCCCGCATGTCTAGCGAGATAAATTCATTTTTCTAAGTATGACTCATACAATGAGCTTTCCTGGGCAATTTGTGCTTTCTAACACATGTCAAACGTCAGTGACATGACGGTCAAAATATCATGTCGTTCAGTCAAAACTCCAATTTCTCATCATGTCATTTCATATCTGTATCCTCATATAGATCATGTCATACCGCGACCCCCTGACCCGTCAAGGGATAGGGTGGGCAAACGCACTCAGTCAGTCTTCCTGTCACCCTTGCAATGTGTATAAGTGTGTGCGGTATGCGGTGATTCCCAGATGTTATTATTAAATTGTTATTCCTAAGTGATAACATTCTTTTTTGAGACTTTATAGGGGTTATTTTCCCAAGTCAGTAATATTCATTAATTTTTCCTAAGTTTTTTATACCGCAAGTTGATCTAAGCGGTTGAGTTAATTTAGTTTGTTAATACATCTGAGGTTTTAAAGTGAATTAAGTGTTCATTTCTTATTAATTATTTTAATTACAATAAATTTACGAGTGCGTTCGAGCGGCCTCCAAGGTTTTGGCTGTCTCGACCTATGTATCTCTCCTCGCTCATGGGTGCGAAGGTATTTGTAATTTGTTTTTGTTTTTCTTATAAGTGCGTCATTTTAACATCTTTATTGTACGTAGTGTGATTTTAATTTCTCTTAACATCTATTGTAAATTTCTAACGAGTTTGACATTCCATCTTAATTTGTTTTCTTTCACTCGCTAGTAGGCCTATATTGTGTTTTGTATTAACCCGATGGTCAATACTATTGTTTTCATTTGAGTGCGAGTTCTGTAAAGATTCATTTTCGAGTTTTAATTACCATCTTTTTGTCCAAATTGTGGACTCTACCGAAATGCACTCGTTCAAGATTTTTTTTTTCGAGTTTCTTTTGAATTGAATTTTGGAAGTTTGATTGATTGATATTTTCTTGGTGTATTCTTTTTGGAATCGTTAATTTTGTTTTTTTCGTTTGGTTCATTCTGACGAATATTTCGGGGAACTTCAGATAATTTCCATACATTTTTTTTTTTTGCCCATTTTTGTGTTTCGTGTTTGCCTTTTAATATTGCTACGGGCTATATATAAATCGGTAATTTAATTCGCTAATCTTGTGGCATATTTGTTTTTTCTTGAGGAATTTCCTAAGCTGTAAGTTTTTCCCCTAGTGTTTAATTTCGAGTAAATTTGTTTTGGATCACAGGATATTGTTAGTCATGTGTTTTCCATGTTTTTAACGAGTTGTTTTCTGTTCAATTGTTTTCAATTAAGTGTTCTCTTTTCTAATTTGACCGATTTTCTCGTGTTGAATTCATACGTTCAATTACCGTAGATTTATCAATGTAATTCTTGCTTGTTTTAAAGAAAATGTGAATTTTTATGTTCATCTTTAGTTTGGGGGAGCTCAGTGAGATTAAAACAATCTATTATTTAGTATATTTGCATGAAACATTTGCTATAGTTTTTCTAATATAGATGTTTGATTTCATTGTTTTGGCTTTGGCTTATTTTGGAAAATATTTGTTTTTAGAGAGTGCCTTGGAAATCTGACAGAAAATTCTCAGAGTATATTGAAAATATATATTTTTTTTTTCGTGGTCTTCGAGGAGAACGGCCATATGGAGAAGGAAAATATTAGTATATTCTGTTATGAGTTTATGATGAAATAAAATGCTAGGAGTTAATTTATTAATATCTATACGGTCTATGGTATTTAATATGACTTCTGTGTTATGTTAAGGGGAGATACATTTTCTTGGTGAATTAAGTTTGTACATGTATGATTTATTAATATCTGTATGTTGTAAGGTATTAAATATAACTCAACATGATTTTATTTTAAGAGAAAATTTCTTGGAGGGGTTCGAGTGTGAATCCTTAGGATTTTCTTGGGGTTTATGGAATTTATTTTAGAATTTATTTTGCACTAACTTGTAATAATGTATTTGCAACGTGGAGTGTGTGAATTTATTCTGTATTTTCTATAGGTTTGGCCATAGGATATTGGCCATCAAAATACCGGTTACGGCTAGCTACCGTCAGAAAACATCTATTACAATTTTATTCGAATTCTATGTGAATTTATTTGCGCAATGATTTGTTTTCTAAGGTACTCATATTACATACCACAGGATTTGGATGACTGTGTTACATATTGATGTGTCTATTTCCTTGAATTTACATTGAAATTTTATTTTGTTTTTTGTTTTTTTTTGGGGGGGGGTTTTGTGTGTTTTTTTTTATATATATAAACTAGATAGTATTAAGACACATATCACGGGTTTGTGGAGTTGTGTTTATTGCTATTTGGTGGGTTTTCTTAAGGGTAGGAATATTATTTTATTTTATTTTACTACCATTGTATATGTGTGATTTTTCCCTAGAATTTTTTTTTGCAGCTGTATATTTTAAATTTTCTTCTTATTTTATATCAATATATTTCTTTACTTTGTTACTCGATCTACAACAACACCATAATTATAATATGTCTTTGTTTTTGTTCTTTTTGGGTTTCTTATTGGGATTTGTTTGAAAATAATACCTATAGTATTTTACTCTGTGCAATTTTTGTTTTTGTTCATTGTCTTTGCATTTGTGTTTGCTTTGTTCAATTTGTAATCCGTTCTTTATAATTTTACTATAACTTTTTATTTTATTAACAAAATACTTAGAAAATTTCCAATTCCACTTTCAATTATTATCTTCAACTTAAATTATATTTACTTACAGTAGGTGACTATTCATCTTTTATTTTCATTGTAGCTTCATGTACTTCCGCCTGCTTCGCTATTAGGCCTACCTTTGTATTCTGTAGTCACCCAGACATTGTTAATTTGCCAATAATGAATCGTGTTGCAGGGGGCTACGAGGGGACCATAGGAGAGCCGAGAGGTAATGTGCGAGGTATGGAGTTAGTTAGATTCATACCTTACTCATTTTAACTGTAATTTGCTTAACTCTCATATCATTTTAAGTGCTACCTTGCTGAAGCAAGAATCTTAGTGTGGGCGTATTACATCTCAAGATTATACTATTTATTATGAAATCATTATAACCATCTATCATATAATTTTAAGGTGTTTTAGTTACAGTATCTAGATTTATATGGGGGACTGTACATTACAGAGGTCAGAAGATCATTCACCCCTATGATGTATTGTCTGGTCAGATCCTGTTACACACATTCTGCTGAAAAGACACTCCCTGTACTTTCTCCAACGCCATCTTGTAACCACGGGTAGCCATCTTGTAACCGGGAGGTGAATTATAGGTGTGGTTTAGAGGTGGTGAGAAGGTGAGAGATAGGGAGAGCAGGCAGATAGAATCGAACATACTTACTTGTTACTTGTTACTTGGTGTGGAGTTTCTCAGCCGCGCTCCGTCACTAGATGTGACGCTCGTCGCAGCTGCCCTTTAAACCATCTAGCACTTGTAGTCTTGTCTCACAGTGCCATCTTCTAAGTCATAACACTCCCTGAACAAATGTGTTTTTAGTGACTTTTTAAAGGCCTTTATGTTCGCACACCTTTTCACATTAACTGGTAGATTATTATAAAGTCTCGGTGCACTCTTTTCGAAGGCCCTAAATCCAAATTCATGATTGCACCGTGGCTCATTCAATTGATGCAGCACGTTGCCATGTCTCAGCATCATATCAGTGCCAACATTGAAGTCTTCCAATAAGTCTCGCACATATTCCGGCTTTCCAAAGTTCAAAGCTTGATACACTATAACACACAGTTTGAATATGATCCTCGCTTTCACCGGCAGCCAATGCAGGTCAATTAATGCCGGCGTTATACTCGCACGGAATGGTAAACTCTTTATTAATCTTGCTGCTCTATTCATTATAAGTAATTATTCATTATTCATAACACATTTGAATGATAGGGGAGGTGTGGTGGAGTGGTCATGCCACTGAATTGGTAATCCAATGGACCCGGGTTCAAATCCCGATATGTCAATGGGAAGATATTATTGGGATTGAATTTGTGCTGTACCTAGTATCAGTGCATTACCACAAAGCCCACCGAAATGCCAAAAAAATACCCTCGTTGTTCCCTGATTAAATAACACTGTATGAATATTCCCATATTCAAAATATGTTACAGGGGGACAATGCCTAGTGAGTTCACTGCTCAATAGGTGGCGTTCTGAGAGTGAGGGTCTGAGTCTGGAGGGTGAGACGGTGAAGCACTTGAGCGAAGCAACCGGCCGCTTCAGAGATGGAGCTGCTTCGAGCCATGATGGATGCTTCGCATGTCTCACTCCCCAGACTGGAACAAGACCTCACGGGCTTCACCGTGTTGGGCGGTGGAATGTACAGGCTCTCAGCCTATGCCCGAGAGGGAGTAGTTGGAATATAGAAAAAAAAAAAAAAAAAAAATTGTAGTTTTCGTAGCAAGTAATTTGGTAGTCGATAATATAGAGAATTACAATAGTCTAATTTACTAATTACATGATTGTGGATCAACATTTTGGTTGTATTAATATCCAGATATTTTCTCACAAAAGCAATATTCCTCAGATGATAGGCAGAGATTCGCACTGTTTGATTAATCTGGTTTTTAAATGACAGTTCACTATCAACCAAGACTCCCAAATCCTTCACGACACTACTCACAGTCATCACACTATCATTGATATTGAGGCTTTGCACGCCCAGTCTCTCAAGGTTCACCCGTATGCCTACTAATAGGCATTCAGTTTTATTTTCATTTAATTTCAGTTGCTTTGACTCCATCCACTTCCCAATGTCTTTTAGTAAACCACTAATCTTCTCCTCAACATTCACCACGTCACTTAGTGCCAGATAGAATTGGGTGTCATCCGCAAACAGCTTGAATTTCACTCCATGTTTCATTAATATGCTAGATAGTGCAATTGTATATATACAGAATAGAATTGGTCCAAGAACACTCCCTTGAGGGACGCCCCTCTCTAGATGCTTCATCTCTGAGAATTTATTACTTATTTGCACACAATAAGTTCTGTTAGTAAGGTAACTTTGAAGGTATTCCAGCGCATTACCATCAATACCAATAGCTTTACAGTCTTCTATTAGTAAGCTATGCACCACTGTATCGAACGCAGCACTCAAGTCCAACAAAATTAAGATTCCACACTTCGCATTGTCCATTTGCACGAGTAAATCATTAATCACAGAGCACATCGTGGTTTCCGTAGAGTAAAGTCTTCTATATGCGGACTGGTTGTCTGGGAGAGCCTTCACTAAACTCAAGTGATCCCATAACTGACCCAGAATTACATTTTCAGTAATTTTTGATAGAAATGTTAAATTGGAAACAGGCCTAAAAGAGCTCAAGCATTGAGAATCAAGGCTCCCTTTAATAATAGGCTTCACAATCGCATTCTTTTCAGACGATGGAAATACATTATTTGCAATGCTACAGTTTATTATGTCAACATATATGTCCAGAAAACTGTTAAAAATTTTACTGTGCACTATTTCACGTATCGGTATAGGATCATTACTACAATGGGTAAGTTTTGCTTTCGTAACTATGGATTTAACTGTATTCAGATCCGTCATAGTAAATTCTGTTAACTTAGTCACAGTAGGCTCCAGGGTGATAACATATACCCAGAGATACCCTCTTGAGTTAGGGTTTACTCTTATATTACTTTATAGTACTTCTGTATATCTTTCAGATTGTTACTTAAATATATCAAAGTGATTTTGGATCAGAGATCTTTAATTATATTCCCTTTACCTATATCTATCAATATATAATAGGTATATGGTAATCGGTGGTGGCAGCTTTTATACCTATCTATTAAATCAATCAATCTACAAGCAGAGAACTCAGCCTCTACACTACAACTTATACAACCTTCAGTAACCTATTGCTCATAGGAGACACCCTTAAGTCTACCTACATCGAGTAAGAGGTTAACCCTTATCATAAATATAGGATCGTAACTCAAAACGTCCTAATACTCCTGTCTGGAGTTAACCCTATGAATACATTTGACTACTAACAGTCTTACGTAACATATGTTACTCTTGGATTACAGGATATGGCTTATCACTTCATTACTTCCTATCTCATTCTCCCTCTTTTGTTTGGTTTTATTATAATTCTGATCCGATATTATAATGTATATACTGTTTTTGCTATAGGGGAATTGTCTTTGTTTCCTTATACTGTACTGATTTTATATGTTAAGTAACCCATCCAGTACCAAGGACATCCTTTTCATCATATTCTGGCAACAATTAGAGGTTAGTATTCAGCATAGGAAGGACCTCTAGCAATAATATGGTTTCAAACTATCTCAACCAATCCTTTTAACAACCACATCCTTCCTAAGCTGCATAATATCGTTTAACTATAGCTAGAATATAAATGTCGCTGGTACTTGGAGGGTTAAGAGCATTTGTTATTGTTTCCTTATTATGATCCAATATATCCATGCATGTACAGTACTGTATTTGTTAATAATTGCTTTTGATTAATGATAAATATCTTATATCTTATCCTCCCTGTAAGTGGATATTGGTTTGATTATTTTTTACTATGGCCTGATATTCTCATCAATATACAGTACTGTATGTATACTAAATTTGTAGCCTATGTCTAGTACATATATATATAATATATATATATATATATATATATATATATATATATATATATATATATATATATATATATATATATATATATATAATTATACGTATATACAGTATAAATAATGTATTTGTTTCTTTTGTTATATTCTTGGAAGAAGCCTGTGACGCAATAGATAGGAAAAGTTTATGGAAACTCCCGGGAATATACAGATAACAGGTTACTGGAAGTGGAGTAAGGCGTGTGTGATGGGGGGGGGGGGGGGAGGCCTAATTGGGGGAAATTTCCCCCTGGGAGGAAATTTGAAGCTACCAGGGGGGAAATAATTACATGGTTACACTGCCTACTACTACTACTACTACTAGCAATAAAAAGAAAAATCTCGGAGATGGATTTCTCATGCCCGAGACAGAGAGAGAGAGAGAGAGAGAGTGTAGTCACAGTGTGTTTCGACTACTCTTTCCCTTGTCCACATGAAGGGGGAAATCTGGATGGTTGAACTGGTTGGAGGGGGAAATGACAGAAAAAAGGTTGGGAATCGCTGGACCGTAGACTGTAGAGGATGAACAGAGCGAGTCCTTTGATCTCCAGGGCATGGGTTAGGGGTGTGGTTGTTCTGGACTCCCTTGTCCCTCATGCTTTGCACCATTGTTTTGAAATTTTAAGAGGATTGTCCCATTACTTTGGCGATTTTAAAACTTTTCGCCCCATACCTTTGTCTTTCGTGCCATTTAGGTGACGCTTTTATTCATGGCGAGTAATAGCAAGCCTATAATTTAGGAGGAATTGGCCTGCGGCCATATTTCTACCGAAAAAAAAAAAAAAATTGAAAGGGGGTCTGGAGGGTATTTATTTATTGTTTAAGCTTGATGGAGGTATAGCGAGGAAACTAAAACAAAAACATAGATAAATGAACAAAATAATTGGAGCACAAATTAACCACTACTAGTCCAGTAAATATATGGATATACCCACCACTAATTGCAATAGTTTTTCTCTCTGTTTTATTTTAGTGTGTGTTAGTATAGGAATAACATACTAAAAGTCTAGGAAAATCTATCTGTGGGAACATTGTTTTGCAAAGGCATTTTCTAAAATGCTGAGTCAGCAACTTTTCATTAATGACAAATCGTGGTTCTCTACTTGTCTATCTCATCGTTTCATTTTATATTGCAGCAATATTTGTACATCTGTTTCTTAGATAATCTACATGTTGATGTTTGTCACCTTGGTTATATAAAATATAATATGTGACTTTTCTTTTCATTTCAGATCTATGACTAGCTATCATGGATAAGTGTGTGTTTTGTGAGCAACCTCTCGCTGATGGTCAACAGACGGTGACATTAACTCAGAAAGGATGTGACAGTATCGTGAGGGCCTGTACGCTACGTCAGGATACTTTGTCCGTATCTGTTGGTCAGACAGTTCATATCAAATGTCGCAAGGATTACACAAACCCCCATGTTATTGAAAGAGACAAACAAATATCAGCCAATGAGGCAGATTTTCATCAATCTTCTGCTAGCCTCCGATCTTCGAAGCCAGTATTCGTCTACAAAGAACATTGTATATTTTGTGGCTGTGGAGATAGTTCAGGTGGTCGACAGGATGCCCGAAAACTCATTCCAGTTCGATCCATCAACATGCAGAAAATGATTCTCAAAGCATGTGAGGAGTATGAGGGTCCTTGGGTAGACGTCGTCAGAGATCGTGTATTATTTGTTAATGACCTCCATGCTGCCGATGCACTATATCATAACCTTTGTTCAACCAACTTCAGGACAGGGAAGCAGATTCCCCAAATATTTCAAAGCAGTGATGGAAAACCATTCAAGCGGGTTAAAAGGAGTGAGCGTGCTGGAAGACCAAAGCAGGGAACAGCAAGACAAGCCTTCTTGAAAGCTACAGAATACTTAGAGGAAAATGATGATTAACAGAAAACCATAACAAACTTAAGAGGGGAGACAGGGGAGGTGTGGTGGAGTGGTCTTGCCACTGGCCTGGTAATCCAAAGGTCCCGGGTTCAAATCCCGATGTATCAATGGGAAGATATTATTGGGATGGAATTTGTGCTGTACCTGGTATCAGTGCATTACCACAAGCCCACCGAAACGTCAATAAAATACCCTCATTGTTCCCTGATTAAATAGCACTGTATGAATATTCCCATATTCAAATTATGCTATAGGGGTGCAATGCCTGGTGAGTTATCTGCTCAACAGGTGGTGTTGTGTGTGTGTAAGTGTGAGAGTCCGAGTGTAGGGGGTGAGACAGTGAAGCACGGGAACGAGGTGGCTTCAGAGATGGGGTCGTTTCGGGCCATGAGTGAGCACCGTGCCTCATGTGAAGGCAAGATGGCAGGTGCTCGTTGTACTCTACGTGCTTCATATGTCTCACTCCCTAGACTGGAACAAGACCTCACGGGCTTCACTGTTCATTGTAAAGCGGTGAATGTTAAGGCTCTCAGCCTATGCCCGAGAGGAAGTAAGTTGGAATATAGAAAGAAAAAAAATGGAAAAAAAAAATGAAAAAATGAAAGAATACTGTGATGATAAGAGCGTTGCCTATGGATACACTCACATGAAGAATGAATTGAAGAAACACTTTGGAGACCAGATTGTCATCACAGAAATTGATGGGAAGTCTAATGTTGTCACTCTGAAAAGCACTGTTTCTCGAATATTGCACGATTTTCACTTGAGGTCACAATAAGAAGATTGTGATAAACACAAAGAAATAATCAAAACAGCAGCTAAACTGATAAAAAATGACATCAAAGAAATTAACCAGTCGAGAGATGTCTATCCAGCAACAAGTGCCATGGCATCCATCCAAGATAACCTGAGTTTCGTCCCTGACTCGTTACAGACCTTCCTTACAGAGCTCTTCATGGGCTACAAGTCGCAGAAGATAGCATCGATAGGTCAAACCATCATGCAAGCAACTCGTCCAAGAGCACTCATGGCTCCTCTACAAATCGGTCTGGGAATCCAGATGCACAATAGTTTTGATTCCAGATTCCTGATCGATTCCTTGCATGCACATGGTTTCTGTTGTTCTTATGCAGAAGTACAGAAGTTCCAGCGCAGTTCTGCAGCTGCCCAAGGGACTAGCTTTCCTGAGTACTTTCCAGGACATTTCCATCAGTACATGGGAGACAATGCAGACCATGACATTGCCACTCTAGATGGCAAGAACACGTTTCATGGAATGGGTATAATCGCAGCTGTAACACCCTATCTGAAAGCTGAAAGAAACATTCCTAGAAAGGACATCCCTTTGAAAGATGTAGTTGCCCTCGGAAAGATAAACATTCACCCATATCCATCAGAGAGAGAAGCAATGTACAACATGTCTTACGAAGTCTTGGAGAAACCAGATGTGAAAGAGCCATATCTCCAATCCGACTTTCTGTGGAAAGTATCACCGACAGCTCAAATATCAAGACCTCTATGGATGGATACATGCAAATGATTTGCAGATTTAGGGGAGGTGTGGTGGAGTGGTCTTGCCACTGGCCTGGTAATCCAAAGGTCCCGGGTTCAAATCCCGATGTATCAATGGGAAGATATTATTGGGATGGAATTTGTGCTGTACCTGGTATCAGTGCATTACCACAAGCCCACCGAAACGTCAATAAAATACCCTCATTGTTCCCTGATTAAATAGCACTGTATGAATATTCCCATATTCAAAATATGCTATAGGGGTGCAATGCCTGGTGAGTTATCTGCTCAACAGGTGGCGTTGTGTGTGTGTAAGTGTGAGAGTCCGAGTGTAGGGGTTGAGACAGTGAAGCACGGGAACGAGGTGGCTTCAGAGATGGGGTCGTTTCGGGCCATGAGTGAGCACCGTGCCTCATGTGAAGGCAAGATGGCAGGTGCTCGTTGTACTCTACGTGCTTCACATGTCTCACTCCCTAGACTGGAACAAGACCTCACGGGCTTCACTGTTCATTGTAAAGCGGTGAATGTTAAGGCTCTCAGCCTATGCCCGAGAGGAAGTAAGTTGGAATATAGAAAAAAAAAAAAAAAAAAAAAAAAAAAAAAAAAAAAATGGAAACCATCCAGGGAAAGCCTCGGTAGTATTTATGCCCATGATAGACATGAATCCAAATGACCTTTCCTGTATATACTCGACACTAGTATTTGTTTCATCGCATGCAAAGCGGTACAATACCACCCCCGTAATCACATTTGATCAGCCTCTCTTGTGGAAGGCACACACCATTGTAGAAAGTGAACCACCAAACAGCGATGTCCGATCAATTGTTGTGCGTCTCGGAGCGTTTCATACCCAAATGAGCTTCTTGGGTTCCATTGGACATTTAATGTCTGGATCTGGACTTCAGGAAGTGCTTGAAGTGGTCTATGCCCCGAACTCAGTCGGTCACATGCTGTCTGGTAAAGCTGTAGCAAGAGCAATGCGAGGTCATCTCTTAGTCGATTCAGCCCTCAACACTCTCCTGACAGCTAGAGCATATCAAGTTGATGTAACTTCTTTGACGGATGAAACCAAAGGAGATGAGATGCAGCCCTGTGAAGATAGTTCAAGTGGTGAAAACCCTGACGCCCATATCGACAACCAAGAAGACAAACTTGAATTGCACAGTGATCTTCAGACTTTAGGAACTCTGATGGAGGAGCTACTAGCTGGGAAAACAACTGCCCAAGACATAGAGAGCAACGAGGTTCTGCAAAGAGTGGCTTCTAAACTTAAAGATGAGCTTGTTACTCTGAAAGACAACAGAACTTCAGTGCTCTGGATGCAGTACATGACAATGATCGACATACTGAGAAGTTTCATTAAATCTGAAAGAACTGGCAACTGGTGCCTAAACCTGCAAAGCTTGCATAGAATGTTGCCATACTTAGCGGCTTCAGGACACAACTTGTATACAAAGTCAGTATACACATAGCTACAAAAGATGGCTGCACTCAGGGACGAAAAGCCAGACGTCTACCAGCACTTCATGGATGGTCTCCATGTCGTTCGTCGGTCAGATTGGTTTTGGGGCGGACTATCCACAGACCTTGTTATTGAGCAGGTAAGCTAAGATTATGTATCGTACATAGACACATAATTAAATGTACATAGACATATATAAATGTCCACAATGGAATAAATTTTATTTCTAAACATAATTTAAGATAAATCTTTTATTTTTATTTGACTGTATGACATTTACAGCTTTGTGCTAGGATCTATTATAAGGCTGACATGCAAGAAATAGCGATATCATCAACATAGTCGTGGCCACAAGATAACTAACTCGTGGCCACGAGATAGATTTTTTTTTCACATGTCCTATACCAGCCACTATATGCGTTCCAGTACACATGAGTATATAGCTTGTCTTTTTTTCCTTTACAGGTTTTCATGCGCAGTTTGAAGTCATCTGGAGGCATGACCAGAGGACGTGGTATGACAGAGGCACAGAGATCTCTGTGGGTCCTTTCAGCTCCATCCTGTGCAGAAGTTAATGATGCTATGCAACAGTTTACATCCGTACAGTACATAAGCAGTGACCAACACAAGGATGTTACTCATGCCAGACTTGTCAAGGACACCAATGATGCAAGAGCCATGGTTCATTTTCTTCTGGCGAGGAGTCCCTTCAATGATCCAAAAGAATTGAGAAACATCGCCAGTGGTGTCACTGTACCAGCTACAGTTAATGTTGATTCAGCGGAGAAGGTTGGCTATGCTATCCTGCAATCCATGGAAGGAAAAAAGCTTGTCGATTTTGTCTTCAAGAAGAAGGCGCAGGCCACCACCATGAATGTCAAATCAGCAGTAGCTATTGCTTCAGAAGATGTTCACATTGACGCCAATCTTCTGTTCCAGAGGCTTATAACTGCAGGAACCCGATGCGGTGATCTTCATCAAATGATGTCTTTTGAGCTCTCTGCATATCCCACGGCTTTGTTTGACTCCAAGACGATGATGAAGACAGCGAACAAAGCAAGCTTGGCTGATGCAATGTGGTCTGAAGGTTTAGACAGTCCGGCTCCAGAAGGAGATATCCAGTACATTCTAGACGGGGGTGCTCTCCTGCATCGCATTCCATGGACACGTGGACACAGTTGGGAGGAGATTCTGCAAGACTACTGTCGATATGTCTCCAACAGATATGGAAAAGCTACAGTTGTCTTTGATGGATACACAGATGCCGCCTCAACCAAAGATTGTGCTCACCTTCGACGACGAAATGGAATTGTCGGTGCTCGGGTTCACTTTTCTGTTGATATGAGGCTGAAGATGAAGAAAGAAGAGTTTCTGGCAAACAAAGAAAACAAACAACAGTTCCTCCATATGCTAGGTGAACACCTGGAAAGGACAGGCTGTCATGTCATCCATGCAAAAGGAGATGCCAATTTACCAATCGTTCAGACAACAGTGGAATCTGCAGCTAGGTGTGACAGCATACTGGTTGGAGACGACACTGATCTACTTGTACTTCTCTGCTATCATGGCAAGAATACATCGCACAAACTCTTCTTCAATCCAGAGCCAAAATCACACTCAAAGAAGAGACCAAGAACATGGAACATTAAAACGACAAGGGCAGCCCTTGGCAGCGCAGTCTGTGACAACATACTCTTCATACATGCTGTCCTTGGATGTGATACTACATCGAGAGTCCATGGTCTTGGAAAGCAACTTGCTCTGACACGCATGAAAAATGCTGTCTTCTGCAAACAAGCACAACTTTTTATGAAACCAGATATGACAAAAGAGAACATCATTACTGCTGGAGAAATTGCAGTTGTGTCATTGTACAGTGGTCTGAAGGGGAAACCATTGATGAGCTGCGGTACAGACGTTTCTGTCAAAAGACAACATCCAGTATCTTAAGTGTACAGCCTCATGCACTACCTCCGACCTCTGCATCTCTGAGAAATCACAGCCTCCGAGTTTACTATCAGGTTCAGGTGTGGTGTGGTGTGAATACTCTGCGTCCAGAAGACTGGGGGTGGAAGGTGGTCGATGGAAGAATGTACCCGTTGACAACAAGTAAAGATCCCGCTCCTCAAGAACTCCTTGAGGTCATCAGATGCAGATGTAAGACTGGCTGTCAAACTCTGCGATGTATATGTCGCAAGAATGGACTTGACTGCACTATTGCATGTGGACAGTGTCGTGGAATCTGTGCAAATATGTCAACATTACAATTAGAGGAACTCAGTGATGATGCATTGAACACTGACGCATGATGCATTGATGCATTTAACCATATTTTATAAAGAATAAGTGTTCCGTAGTCGCAGTATGCATCTCATAAAGCAAAGAAAATTGAAGTTTTTTGTTGTCTGAGGGTATGTGTCCTTAACACAATTTTAAAATATGTTCCCATAGTTTGATTTTCTTAGACTTTTGATATGTTATCCTCCTCATAATGTAGTTTCATATGCAACAATCAGAAAAACTATTGCAATTAGTGGTGGGTTGACCCCCCATTCTGCCGTATCTTTACTGGACTATACCTCCTTTATGGTATTTGGGCAGTGTGATGGCACTGATGGGTAAAGGTGGAGTTTGGAGAATGGGGAGGGTTCCAGAGAGAGTCGAAACTGTCTATTGTCCTTCAACTGCTCCTTTTCTTCAATTCTCTTTGTCTCTTCTTCTTCTCTCTTTGTCTCTTTTCCTCCTTTCTCTTCTTACTTTGTCTTTTGCCCTCTTCTTCTTCCTCTCTTTGTCTCTTTTCCTATTCTTCTTATCTCTTTATATCTTGTCCTTCTCTTCTTCTTCCTCTCTTTGTCTTTTCTCTTTGTCTCTATTCCTATTCTTCTTATCTCTTTATATCTTCTTCTTCCTCTCTTCCTCTCTTTTCCTATTCTTCTTATCTCTTTATATCTTCTTCCTCTCTTTGTCTCTTTTCTCATTCTTTTTCTCTCTTTATATCTTCTCTTTCCTCTCTATGTCTCTCTTTGTCTCTTACTCTTCTCTTTTTCTTATCTCTTTGTGTGTTCTTCTCTCTTTGTCTCTTCTCCTTCTCTTCATCTCTCTTTGTCTCTTATTCTTCTCTTTTTCTTATCTCTTTGTGTCTTCATCTCTCTTTGTCTCTTCTCCTTCTCTTCATCTTATCTCTTTGTCTCTTCTTCATCTTTCTTTGTCTCTTATTCTTCTCTTTTTCTTATCTCTGTGTGTCTTCTTCATATCTCTTTGTCTCTTCTCCTTCTTCTTCATCTCTCTCGGTCTCTTCTCCTTCTCTTCTTCATCTCTCTTTGTCTCTTCTCCTTCTCTTTATCTTATCTCTTTGTCTCTTCTCCTTCTCTTCTTCATCTCTCTCTGTCTCTTCTCCTTCTCTTCTTCTTCATCTCTTTTTGTCTCTTCTCCTCTTCTTCATCTCTCTCTGTCTCTTCTCCTTCTCTTCATCTTATCTCTTTGTCTCTTCTCCTTCTCTTCTTCTCTCTTTCTCTTCTCCTTCTCTCTTTGTCTCTTCTTCTTTTCTTTTGACCTCTCGTCCATAACTATCTGTACTGTACAGTGTACATGCTCTCTCATCCAAGGGCTTCCCACCGCACGTGTTGTCCCCTCTTCTGTAATCTGACTTTCCTAGAAGGCCCATTTAGGGGAGATTGACCGTTTGTTTGGTTTCTTTGGGGTATTTGTAAAGCTTGTTGGAGGAGGAGTAGGGAGGAAACTTAGAAATGTATAGATAAATAAATTGATAAATAAAAACATAAATAAAAAACACCCCTTAGTCCTTCATAAAACACCCCTTAGTCCTTCATAAAACACCCCTTAGTCCTTCATAAAACACCCCTTAGTCCTTCATAAAACAACTTCTTAGTCCTTCATAAAACACCCCTTAGTCCTTCATAAAACACCCCTTAGTCCTTCATAAAACACCCCTTAGTCCTTCATAAAACACCCCTTAGTCCTTCATAAAACACCCCTTAGTCCTTCATAAAACCACTTCTTAGTCCTTCATAAAACACCCCTTAGTCCTTCATAAAACACCCCTTAGTCCTTCATAAAACACCCCTTAGTCCTTCATAAAACACCCCTTAGTCCTTCATAAAACCACTCCTTAGTCCTTCATAAAACACCCCTTAGTCCTTCATAAAACACCCCTTAGTCCTTCATAAAACCACTCCTTAGTCCTTCATAAAACACCCCTTAGTCCTTCATAAAACACCCCTTAGTCCTTCATAAAACACCCCTTAGTCCTTCATAAAACCACTCCTTAGTCCTTCATAAAACACCCCTTAGTCCTTCATAAAACCACTCCTTAGTCCTTCAACCATAAAGGTGAAACAGTTAAGGTGAAACCGGATCCCAAACATCAAGGTGAAGCCGGATCCCAAATGTTTAAATATACAATAGGATAATCTAAGACCAATATTACACCGCATGTGATTGGGAGCCCACCTTGCTTTTTTTCTCTTTTTCTCCCTCTCTCTCTTTGGCTTGTATCCATTTGGCCCCATTCAGCCTACTGTTTTAAGACGTTTACCCTCATCCAGGTGTCAGTATTTTCCTGGCGAGCGGTAGCGAGCCAGCATATATCTATATTTGTGTTTTGACAGCAAGCTAAATTTGTACATTTTTCGATAGATAAATGTCTCCGGCGAAGCCGGTTTTCTCCATACAATGCTGGCTCGCGATACCTGGATGGGGATAAACGTCTTAAAATAGTTGGCTGAATGGGGCCGAATGGATACAAGCCAGGGAAAGAGAGAAAAGGAGAGAGAAAAAAAAAGCCGGTGACCCCCATTAAGTTTGCCAGAAGTTATTTTATGCTTCATAAATCACACACGCACGTACACACACGAACACGTGATCATTAATAATTATACACACACAATATCCAACGAACCTTTACTTGCACATACACACACACACACACACACACACATATACTCACGAACATGCATCTACTCGCATATACACGCACACAACTTACACGTTCATATCCATACATTCACACACACACACACACACGCACACATACACACACACATACACAAACACCTACTCACACATACACGTACACAACTGACACACACTCACATGATCACACACACACACACACACACACATACACAAACACCTACTCACACATACACGTACACAACTGACACACAAACACCTACTCACACATACACGTACACAACTGACACACACTCACATGATCACACACACGCCCACATACACACACACATACACAAACACCTACTCACACATACACGTACACAACTGACACACACTCACATGATCACACACACACACACACACACACACAATCTACACTTGAGGAACAAACTCATAAATCGATACGATACTTTTACATAAGGGAAGAGTCAGCCAGGAAATAGCTGTGCCAAATTGGATAAGCCATATTTGTATCGGTAATATGTTAACCCTTACAGTACCGGTGACGTCCATTTAACTTAATCCTGGCTACTATTAGACGATTAGATTGCGCTTAAAAAGGGCCTCCAGCAATTAATAGGCCTCGAACTATCTCAATTAATAGGCCTCGAACTATCTCAATTAATAGGCCTCGAACTATCTCAATTAATAGGCCTCGAACTATCTCAATTAATAGGCCTCGACCTATCTCAATTAATAGGCCTCGAACTATCTCAATTAATAGGCCTCGAACTATCTCAATTAATAGGCCTCGAACTATCTCAATTAATAGGCCTCGAACTATCTCAATTAATAGGCCTCGAACTATCTCAATTAATAGGCCTCGAACTATCTCAATTAATAGGCCTCGAACTATCTCAATTAATAGGCCTCGAACTATCTCAATTAATAGGCCTCGAACTATCTCAATTAATAGGCCTCGAACTATCTCAATTAATAGGCCTCGAACTATCTCAATTAATAGGCCTCGAACTATCTCAACTAATAGGCCTCGAACTATCTCAATTAATAGGCCTCGAACTATCTCAATTAATAGGCCTCGAACTATCTCAATTAATAGGCCTCGAACTATCTCAATTAATAGGCCTCGAACTATCTCAATTAATAGGCCTCGAACTATCTCAATTAATAGGCCTCGAACTATCTCAATTAATAGGCCTCGAACTATCTCAACTAATAGGCCTCGAACTATCTCAATTAATAGGCCTCGAACTATCTCAATTAATAGGCCTCGAACTATCTCAATTAATAGGCCTCGAACTATCTCAACTAATAGGCCTCGAACTATCTCAACTAATAGGCCTCGAACTATCTCAACTAATAGGCCTCGAACTATCTCAATTAATAGGCCTCGAACTATCTCAATTAATAGGCCTCGAACTATCTCAATTAATAGGCCTCGAACTATCTCAATTAATAGGCCTCGAACTATCTCAATTAATAGGCCTCGAACTATCTCAATTAAGGGGAGACTGGCCGTTTGTTTGGTCTATTAATTCATTAAAATTGTATTCATATATTTTTTTAGTTTCCTCCCTAGACCTCCATCAAACTTAGAAAAACATCCCCTAGACCCCCCTTCAAGATAAATTTGTAAATTTTTTGGTAGAAAAATTTCCCGGCCGAAGGCCGGTTCCTCTTAAAATCGCAGGCTCGCTTTCGCTCGCCAGGAAATAATCGACACCTACAGTAAATGGCACGAAAGTTCTTAAAATTGACAACGAAATGGGGCGAAAGGTGTTAAAATCGCCAAACTAATGGGCCGAACGTCTTAGAATCTCAAAACTAGTGAGGCTAAACATTAGGGAGAAGGGGGTCCAGAAAAACGGTCTTCCGCCCCTTAACCCTTTTTACTACCACAGATCCTTCCTAAGCAGCACACATTCGTCTAAATATAGCTAGAATATATATTTCAGACACGTCAGCATAAATCAACGTGTTATCTCTAGTGCAACTCAGTCACTGCCGAATCAACATTGCTTAACCCTATTTGGTCCGAGGGACGTCTTTCTTTGGAGTTCCCGTTTCGGATCAATCATTTGGAGATTTTAAGACGCTTCACCCAGTTACTTTGGCGACAATAAGACGTTTCACCCCATTTTCAAGCAAGGTATTTTAGTTCGTCCCCTAAGCCAACATAAAAGCCTCTCCAGACTTCCTTCAAATTAGCAAATGCCACCCCAGTCACCCATCAAGTTAAAAAAAATCATTTTTCGATAGAAAAATGTTGCAGCCGAAGGAGGATTTCTGACAAAGTTACCTGAATGGGGTGAAGCGTCTTATTATCACCAAACTAATAGAGCGAAACAGAAGTCCAAAAAGACGCCTTGGTTAATAATACAATAACAAGCTTCAAATAATAATAATAATAATAATAATAATAATAATAATAATAATAGAGACAGATTGAGGAATGAAGAGATATGTAGGAGAGTGGGGCAGCAGGAACATTTGTTGGCCAGAGTGGACAGAAGGGTGCTGAGCTGGTATGGTCATGTTGAACGAATGGAAGATGAAAGGCTTACAAAGAGAATATGGGAGTCAGATACAAGGGGAGATAGAAGGGCGGGAAGACCCCCATTGAGATGGAGAGACGGTGTAAGACAAGCTTTGGATGATAGAGGAATGACAGCTATAGATCAGGCAAAGGAAGTGGTAATAAACAGGAATGAAAGGAGAATGCTTGTGAATAGATGAATGTAAACGCGGTCGTTTGGGAGAGAGGGTCATGCGCCAGTTGGACTAGATAGTAGTCCATCAGGCGTCTGGCCCGGGGAGCCGGTGGTAATGAAGGATGCGCCTTGAAACATGGTGGGTGGGCTTGTGGTGGTGAAGCTTTGCTGCGGGTTTGCCTGCGGAAATCGGTGCCTCTCCGGGGGATCTGGGACCTGGGAATCTTTTGCTGGGGACCCCAAATGGGCCTGGGTCTCTGGGTATTTCTCCTGGGCAACCTAGATGTGTGTGAGATTTTATGCTTTGTTTTGTTTTGTTTTTCTGATGTGTTGTGATGTCCCTGTTCGGGCTCTGTCTCGAGTCGGCCACCAGAACTTCAACAGACTTACATAACCCAGCATGAGTATGTAGTTTACAAGCTCGTGACCTTGAAAGCTAAACTGTTCACCTCCTCCCAGGAATGAGACCGATACTATTCAACCCGGTAATTGATGATGATGATGATGATGATGATGATGATGATGGGGATGTTAACGTCCAGCATAACGTGAGGTCTGTAAGATAGCGACCATCCAAATCAACCTGTTCGCCTCGCCCCATAACACCATACACTCCCACATAAGGTTCGCTATTTCCGTTCTTAGTAGCGAAGTGGTTAGGTGGCGAAACGTCCTGCTGCTACCAATGAACCCACTCGAGCCTGTAATCGCTTAACGTGAGCATGACGAATGGGAGGGCGTATTTTTCCTGAGTTAATTCTAGGTTAGCTCCAAGATTATGTAGGAAAAGGCTGATACAGTACATGGAACTAAGGTTAATCTTGGTTAGTTGTAGGGATTAAGATGTCGATAGTTCCTTGGCGAGCGATAGCGAGCCTGTAATTTTAGGAGGATTTTTTGTTGTACCGATAAAATGTACACATTTAGCTTGACAGGGGGTCTAGGGGGTGTTTATTTAGGTTTGATGGAGGTCTAGCGAGGAAAGTAAAAAATAAATAAATAGTTAAATATATAGACCAAAAACCAACCACTATCCCTGGTGAGAAGTTCCTGCATACTGCCCACACCTCAGGCCTCTCTCTCTCTCTCTATCTCTCTCTCTCTCTCTGTCTGTCTCTTTCTCTCTCTCTCATACACACACACCATACATACTTATGAACCCCCTCCCACATACAAATATACACAGAACTCCCCCCCCCCCCCCAACACACACACACATGTACACAGACACCCCCCCCCCCAACACACATGTACACAGACCCATTCCACACATATACACAGACACCCCCACACCGCCTCCCCACCCCACCCTCACACACACTTACAGATACCCCCCTCCCCCAACACACATGTACACACACACCCCCTACCACACACAGACACGCCCTTACCCACAGACACCCTCCCTACACACACACATACATACAACCTCCCACACACATATTCACAGACACACCCACACCCACAGACCCCCCTCACACACACTTACAGACACCCCTCAATCCACAGATACGCCCAGTCACCCACACATACAGAGACCCCCCAAACACACATACAGAGACACCCCCCCCCCCTCCTCTCACAAACACACACATACACAGACACAGCCATACCCGGACCCCCCCCCCCCCCTCTCACACACACACACACCCAAAGGCCCCCCGCCCCATCGTTACACACAGAAACTACCCCTCCACTTCCCCAACCAACCACACACACACACACACAGAAACGACCCCCTCTACTTCCCCAACTCACAACACACACACACATACACAGACACGACCGCCTCAACTTCCCCAACCAACTACACACCCACCCACACACACACACGCACATGACCTTGAAGTGGCGTCATATATGTTACGACAACAACACGTAACTGTTCGCCATAAACACCTGCTCGACCGTGACATATCTGTGAAGGTTATATATTATAGTCCTAGCTGGGGGGTGTCAGGGCTCCCTTCTCCCTCATCTTTAGCCCCCATTAGTTATTGAGATTCTAAGACGTTCGCCCCATTAGTTTCGTGAGTTTAAGATTTAAGTGTGTGTGTATGTGTTTGTTTGTGTGTGTGTGAATGAGTGAGAGAGAGTGAGTTAGAATGTATTAGTGTGTGTGTGTAAGCATGTGTGTTTGTGCGTGTGCGTGCATATATATATGTGTGTGTGTGTGTATGCATGTGTGTGAATGTATGACATGTATTTGTGTATGAGTGTAAGTATGTATGCATGCGTGTATGTATGTACGTGTGTGTATGTAGTATGTGTGTGTACGTGAGTGTGTGTAGGTGAAGGGGTAAAGGAGTTACTACGTACGCTACAAGGAAAACAATGAAAACACCCTGAGCGCACAGTTCAGCTCTCATGTTAGATTAGTAGTATTAAGGGTATTATTATGTAATGTTATTTAACTCGCCTTAAGTCCATTATGAGGGGAGATAGATAGATAGAGAGAGAGAGAGAGAGAGAGAGAGAGAGAGAGAGAGAGATTACCAGACAGATAGATAGATATACTGTTGAGCGAAATCGTACAAAAACTGGTAGATGATTTGCAAATTTAAGGACTAAAAAAAAAATATATATATAAAAAGTCTCAAAGAAGAGGATGTATGGGTTTAATTTGATCATGTGGGTGGATCTCAGCTGCGACCGGCCAACTCTGTTCGAAATCTGGGTGTATATGTGAACTCCCGATTAGATTTCAAAGAGCATGTAAACCAGATAGTTAAAAGTTGTTACTTGCACATCAGAAATCTCTATTTGGTGAAGCCGTTTATAACCAGACGTTGCCTCCTGACGTTGGTTCATTCATTGGTCTTCTCTCGTGTTGATTATTGCAATGCCCTGTTGGTGAGTCTTCCAAATTATATTTTAAAGAAAGTTCAGTCTGTTCTTAACAGGGCCGCAAGACTCATTTTTGGTGTTCCACCTAGAACTCCTACTACATCTCTTCACATAGAACTGCACTGGCTGCCAGTAAGAGCAAGAATAGAATTTAAGTTGTGTTTAGTGCCTTTTAAGGTTCTCAAATTTGGTGAGCCTAGGTACCTTGCGGAGCTGCTCAGGCGCCCAACGGCACACCATGGTGTAGTTGTGCGTCATGACAATGACCCTTTTCGTCTTGATGAACCAAGGGCTTTCCAGCAGTCTTCTTTCTTTGTGAGGTCTCCTACATGGCTCCGAGGTTGTATAACAGGTTGCCGCTGTCCATGAGACAACTGAGTTCTGTTGAATGCTTCAAGAGACAACTTAAGACTTTTCTCTTTGAGAGATGCTGTGGTAAACTATCAATGGAAGTTAAATATTACTAAGCTATAATGAATCAAAATAAAATCAATCTAAATGAATACTCTATATCTAAATTGAATTCAATCTGAAACAAGCTAATTTATATCCAAAGGTCTCACATAATAAATGTATATAATTATAGGGTAAGGTTATAAGGGTTAATATTAGCCAGGAATTAACTCACCAATAGTTCCACGTGGCAATGAGGCAAGGGAGAACGTTTTACCCAATATGGCGGTGGACAATGGGGAACGAGACTTCGGTCCCAAGACACGAGTCAAGTTAAAGAAAGAATAAATGATTACATGGGAATGGATATGAATAATATGCTTATCTATCAGTCAGTCATGATGTCGATGAGAGCGTCGTGATGGTGTAGTTGTGTGTATTGCTGTATGTGTATTGTGATTAGAGGCACAAAAGCACGATCAACTGAGGGCGGAAAATTAGATGTTAACTGGTTGGTGTTCGTGAAGGCTCTGGCGTACCTCAAAAGCACACCTTGCTGCCTTGGCAAACCGCCAGGAGCCCAAATTATCGTACCGCATTTAGGTTGCTCTATACGATAAATTATATTAATATATACGATAAATTCATATATACTACATAAGACCATGGCAATATTGCTTAATAGCATATTAGGCCTTTTATAACTTAACTTATTTACAATCTTATAATATACGATCTACTCGTCCTACTTCGTGCTGTAGGAGAGATCGTGACGTCACAGAGACATACAAGATCACAAAAGTCATATTCTATCGTATTTATACGATACACTCCCCCCACAAAAAAGACCTGAACCCCACCTTAAACCTAAAGTTGCCCAGAGGCTATCTGCTGACGCCACAAGTCGACGGCGCCAGCAGCAGCGCGTCTGGGACGCGTCCCGGTCCGAGAATGATCACCATCAGTATGAGGTGAGTCGTTCCTTCGAGAATCCTCGGACCCAGCAATAACAGGTGGAGCCTCAGATTGCAATGCGGAATCGAGCTCCAAAGCGTACAAACGTGCGATAGGACGAACAGTAGTTCCAGTGGCTGTCTTTAATAGCGCCACCTGCTCTACAGAGTCTGCCCCCTTGTATACCTCCAATACGCGGCCTAATTTCCAGTATAAACGAGGACTATCTTCTTTAATTAAAACAACTTCACCAACTGTAGGTGCCATTGGTCTACCAGAGGGAGTAACACTCCTTTCCCTCAATGCTAGCAGATATTCACTAATCCACCGTTTCCTAAAATCCTCGATTATCCTGGATATATACTGGTATCTCTTAGACACCGCTACCTCAGAGTACAACGAGGGATCCTCTAACTCTACTATGGATTGGAAATCAGATGGAAACGCAGTCAATGGTTTCCCATATAGCAAGTGAGCTGGCGTTAATGGTAGTGGTTCTTGCAGGTCGGTGTACACGTATGTAAGCGGGCGATCATTCACGACTGCCTCTATCTCTGTGAGGACTGTCGTCAACTCACTCTTCTTTAATAGAGCACGTCCTACAACCGCTCTGAGTCCTGACTTTACTATGCCGACACACCGTTCCCACATGCCACCAAACCAAGGTGCCTTAACTGGAATGAACCTCCATTCGCACTTCTTCTCTCCCAAAAAAGTGATGATAGTAGGATCACTACTCATATCCTTTAGATATTTTGATGCTTGGACATAAGTGGGAGCATTGTCGCTAAGAATGAGTTGAGGGAATGAACGACGGGCACAAAACCGTCTAAACGCCAGCATAAATTCTTCGCTAGACATATTATCACATAGTTCTAGATGTACCGCTCGAGACGTCGCACAGGTAAACAATAATATATAAACCTTCTCATGCTCCCTCGTCTTCAATGCCCCTGTGTAATCTAATCCTACCGCTTGGAAAGGTTCTACGTGCTTTACACGGCATTCAGGTAGAGGTGGAGCTGGTCCAGTTGCATATGGTTTACCCTTTAGTCTCTGGCATATTACACACTTTCTCACTACGCGTCGAGCTACTTGTCGAACTCTGGGTATCCACCATGTGAGACGTAAATTTGATATAATATGACATACCCCGTAGTGTTTTACTTCCCTATGTGCACGTATGATCAATAGATCAGTAACGTGATGTCTTGTTGGCATAAGTATAGGTCGGTTTGTGCCGTCTGGTACACCCGACCACTTCAGGCGACTCTCACACCTGATGAGGCCATTGTCTAGGTGCAACCTTAGTTGACGCACTATATTAGGCATTAATGTCTTATTCGAGCCTTTCAAGGATTCTAATTCATTGGAAAAGGTTTCTACTTGAACCAATTTGATCAAAGTTACTTCAGCTGCTTTAAATTCACGAGCATCAATGTTGTGACCCCTGTTGCAGAGTTGGCCCGTTACTTTAAGCTTAAGATTGGATACATATCGCAACACCCAAGCTACAACTCTGACTAGTTTATTATAGTCACCGAATCTTGCCCACTTTATGATAGGACCCGGTGGCTCATTTGGTTGGGCTGTAACTGCCACTGTTTCCAGTGGCAGAAGTCCCTCACCAACAGCATGCCATATCGTCCATTCACTTTCATGGAGCAGCCCCTTTGGACCATGCCACCACAATTCGGACTTCATTAACTGGCTAGCCGTTATACCCCTAGTTATGAGATCACTAGGGTTTTCCTTTGTATTTACATAATGATAAGCAACGTCTGGCAAAAGGGCTCTAATCTCATCTACCCTATTCCGCACATAAACTGGCAGAGACTTCTTGCTATGTATCCAGTTGAGTGCGACCTGACTATCGCACCATACATGAACGATTTCAATATTTAATTCGCTCTCGTATGCTGCGCGTACATGTTGCACCAGACGTGCTAATAGCAGCATGGCAGTCAATTCCATTTTAGGGATAGTTACCTTTTTAACCGGGGCTACTTTGGCCCGGGCTGTAACTAAATGTGCCCCAAATGAAGTAACAACATATATGGCTACCCCGTATGCCGTGGCGCTAGCATCGCAAAACGTGTGTAACGTAACGTCACCGAACGCCGCCACTTTACGAGGTATAGGTTTAGTACATAGGATGGCATATTCATTCAACAACAATGTCCCTCGGTCATTCAGGTCCTCGGGCAAACTGTCATCCCATCCTATTTTACGTCTCCAAACTTCCTGCATTAGAATCCTAGCTCTATGGTAACAGGTAATGCTAGACCCAAAGGATCAAAAAATTGCGCAACTTTGCTCAACAGACTTCTTTTTGTGTGCGCTCCTGTCTGCTGAGCAAAAGACCTTGTTTGAAAAGTTAGTATGTCATGTTTAGGTTGCCAGATCATCCCCAAATTTCTGGACTTTTCCTGGTTAAGAGATGCCGTACCATCCACCTGTATTAAACTCTGAAGATCTTCACTATTAGTAACCCACTCGCGGAGAAATAGATGTGCATCCGCAAACAATCTGCGTGCTTGCCAGTATGCATACAACAAATCATCTTGACTATTGCTAGTACCCTGCAAATTGTCAATGTATAATCCGCGAGATAGTTTACTTGTGTCCTCATGAGTGTCAGCTAGATGTTTTCTGATTGTGGCATTTAACAAAAACTGCAAGCAAGTGGCCCCAAAGAGTACAACCCGAAAACGGTATATTATGATGGGACTTTCAGAGTCGCTAATGTCGCTGAACCAAAGAAAGCGGGTAACATCTCTATCTTCCTCCTTGAGCTTGACCATCAAGAATGCTTTCTCGATGTCACTGGTATAGGCGTACTTCCCCAGCCTAAACCGCAATAGATGTTGGGACAGGTCCGACACCATGGACGGACCTGTCAACAGGCAGTCATTCAGACTGGGTTGTTGACCTTGGTGGGCAGAACAGTCATACACCACCCGTATTGGTGTGGTGACGCTGTCTTTCTTTACCCCATGATGGGCCAGATAGTGAACCCTACCCTTCTTACACGGTTCCTCGACATCGACTCTCTCAATAAAACCCCTATCCTCATAACTCCGAAATACATCGTCATACGCCTGGCGCGTGCTCGGTTCGTTAGACAATTTCCGCTGCAATGCGCGCAAGCGACCTAATGCCAAACCATAGTTGGTAGGCAGGCTTATCTCACTGTTCTTCCAAGGTAAACTAACTTTATATTGCTTGTCTGAGGCACAGTAGCACACAGACTCGTCAAACCTTTGTAGCACAACTTCCGAGTCATAATCAGTCTCCATAGGATTAATGCCTATGTGATCCAATCTCCACAGTCGTTCCAGGTCGAACTCGGCAGCCATCTTAGGGTCACTAGGTTGGGAATCCTCCCTTCCCAACTCCTCTGCCGCGGTTACATTGACTCTATATATCGAGACCGTGTCGACCAGGACCTTTGACTGTGTAGTATGCACCTTTCCGCTCATGCAGTATCCAAATTTAGTGGGGATTAAAATTACACCACACATCTTTTTAAATCCAGGGTATACTACTTCATAATAATGATCCACACCAAGTAGAACATGCACCTCACTCTGATTTCCCATGGGATCTGACAAGTTAACCCCTTTGCTACGTAATGCGTGTTCCACCTTCTTCACACCCACAGATACATATTCTGGTAGGGTGTCTACTACGATACAAGTCATAAAGTACCGGTTTTACGATAGAAATATGAAATCTCCGCTATCTCGTAGTCTTGTTTATCAGTAACCCCTGTGAAGCCCAGTAATCGAAGAGTCTCAGCCCCTATGATTCGGTGCTTCAGTCCCACTAGTACGGACCTCTTTATAAAGGAACGTTGAGACCCTTGATCTAGAAGTACCCGACAAACTTTGTTACTGTCATTACCTTCCATGGGAATCTGTATTGTGGGCAATATAGTGGTGTCTTGCGTGCTACCTAGTGCCACAGTTGTAGTACCCTCATTTTTGACGTCTTTGACTTTATCTGCTGTAGGACACAACTTATCAAAGTGATGTCCTTTGCAGTGCCGACAGGGCCTTAAGTATGTAGCAGTACATTGTCCCTGCTTACCATGTTCTTTACTTAGACAACCTACACATAGCTTCAATCTTTTCGCCTGTGCTAGTTTTGTCTCATTTGTTGGGTATTTTATGCAGAAACTCCATTTATGTTTGTTGTTACATAGCTTACATAGAATCTGAGCAGGTTTCTTATACACACCCTCTTTCTTTACTTTAGTCCCCACTGTCATGCTTACTGTTCCCCTCTTCTCCACATTCTCACTCCCTCCCGACTCATACATTCTCCCTTTGTTCAACTGTAGATTATTGATCTCCTTACTGAACTGAGTTTTGAACTCCCCCAGCTCAAATGATCTTACCTTATCAAGTATTGCCATAGGAAGCTTCTGACGCAAGATAATGACTATCATTTCCTGCGTGGTAAGCCCTAGGGTATCTAGCGATCGAGTATGGCACTCCATATTTGCCCTGAAGTTTGTCAACTCATCAACCTTATACTGTGGTTCTGCGACATTAGCGACTCTGAAAGTCCCATCATAATATACCGTTTTCGGGTTGTACTCTTTGGGGCCACTAAAGGTCCCCGGTTCGATCCCGGGTCTGGGCACCAATGTGGTAAACTATCAATGGAAGTTAAATATTACTAAGCTATAATGAATCAAAATAAAATCAATCTAAATGAATACTCTATATCTAAATTGAATTCAATCTGAAACAAGCTAATTTATATCCAAAGGTCTCACATAATAAATGTATATAATTATAGGGTAAGGTTATAAGGGTTAATATTAGCCAGGAATTAACTCACCAATAGTTCCACGTGGCAATGAGGCAAGGGAGAACGTTTTACCCAATATGGCGGTGGACAATGGGGAACGAGACTTCGGTCCCAAGACATGAGTCAAGTTAAAGAAAGAATAAATGATTACATGGGAATGGATATGAATAATATGCTTATCTATCAGTCAGTCATGATGTCGATGAGAGCGTCGTGATGGTGTAGTTGTGTGTATTGCTGTATGTGTATTGTGATTAGAGGCACAAAAGCACGATCAACTGAGGGCGGAAATTTAGATGTTAACTGGTTGGTGTTCGTGAAGGCTCTGGCGTACCTCAAAAGCACACCTTGCTGCCTTGGCAAACCGCCAGGAGCCCAAATTATCGTACCGCATTTAGGTTGCTCTATACGATAAATTATATTAATATATACGATAAATTCATATATACTACATAAGACCATGGCAATATTGCTTAATAGCATATTAGGCCTTTTATAACTTAACTTATTTACAATCTTATAATATACGATCTACTCGTCCTACTTCGTGCTGTAGGAGAGATCGTGACGTCACAGAGACATACAAGATCACAAAAGTCATATTCTATCGTATTTATACGATAGATGCTATGATCTTGAGAGAGGGGTCATGACAGATGGCTATAGAGTTTAGGCTATTTTGCCACTGCTAGTGATTGTTAAATGTGTGTTGTATAATATAAGCTTTCTTTTGATGCATTGATTTTGTTCTTTTGTCTTTCTCTTTCCGAGCGCTTAGTGAATTCTTTGGAAAAATTGGCGCTTATGAGAAATAAGTAACATGCTTATTATTATTATTATTTTACCCGAAGACACATACGCTTTTGCTCTCTCTCTCTCTCTCTCTCTCTCTCTCTCTCTCTCTCTCTCTCTCTCCTTCTCCCTCTCCCTCTCCCTCTCCCTCTCTCTCGCTCTCTGTCTGTCGTCTTCTCACCCTCACTCACTATCTCTCTCTCTGTGTCTGTCGTCTTCTCACCTCACTCACTATCTTTTTGTTTTTATCTCTCTCTCTCTCTCTCTCTCTCTCTCTCTCTCACCTTGACTTCACTGGCTTCCTGTGAGTTGCGATCAACATTTATTTGCCTCTAAATTCTGTACTTACGTAATCGCGTCACACGAACGCTTTTTTCGTCAATTTTCCACCAGCAACTCTTTTCTTCTGCACTGTAAAAATAGATGCGTAAAAAGGGTAAACAGTATTATTATTAGTAGTAGTAGTAATAGTAGTGGTAGTAGTAGTAGTAGTAGCTTGTAAAATAAAATGTATGAACAATATTAAATAAAAATCAATGTAGTAGTAGTAATCCACGATGATGAGTCTGAGTGCTGACCCCGGAATAGTAAGTAGCTGAATGACTACCAAGTCGGACGCTTTGATGACTGTTCTGACCTGGTTTAGGGTCCAAAGAGGGGATGCACAGGCTGAGTGGGTTAAAAAAAAAAAGTAGTAGTAGTAGTAGTAGTAGTAGTAGTGAACTGTGGACTGTGAAGCTGTGCTGCTAGTGGATGCAACAAATGCCTTTAACACCATCAACAGAAAGACAGCAATACATAACATCAAGGTAAAATGCCCCAGCTTTGCCACCTATGTAGAGAACACCTATAAAAAGCCTGCAGACCTCTTCATAGTAAACAACCAGAACACACGACGTGGATCATCTCTGAAATCAATGGAAGGAACCACACAAGGTGACCCAGTAGCAATGGCAATGTATGCATTAGGTCTCTCAGTGTTGCTAACCTTAACAAGCCATGAGGTGACGCAAGTCAAGCAGGTGGCCTATGCAGACGATCTCACTGGAGCGGGAAAAGTCAACGATCTCAAGCACTGGTGGGAGAAAGTATCAAGTGTAGGCCCAGAGATAGGGTACCATCCAAATGTCAGAAAGTAAATACTAAAGATGATCCTCAGGGTATTAGAGTGTTGAGCCTATAATTGGGCTTTGTAATTGAACTGGGGTTGTGTGGGACAGGGATCTGCCTTGCTTAGGCCAATCGGCTTTCTGCAGACTCCCATTTTCTTATGTTCTTATGTTCTAATAGTAAAACCAGAACATTATGAAAGTGCGTTAGAAGCTTTCAGCGGTAGTGAAGTGGTAGTAACAAAGGATGGACAGCGTCACCTTGGGGCAGTGATCGACACGGAAGAGTTCAAGAACCATTACATAGAAGAGAAGGTCAGGGAGTGGGTAAAAGAAATTGAAAAACTGGCCAATATTGCAAAGACGGAACCACAGGCTGCGTATTCGGCATTCGCATATGGGGTCAAACATCGCTGGACCTACTTGATGCGAACCGTTCCAAATGTGAGCGCATTACTTCAACCGCTGGAAGATGCCATCAGAGACAAACTCATCCCAGCATGGGTAAAGTCGCACATCCTCAACTCCTTCGTTACCTCCACTCTTCAGGACCTAGTCACCCGACATGTCCCGCTAAAGGAACCCAAATGTTCCGGCCCCCCCTGGCTCAGAAAAATTCCCAAACACCTCACAAGACTAAGATCCAACCAATGGAAGCAGTACAAGGAAATGAGGAGAATCCATGGCAGGCAGTCCCATCAAGCGCAGCAATCTCTCTACATCTTCAACTCCTCCAACGACCGACTGATAGCTACAACAATCTCACTACAATCCGACTATGAAAACAACCTAGCCAGAAATCGCAGCCTCAACCCGAAAATATTTCACTCATATATCCGAAACAAAAAAGTAAGCAGAACCCGGATAGGCCCACTAATGATCAACGACACCCTCACCGACTCACCCGAAGCAATGGCAGAATCCTTCGCTGAAGCCTTTTCCGGGGTGTATGAAATAATCCAACCAGTGAACCCCTTCCCCCACCAGATAGGAGTCGCCCCCCTCCCGACAGTCCCCATCAGGCACTCCGAAGTACTGAACCTCCTAAAGTCCATAAAACCTGACAGCGCCATTGGGCCTGACCTCATCCATCCCCGCCTCCTGAAGGAATGCGCTACAGAACTTGCCGTTCCCCTCACTGCACTCTTCACCCTCTCTCTAGCCACCGGGAAGGAGTCCCATGTCTCTCCTATCTTCAAGAAAGGAAGTAAATCAAACCCGCTAAACTACCGCCCCAAAAGCCTAACCTCAGTTGTATGCAAAACCATGGAACGACTGATCACTAAATCTCTCTACAACTTTCTGGACGACCATCTCCTCTTCGATAACAACCAGTTTGGCTTCAGGCCTTCCAGATCCGTGGTCGACCAACTACTACTGACATACAACTACATCACTGCACAATATGACAAAGGTGAAACAGTAGACCTCATCTTGTTCGATTTTCAGAAAGCATTTGATAAAGTCCACCACCAAACCCTGCTAAACAAACTGAGAGACAGGAATATCGGGGAACCTCCTTAGCTGGATTAAGAGCTTCCTACTTGACCGAAAAATGAAGGTGCGCATCAACGGAAAAACAAGCTCCGCAAGACCAGTACTCAGTGGGGTCCCCCAAGGCTCCGTCCTAGGCCCACTGCTGTTCCTCATCTTCATAAATCACATAGGATCACTACTAAGCTGCAAATACTTCATATTTGCAGATGACCTGAAAATATACTTCAGCTGCCCATCATCCTCAACTCAAGCACACGGTGGTATGGCGACCCTCCAAGGAAGCATCGACCGGCTGCATGAAATTGCCTCCTCGTGGGGTCTAATGTTCGCCACTGAAAAATGTGCTCACATGCGCTTCTCCCGCCACAGAACGAACCAGCCTACCCAACCCATCTACTTCCTCCAAAACGTGCCCATCCAGCCATCAAACCTGCAGAAGGACCTTGGGGTATCCGTCCCAACAACCCTCAAATATCACCACCATATTCGCCAGGCGGTCAACAAAGATGGAGGAGTCGCCCAAAATCTGCTCAAGAGCACTATAAACTGCTCCCCCTAATTCATGTTATCCCTCCTGAAGGTCGACCTAAGACCCATCCTAGACTTTGCATCCCCTCTCTGGAACCAAGACTACCTGACCGACAGCAGACTCACAGAGTCTGTCCAGAGAAGATGGACAAAGCAGATCTCCGGCCTTAGCGACTACCCATACGACGAGCGCCTACAAAGACTCAAACTACACTCAGTCAGGGGCCGACTGATCAGGTACGACCAAATCTACTGCTACAAGATCTTCCATGGCCTCTCACCTATCAACCCCACCGACTTCTTCACCATGGCCCCTAGGACTGTAACCAGAGGCCACAGATAAAAAATCCAAGTACAGCACTGCTCCACCGAAGCCAGAAGAAGATTCTTCTCCCATAGAGTCGTCAAGAGGTGGAACTCCCTATCAGAGGACACCATTATAGCACCAAATCTTAGACTCTTCAAGCAACGCCTCCAAGCAGAAATACACAATACCCTCCATGAATATCACTAAACATCTAAAACACACATCTCAAACACCTTAACAAACATCTCAAACAAACAGACACAATTAAAATCTAGTCTCCAATGAGGGCACAAAATAAATTAACTATCTCTGTCAGACTCCCAGTAACTGCTACTAATCGTACATCTATTTTTTTTTTTTTTTTTTTTTTGTTAAGAGGCAATGAACGGAGGAAGGAAAAACACAGATAAAACAAAAAGGTCCATTTGCCTAAAGGCATCCTCCATTCATAAAATGTTTGTAACAACTGGATTTAAACATTTGTAGATTGTAAGTTTGTGGAAAGCAATTCGAGGGAAGTGAATTCCAAAGAGTAGTAGCTCTGGGGATAAATGAATTCTGATAAGCAGAAGTTCTGCATTGTGGAGGAGAAAGTGTAAATTCATGGGCGCTCTCAGCTGCCCTAGTTCTACGGGGAAAGATGTGGAGAGGCGGCACAATTGAAGCAAGTTCCTCGGAACAATTGCTGTGAAAATATCTGTAGAATAATGCAAGGGATGCAACGTTTCTTCGTATGGATAATGTAGGAAGGTCCTGTGTGATTGCAGGGTTATTGATTAATCTAATAGCTTTATTTTGAATTTTGTCCAACTGCCTCAATGCAACCACTCCACTTCCACCCCACAGAGGTGAACAGTAATCCATCTGAGAACGCACATGACTTTTATATATCACGGCCAACTGCTCGTTTGAAGAATTCTCGAACTCTGTACAGGAGTCCCAGTTTCTTAGAGGCATTCTTAGCAATGCTTCTAACATAATGTGTCCAGCTCAAGTTAGTAGTTAATGTTACACCGAGAATGTCAATACTAGGGGAAGTGGGAATATTTACATCATTAAAAAAAGTTAGAGTGCCCGTATTCATGTCTTGGGCCCCTACTGAACACAGCCACTAGCTCTGTGGTCAGTGTGTGGCCCTACCTGGTAAGTAAACCTGGTAAGTAAACCCCGAGTGATACAGAGAGGGAGTTGCTCGCACTGCCTTCTAGGTTGGGAGGGCTGGGAATCATCAACCCAGTGAGGAGGGCGACAACGGAATACCTGAACTCGGTAAAGATAACAGGATCTCTCACTGACCGTATCGTAGCACAAGATTCTGACGGTGAAGTGGACCAGGCGGACATCTACAACATCAGAAAGACCATCACGTCAGAGAGGCAAAACTCACCGAAAAATGACCTGGCACAATTGATGGGACAACTTTCCTGGAGACTAACAAGAAAACTACAAATAGCACAAGAAACGGGTGCTTCAAATTGGCTGACAACACTACCAATCAAGGCAAAAGACTTCAATCTCAACAAACAAGAATGTAATGATGCTATTGTACTGAGGTATGATTGGCCGATTGAAGGACTGCCCGATCGATGCATTTGTGGAACCAACAATGATGCAGACCACTCCATGATATGTAAGAAAGGAGGATTCATCAGCATCAGGCACGATGAAGTAAGAGATGTAACGGCGAACATGCTCAGGGAGGTGTGTAGAGATGTGTTGTGCGAACCATCACTCATTCCCTTGAATGGAGAGATCTTGCAGCACAGGACGGCCAACACATCCAATTAAGCACGAGTGGACGTTGGTGCAAGAGGTTTTTGGACAAATGCACAGCGAGCGTTCTTTGACATAAGAGTATTTGACCCAATGGCCCATAGCTACAGCGAGCTGTCTCTGGATGCTGCACACAAGAGGAACGAACAAGAGAAGGTCAGGGCATATGGGGAAAGGATCTTAAATATCAAACAAGGCAGTTTTACCCCACTAGTCTTCACCACATCTGGAGGGATGGGACCCAGGGCCCAGTGCTTCTCTTCAAGGCTTGCAGAGATCATCGCAGAGAAGAAGCAACAGCCCAGGAGCCACGTCGTAGCCTGGATGAGGTGCCATCTATCTTTCTCATTGCTCAGATCAGCACTACTATGCCTGCGGGGAACAAGACGGTCTGCACCACAACCAGCGACGGTGGCAGAAGTGGACTATGAGGCAGCAGTGGCAGAGGGTCGCATAGGGAGGCGACTGGATTGAAGTTGCATGGTATAGAATAGTAATATCTGATGCTTGTAAAATAAAATGTATGAACAATATTAAATAAAAATCAATGTAGTAGTAGTAATCCACGATGATGAGTAATTTACAATTCATGAGAACAATCGCCTCCAATCACTAACTGCCAGCTAGAGAAGGAGGGTGGGGGAGTTGGGGATAGTTTGGGGGTGGAAGGTGGGGGTAGACTTGGACCCAACTCCCCCCTTCCACCTGCCCAGGGTGGAAAAGGGGATGGAAGGACCCACTCCTGAGCAACGTTTAGTACGCGTGAGTGTACCTTTAACTTCATTCTGGCTACTATTAGACAAGTTTATTCAGTTTATAAAGAGCCTCCATCAATTAAAAGGCTTCAAACTATCTCACTTAACCCTTTTACTACCACAAATCCGTTTTAAACTGCACAAAATCGTTTAAATATAGCTAGAATAAAATTAAAAATACGTCGCCGGTACAGAAGGGGTTAAATACTCTGTTGATGTTATTAGGAAGTGTTCCAGTATTCGATTTTTTCCTAACGAGCGATATCGAGCCAGTAATTTAGGAAGAAACACCCTGGGAAATTTTTCTACCGAAAAATGTACAAATCTATCTTGAAGGAGGGTTTTGGGGTGTTATTGTTTATCCTTGATGAAGATCAAAGGAGCAAACTAAGAGCAAATAATAACAATAATTAAAATCAATCAATAAATAATAAAGGTCAAATGAGCAAACTAAGAAAACATAATAACACTAATTAAAATAAATAAATAAATAATGTTGGAAGATGCAAATGGGTGCAATCTGTATAATTATCATAACTAAGTCAAAGTCTCACATTACTGATGCTGTAAAGACCATTTTGTAACTAAATCACCTTCATTAAAACGTAATTATTGGTTGGCAATCGTTCATTTATAGTTACAACACACCCATGCAAGAGGTTTTGTACACACACACACACACACACACACACACACATATATATATATATATATATATATATATATATATATATATAGGGGCACGCAACACCAAGGTGAACACGAACATCTTTATTCTGGTACCGGTTACGTTTCTCGGAACCTCTCCGGGTGGTCGGGGGCCGGGGGAGTGCTGGAGCGACCTTGGTGACCCTGGGGCGGTATTTATAAAGCACTTTTAGGCTTAAAAGTAGCTTTTAAAGATGGCGGCCACTTTTTAAAGATAAAAGTTGGGTAAAAAAAAAATTTAGCGGCTAAAAGTAGCTTTTAAACCCGGCGAAAACTAAAAGCCCTCCTGGGGACTTTTAGCGCTTAAAAGTTACTTTTAGAGGACGATGAAGATGGTTGAATAACAAATCCGCCACCCCCTGCCAAGGAATGTTCATGTTAAAAAGACTAATTGGATTAATAGGCCTATAGCGACTCTTGAGTTAATCAAAAGATACCATATAAACCACGAATGAAACTTAGAGGAACAAAGCTCCTAACCCCGAGATGAAAGTGTGTATTACCCTACATTATATTTTGGCAACGGTCAAAATGTAACTGTATGAGTAACTCATGATTGTAGGTTAACTATATTATCAAATGCAGTAAGTTAGGTAACTCTTGAGTCTATCCATATACCACCCGCACATCATACTACTCAAAGGTGATCCACTGTGTGTTCTCCAACGAATAAGCTCTATTAGAAAGTAATCTTCCACCATATATTATATCAACCTACTTTAAACATTTCAATTCATACTGTACTGTATAGCCTACAGTATAATTATGTCCGACTACATTTTTTGCCGCGGTCGGTCTCTATTTTTAGATGGGTAAATCCTCCTCCGCCCACAACCTCGACAGTTCCAGCGTCCTCGTTGACAAACGCCTATACTGTACTTGTTGGAAGAACACTAACAAGTAGACCAAATTAAAGATGTGTAGAAGGACTAAGATATAATATTCGATTGTCACAAGATAGGCCTATTTCATAACATCCGAGAACAAGTAGCCTGTTTGCACCCTATGTGTTCGCAAATTACCGTAAACTGGGGTGATTTCGGACTGCGGTCATAACTTCGGACTTTGGCGATAATAAGTAATTAGCCATTGTCATATAATGGAAACGCTTTTACCATACAAGTCTGAAGTTTTCCACTTTTCAAGAATACTTCGGACATCATTTAGGATAAGGATAAGGATATTATGGAGGATAATTTTAGGAGGCTTCCTGGATTACGGCGCACGGCGCATTATCACTACACATCACTTGACCTAGTTAAATCTCTACAATGTGTTTACAGTCAGGAGAAATTGTAAAAAACAAACTCGAAAAATGTCCGAAATTACTCCACTTTACGAATTGTGAAAACTCGCGAATTTGGCAACTATCTCAGATGCTGCCACACTGGAGTATGCAATTGTTTTGGTATGGTAAATATATTACCCTTTCAATTTAGCAACATATAATAAATTTCACAATAACAAAATATTGCATAATTACCCTAATATTTTATAGTAATTCGTATATGCAATTAGAAGCCTATACTTACCTATTAAACGTTATTCATCAATTGTAATCTTGCTAGATATAGCGAAATAGCGGTTGTGGCAGCTTTCTTAACGCTTCCACTAAAAGCTGCTTTTAAATGTTTTTTGAATAACTTTTAAGGATTTTCTTTTAGTTAAAATTACTTTTAGGGAAATTTTTAAATTCTTTTATAAATACCGGCCCGGGCGGTATTTATAAAGCACTTTTAGGCTTAAAAGTAGCTTTTAAAGATGGCGGCCACTTTTAAAAGATAAAAGTTGGGTAAAAAAAAAATTTAGCGGCTAAAAGTAGCTTTTAAACCCGGCGAAAACTAAAAGCCCTCCTGGGGACTTTTAGCGCTTAAAAGTTACTTTTAGAGGACGATGAAGATGGTTGAATAACAAATCCGCCACCCCCTGCCAAGGAATGTTCATGTTAAAAAGACTAATTGGATTAATAGGCCTATAGCGACTCTTGAGTTAATCAAAAGATACCATATAAACCACGAATGAAACTTAGAGGAACAAAGCTCCTAACCCCGAGATGAAAGTGTGTATTACCCTACATTATATTTTGGCAACGGTCAAAATGTAACTGTATGAGTAACTCATGATTGTAGGTTAACTATATTATCAAATGCAGTAAGTTAGGTAACTCTTGAGTCTATCCATATACCACCCGCACATCATACTACTCAAAGGTGATCCACTGTGTGTTCTCCAACGAATAAGCTCTATTAGAAAGTAATCTTCCACCAGATGCCGTTCCACCAGACAAAGCTTTGTCGAGAGACCAAGTAGGCATGAGCTGACGGGGAGGTGGGCGAAGTTTAAAACAAGCTCTCATAAAACCTGTTTCCTCCGCCACCGGTATGGAGAGACCTGTAAGGTCTAAAAAGGGCACTCTAATCGCAGTTAAGTGATTTTTTAATGTTACCACAGATAAATGTTTCTGCTCAAACAGATAATTTAAATAATTGAAAACTAAAGCCACTGACGGCCCATTCTGTTCCGTTCTGATGATCCAGGAAGTAAAGGCTTGCCAATGTGAGTGATACTGTCGTTTCGTAGACTGAGTATATTGATTGATTAATTTATTGGTCACATCTCTACCGTATGGTGCTAGCCACTTGGCCTCCTGAATGTCCATAATGCAAAAGTCAGCGAGGTCGCTAGGTTGCCAATCGTGTCTAAGTGGAAATACCCGACCGGGAGCAATACCGGGTCCGGGCACCACGTTTTCAATTGCTGGTACCACAACTGCGCCGGCCACAGGGGCGCGATTAGCGAGACTAAGCCTCGATAATCTCGTAGTTTGTTCACTACGTGGCACATTAGTGACGCATCTGGCGGCGGAAACAGATAGATGGAGCTCCATCTGTTCCAGTCTGTCACTAGGGCGTCTGGCCCCCCTGCCGGCGTTTTCGCCCGGCGGGTGAGGTATAGAGGGAGTTTGTGAGTCTCCTCGGACGCAAATAGATCCACTTGTGGATGGGAGAGCTCTGCAATCATTAGGTTGAAAATGGGTTGCTTGAGCTCCCATTCTACTGTCGTGCTCTGTCTCCGGGACAGAGCGTCTGCCCAGACGTTCGCTACGCCTGGGAGATAAGATGCATGAAGGTAAATGTCTAGTCTGTTGGCGAGAGTAAAAATCTCTTCCGACACGTTTAGCAACCCCCTTGACCTCGTTGATCCTTGTTTCTGAATACAGTGAACTGCATTCAGATTGTCCATTCTGAAGGCCACCGACTTGCCCCGTAGCGCCGGGCCGTGAGCCTGAAGGAAATACAAGGGGACTAGTAATTCTTTGACATTGATGTGAGAGATTTCTAAGTGGGACCAAAGCCCCTGACCCTGGTGCCCCTGATTTGACTGAAATCCCCACCCTATTGTGCCTGACGCATCCGTGTCTACCCATACCGTTGGTGAGGAGAGGTCCATGACATTATTGAGTGCAACGTTTCCCTCCTTGCCCAGACCGCTAGCAAGGTGTGGATTAATTTCGGGATGGGCCATAATTTTCCTACCGGTAAGAGCGGGAAATATTTGTTGCCTTCCAATATTAATCGTTTTACTTTCAACCGGCCCAACTTGACAGTTAGTTGAATCCAGTTGAGAGAGCCTACCAGAGACTCCCAGACCCTCCGCGTCGTAGTCAGACTGTGAAGAAACATGAACAGTTTCCTGCGAAACCTGTTGCGATTGTCCACACTCTGACTCAGAGTGAGAGCGGCCGTGTCCCAGACCAGCCCTATCCACTGAATTACTCGTGAGGGAACAAGGTTTGACTTTACCAGATTTACCTTGAAGCCTAGAGTTTTGACATGATTTAAAATAATATTGACATGTTTGACGCATAATTGTTGTGTCTCTGCCACCACCAGCCAGTCGTCTAGGTACCACAACACTCTGATCCCCTGTTTTAACAATGGCATCAGGGCTTGCCTGACTAATTTCGTGAATAATCGAGGTGCTAGGTTCAAGCCGAACGGCATCCTTTGAAAAACAAAATTTTGGTGCCTGATCCGTAAGGCCAAAAACCTTTGAAATCTTTTGTTGACCGAGACGTGCCAATAGGCATCTGTCAGGTCTAGTGAACACATCCAACCTCCCGGCGGAAGTGTTAGCCTGATTTGGTGTACTGTTAACATTCTGAAAGATTCGTTGTGAATGTGAAGGTTCAGATAAGACAGGTCTACGACCGGCCTCATCTGAACACTGTCCCTTTTTGGAACCAAAAATAGTTTGGACGTGAATACAGGGTAGAAGGGGTGGGACTGTGCTTAACGGCCTGTGCCATATTGAACACCGTTCGCCACACTTCAGGGGACATTAAAGAGGGAGTAAGCACTGGTGACATGATCACCTGATTCGCAATGCGATCAGGTAGCTTGCGAACTAAAGACATTCTGAGATCTTGTCTTGCTCGTACCGCCTCAAGCAAGGCGGTGCGTATGTCACCCAAGGATTGGATTGACGACTGGAGGAGCAGTCGCCGGGATAATTCAACCGATCTTCTGGCATCTGCGTCTGCGATTGCCTGAGTGGACCGCAGTAAAGACTTAGCCACCTGTTGAGACACTATGTACTGAGAGAACAGGCGAAAAGCTTTCCCCCTTAGCCTAAATTCTCTGTCTAGGTGAGTAGGGGTAGGGGTAGTGAAATGGTCTTTTAGCTCACAAAGATTAATCTTAGGGGCAGCTAGGAAAGAAAACAAAGCTGACGGGACTCCGCCGGCAGAACCTACCGGCATGGAGAACCATGAATGAGTATCCTGAGGGGTCTGGTGGGAAGATTTAGAAGTAAATGTGGTTGCAAAGTTTTGAGCCTCTATCTCCCAATCTACCCAAGGTCCTGGACCCAACTGCCCCACCTTCAAACTGGATTAGCTGCTTCGTCTGTGACGGTCTGTAAATCAAGTTCAGGAGTGAGAGCTGACAGAGTCTTAATATCATTAAACCCATCCAGCTTAGACCAGTCTGAAAATAGTTTCGAAGCTGAGGCAGGGGGTAAAGCTGGCTTAGTAGCATACACAAAATAGTCTTGGTGATAATAACTAGGTATAGCCTTGATGTTTACGTCCAGTACATTTCCAAAATTATCCAGGGCCCTTAATTTCTTTGATTTATTGCCCTGGATGACCCACTCACGCGGTACCGGGAGTTCCCCTGACAAGGTAGGTTGGGCGAGCTCTGGGTTAGTGGGGGTCAAAAGGACCCATGACTCGTCTGGTCCATAAAGCAAGGGCATAGCCACCTTTCTGAGAGGCGCCTTGTCTAGAGGGGGTGGATTGACATCCGTGATGACCCTGCCATTTGAAGTTGTCAATGCCGCCGTAGCAGGCTTAGTAACCACTGATGGTGACAGAGTGGGTGGGTTAGGGATCTTAGATAAAGCAATCGAAGTCATCAGAGGCCGTACCGTAGAACTTGTCGTGGGAGCCCCCAAGTCCATTGTGGGGTTTTCCTGTTGTTGGCCAAAAAATTTAGATAAAGCATCAGTAAGTAGCCCATTAATTTCTTGCGCAGTAACAAATTGGTTAGATGATGAACTTACAGGTGAATCATTAATATCCTGCGCGGCGTCTAAGCCTGAGCCTGACTCTTGCCCTTCCATCTCCGAAATTATTGAAACCTCGTCTTTCTCCTCCTGATCCTCCTGAGAAGACCCGCCGAAGCTGGGGTACCTTGTTGCCAAGATAAGTCAGGAATAGAGGATGGGATCGCCGCGTCCCTGTGGACATCAGCTACTGTGTGACTCGTTTGAGTCAGACGTGGGTGGTCAGACCCTGGCTGAGCAAACCGCCAAACACCGAGGCCCTGGCCTACACTCTCTTGGGAGTCTGAAACATTCTCAATTATTGAACCCCCTGAACTTTCCAATTCCAGGGTTAAAATATTAATAGGTAAATCCTCTTTAGGGACAGGCACCGCACTGGACCCTTGAGACCTAACCCAAACTTTGTCTGGGGTAGAGGTACGATGAGAGGCACTAGAAGCTGGTGAATGTAGGGAGGCCTTTCGTTTCTGGGAATCCTTTTTGGAGGATTTATGGCTACGGTGTGACCGAGAACTACTCCTAGATTTGGAGGATTCATCGCCGTGACCACTGGTGGAACTTTCCGTCCTACTCTTCTTACTCGCTGGTGAAGAGGCAAGACTAGAAGACTGGCGTCTGAGAGGTGACCTAGACCGAGATCTCGCCCGAGACGAGGAGGCGGACGCCGGGGGTGTAGGCTCTCTTGGACGTTTTGGTGTAGTAGCAGAAGATACAGAACCCTGACCAGTCTCCGCCGGCTTATGACTCGTGACTCTAGAGGAACGTTTAGGGGGAGGGTGTTCAAATAGCAATCTATCCCAAAGAGGGACGTTGTCACATTGAAGTGATTTATGCGCAACAATCGTAGTGTAGGCTGCCATCTGTTGCCGTACTTCTCTTAAAGCTACTGCCGCGGTCTTATCATTGTCGCAAAGGACCTTGACAGCTAATTGGGAGCAAAAAGAACAATTACGCATTACCCAGAGACCCCTTGAACGGTCTAGACATTTAACACACCTTATGCAAAGGGTATGCGCAAAAATAGGGATACCGGCACAAGCAGGGGTAGTGCATAAAGCAAAGACTGGGGCTGAGGTAGCCATGACAGAGACTGGTGGGGAAAACTACCGCCGGGTCTGTATTGGTCCGCCGGAGCCCAGCTCTGGAAAAAAAGAAAATTTCCAGGAATTAATACTCATAAGGTTAACCCAACATGTTCGCATACAAGTGTTAATAACCCACCGGATAACGAGATGTAATGACACAACGATCACAGCTCGCTACGCGGCGGGGTTCAGAATATCTAAACAAATCTTTTTGACGAAAGTGAAGAATACCCTCTGACATAATATAATTGTCCAGCATGGCGATTATAGTCTTTCTGGTGGTGACTGTCTTAAGATTCAATTTTTGGAACAAAAACAACCCCCCATAAAGACGCCGGCCCTTGAAATATTTTAGTAGAATAACACAGGGCAGGCTGACACGAGATCTGATTTCTAACGAATTGTCACAAAAAGATCGCCGTAAGGTTGAAGGCGGCGATACCTAATTGTATCACTAAATTAAGTGGTTAAATCGAAATTGAATTTGTAAATTTCTTATTTCCTCCACCTAGGAGCACCCCCCGGGCATGAAAAAACGATGTTAACCCTAATTGAACCTTCAATCGCCGTAAGTATAAAGGCGGCGATACATATAGCATCACTTAAAATGGATTGGTTAACGAACTAAATGACTTAGTTGTTCATCCCACCCTACCAAGGTACACCCGCCGGGTGAGATGTCAAAAAGTTAACCCCATAAGTTCCTGTCCCCACTTCTTTGTAAAAGATCGCCGGGGAGGAAAGCCCTTAACAACAGCTAGGTTTTTCATGTGGTTTTGTAAAACCTGGTAGAAAAACTACATAACGTATGTTCGCATGAACAACGTTTTATAGATGGGTACAGCCATTTCCGCCGGGAATCAAAGGGTGCCTGAAACCAGGTACCAACAGAGACGCAGTCCTGGAGAGCCACAGACACCTCATCGCCGGGGACACCAGCCTGTGTTAAAACCACGTGTGGCCCAACACGGCTCTCGGCCGGGTTTTTTTTTTTCATGGTGAAACCGAGAAAAAACCCGCCGGAAGGAAACCCACCCCGATCAGACACCATCTGAACGTACAACGGACACGAAGGAAGCCACGCACGACTAACCTAAGTCCACACAATAATCCGTGGAATTAGCCAATACACAACTAAACCAGGAAACAAACATAGTTCGAGGAATTAGCCAATACACAACTAAAACCCGGATACACATGACACAGTATGGCATATTTATAAATAATAAACAATAACACTTGTACATGTGGCAAAGCTACGAGCAGCTGGCTAGGCCTAAGTAGACGGCATAATAAAAGTTGAAATATACACCAAACACTGGAAATATCACAACAGGAACCACCGCCAACACACCACTGTAGCAAATACTTCCGGCAAAGGGAAGACTGACACGGGACCCAGAAAAAACTTCACTAAGTGAAGAAAAATACAAAGGGAACATCAGTAAGCAAAGCATACCTCATCAGAAAGATAAAAGGCAGCAATAACTAACGCGTAATGAAAGCCGCCTGCAACACAAGCTAACTAACTGTGAAAAAGTTCACATGTCCACAACAGGACCACGGGGGAACATCCGAAATAGATGCCCCAAACACACGACCCAAAATACACTGCACTGCGGGCAACCAGCCCAGGACACTCCTGTTACACATATCCTAACCTTACTCGATACATCCCGGAGTAAACAAATGAGAAAAAACTCACTAGGGACGCAGCAAATGCGGAATCAGCGGAGCGTGGGGAGACACGTCCGGGCAGGCTGAGCGCAGAGCAGAGAAGGAGGAATGACGCCTGAATCAGCGTCTGGTCAGAAATCCACACAAGTACATCCACGATATGATGGAAAGCTTATTAGATAGTTATTCTTATTTTCTTTTTCTTTTTATTTTTTACGAAGTTTTTTCGTAGTGAGAACCCAATTCATAATGACTGAAGCCATGAGTGAGGTCGCGTGCGCTCATGATGAAGGCTCCTCAGTTTTTAAATGCTCTGCGCGGTAGATTCAAACTACGGCGGATTAGTGTTTGAAGAGGATGCCTTATGTAATATGCATGTTCGTCAATGATGGACTGGCCACTAATAAATACCACTCTGCTAATGATCGTCATATATATTTTATTATTATCACTCCAAGACAAAATTTCCAAGGCCTCTTACACCAACAATCTCTTATAGTTAACCCTCTCAAGACACTATCACGCATTTCTTTTCTGTGTTCTGGCTATTATTATGTTCCTTCCAACAACCAACTATACTCCTAAAATCGATTAATGAAATTTACAAACACATGTAGCAGTCCGTGGATTCGAACCCAGGATGCTCACACCGAAAATCAATATCTTATGCATCGCACCACGAAGACAGTTAAAGGATGGTGGACACTGCCTACGATTTATTATGCAACTTCGAATCCTGCATATCAATCTAAGCATGTACACACATCCCAACTGCAACTCACGTAGGCTATGCATATGAAAAAGAGCAATTAATGGGGCCTTAACCACTAGGGAAGTCCTCTCGATAAATTAGACGATTTTTTTCAGTTTAGGAAGGGTATGTGGAAGTCCGAGGGTTAGTTGAGATAGGCTTAACCCTTATATTACCCCACAGATCTTTCCTAAGTTGTATGAAATCGTTTAATGATAGCCAGAATACACGTGAGCGAGGCAGCCAATGAGGGAGTGAGAGATGTGAGGGGCCCACCAATGAGGCCCCTCGCTACAGCTTCATGGAGTACAAAGGGAGTACAAAGGAAATCAAGCAACAACAGGTCTAGTGACCCTTCTAGGCTGCTTGTCTTCCAAAACACTGAGGATCAAGTGTCCAAACAGTGGTTTAGAGTGGGTAAGGGAACATTGGAAAGGGAACTACTGCCCTGGAACTAATGTCCGTGGCAGGATTAGGAAGTTAGTAGGGGACAGATGGGTTAGTAACGGAGAGGGGGATAAAATAAAGTTATTCATTTACAAACGCAGTCAGTCGCGGGTTTGATGCGAGATATTTGTCTAAGCGGAGTTTAAATGAATCAACGGTGCTGCAGTCTATAACGTCTCTGGGAAGCCCATTCCACAAGTTGACAACTCGATTGAAGAAGAAATTCTTAGATTCGTGTGAGTTAAAAGATTTACCAATAATTTTGCAACCGTTTCCCCGCGTGTAATTAGATTGTCGATAGTGAAGTACTTACTACAGTTCATATTGTCGATGCCTTTGATGATTTTGAACACTTGAATTAAGTCACCTCTTAATCTGCGCTGGGTTAAAGGAAATACATTTAATTCTCTAAGACGCTCTTCGTATGGTTTGTTCTTTAGGCTAGGTATAATTTTGGTTACTCTACGTTGAACTGAACTCGTTCTAGCTTGTTTATATCTTTTTGGTAATAAGGGCACCAGGATTGAACGCAGAATTCCAGAAGAGGGCGGACTAAGGAATTGTAAAGGGTTAGGATAACTTCTTTGGATTTATGCTCAAATGACCTGCCTATAAAGCCAATTATTTTGTTTGCCTTCTTAACAACTTCTGAACATTGTTGACTCGGTTTTAGGTTACTCGATATTGTTACTCCCAGATCGGTTTCTCTGTTTACATTCTTAAGCTGAGTGCCATTCATCGAATAGTTTGCTTTCTCATTTAGGTATCCGATATGTAGTACTTTACATTTATCCGCATTGAAACTCATTTGCCAAATTTGGGCCCAACATGACAATTTATCTAGATTGTGTTGCATATCGTCAACTTGTTCTTTTGAGAGTACGCTATTTGCAATTTTTGTATCGTCAGCAAATTTTGAGATTGTACAGGTGAGACCCTCATCTATGTCGTTGATGTAAATTAGAAAGAGAATTGGTCCTAGTACCGATCCCTGGGGTACCCCGCTACTTACATTGGTCCATTTAGATGCCTTACTGTTTATGACTACTCTTTGCTTTCTGTCGCTGAGCCAATTTTGTAGCCATTTCAACACACCGTCTTGTATTCCATGCGCTTTTAGTTTTAGTAATAAACGTTTGTGGGGAACTTTGTCAAAGGCCTTTTGAAAATCAAGGTATATAATATCTACAGCTTTACTCTCATCGTAGAGGTTGAGGATATCGTGGAAGAAGTCTAAGAGGTTTGTTAAACAGGAATGTTTTTTACGAAAGCCGTGTTGACTATCTTTAAGTTATTTGCCTCTAAGTGATTTACGAGTCTGATTGACCGTTTCTAGCATTTTACATACAATTGAGGTTAAGCTAATTGGACGATAGTTACTGGGTAGGGATTTGCTGCCTTTTTTTAATATCGGTGTTACGTTGGCTAGCTTCCACTGATCAGGCATAGTCCCAGACTGCAAGGATTCATTGAATAACAATGTCAGTGGTTTGGAGAGCTCATCCTTAGCTTCCTTTAGAACTCTAGGCGAGATTGTATCAGGTCCAGGTGTTTTATTTACCTTGAGTTTCTAAACAATTCAATACTTCTCTCTCTCTGTAACGGTGATATTGCTTAGAACATCTGAATTATCAAGCTGAATCGGCGATGGTGTAGGGATATCACTGAGGTCTTCGGTTGTAAAAACTGATGCAAAGAAGGTATTGAGGGCATTACTCATTTGTACTTCGTCTTTGGTGTATTCTCCATTTTCATCGACTAACGGTCCAACAGTTGAAGTAACTACTTTTTTCTTTCTAATATAACTATAGAATTTTTTCGGGTTTGTTTTACTTTGATTCACAACATGTAACTCCAGGGTCTTTTTACTTTGCTTAATTAACTTTTTGGCTTTGCGTCGTAGCTCTACAAATTTCACCCGTTCTTCGTAATTTTGTGAGGATTTTAATTTATCATTAGCAAATTTTTTAGCAAGCAGGCAGTCTGAAATATCTTTATTCCACCATTTGGGCTTATCATTATGGCCTGGACGCCGTATTTTCGATGGTATGCAGTCTTGCACTGCCTTAAGGTAAGTGGTTGTGAAACACTCCCAAGATGTATTTATGTCGTTATTGTTAGTCAGAAAGCTCCAGTCAGTTTCTTTAAACTTTGATTTAAGTTTAAGAATTCCTGGGTGCCCAAGGTGGGCTTAAGGGGAGATTTCCACCTGGAGGATTTTTTTCTGGACCCCTTTCTCCCTCATGTTTAGCCCCATTGCTTTTGAGATTTTAAGACGTTCGCCCCATTAGTTTGTCGATTTTAAGAACCCTCGCCCCATTTATGTCAATTTTAAGACCATTCGTGCCATTTAGGTGTCAATTTTTTCCGGGCGAGCTATAGCGAGCCTGTAATTTAAGGGGAACCGGCCTTCGGCCGGGACATTTTTCTACCGAAAAATGTACAAATTTATCTTGAAAGGGGGTCTAGGGGGAGTAATTTTAAGCTTGATGGAAGTCTAGGGAATCAACTAAAAACCTCCCCTTAAGATGGTGAGTGAGGAGGGACTCTGCTATTAAACGGGTGGTGTCACCAGAACAACTGAAAATTACTGAAAAATCTTTTTTGTTAATGGAATGGCCTAAAGGTTAACAATGGTCTCCAATGGCTGAAAAGGGTGGTTTAGAAATGGGAAGTCCAGTTCTATAAGATCGACCCAGGTGCTCCGCAACCCTCGTGTTTAAGTGCCGTTTTGATTGGCCTATATAAGTTGCATTACAGCAGCTATATTTGTATTGATAAACAATAGAGGATTGCAGAACATCCGGAACACGATCTTTGAATTTTAAATGATGTGACAAAGTATTGGTAGGTTTGAATATTATTCTGAGGGACACTTGGGGATAGAAGCAACGAATCAATTTTGTGACTTTATGGCGTATCGAGTAACTTGATGGTCCTAAAAATGGCATAGTGAAAAATATTACTGCCTTTTTAGCAGTCGGTACGGGGCTCGGGACTTGGAAAAGTTTATTTAGTTGTTTACCAAAACAGTTTTCAATGAATGAAATAGGGAAACCATTTGAATGTAAAATGTGTTTGAGATATTCGAGTCAATTGTGAAAAGACAAATATGAGGAACAAATGTGGTAAGCACGGGTGACTAAACTTAAGATTAAATTGCTTTAGGTCTGATGATGACATAAATTATGCTAATGTCCAAATGTAATCGGTAACTGAATAAAGATGTTCGTGTTCACCTTGTTGTTGCTTGCCCCTATAAGACTCCGCTTACCCCGAAGAGAATCTATTGCCACTACTATATATATATATATATATATATATATATACAGTATATATAATTAGTTTCATGAAAATCGACCTTCCTTGATAACCAGGAGAAAGTTGAACAACAAACGAATAACAATTTAAGAGGACAATAACCACTCTGCTAATGATCGTCATATATATTTTATTATTATCAATCCAAGACAAAATTTCCAAGGCCTCTTACACCAACAATCTCTTATAGTTAACCCTTGCAAGACACTATCACGCATTTCTTTTCCGTGTTCTGGCTATTATTAGACGATTTTTTCAGGTTAGGAAGGGTATGTGGAAGTCCGAGGGTTAGTTGAGATAGGCTTATCCCTTATATTACCCCACAGATCCTTCCTAAGTTGTATGAAATCGTCTAATGATAGCCAGAATACACGTGAGCGAGGCAGCCAATGAGGGAGTGAGAGCTGTGAGGGGCCCACCCAAGATACATAGACATACATACATATGTATCTTGGGCCCACCAATGAGGCTCCTCGTTACAGCTTCATGGAGGAGGAGGAGGTGATGGTGGTAGAGGGGGAGGAAGAGGAGATAGAAAGGGAGAGGGAGTTGGTAGGAGGGAGTTACTAAGAAGGAAGAGAGAGAGCAAGAAGAGGGAGGAGGGAGCTGGTAGGAAGGAGGAGAGAGAAAGGAAGAGGAGTTGGTAGGGGAGAGAAGACAACGTGCAAGGAGAGACGGAAAAGCAAGGAGGTTAAAATACGAGGAGGGGAGGAAAAAAGGGGGAGAGAGATGAGGGGAGGGAGGAGGGAGGAGGGAAAAAGGGGGTGGAGGGGACGTAGTAAATCATGAGTCTGGTGAGGGAGGCGTCGAGTACAGTGCCATTACACCCCAGTCATTCACAGTGCATCCGTCGGCTGGTCCACAGGTCTTGATCGGCGAAGGGATCTGCCCTCACTCGTTTGTGCTATACCCTTTTCCAAATAGCTAGTCCAGAAAGCGTGATCCCTAACCTCTGTAACTCAAAAAAGGGCTAGAGCAAATGGGTTGTTAATCACCACACCTATTCCCCCGACTGATTCTTCCCAGGTGGTACAAATGTTAGCTCGATTACTCTTCTCGTTAGTGAGTTATACAGTAGAGGTTAATGTTCAAGAGTTTTGGCCTACTTACTTGGAAAATGGTATAGCCTCTTCTTGGTTCAATATATTTTCTTTTTTGGGGACTCGCAGAGGGATGTTCGTGGCTTCTATTTACGTTTCTGTCATTTGATATAGTTACTTGGCTGATCCCCTTGCATGCTTAGGAACCACTGCAGCTTTTCGATATACTATACTCCAAGGTGCTTCTAATCGTCAGTGTAATTTTCTGTGACCCTAGTGCCTTGTCTGGAACTATCAAATCTTCACTACGGTATACTGTGTTGTTCAAGGTGTTTCTTTGTCTAGTTATTCGCGCATTTCTTGTAGACCCTCCATCTATTTTTGGAACTGCAATACATAACGTGAACCTCTCCTTATTGCGTGTCTGCTGATAAGTACAGTGTTGTCTCTCTCTCTCTCTCAATATATCATTAATGCAATCTGAATTATGTTAAACTGAACTGAATAAAAACAAATCGTGAAAGAGAAGTTCCAAAGGGTTTTCCTCTAATAATTGTTAGTTTTCGCTACTAGAGGTTAGATTTTCGCTTTATGATTGTCAAAAGAAAGTGTCAGTCCTTTCGTTTCAGAGTTTATTGAGGTAGTACAAGATAGTTTTTTATTTCAATTCATAGAAACGCCGACTAGAGGTATTAATATTCTTGATTTAGTTTTCAGTAACAATGAACATATGATAAATGATGTAGAGATTGGTGACCACCTAGGAAATAGCGATCATAAATCTATTTATTTTAATATACAATGGACAGGGAATGCTAAAGAGAATACGTCACTTATCCCAGATTTCAGAAAAGCCGATTATGGTGGGCTAAGAAGTGACTTAAGGGTGGACCCTATTGTTAAGCAATTAAGTCAGGATATGCCAGAGTTAAACTTGCCACCTACATATAACCAGTTTATTGCTTCACTCCACAATGCTCAAAATAAATATATCCCTAAAAGAACATTTAGATCGCCGCAGAACCAACCAAAATGGATGACTAATAAGCTAATAGATCTTATAGGAAAAAAGAAAGGAATATATAGAAAAATAAAGAAAGGCGAAAATCATCTACATATATACTATCAGACTCTATCAAGACAGGTCAAAAAGGAAATCAGGAAAGCAAAAAGAAATTATGAAATAAGGATAGCCAGTGACTCAAAAAATAACCCTAAAGCTTTTTACCAACTATATAAATCTAAAGTTAGAGATGTAATAGGCCCCCTAAAAACTTCAATAGGAGAAATAACAGAAAATGATTTAGAAATGTGCAGTACATTAAATAGTCAGTTTCTTTCCGTTTTCACTAATGAAAATTTGGCACAGATTCCAGAAGTCAATATGGTATATAGTGATAGTATAGAAAATATGTTAAGTAAAAGTTAGTATAAGTAGAAATGATGTGCTTAAGGAAATTGACAGACTGAAACCTCAAAAATCGCCTGGTCCTGACGAGGTATATGCTAGAGTATTAAAAGAATGCAGAGATGAGTTAAGTAGCCCATTAGCATTTTTATTTAACAAGTCTTTAGAAACAGGTTTAGTTCCAGAAGCTTGGAAGCTTGCAAATGTAGTTCCGATCTTCAAAAAAGGTGATAAATCGATAGCATCCAATTACCGTCCCATTAGTCTCACATCAATCATAGGAAAGTTGCTAGAGTCTATTATTGCTAGGAAAATTAGAAGCCACTTAGACAAATTTAACTTAATAAATTCTTCTCAGCATGGATTCACTCAGGGACGTTCTTGCCTTACTAATTTGCTTAGCTTTTTCTCAGAGGTATATGAAGCAGTAGATAGTGACAAGTCATATGATATTATTTATTTAGATTTCAGTAAAGCTTTCGACAGAGTCCCTCATGAGAGATTGATGAGAAAGGTTGAGGCACATGGAATAGGAGGATCGTTGTTGGGATGGATTAGGTCATGGCTAATTGGTAGGAAACAGAGAGTCAGCATAAATGGTACCAAGTCAGAGTGGGGAGCAGTCAAAAGTGGTGTCCCCCAGGGATCGGTATTAGGTCCCCTGTTGTTTCTTATATACATAAATGACCTAGATTTAGGTATAACTAGTAGGATAAGTAAATTCGCAGACGATACTAAAATGGGGAGATCAATTGATTCAGATAGCGATATAGAGTGCCTCCAAAGGGATCTAGATACCTTACATGAATGGTCAGTAAATTGGCAGATGAAGTTTAACATTGACAAATGCAAGGTATTAAAAATAGGGAAGATGCATACAAATGTTAAATATAAACTAGCTAATTTAGAATTAGAAAATTCAGACTGTGAGAAAGATCTAGGTGTGTTTGTTAGCAATGATTTGAAGCCTAGAAAACAGTGTATAAGCGTTCGTAATAAGGCAAACAGGATTCTCGGGTTCATCTCTAGGAGTGTGAGTAACAGAACTGCTGATGTTATCTTAAAACTTTACTTGTCATTAGTGAGACCCCATATGGATTATGCTGTCCAATTTTGGTGTCCTTATTACAGAATGGACATAGATTCATTGGAGAGAGTACAGCGTAGAATGACAAAAATTATCCATAATATTAGAAATCTTTCGTATGAAGAAAGGTTGAAGAAATTAGGTTTACATTCGTTAGAGAGACGCAGAGTTAGAGGGGATATGATAGAGGTGTTCAAGTGGGTTAGTGGTATTAACAAAAGGGACATGACAAATGTACTAAAGCTCAGTGATAGCGAAATAACTCGTACCAATGGTTTCAAATTAGATAAATTTCGTTTCAGAAAAGATATAGGCAAATATTGGTTTGGTAACAGAGTTGTAGATGGGTGGAATAGACTACCAAGTGCTATAGTGGGGTCTAAAACGGTAGGGAGCTTTAAGATAAAATTGGATAAGCATATGGACGAGAAGGGTTGGGTGTGAACGGGGATCAGCCGGGTTGGGCCAATCAGCACTCTGCATACCCCCATAATCCTGCGTTAATCTCTAACCGTTTTGGTAAGATGATCCTCAGGGTATTAGAGTGTTGAGCCTATAATTGGGCTTTGTAATTGAACTGGGGTTGTGTGGGACAGGGATCTGCCTTGCTTAGGCCAATCGGCTTTCTGCAGACTCCCATTTTCTTATGTTCTTATGTTATTATATATTATTTTCCCTTTCGTTGACTCTCGATTGGAGCTTATCTATACCTGGAGATCTTAAGGGGGAGGTAGTCACTTTTTATGGACCCCCTTCTCCCTCATATTTAGTATATTAAGTTTGAGATTTTAAGACGTTCGTTCCGTTAGTTTGGCGATTTTGAGACATTTCGCCTCATTTCTTTGTCAATATTTAGACTTTTCGTGCCATTTGGGTATCGATTTTTTTCCTGGCGAGCGATATCGCGCCTGTAATTTTTTTAAGTAACCGGCATTTGGCCGGGAAATTTTCTACCGAAAAATGTACAAATTTATCTTGAAAGGGGATCTAGGAGGTGTTATTTTTTTAAGCTTGATGGAGGTCTAGCGAGGAAACTCAAAAATAAATATATAACTATATATTATATATACTGAAAAACAAGCACTACCCCCTTAAACAAGCACTACCCCCTTAAATAAACTGATTACTTCTTGCCTAGTTGCATAAGACATGTTCGGCTAAATTATTAATGAGATTATGCAAATAAAAGATATAATTCAACATTTGCATGCCATGCCATTCAGAGGCCATACGTGTATAATAAAGCAGAGAGGTAAATTATAACGAGGAACAAAAGAGCTAAGATATATTTTGCAGAGAAACCACTAACCAGAACAACCTCGTAACGCAGTATTTATAGCGAGTCATTGCCTTCACAGACCTTAAACCAGCAACAACACAGTGCCGATATACAGGCCAGCCCCTGAGAAACTAATAGTGCACAAGGGGAGCAGTTGTAATAGGCATTAATCCCCGACATTCGCCTGACCTGACCTGACAATAATCAACAACAAAAACAGTTTTGCTACACAAAAAGGATTCTTAAGACTCAAATTCAGGTCAAAGTGATCGATATGCCAAATAATTAATAAGAAAGAAAGGATCGCAGTAGAAGTAATTCCAACATTTGTGTCGTATCCTTCGTTCTACTTGACGACAGGAGCTTATACTCGAATTGTTGTTTCCGTCCAAGAGGGTTTTGAGGACCCCATTTCCTTCACAGCCTTAACCCAACAACAAAAACAACAAACAATCGCATAGAAAAGATCCATAATATTCAATACACACAGTTCCATCATTCCATCATACAGTGTTCGCAGATAATCTAGACTTTCCGTGAATCTCTGTTATCCGTCCAAAATGCCGCCCCATACGCGTACTCACGAAGGGGGCAGCTCAGAGGAGGGGGATTTGGGCCTCGACAACCCGGCCTACCTGAATGGCCCTGAGGATGAAGACCAAGCCCTTCCGTCGGCGCCTTCTACAAGTTCCCTCTCACTCAAGGACGTGAATAAGGAGGATAAAGGACATGCTAAGGACCATAAGGAGGAGGAGGAAGGAGGACTTGACAAGGACCAAGGACAGAAGTTACCTGAGAACGAGAGGAAGGAGGGCCTGGTTGAGGAGAAGGAAGACGTTAAGCCCCATATGAAAAATCAGGTAAGTTATTATATATCATGTCTGCTAAGACTACATATATATATATATATATATATATATATATATATATATATATATATATATATATATATATATATATATATATATATATATATATATATATATATAAATATATATATATATATATATATATTTATATATATATATACCTACAAAATATAAATATCTGGATTGATTTTTGGATGGAAGTGGATTTTCAATATATAGTGAATACAGTTTTGTAATTGATGCATAGAGAATTGTATTGATAAATCCGTGTTCAAGGATATACTTCCATAATTTGTAATAGGTGAGGTCCACGGAATTTGTATGGGTGACTGTACAAATTAAATGCAGTATATACTCCTGAAAGGTTCATTGTCACTTAACCATAACTAGTATATTGAAGCTAATTATTATATCAATGGTATGACAGATAGATAGATAGATAGATATACAGACAGACAGACAGACAGATCGATAGATAGATAGATAGATAGATAGATGCACAGACAGATAATAGATAGAGTAGATAGATATACAGACAGACAGATCGATTGATAGATAGATATATACACAGACATAGTATAGATAGAGATATATAGATAGATATACAGACATATACAGACAGAAAGACAAACAGACAGAAAGAAAGATAAATAGATATACAGACAGACAGATCGATAGATAGATAGATATATACACAGACATAGCATAGATAGATATATAGATAGATATACAAACATATACAGACAGATAGACAGAAAGACAAACAGACAGAAGGAATAATAGATAGCCATATATATAAATAGATAGATAGACAGACAGACAGATAGATAGACAGCAATTATATATCAGCACAGTAGCAAGAATTCGAGAACAATTACAGACCTTTCACGCGTCAGAAATTATAGCTTAAAGGTGGTGTCATACAAGCGTTTTTTTCCGTCAATTTTCCATGAGCAAGTTTTTTCTCGTATTATTTCGGGACATTTTGGCACTGGTATCGGTAACTAGACTGAAGGTAGATTATGTTAGGTGGTAGAATTCTGATAAAGAGTAATTTTGGAAGCTTCCAGGCCATAATTGCCCGTAAAATTGCTCGAAAAAGGGCTCGTGTGACACCGGCTTAACTAAAAATAAATACAGTGATCATAAAAAATAAATATATATATATAATAATATTACGGTTTTGATCACTGTAAAAAATATCGTCACGCGCTCTGAGACTGAACCAAAAGAATGTAGCCATGTTCGCGAGAAGAAAACAAAAGAGATATAATTATGTAATGTTAATGGTTAAATGTTAGATGTAGCTTATATATATGATGGATATTAAAGTTTGGACGTAAAGTATATCTCTATCCATTTATCCATCTCTCTCTCTCTCTCTCTCTCTCTCTCTCTCTCTCTCTCTCTCTCTCTCTCTCTCTCTCTCTCTCTCTCTCTCTCTCTCTCTCTCTCTCTCTCTCTCTCTCTCTATATATATATATATATATATATATATATATATATATATATATATATATATATATATATATCTTTCCAACACACACACACACACACACACACACACACAACAACAACAATAACAACACCAACAACAACAACAACAACAACAACAAACCACAAAGACAACAACAAAAGATAAAATTCAATGTTTTCCCCCAATTAAAGTTACGATTGAACTAACGACTAAGATTATATGGGTCAAAATGTATTTTAGGTCACATATGTGTTTTTTGTATAATAATGCTTTTTCTCATCAGTTCCTTTATTGATTAGTGTGTTTTAATGTTTGTTTTCCTTCTGCAAATGCATGTGTACCCATTACTTAGCAATATTAATACATGCCCCCCCTCCCCCCCCCCCCCGAAAACTATATTTTGTCATTACCCTAACCTAACAACCTAACCTAACCTGGGGGCTACCGCCCCGAAACCCCCGCTGGGTTAGCATTGATATAGAGGATGACAAAATACTAAAAATACGGTAGAAAAATGAAAAATAATAGTTCTTCACTGATCCAAGATGACCACCATTTTTTCTTCCACCCTTATTTAACCCACAAAGTTGAACGAAAATAATTTAATTTGCAGCGGTAAAGACATATATTGTGGTGACTAATACTGTAAGACAAAGCTGGAGACAACACGTAGATAATTATATCTCATACGTGACCTAAAATACATATTGTCCGTTATATGTTTTGCTCGATAACATTAACAGCTAACCTTATAATTTGACTTGACTGAATTAACAGCTAATTTTAAACATTTTACTCGATTGAATTAACAGAAAACCATATATTTTACTCGATTAAATTAACAACTAATCTAATATACTGTATTATACTTGATTTAATTAACAGCTAATCTTATATATTTTACTTGATTGTATTAACAGCACTATATATATTTTACTCGATTGTATTAACAGCTAATCTTATATATTATACTCGATTGAATTAACAGCTAATCTTCTATACGTTACGCGATTGAATTAACAGCTAATCATATATATTTACTCGATTGAATTAACAGCTAACTATACATATTTTACTCGATTGTATTAACAGCTAATCATATATATTTACTCGATTGTATTAACAGCTTACTATAAATATTTTACTCGATTGTATTAACAGCTAACACTCAATTGAATTAGCAGTTAACCTTCTATATGTTACTCGATGTTATTAACCGCTAATCTTGGCTCACTTAACCCCTTTACCCCCATTACGTAACTTCCTACATTTCCTTTAGTTTGTAGTTTATATATACGACTCAAATGGGTATATACGACTCAAATGGGTAAATACGACTCAAATGGGTAAATACGACTCAAATGGGTATATACGACTCAAATGGGTATATACGACTCAAATGGGTAAATACGACTCAAATGGGTAAATACGACTCAAATGGGTATATACGACTCAAATGGGTAAATACGACTCAAATGGGTATATACGACTCAAATGGGTAAATAGGATTTCAATAAACCCACTTCGTAATACAGGTCCTTCTGAAACTGCATACAATCATCAACTTTTAGCCAGAATCAGAGGTCACAAAATGCGTCATGGTGCTGAAGGGGTTAACCCATACAGTACCAGTGACGTCCTTTTCATCATATCCTGGCAACTATTGGACAATTTTATTCAGGTTAGGAAGGACGTCTACCCATGAAAAGGTCACAGACTATCTTAATTAACCCTTTTAGCTACCATATATCCTTTCCTAAGCTTCACAAAATCGTCTAAACGTAGCTAGAATAGAATTAAAAAGACGTCGCCGGTACAGAAAGGGTTAAGGGGGCCCACCTCGCTTGTATTCTCTTTCTCTCCCTCTCTCGTTGGCTTGTATCCATTCGGCCCCATTCAGCCTACTATTTTAAGACGTTTACCCTCATCCAGGTGTCAATATTTTCCTGGCGAGCGGTATCGAGCCAGCATATATATTTTTTTGTTTTGACAGCAAGCTAAATTTGTACCTTTTTCGATAGAACATTTTCTCCGGCGAAGCCGGATTTCTCCATACAATGCTGGCTCGTTATCGCTCGCCAGGAAGAAATCGACACCTAGATGGGGATAAACGTCTTAAAACAGTTGGCTAAATGGGGCCGAATGGATACAAGCCAGAGAAAGAGAGAAAAGGAGAGAAAGATAAAAACAAAAGCAGGTGACGCCCCTTAATGAGAGATGTGGAAATACAGTGTTAATTGTTATGTGGCAAGATGGTTATTTATGAGTGGCTGTTGTTTGGTCTATTAATTAATTTATTCATATATTTGCTTAGCTTCCTTCCTAGATCTCCATCAAGCTTAGAAGAACACCCCCTTCAAGATAGATGTGTACATTTTTCTGTAGAAAAATGTCCCGGGCAAAGGCCGATTCCTCCTAAAATTACAGGCTCGATATCGCTCGCCAGGAAAAAATTGACACCTAAATGGCACGAAGGGTTCTAATATTTTATATTCATTATATCGAAATTTCGGAATTAAAAAATTAAAAGATTCATTGAAAGGCCTACAAAAGAAAAGTTTTGCTCCTTTTATAGAAAATATTCTAAATAATAAACATAATTTCACAAATAAATTTAAGAATATAGTCTTTGCTTTTATGGGATATATTAGAGCTAATTCTAAGAAATCCAAAGATAACCGTATTAAAGATAAAGTCATGTCCACTTTAAATTATTCCTCTAAAATTTTAGACAAAATTAATGTTAACAGTCTTATTAATTCAAAGAAAGTTAAGTCCATGTTACCAGATGGTTGTAAAGATTTCAAACCATTAATAGTGTATTCATATGAACGACCTGTTGGGTCTATTATTTGTAATTATAATAAAGTTTTAGGAAATCTTTCAGATAATGATATTTTCAATAATAATAAATGCGTGTGTGAAAGAGTCATGGATATGCCAGCTAGCAGACGTGATGCAGGGGGAAGGCAGAGAACAAAAGAGGGGGAGGGGGGTAGAGTGAGGAGAGAGGTAGAGAAGAGGGATGGGAGAGTGAGGAAGGTGGGAGGGAGCGGAAGGGATAGAGAGGGAGGAAGGTGGGGAGAGAGGGAGGAAGAGACGGAGAGGAAGGAAAGGGAAAGGGAGGAAGGTGTAAACAAGAGTGGAGAGGAAGGAAGGTGGGGGGAAAGGGAGAAAAGGAAAGGGAGGAGGAAGGTGTGAAAAGGAACGAAGGAAGATGTGAGATATAGTATAAAGGAAAGGAGACAGAGGAAGGTAGGAAGGAGAGGGAGAGGGAGGAAGGGAAAAAGGGAAGGAGAGGGAGGAGGCTGGGTAAGATAAATAGAAAGGGAGAGGGAAAAAGTTTGGGAGAAAGAAAGGTGTGTGTATGTGTGGGTGTATGTGTAAGCTGTGGTCAATAAAATATCTATATCTATCTATCTCTTTATCTCTATTTATCTATATATTCTATTTATCTATCTATCTATGTGTCAATCTATATATCTATCTAGCTATCTATCTATGTATCTATCTAGGTGTGGCTGGGTGGGGTTCGAACCCGCCTCACACTGCAGCCTCGCCAACAGCCAATATACTGTGCTTCTCTCTCTCTCTCTCTCTCTCTCTCTCTCTCTCTCTCTCTCTCTCTCTCTCTCTCTCTCTCTCTCTCTCTCTCAATGACTGGCAGGTCTTGGTCACCACAGGGGGGGGGGGGGGGTCGACATTTGTATTATCACCCGCAGTTACATACTGTACAACACACTAAAAACAATACAACCCTAAAATGATAATATTAGAAGACCGTAAGTTATCACCAGTATCTACAGTATTAATTCATGTTTTCATGTATTTTTCAGTTTCCTCGTTAGACCTCCATCAAACTTAGAAAACACCCCCTAGACCCCCCTTCAAGATAAATTTGTAGATTTTTTGGTAGAAAAATTTCCCCGCCGCCGAAGGCCGATTCCTCTCTCTCTCTCTCTCTCTCTCTCTCTCTCTCTCTCTCTCTCTCTCTCTCTCTCTTCTCTCTCCTCTCTCCCTCTCTCTCTCTCTCTTCTTTTATATATGTATGTATATATATATATATATATATATATATATATATATATATATATATATATATATATATATATATATAATATACAGTATATATCTTGTATTCCTCTGTACTAAGTTAAATGAGGAAGTAGTACGAGGTTAAGATGAAATTGTCTAGCCAGAATGACAGGTCAATTCAGGGGAGTTTTTGTTTGGGGCTGGAGTCCTGCTTTATTTATTGTGTTGTGTCTGATCCCCCTCCCCACACATAACACACACACTTACACACTCGCACACAAACTTACACATACACACGCACATATGTTGTTGTACTATGTGAGTGAGGAAGGCAAAAGCAGAACTGCCTGTAGCGAGTGCCTGCCTCCCCCAGAGTTGAAAGGGTGACAGGGCCAAAATCAAGGGACGTTTGAGCCAAAATGCCTGGACACACGGAGTTTGAAGCAATTTAACTTATTTAAGTCATAGGAAGAGGGAAAGACTGATTCTGGGAGAGAGTTCCAGAGCTCAGCAGTTGAATAGAAGAAAGTCTGAGAGTAACGTTTTACTGTTGGGTTGGAGAGTTGCACTGAGTAAGGGTGTGATTGCGTTGTAAGACGGGTACCACGTGCCCTACGTAGAGGAGGTGGTATACACTGGGAGAGCTCTGAGGAACACTGATTATTATAGTAGCGATAGAATAGCGAGAGAGATGCAACATTGTGGCGGAGAGAGAGAGATTGCAGAGAGTTGGTGAGTGAACGGGAGTCAATGATACGAAAGGGCTTCCTTTCTACTTTGTCTAGGAGTGCGGTGTGAGAGGAACCTCCCCACACATGTGAATAATACTCAATACAAGGACGCACCGTGCCCCTGTACAGAGCAAGAAGCTGTGCAGGGGTAAAGAACCCCTTGAGGCAGTTGAGTACACCCAGCTTCTGGGAGGCTTCCTTAGCAAGACTGGTAATATGGTCCTTCCAAGTGAGAGCAGAAGAAAAAGAGACACCAAGAATAATGAGAGAAGATGAAGGATTGATTTTTGTATTGTTGAAGTATAAGGGAAAGTCCTCTGGGGGTTCCAGACGGGTAGTAAAATGGAGAAATTGGGTTTTGGAAGCATTAAAGGCAACAAGGTTTTCTCTACCCCAATTGGAAATAGTAGTTACATATACATACGCATACAAAGACAGAGCCACACACAGATAAATCATTGTAAACACCATATGAGGAGGAGCACTTTGTTGACGTTTCGCTGATGGCTTCTTCAGGTCAACTTTTCAAAGTGTATTCAACATTACACACCCAGATACACAGAGACAGCCACACACTTAGACTCACACACACATAAAGGTACACACTACACACACACACACACACACACAAACAAACACATACACAGGGAGAGACACACACCAATACACAACAGTCACACACAAACACACACACACACATACACAGGGAGAGCTACACACCAATACACAAGTCACACACAAACACACACACACACAGGGAGAGTCACACACCAATACACAACACACACACACAAACAATTAATTTGCTATATAATTGTCGTTTTTCGCTCCATGGTTTTTCACGTCTCTACAATGTCCAAGGTTCAATAATTTAACCCTTGTAACCCTTTCCTTCAGATGGCGACCTTTAACCTGACAAGCGCGATATGACAGTAGGTGCTAGGGTAGTTATTTGTGCATTTCTAGCCCTGGATTCTGACAGAATTCGTTATATTTACAATATAAACCATTATTTGTTTTCGGTATGCTTTTATTTTACATATATGATGTATATATGAACCTTCAAGAGTGCTAAAATAAGTGGGAAAAGCATTTGGGTGGTGAAAAACGAAGATATTGGCCACCCGGTCATAATCTCAGGCGAGAGAGAGAGACAGGCAGCCTTCCCCTCTCGCTGTCTGGGAGTCAACTGAGGAGAGCGGGGCGGTGTGTGCCGGTGTCTGGGTGTTGCATAACGATCTTTTATGCAACCCACTTGTGCTACATTATCGCGGGAGAGAAAAATAACCGATAAATGATAATAAGAGGAAAAATAGGTGATAATTGAGGAGGGGAGGGAGGGGGGAATAAGGTGGGGAAGGAGGGGAGGGGGGTGGGTGAGATTTACATGGATGAGTACTGGAGGGGAATTATCTCACCTAGAGACAAATTCCTTTGTTTTGATAGGCCCTTTTTTTTTATGGAAGGCTTTTTTTATGGTCCTGCTTCCGTGAGGCCTATCGCGTTCCCTATAGGAAGCCTTCCGTGAGGCCTATCGCGCTTGCCGGGTTAAGGAGACAGAGACTTTTTGTATTTATTTGTTTTTTCTATTAATGCAGTTATTCCAATATTTCTTAGTTCCTTCACTAGACCTCCATCAAACTTAAATAAAACACTCCCAAGACCCTCCTTTAAGATAAAGTTGTACATTTTTCGATAGAAAAATTTCCCGGCCAAAGGCCGGATCCTCTTAAACTACAGGCTCGCTATCGCTCGCCAGGAAGAAATCGAGACCTAAATGACACGAAAAGTCAAAGAAATGGGGCGAAAGGTCTTAAAATCGCCAAACTAATGGGCCGAACGTCTTATAATCTCATAACAAATGGGGCTTAACACGAGGGAGAAAGGGGCCAGAAAAGCGACCCATCTCCCCTTAATGGTTTTATCTGTTTATTGTTATTCTTGTCGAGTTTTATGTTTCTGTGTTTTACCTTTTTCTGTTTTTATGTTTTATCGTGTTCTATATTTTTGTTTAATCTTTTTGTGTTTTTGTTTTATCTATTTTAGTGTATATTAAGCTCTCCTCCCTTCTCTCTCTCTCTCTCTCTCTCTCTCTCTCTCTCTCTCTCTCTCTCTCTCTCTCTCTCTATCTATCTATCTCAGTACTCCACATCCTGTCTATTAATAAACTATGTAGTATCTCTCACGATCTTTAACCCAGCCACTATTCTTCCTCTATAATATTTCTCACACCCTTGTATTGCATTATTAGTTTATTTTTATTATCTATCTTTATCCCAGCAACACTCCTCCTTCTTCTCTTTACCAATTCTCTATTATTTATTATTTGTCCTCGTCTATTCTTAGTATTCCTTTTTTTCCACTTCAATTCTGATTATTCATTATATTTTATATTATATTCTTATCTATCACTGTATTTCCTCTTCTATTCTTATTATTTGGGGGTGGCCGACTCGAGACAGAGCTATCTCGAGTCGGTCACCCCCATAAAAAAAGGGAAAACTGGGGAAGGTGCCGGAGTATATACTGTACATACATACATACATACACACATTCTTATTATTCAGTACATTATTTCCTCGTTTTATTTTTGTCTATCTATCTATCTATATGCTCAGGCCCAATCCCCACTTTTCCTATTTTTTCTTTTTTTTTTCTTTTTTTTTTTCTTTTTTTTTTTTTCTTTTTTTTCTTGGGGGTGGCCGACTCAAGACAGAGCAAGAACAGGAAAACACAAAACACAAGACAAAACGACGAACAAACACAGACAAAACACAAAATTCACACACCTCTAGGTCACCCAGGAGAATACCCAGAGACCAGGGTCACAAAGGTCGCTCCAGCACTCCACCGGCCCCCGACCACCTAGTGACGCTCCGATCTCGGCAGGCAGACATGCAGCGGAGCCAAAGCCACAAGCCCGCCCACCACACTTCCAGGCGCACCCTTCATATTAATCGTCTCCCCGGGCCAGGCGCCTGATGGACTATTATCTAGTCCAACTTGCGCCCGACCCCTTCCCTCAAATGACCACGTGTTGACTCATCTATTCACAAGCATTCTCCATTCATTCCTGTTTATTACCACTTCCTTTGCCTGATCTATAGTCATTCCTCTATCATTCAAACCTTGTCTTACACAGTCTCTCTATCTCAATGGGGGTCTTCCTGCCCTTCTATCTCCCCTTGTATCTGACTCATATATTCTCTTTGTAAGTCTTTCATCTCCCATTCGTTCAACATGACCATACCAGCTCAGCACCCTTCTGTCCACTCTGGCTGTTTTATTTATTTATTTGTACAGATCCTAGCGGCTTTCCTGGTGGCCTGCGCACATGGACTTATAGGTGCGATAGTGGGCCTGCCAGCGGTGACAATATCCAGCCTCACAGACCCTCTCTCCCAGGACCTCTTTTTAAACCCGGGTCAAGTGGCGTTGTTTGGTACGTATGGGTCTCTGTTTCCGTATTGTTGTCTGTTCTCTCGTTTATTTCCTATTTGATATATATAGTGCGTGCGGAGTTACATGGTGGGATAGACAGACTAATGAGGAAGTAAGAAGGAGGTGTGGTGTGGAGGTAGATGTGCTGGAAAGTGTGAAAAGGAACAACTTGAGATGGTTCGGCCATATGGAACGTATGGAAAGCGAGAGAATGACTAAGAGGGTGTACGAGATCGAGGTGGAGGGACAAAGAGGGAGAGGTAGACCGAATGAGAGGCGGAAAGATGGAGTGAGGAAGTACATGAACGTAGGCGGTGCTGGTTGGGGGGAGGGGCGTCGACTGCCTGGGGACAGAGGTGCATGGGGGCGGTTCGTTCGTGGCCACCCCTTCGGGGATCACGGCGTCAGGCAATAGATAGATAGATAGATATATATATAGGTCTCTCTTTTCACTTATAATTTTGTTTCTTCTCTGCTTGTGGCTCTCTTTCCCTCTCTCCCAGGACCTCTTTTTAAACCCGACTCAAGCGGCGCTGTTTGGTATGTAAGGGTCTCTGTTGGGAGTCGGTTTCCTTATTTTTGTATAATTTCTCTTATGTTCTCTTGTATTTCATGTTTGATTCTATAGATCTTCTCTTCTCTGATATGTCTGTCTCCCTCCCTCACTCCCAGGACCACTTCTTGCACCAAACTTATGTGGCAATGTTCGGTAGGTATGGATTATCTAGAAGTTCAGGTATATGTTCCTTTCTTCTTGTCTCTTTTTTATTGCATGTTTGTGTTTCTAAATGCCTTCTATTCCTTGATATTTTATTTTCTTTGTTTCTCTCTGCCCATGGTTCTCTCTCCCTCACTCATTGGATCTCATTTTCCAACCAACTCGTGCAGTACTGTTCGGTAGGTCGATCTGGGTTACGGAGAAGTCAACTGGTATATATGTTTCCTGCTTGTCTCGATCATTATTCTTCTCTTCTCTCTTGTATTTCCTATTTGTGTTTATCTACTTCATATTTATCTTCTCTTCTTTGTTATTATATTTTCTCTGTTCTTCTTTATTCGTGGCTCTCGATCGTTGCTCCTTCACTCATTAGATGTTGTTTTGCAACCGACTCATGTGGCACTGTTTGATAGGTCTGGGGTGTCTGTTGCCTTCTCGTTCCTTTTCTCTCTTTTCTTTTCTTCTTGTATTTCTATGTGTATTTTGTTTTCTTTTCTCTACTATTCTATGTTTTCTGTTTGATTCTATTCCTGTCTCTCACTCCCTCACTCACTAGTCCTTATCTCTACTCAAGTAGATCAGGGTTACCTAAAATTTCAGGTAAAGTTGCCAACACATGAACCTGGACAAACGCCATGGAAAGCTAGCTGTATTTAATCACCATAACAGGTTGATGCATGGTATGAATAAAAATAAATTGTATTACTTACTTCACACATTGGTATTACATTAGGGTAAGTTCATTAGCTTATACCTTCAAACTACATTTTGTTCATGGCCACCTCCGGGACTGAAACATCTAGCAATAGATATGTAGACTATGTTTATTATGATAATTTAAATACTTAATGAAATTACATGTCTAGAATACATTCTGTTGCAATACTGATAGTATTTTTTGTGCACAGGCAGCTTGGTGCATCTGGGCGCCATTGCCGGCTCCATGGCGAGTGGTTTTGCCAATACCTATCTGGGTCAACGAGTCACTCTTCTTCTGGCTATGCCAAGTTCCTTCATCCTGTGGCTTGGCATGTCCTTCACCCCTTCAGTATGGCTTCTTCAGTTCCTCCGTGTGCTGCAGGGGGTCACCGTTGGTATGGTGGGAACTGCCTCGGCGAACTACGTCGTGGAGGTGACCCACGGTAATCTACGGGGCCGCCTCACTGGAATGACGGACATGGGGCGACAGATAGGGTTCCTCTTGGTCTATGCTGTGGGGAGTTTAAATCTGACATGGCGGGAAGTGATGATTGTGTGTGGCTTTTTCACAACTATTCCAACCTTCATAGGACTTCTCTTCATGCCCAATTCCCCGCGTTGGCTGGTAACGCGAGGCCGCCAGGACGAGGCTCACAAAGCTCTAGTGTTCTTCAGGGGTTCACACTACAACTCAGAGGCTGAGCTTAAGTCCATCGTTCAGCAGTACCAGCAAGGCAGCGGTACTAAAGGGAACACAATGGATCAACTACGGGAGATGTTGGAACCTTCTGTCTGGCAACGTATGGTTTTCCTGACCTTCCTCATGGTTATGGTTCAGTTCACTGGCAACATTCCCACTGCCACCTACATAGTGCCCATCTTCCAGGCGGCCAATACAGACCTAGACTCTAGCACCAGTGCAATTCTAGTGGGTTGTTCAAGGGTCTTGGGCACTATAGCTTTCATGACAACAGTTGACCATTTAGGTCGACGAAAGTTGATTATTATACCCTGTCTTGTCTGTGCTTTTACTCTTATAGCTCTTGGAGTGTATTTCCTACTACAGAACCTCGGGCAAGACGTAAGTGATATTGAGTGGTTACCATTGACTGCACTTCTAATATATTCAGCATTTGTGACTGCTGCTCAGGCAGCAACCAGCCTCCTTCGACCAGAACTGCTGCCAACTTCCATAAGAGCCATGGGATCTGCCATCCTCTACATTTTCTTTTTCTTTGCATTGTTCGCAGCCACCCAGACATTCCCCATGATGCTAGAGGTGATCGGTGAACATGGAGCCTTCTGGACGTTCAGTTGTTGCTGCGTCTTGATGGCAGTGGTGGTGGCTGTGGTCCTGCCGGAGACGAAGGGCCTCTCACTCGAGCAGATTGATGATTTGTATAGATATGGAAAGTCACATGATCCAGAGGGAAAATAATGAGCGACTTACCAACTTATCGTGAATATTTGAGTGACATGTGGGCACAAGATCTCCATGAACCACATATCTAAGAAGCTGGCCAAAGCAGCAACACCCCAAAACAGCCACGGTCAGAATGGCCACAACCAAAATGTCCTAGCTATATCTCCCAAACATCAGTAAAATAATTGCACTTAGAAATATGTGTGCACTGTGTATTGTAAACAGTATGTAATACTGTACATAGTAATTGTTCTGCTCAATATATTTTCAATACAATTTTTAAACGTATTTCATATTGCTGCATTGCAATATTATAACTGAATAATTTACATATGCATTCAAATAAATAATTCTACTATGTGTTGGCGACCAGTTTTCATACAGGCTGTCTTCTATAAAGCCCCGTCCACACGATCGAGCACTGCACGTCGGGCACAAGGAAAATGTTCGATATGGGGCAAATTCAGCGGGGTCCGTGGAAGGAGGGAAATAAATGTGTAGCTTGATCTTTAACCCATTCAATACCGGTAACATCCATTTTATTATATTCTGGCAATTATAATAAGTCTTAACATGGCTTAGGAAGGACGTCTACCCATTAAAAGGCTACAGACGATCTCAATTAATCCCTTTAGCTATCATATTTATATCCTTTTAATCTTAATGCAATCGTCTAAATGTAGCTCAAAACAAATACAAAAATAATTCGCCGGTACAGAAGGGGTTAATAAATATATATATATATATTTTATCCTTCTATTATACGGGTATCAATCAGGAAAATTTGGCGGAAGGTAAACAGGATGTAATGTGTGCAATCACTTATTAAATGTCACTGATGGTATGACTTTCATGTTAGCTTCAGAATAAAGTATGGGGAGCGTCCCCATTTATATTGATAAGTTATTATTAACAATATTATGAATATTTTATTAAGATTATTCCTATAAGTATGATGAAATATATTTATCTTAAAACAAACGTTGGAATCGCAACGACGAGACGATTCCAAATATACCATAATCTTGAATAGTCAAAATCAGACCAAAATCATTGATTTTCCTGGGCTTAACCCTTTATTGGCGGCGCGCAACTTATGTCGTGTGAAAGAAATTTGGACTAAGTGGCGGTTCACAACTTATGTCGTGTGCCATTTACAGCACGTAATGTTGCAGAGAGAGAGAGCTGAGCGGTGTGAGGAGCGTAGTAAGGCTATGACCGATGCACACCACCGCGGTGGGCCAATTGAAGTGAAAACCACCCTCCCTTCCCCCCTCACACTCGCTACACAGGGAATTATGTAGGGAAAGTACCTAATTACATGGTTTTTGCACTCGTGTTGCGCGATCGTTGAAAGAAAACTAACGGTCGTACAAGGATGGTTGGGGTGTCATTGGAAAGCTCTGTTTATGCCCTTTCAGGGATAGATACTTGTTTTACGCTCTGGGTCTTATTTAGGCATGAAAATTATCACGTAAACAACCCTATTTAGGGTAAAAACACCCAGCTGGGCGGTACATATAAGTTACCGCCTAGGCCGCTCGTTAGGTGTTAATTAAACCCAGGCATTTGTGAACAATTTGTTTCGATTATGGGAGAATGGCTGGTCGAAATTGAAATCTATGACCATGTATGGAAGCTGTCGGTCGAGAGAAATCGAATGGCACCAGGTAGAATTCCCTAGGACTTATAGTTTGCGCTACAGAGGACTTTTTAAAAGTCCAAAACTGGTCATTTGGGCCATTCTGGGAGGCCAAGTCAAATTAGAAATTCTAAACTAATGGTCCGATTTCAATTCTGTTTGCGCCATTCGATTCAGCGTGTCAAAGTGTAGGCTACTTGTGGTATAAATTTGAACAATATCCATAAATAGATAACTCGTCTATGGGGTTTTTAACCCGTGGAGCCCCGGCTAGTTTTGTAATGTTTGTTCACCAGAACCCGGCCGGTTTTCAAAAAATGGTTTTATTCCAGAAACAATAGCGAATGGGTTAGGAATGAAGGGAAAACCAAGAAAAACCGCTCAAAAAGCTTAAAAAATGGTCCTACAGAGCCCCCGAAAACGTATTTTACAAGAGTAAAAAATCTGGCTACTTGTCAGCCAGAGTAGACAGAAGGGTGCTGAGCTGGTATGGTCATGTTGAACGAATGGGAGATGAAAGGCTTACAAAGAGAATATGTGAGTCAGGTATAAGGGGAGATAGAAGGGCAGGAAGACCCCCATTGAGATGGAGAGACTGTGTAAGAAAGGCTTTGGATGATAGAGGAATGACTATAGATCAGGCAGGGGAAGTGGTGGTGGACAGGAGTGATTGGAGAATGCTTGTGAATAGTTGAGTGAACACATGGTCATTTGGAGTAAGGGGTCGGGCGCAAGTTGGACTAGATAATAGTCCATCAGGTGCCTGGCCCGGGGAGACGATTAATATGAAGGGTGTGCCTGGAAGTGTGGTGGGAGGGCTTGTGGCTTTGGCTCCGCTGCATGTCTGCCTGCCGAGATCGGAACCTCTCCGGGTGGTCAGGGGCCGGGGGAGTGCTGGAGCGACCTTGGTAAACCTGGTCTCTGGGTCTTCTCCTGGGTGACCTGGATGTGTGAGAGTTTGTGTTTTTTATCTGTGTTTATTTTTTTTTATGTTGTTTTTGTTTTCCCTGTTCTTGCTCTGTCTTGAGTCGGCTACCCCCAAAATGGGGATTGGGCCTGAGCATATAGATAGATAGATAGATAGATAGAAAAAATTGAAGGCAATTACCCCAAAAAAACAGGTTATTGCGCGCTCACGCGCACGCACGTGGACTTTGACTTTTTTTTTTTTTTTTTTTGCCCCTGGGCCATGCAAAATATCACTCCTCTACCTCCCCTCCTTCCCCACTTTCCTCCCCTCCTTCAGTTATCACCTATTTCGTGCTAACATTAGCGAGTTGCAAGCAGGGCATTGTTATCTCTGTTAGCAAGCGAGTGCAAGCGAGTGCAAGAGAGAGAGAGAGAGAGTATCGATCGACTGTGTCTCAGTGGCCTTGGGGGAAATTGGCGGGAAAGCAGGTTGCCTCACCCATACATTATATAACTCGCGGCCTGTATCTCCGATTTTGACCATCCAAACGCTGTTTTCACTCGTTTTATTGTTGTTTCAGGTTAATACCTTTATAATTAACCCATAATAGGCGCATATGGATAAGTATTAATGCTATTTATGGTAAAATGAATATTTTAGTGATGGAAACAGCTCAAATACATCAGCACAGGCGGACGTTTCTAATTACCCCCATGCGCACTTCTTAGGTTAAAGTCCAAAAACTGGTCATTTGGGCCCTTCTGGGAGGCCAAGTCAAATACGAAATCCTAAACTAATTGTCCGATTTCAATTATGTTTGCGCCATTCGATTCAGCGTGAAGTGAACATGTGGTTAAAATTTGAACAAAATCCATACATAGATAACTCGTCTATGGAGTTTTTAAACTTTAAAATAGGCCTATTGGGCCAAAAATTGGTCAAAATTAAAAAATTCATATACCGTTGGAATCGCAATGACGAGACGATTTCAAATATACCATCCGCAATTGCATTATTTAATTAATTTTATGTAAACTTAGGTTGGATCGTCTCACTATAAATCTCACCTGCAAGCACTCTTGATTGAGTACTTCGTATATTGCTCGACAAGTTTCAGGAATAATGCGAGACAAACTATGCTTGGATAATCTTTTAGTATACTGCAAATAAGTGTAGCTGCATCCATTTGAAACAAACATGAGGTGTTGCCTCCAGTCGAGCTTCTGCCGATATACACTCCCTCCTATTGGCATCTGCTTGGATATATAGGTTATATAACTGTCCTGTGATTATTGTTGTTGGGGACCATGGTGATCATACCGGACCCACTGACCCAGCCCTGCCGAGCTCCTACTCTGACCACTGGCAGACTTTGACTGGCCAATCACTGCCCGGCTGCCGTGTGGACAACACCGCAAGCGTGTTTAACAGACTTTGCCCGGTGAAGGGGCACAGCCCGCCGGACACTGCTCGATCGTGTAGACGGGGCTTTACGAATGCCCGAACTTTGCACAACAAATGGTCGTCTCAATTCAGTTACGTATAGTGCAATTCTAAAATCACTATAAACTTATGTTAAAATTATCATCCTCGCAAATCATATAATTTCGTAATGCCAGATAGACGGGAAAAAATCACTTGATGAATGTCATGGAAACCAACAGAACAGTAGCCTACACGCGGCTCGCTTGGTGTAGTGACTAGCGTCTCGGACTTCCACCCAGAAGGCCCGGGTTTGCGCCCACGCTCGGCGCATTAAAGATTTTTCACAAGCACTGAGTCGTTACCATCCCTCATGAGCAAAGGGATGGGGTAGTAGTACAGGACCCCAATGGAAATACGCCTAATCGGCCTTATTGAGCTATCCTTAGCTAGCTTAGCATGCGCTAGCTTTAAGAACTATTATTATTATTATTATGGTGCAACAATAAATAATTATACAGTAGGCTATATACTGTATATATATAATTATATATATATATATATATATATATACAGTATATATAACTCAAGCGTAGAGGCTACTTCTAGTCATTTTAAACTATGGGCCGATGCCACAAATAGGAACTCTCAGCTACATACAAAAGTCCTGTTCTGTATTTTTTTTGTTTTGTCAGCTGACGATAAATTGCCATGTCATCATCCTAACTCTTTCAAGATACGAATAAGCTTTTCTTTTTGGTTTTCTGGCAAAAATTATATGATTATGTTCGGGGAGGTGTGGTGGAGTGATCTTGCCACTGGACTGGTAATCCAATGGACCCGGGTTTGAGTCCCGATATGTCAATGGGAAGATATTATTGAGATGGAATTTGTACTGTACCTAGCTAGTATCAGTGCATTACCACAAAGCCCACCTAAATGCCAAAGAAAAATACCCTCACTGTTCCCTGATTAAATAGCACTGTATGAATATTCCCATAACTTGACTACTTCCTTTAACGTGACGATAGTGCGTTGTTATATGTGCGATTAGTTTTCTTGGGAAACAGATTAACTTGCTCATGTAGTAATGTACACCCTATGTGGTGGATTGTGTTCTTTTATTTAATAGTTTTCATTTTAGTAAGCGTTGTTTCCACATAGCGATTTTGATAATTTAATTTGACTTTATATTGTCCTTGTCCCAATTTTGGTTTGTTTAGTTTGCAAGTTTTACATTTTAATTTATATAGGTTCAGGGACAGTATAGATGTGAAGCCGGTCTGTACTAGTGGCAGCATTAGTATACGACGTGTTCCCCATGTACTGTCCCTTCCTTTACTTGTATTCGTTGACGAACCAGGACCGGCCACGAACTATGTGTCAGAATAATTCTCTGTACCCTCGCACCCGGCAAAATTATAAAAACTTAAAAATGAAGAATAATAATGAAAATAACCGGCGTCTTTTCGATGATAACTGTAAATGTAAACTCTGTGTGAATGAATTTGATTTTGAACATCAATTTTTTTTTTAAAGTTACATTACCAATACAAAATTTTTGTTTTTAAATTCTTCTGTTAATGTAACATCTCCATGTAAAGTAAAGAATGTTATCTATTTAATAACCTGTGATAAATGTGGTATACAATATGTTGGAAAGACGGAGCAATGTTTAAGAGAAAGAGCCTACGGGCATAGATCAGGAATTAAGAACGGCATCGAATCCAAGATTCTTCTATATAAGCATTTTAACACAGATTGTACTAAATTTGATTGTAAATACAAAATTATAGAAATTGTTCAAAGTAATCAAAATGTTTTGGATAGAGAAAATTATTGGATTGGAAAATTAATGACCATCTATCCATTTGGACTTAACAATCAAATAAAAAATGTAGGCAACATTTTGTATAAAGATTTATTAAAAAACTATTTTAATAACCCATATTTTAACTTCCCTGTTTTAAACAGAAGACCTGGTAGACACGGTAATAGAAGACTAAATACATTTAATAAAAAGAAAAACAGGTCTGATATTAAAATTATTGTTAATAATTTATATTCATTATATCGAAATTTCGGAATTAAAAAATTAAAAGATTCATTGAAAGGCCTACAAAAGAAAAGTTTTGCTCCTTTTATAGAAAATATTCTAAACAATAAACATAATTTCACAAATAAATTTAAGAATATAGTCTTTGCTTTTATGGGATATATTAGAGCTAATTCTAAGAAATCCAAAGATAACCGTATTAAAGATAAAGTCATGTCCACTTTAAATTATTCCTCTAAAATTTTAGACAAAATTAATGTTAACAGTCTTATTAATTCAAAGAAAGTTAAGTCCATGTTACCAGATGGTTGTAAAGATTTCAAACCATTAATAGTGTATTCATATGAACGACCTGTTGGGTCTATTATTTGTAATTATAATAAAGTTTTAGGAAATCTTTCAGATAATGATATTTTCAATAATAATAAATGCGTGTGTGAAAGAGTCATGGATATGCCAGCTAGCAGACGTGATGCACTAGCAAAGTTCATTTTATAGTCCGATATGTCACATATTAACAGGTGATGTAGAACTAGTTAAACATTTTGCAAACGACAAATTAGCGGAGCTATGTCGTAAAGGGTTTAAATTTAGAATAGGGAGTAATAAAGTAACATGGGACATAATTTTAAAAGATATTGTTTTTTCAGTCAATAAATTAAAAGATAAATTGTTAAAAATTGCGTGCTGCGATGCGAGAGAACTAGAAGCATGGTCTAAATTATTAATTAAGTTAATTAGAAATAAAATTGTCTCGCTTAAAAATGAATTTAATCTTTCAGATTTTATAGACTATAATTATAATAAGCTTAAAGCTGATTTAATAAATTTACATAAACATTTTGTAATCACTACAGTAGATAAAGCCAGCAATAATTATAGCTTAACATGTAAGAAATTTTATCTTGAAAACATGAAAAAAGAATTAGGTATTAAGGGTAACATATTACGTAAAAATATTTGCGGTAATTCTGTTTATGAAATTCAAAATAATCTGAATATTGATAACTTAATCGATGAACATACCAAGAAAAATATAATATTTGATATTAAACTTTCTGATAAGAACAAGTGCATTGCAAAATTATACATGTTACCTAAATTTCATAAAAGACCTTATAAATATCGCTTTATTGCCGGAGCAAAATTTGCTACCACTAAAACTCTATCAGAACAAGTCGTAAATTGCTTAAAATACATTAAAAGTACTCATAAAAGATATTGTAATACCATCATGAGAAGAACTGGCATTAACTATTATTGGAGTGTTGACAATTCGTTAGAAGTTATTGATAAAATAAATACCATGCCGAAAGTTACCTCGGTACATAGCTTCGACTTTTCAACTTTGTATACCAATTTGCCTTTAGATTTAGTATATTCAGAGCTTTGCTTTATTATAGATTTGCACTTTGACAGGTTCGTTAGGAATGGTAATTATTTCATAAATGTTTATACATATTTTAATAATGCATCACTTAGCTCTACTCCCACTAGTTCTGTATATTTTGATAGAACTAAACTTAAAGATGCCCTTAAATTCCTCCTTTTCAATACTTATGTTAGATTCGGCCCGTACATTTTCAAACAAATATTAGGAATTCCTATGGGTGGAAATGCTAGCCCTTTAATTGCAGACTTATTCTTGCTTGCTTTAGAATTTAAATATATAAAAGACTTAGTTGACAGTAGCAAGAAAAATAAAATCCCAGAAAAATTAGCACTTGCTAAACTGTTAAGTAATAATAGTAGATATATTGATGATATTCTTGTTTGCAATTTGTTAAATTTTAATCAAGTTGCTAAACTTATTTACCCTAATTCTATTCCCCTCACACAATGTAACGTAAATTATAAAGTTGAAAATTTTCTTGACATAAATATAGAGATTGTTAATGAACAGTGCATACTTAAAGTATATCACAAAGTTGATGATTTTAATTTTAACGTAATAAACTTTCCTTTCCCTAGTAGTAATATCGATAGTAAAATAACTTATAATTGTTTTTATTCCCAATTAATAAGATTTTGTAAAATCTGCACTAAAGTAGATGACTTTTGGGCTAGAGCTAGGTTACTATACAGACTCTTAGTGGACAGAGGTTTTGAGGCAAGTAAATTGTTCCATAAATTTAATCTTTTTAGGGTCAATTATTGTGACTGTATTCTAAAATTTGACATCAATAATTGTAATCAAGCATTTTTAACTTGAAGTTTCTTGTATAACCTCTGCTTACTTTTTGTCTGTATTTATTGTTTTTTGTCTGTATTTATTGTTTAACTTTTTCTTTTTCTATTATTAATATTAATATTGATGATTTTTTAAATTTATTGTTCTTGTTAAAAGAGTATTCTTTGTTTAAATCTGTTGTTACTTCATATTTTGCAATTATTTGTCTTTATATTATATGTATTCATTGTCGATAGTATCAATTGCTTACTTTTGCGATTTCCTTAGTTTATTTGTGCTATAAATGTAGGTTATTTGTAGGGTAGTTATTGATAGGGGTCACTTGAGGCATGCTATGCTTACAGGTACCTACCCGATAGCACTATCGTTAGTGAGTGCTGTACTGTATTTTATATATTATTTTGTAATAGTATAGATATCTTATCAATATTTGTATTTTGTACTATTGTTAATGTCTTGTCATGTTGCAAATTTGATTTTAAATAATATTTTGACATTTAACATTTAGTTTCTTTATTCATGCAGAGTTTAGTAAAATTTACCAGAACGTCCCGGACTTCCCAAACTTGACTACTTCCTTTAACGTGACGATAGTGCGTTGTTATATGTGCGATTAGTTTGCTTGGGAAACAGATTAACTTGCTCATGTAGTAATTGTACACCCTATGTGGTGGATTGTGTTCTTTTATTTAATAGTTTTCTTTTTAGTAAGCGTTGTTTCCACATAGCGATTTTGATAATTTAATTTAACTTTATATTGTCCTTGTCCCAATTTTGGTTTGTTTAGTTTGCAAGTTTTACATTTTAATTCAAAATATGCTACAGGGGGGCAATGCCTAGTGAGTTAATTGCTCAATAGGTGGCACTCTGAGAGTGAAGGTCCGAGTCTGGGGGGTGAGACAGTGAAGCACAGGGGCGAAGCAGCTTCAGAGATGGGGCTGCTTCGAGCCCTGGGTGAGTGCTTCACATGTCTCGCTCTCTAGACTGGAACTAGACCTCACAGGCTTCACTGTGTTGAGCGGTAGAATGTACAGCCTCTCAACCTATGCCCGAGAGGGAGTAGTTGGAATATAGAAGAAATTTTATTTACGTAGGATCTGTGGTAGTAAAAGGGGTTAAGGGAGGTAGTCTGAAGCCTAGCTGTTAATTACTGGAGGCCTTTTTTAAACTGAATAATATCGCCTAATAGTAGCTACAATAAAGTTAAAAGGACAGCACCGGTACTGAAAGACCTAATGAGGGTATGACACAGGTATATAACATCGATGGGTATATGGATGGTGATTTACCTGTCTATCCTTGTACAGTTGCCCAAATAAGTTGTGTCTCCGCTGTCATTACGTTTTGCTCGTTGTGTGCTGTATTAATGTCTTTCAGATGTTGAATAGGGTGTGTAAAGGTAGGAACATGTTTGTATAGGCTATCTCACTCGATGAATTAATGCTTAGGTAGTGCCGAGACCAATTATCGATGGAAATATATTTGTTGCCGCGACATCACTTATTTGGGCAACTGTAGCCTACAAATGGGTTGATGGAGATACCTTTTCAATGGGTAGATTATTATGGACACCTTAATTACTCTATTCATCTATCTATCTATCTATATACTCGGGCCCAATCCCCATTTGTCCTTGTTTTTTTTAGGGGGGAGGGGGGGGCGGGGCCGACTCAAGACAGAGCCTGAATAAGGACAACACAACAGAAAACAATGATCACACAAAAAACAAAATACAAATTCACACACATCTAGGTCATCCAGAAGACCCAGAGACCAGGGTCACCAAGGTCCCTCCAGCACTTCCCCGGCACCCGACCACCCGGAGAGGTTCCGATCTTGGCAGGCAGACATGCAGCAGAGCGAAACCACAAGCCCGCCCACTGCACTTCCAGGCGCACCCTTCATATAAACCGTCTCCCCGGGCCAGGTGCCTGATGGACTATTATCTAGTCCAACTTGCGCCCGACCCCTTCCCCAAAATGACCACGTGTTCACTTATCTATTCACAAGCATTCTCCATTCATTCCTGTTCACCACCACTTCCCTTGCCTGATCTATAGTCATTCCTCTATCATCCAAAGCTTGTTCTACACAGTCTCTCCATCTCAATGGGGGTCTTTCTGCCCTTCTATCTCCCCTTGTATCTGACTCACATATTCTCTTTGTAAGCTTTTCATCTTTCATTCGTTCAACATGACTAAAATGCCCCAGAACGAGAAGCCCACCACAGAAGCCATGAACGAACACCACACAGAAACACCAAAGGAAAGGTCCACAGAACGAAAGGACCAGCTGACCGAGCCAGCCATTTCAGACAGGCCCAAGCCCGCAGGGCTAAACAGCTCCAGGACACACCCATTTACCTTTTCTAAACTGACCATTTTCCACACCTCACGTACACTAACCCCCTCGTGTCCTACACTCCTAACTACAAAGATGATGAACAGGAATATACATTCATATTAAAAACACCCATGCCCGTCCCGACGTTGAGCCAATGCCAACACATCAGACAGCCATAATTATATCTATGTATGTTCTTGCATCCGAGAAGTAGATGTTATATATCTTAGAAGTTAAAACACCCACGCTGTCCCTAGACCTCGTATATCATTTTCCATGACGAGTATAGATATGTGTAACCCGTGCTCAGTCGCCCCTTGCATTGTTCCTCTAGTAACTAAGTCTATAATATTAACTGCCACCAGCATTGATACGACATAGCGGCACTGTCCTTGCTACAAAGATGATGAACAGGAATATACATTCATATTAAAAACACCCATGCCTGTCCCGACGTTGAGCCAATGCCAACACATCAGACAGCCATAATTATATCTATGTATGTTCTTGCATCCGAGAAGTAGATGTTATATATCTTAGAAGTTCAAACACCCACGCTGTCCCTAGACCTCGTATATCATTTTCCATGACGAGTATAGATATGTGTAACCCGTGCTCAGTCGCCCCTTGCATTGTTCCTCTAGTAACTAAGTCTATAATATTAACTGCCACCAGCATTGATGCGACATAGCGGCAGTGTCCTTGTGTCGTATTGTGCCAAGTACAGATCAACCAGGTTTCATCACCTTATTAGGACGACGACTATAATGTCATCGTTCATCGATGTATGCAATCCTTTAGGTTAAGTATTTTATCCGCCATTGTGTTCACCTTTTTCCATTTACTTTCCACAATTGTCATACGTCTTCCCCTTGCCTCCTTCGTATCCACAGTCCACACTACGCCAATTTACTTCGTGTCTTACACCTCTTACCCCAACCAGAGATTATATAAGATAACCTGGTTATCAGTATCTGTCATAAGTACCCCGAAACAATAACTAAGTACCCCTACGAACTGCCGCTGTTGTTGATATTTATATTTAATAGAAAACGCAGTTCCCAGGGCCAACTAATAGTATCCATAACCCTCGGACTGATCACATAACTCTATCTTTTCCAGACTCCTATACCACCCCATAGTTGCATTCTCCGGTAGCATTTGGCTAACGTATTCTACTGCCTTTTCAAACTTCCATATCAATTGTAGCCTAATGCCACCCCCACGCCCAGGGACCTTAGGGGCAAAATTTCCCTGTAGCCCTTGAACTCTCCCCCCCCCTCTCATTAAGACACCCGCGCTTCTCGACTCTTGTCCGACCTAGCCTCTCTCTCATACCTCTTGAAGATCCTTGAATTGTCCGTTACTAACGCTCTCCAACCTTTTATATATATACTCCTATCCAGCCTACCTTCACTTAGTAGGCCAGAACAACATTAGAACTTTACTAGCCCCTTGCATGCCATCTATTCTCTTACAACACATTCACAACCCTGCACCCAATGGTCGTCGGTGCGAGGCTAGCCGCCCCGCCAGTAACTAACTTCTATTGCCATACTTCCAGATAAATGTGGCAGAGTTAGCAACCCAGTCTCCACCATATCCAGCAAACCCTACAATTAACAACCAGCCGAGTAAAACCAGCTAGCTAAGGCACCTTCGGTTTTGGTATTAAAGACACCCACATCTGTCTCATACACAGAGGGTTATTACAAACACTGGTGATATGGCAAGCCCCTAGCCACAGCCGCCGGACGACTATCACAGAAGAGAGGGCGCCCAGCTCCCCCTTTTTGCCCACCCGAGGAGGGAGACCCCACCCCCGCGGAGGTATACCTGGCCCCTGTTTTGACTTTCGAGTCATTGCCAGGTAGCACAGGAATTCTTCCTATCAATGAACTAACCATGAATGACTAACACCTTTACTAACCTCTATTACCTCACAATAAACCATTTACCTTTCTTGCATGCTCTGATCACTAAATTAGCACCTCAGCTATACCATAGAATGAAGATTGAACAATCTAGAGAGACGCTCCTATCACAGCTGTCCCCATCCTCCTCGCAAAGTAGATCCAGTCTCTCTCCCCTAAATACGTCCAGTATAGCCAAAATAGTACCTCTTACTAAGGCTCAGTTATATGAAAATATAAAGGCTTCCTATCGCCCTGTGCCACAACAGTAAATACCATCTTACCTAGTCCCCATATCTATTGAGAGCTCAATTAAGTCCATAAGACTCGAGATCCCTACTGTCTACAGGGTCCAGAACCGAGCCTATAAATCTAACTCCCGCCCCCAGTCAAATCAGTTGAAAGCTAGACACCAACCAGGGGTCACTACCCTGCAGTTAACTTCTAGCTCTGCCCTTGTGTGTTCCGGAGTGAGATCCCAGAGCCGGCAGACTCCGTGGCAGATTTGGATAGAAGGACCTGCCCACGTATTGAAGAACTTCACACATATGGCCCCCCTGGACGGCCGCGGAACCAGTCGTTAGCCCCCAACACCATGTACGCAAGATAACCAGGACCAGACCCATCAGATACTACCCAAGATTCCCTTTAGCAGTACTACATATTACTGTGCTGTTTAGAGATTCACTAATTAATATTTCAACGAAGTGGCTAAGACCTTGCCCAGTGTAATTCATACTTAACCATTCCATTTGGGACGTACTAAGCGATCAGTGCTCTTTAATTAACAGGCGACCTTGACTCTCGTAATTACCTTATTCAGATATTAAAACTCTAGTGATATCTAACGTTCGCCCACTGATTTGCGTTCTATGTATTTCTGAAACAAGGATATAAAACTTAGATCAGTACCCCCTGAGGTTACTAGAATTCCCGTGCTCTAAAATACGCGTGTCTAATCTAGTCTGTGAACTACTACTTGTGCACCAGAGCTACCAATAATAAATCTAACAGTGAATATGAATCTATAAGTAACATTGATGATCTTCGGTATATAAACCTGTGGAATCGAAGCCAGTGATCAGAAGATTAATACCTGAACGTTGGAAGTGGGAGACTAGGCTCCATCCAGATCCACTTATGCTAGTGTTGTTCAATTCTATTGTATTGTCTTACACAAGTATTCTGCAGTGGTATATCAATAAACGTGATCATGTAACTTGCTACCATGTGTTTCTTTGTGTTCTCTATTCCTCATATCTTGTATTGTGCATGCAGCCTTATATACCCAGTCAATTTAGAACTCACATTACCCAAGTTAAACCTGTAGAAAAACAGGGCATAACAATGACCATACCAGCTCAGCACCCTTCTGTCCACTCTGGCCGACAAATGTTCCTGCTGCCCCACTCTCCTATGTATCTCTTCATTCCTCAATCTGTCTCTACGAGTAATTCCACATACTCCTGATACATTGCACTTTTTACTTTCATTCTGAGATTTCCCATCTTCCACATATATCCGATCCATTGCTTTGAAAGCCTTCCTTCCTACACACATTCTGTTTTACCTCCATTTCCATACCTCCACTCCTGCTTATCATTCCTCCTGGATATTTAAAACACTACTTGTTCCAATACTTCCCATCCAGCCTCACATCTAGATTCACCCCTATTCCACACCATTACTTTACTTTTATTGACGTTCACTTTCAGTTTCCTTCTCCAACAAACCACTATTTTTCCTTTGCCCCTCAACTTTCCCTTTATAATTGCTGAGGGGCACAGGGCCTTGGGTGGGGCTTTTGTTTCCCGGGCGTTTCCGCACCCTCCTCAGCTCCCCGCCTTTGAGTGGCTTCGGTCACCTGGGCATTATTGGTGGTAAGCTGGGAGGGTTCTGTGGGGGCGCTCGGTTATGGCCTTGCTCGGGACCTTGGGACTGCTCGGCCAGACAGCCTGAGGAACAGCAACAACAACAACAACAACAAACCACTATTCATATCCCATTATATTTTACAGCTTGTGGCGATGAGATGAATATGTGGATTTACGAGTTATGTGGATTTATGATTTAAATGTAGATTTATGATTTAAATGTGGATTATGTGGATTCATGGTGCCTGTACGCGTCAATATATAGACAACTTTTGGGACTAAAGGATTGCTGATGTACAAAAACTATAACTGTGCAATTAGATAGCATTTTGTGAACCTCGGAAGAAATATACTGAATAAAAGTATGAAATAATAAAAATTGTGTTGTTGTTGTTGTTCCCTAAGCTGCCTGGCCGAACAGCCCCGAGTCCCTGAGGAAGGCCATGGCCACGATCGGGCTTTCCCACAGAGCTCTCATTGAGTGTAGATTGTGTTGTTGGCATAAGTGGTTGTGTGAAATGCAGTCTTCTATGATGTGTTTAATGGTATGAGGTGCTGTGTTACATCCCGGGCAGGCGTCGACAACGGAGTCATCCAGTCTCTTCTGATAGCTCAGGAGAGCTGGATGGTGTCCGCATCTCAGCCTGGCCAGGTGGACTCTGTCCTCGCGAGGAAGGGAGGATTCGGAAGGATGGATTTCGGGAGGTCGTGCATGCAGCTGCGTGTTGTCTGTGAGTGAGTGGATGGATCGGTGAGAGATATGAGTATGGATGTGCTTCTGGAAGTTGGTTCGGGGTGGGCAGGGAGGGAGAGAGGACAATAATTGTGTGTGATACCTTGTGCTGGGCGTTGTTTTGATATTTCTTGGTGTCTGTGGGTGTGTTGCCATGTAGTTTAGTGGGTGGTCTTGGTTTGTGGAGGCTGCTGCCAGGAATTGAGTGCCTCTCATGTCCAGATATAATAATGGTGTTATAATAAGGGCCAGTTATTCCCAAGCACGTACAATCGGCCTAATAAGTGATGTCTCGGCACCAATTATGTTTTGATCAATAATTGCTATCAACAATCTTTACACATGATTTATCCTTTATGAGTGAGATATACAACCATGTTCCTACACTTACCCAACCTATTCAACATCTGAAAGACATCAATACAGCACAGAGCGAACCAAACGTAATGACAACCGAGACATAACTTAACAATGGACAGGGTAAAGTGGAGAGGAAATATATGTAGCCTACTGTACTATTTTTTCAGGCATTAATTTCTCCGAGATACTTCGAAGCCTGTTCATTTCTGGAGGCCCTTTTGAAACTGAATAAAATTGTCTAATAATTATTATGTTCCTTCCAACAACCAACTATACTCCTAAAATCGATTAATGAAATTTACAAACACATGTGGCAGTCCGTGGATTCGAATCCAGGATGCTCACACCGAAAATCAACACCTTATGCATCGCACCACGTAGACAGTTAAAGAATGGTGGACACTGCCTACGATTTATTATGCAACTTCGAATCCTGCATATCAATCTAAGCATGTACACACATCCCAACTGCAACTCACGTAGGCTATGCATATGTGAATGGAAAGAGCAATTAATGGGGCCTTAACCACTAGGGAAGTCCTCTCGATAAATTACCCCTGAACCAATATCAATTATTATGTTCCTTCCAACAACCAACTATACTCCTAAAATCGATTAATGAAATTTACAAACACATGTGGCAGTCCGTGGATTCGAATCCAGGATGCTCACACCGAAAATCAACACCTTATGCATCGCACCACGTAGACAGTTAAAGAATGGTGGACACTGCCTACGATTTATTATGCAACTTCGAATCCTGCATATCAATCTAAGCATGTACACACATCCCAACTGCAACTCACGTAGGCTATGCATATGTGAATGGAAAGAGCAATTAATGGGGCCTTAACCACTAGGGAAGTCCTCTCGATAAATTACCCCTGAACCAATATCAATTATTATGTTCCTTCCAACAACCAACTATACTCCTAAAATCGATTAATGAAATTTACAACCTTACCTTAGGCCAACCTTACCTTACTAAAAGCAAATCATAGTCTATTTTTTCTAGCTGATGGTAAATTGCATTGTTACTATTTTGGTTACTCAGCTATGACAGATTTTGTAGCGAAATATGTTGTTAATTTTGAAAACTTGGCATTAATACAACACAGAAACATATAGTATTGTAGATTTATATTTTTCCATTAAGTATCGAGAGATCAGTTGCTAAGGGATTCAATTCACCATCAGCTGAAATAAAATAGACTATAGTAACGATTAGAAAATTATAGTTACATGATATCCTTTGTAATACTTTTGAAATATAGCACATTAAAGACACAATTAAATGGTAGAGTTGTTTCACTAACCATTCAATATATACTGTACTCCAATTTATAATGTACAGGCAAAATCAACATTCTGCCCAAAACCTGTATAATCTAAACTTACATCACAAAAACTATTTCACATAATAAAGATTATGGCCTTGGCCTTGCTCGGGGCCTTGGGGCTGTTCGGCCAGGCAGCTTGGGGAACAACAACAACAACAACAATAAAGATCTCAAATTATGACCTCTCTTTACATTGAACACAAATCATCATCAAGGTTTTATGGCAAACTAATAATTTTGACTACTTAAACTTCCTTTGCAATTTTCCTGTCCCATGTAGGCCTACACTCAGATTCAAATTATTGAGGACAACTTTGCTGAAAATTGTGTAAAATCCTGAGAGAACCCAATTAATCTAACAGTCTTACGGGTTGTTGTTGTTGTTCCCTAAGCTGCCTGGCCGAACAGCCCCGAGTCCCTGAGAAAGGCCATGGCCACGATCGGGCTTTCCCACAGAGCTCTCATTGAGTGTAGATTGTGTTGTTGGCGTAAGTGGTTGTGTGAAATGCAGTCTTCTATGATGTGTTTAATGGCATGGGGTGCTGTGTTACATCCCGGGCAGGCGTCGACAACGGAGTCATCCAGTCTCTTCTGATAGCTCAGGAGAGCTGGATGGTGTCCGCATCTCAGCCTGGCCAGGTGGACTCTGTCCTCGCGAGGAAGGGAGGATTCGGAAGGATGGATTTCGGGAGGTCGTGCATGCAGCTGCGTGGTGTCTGTGAGTGAGTGGATGGATCGGTGAGAGATATGAGTATGGATGTGCTTCTGGAAGTTGGTTCGGGGTGGGCAGGGAGGGAGAGAGGACAATAATTGTGTGTGATACCGTGTGCTTGGTGTTGATTTGATATATCTTGGTGTCTGTGGGTGTGTTGCCATGTAGTTTAGTGGGTGGTCTTGGTTCGTGGAGGCTGCTGCCAGGAATTGAGTGCCTCTCATGTCCAGATGGTCTTTGACTTTGAGGATTTTGGTTTCTTGATGTAAGTGATCTGTGGGTGCAGTAGCTGTGCAGCCTGTAATGATCTTCAGGGCTTTGTTTTGAATAGTCTGTAAGGTCTTATGATGTGTTTCAGATAGGTTAGAAGCCCAGGCTGGGCTTGCGTATTCCATCACTGATCTTATGTATTGTTTATATACTGTGGTGATAGTTTCTTTGTTGTGTCCAAATTTTGTGTGAGCAAGTGACCTGAGGGCGTTAAGTCTGGGTGTCAGTTTCTTTTTAATGTTTGTGGTGTGCTGTTTGAATGTCATATGAGTATCATATGTTACTCCTAGGATTTTGTGTGTGTGTGTATGTGTTAGGGGTGTGTTGTTTATGGTGAGTTGAGGGATGTATTCGTGTTCTCCTGTCCAACTTGTGAGCAGGGTTGCGGTGGATTTGGCTGGGGCTAGATTAAGTCTGTTTGTAGTGCACCAGCCATGTAGTGTGTTGAGATAGGGTTGAAGGAGATCTGTTGCTCTTTTTGGGTCGTGGTGTGTGCATGTGAGTGTTATGTCATCTGCATAGGAGGCTAAGTTTATTTGGGGCGTATTGGGTGGTTATATCGTGCATGTACAGATTGAAGAGTGCGGGCGATAGGACGGATCCTTGTGGGACTCCGTTTGGAAAGTTTCTGATTTTAGATGACTGACCGGCAAAAGATACGTGTGCACATCTGCCTGCTAGGAAGTTGGCCAGCCACCGTTTTGTGTTGTTGTGCATGTTTGTGTTGTAGATTTTGTTTGTTAGGTTGTGGCGGGGGATGGCATCGAAGGCTTTACTAATGTTTAGTGTGGCTAATAGTGATCTGTGTGGTGGTCTAGCCGAGTTGATGCCATCGAAAGCTCTTTGTGTAAGGTCTGTGAGAAGAGTGTTTGTGGAGTGCAGTGGCCTAAAGCCATGTTGTGTTGGAGCTAGGGGTAGGTCAGGTGTAATTAGTTAGGCCCTGCAGAGTGCTAACCGTGCATCAATCCTCGAACCACATGGACTTCACAGAGAAGACGGCAAACGGCCAGATGGGATGACCACTTTCCCTTACAAGAATGGCCGGTGCCTCGTGTGGGATGCCACATGTGTTGACACTTTCTCCATAACCAACACCGCCAGAAACGCCGACGAAGCAGGTGAAGCCGCCCGGATAGCAGAAAATAAAAAGCGAGAAAAATATCAAGCCATCGCCAGAAATCATCAGTTCGAGCCCCTGGCATTCGAAACTTCAGGAGTCTTCGGCCCTACCACCCTTAAGATGGTGAATGAAATAGGCCGTAAAATCAGAGAAGTTTCAGGAGAACCCCGGGAAACCCTCTGGCTCAAGCAAAGACTAGGGATGGCTATCCTCCGGGGCAATGCCACCAGCGTCATGAGCTCAGTTCGACAGGACTGGGTCATGCCACTGTGTGAGGCCCGGGCAGGAGTGGTGTATCCGTAGTCTTTCCACAGTAGGGTAAAACAAAACATAAACTGTATTTGTATGTAACATGTGTGATGTACATAAATAAAAGGGGATGTGTCGGATGGTTGAAAGCCACAGTTGCTCACGCGTTTGGGGCTAGCAACACGTATTATGAAAAACATGCATCCTCCTTCATTCACTGTCCCCCCCTTCACTCACTCAACCCCACAATTTGCCGGAGGATAACAGGTTTTTCACAATACGTAGACGGAGGTCTTTTTAAAAAAATAAATAAATAGTTGTAATACTAGGCGTTCCATGATTTTAGAGGGGGAGCAAAGGAGTGTGATGGGGCGGTGAGAGGAGGGTAGCGTGGGGTCTTTGTTGGGTTTGGGGAATGTGATGATGATACAATGCTTCCAAATGTCTGGTATTGTGTTTGGTGAATAGCTGTAGTTTGATATGTTAGTGAGTGCTTGTATGCCTTGTGGTCCCAGGTGTCTGAGGTGTATGTTGCTTATGTTGTCTAGGCCACAGGCGGGTGAGTGCTTGAGATTGTTGATGATATGCTTTGTCTGGTGATTGGTGAAGGGTGTATAGTCAGGGTCTGTGGGGAATTGTCTCTTACGTCGGATGACACGTCGGTCGTCTTTGTGAGGTTTTAGGTGGCTGACATGTGAGAAGTGATTGATGAGAGTGTTTGCTTGTTGTTTACATGAAGGAGTAGAGTCTGTTGTTGTGATTGCAGCATGTGATTGTGTTGTGTTGCTGTTGGAAAGTGTGATGCTGTTTAGTGTTTTGTAGAGTTTTTGGGGTTTGTTTTGTGATCAAGTGTTTGTAGGAAGTTATTCCAATTTAGTTTTTGTTGTTCTTGTATTTTGTTGTTAGTTTGGGTGTTGAGTGCTTGGATTTGTTGTGTGATGTCTTGTGTGTGGGGTGCTGGGGAGTGTTTCAGTATGTCGCATTGTCTGATGAGGTTTTGAATTTCTGGTGTGAAGTTGGGGTTGTGTCTTTTTCTGTTACCTCTTGGAATGTGTTTCTTGTCAGCGTTTTGGATAGGTTTATTGAGTATGTGTACAGCATTGTTGATGTTAGTGATGGGTGTACTGTTTAGAGTTGTGAAGTGTTGTTCTGTCTCATTTGTGAATGCTTCCCAGTTAGCTCTTTTATAATTGGTGTAGGTGTGTTTGTGGCTAGCTGGGGTGAGTCTGGTTTTGGTGGTGATAATGATCGGGAGGTGGTCAGAGCCTAAGGTTCTGACCACCCTCCAGGATGTTGTGGGGGCGAGTTCTGGGGAGCAAAAGGTGATGTCTGGAGATGATGGGTTATAGAGGGCTTGGTGAGGAATATGGGTATGTTGATGGATGTCGTTAAGGATGATGAGGTTATCGGTTTGGTTTTGTAGTACCAGCCCTCTGTCTGTGTCGGGGTTGTCGACAAACCAGGCCGACGTCTTGGCGTTGAAGTCACCACCCATGATGATGTGTGGGGTATGTGGGGTGTGTGGGGTGTTTGTGATGTGTTGTAAGTGTGGTCTGTATTCATTTGGTACTGTAGGGGATGTTTGGGGAGGGATGTATGTGTTTATGATGGTTATGTTGGAGTTGTTGCCAGTGCGTATTTTAATTGACTGTATTTCTGTTGTGTTATCATTTGGGGGGAGGAGGGATTTGGTTTGTACACTGGTTACTATGTATGATATATCTTTGTGTACCAGGGTGATGAGTCCACCGCCCCCGCCGGCAGCCCGATCTTGTCTGATGGTGGTGAAATTATGAAATGTGGGTGTCTTACGGGTTGTTGTTGTTGTTGTTCCCCAAGCTGCCTGGCCGAACAGCCCCAAGGCCCCGAGCAAGGCCAAGGCCATAACCGTGCGCCCCCACAGAACCCTCACTGCCGACCACAATAAAGCCTGGGTGACCGAAGCCACTCCATGGCGGGGAGCTGAGAAGGGTGCGGAAACACCCGGGAAACCAAAGCCCCACCTAGGGCCCTGTGCCCCTCAGCAATTATGAAGAGAAAGTTGAGGGGCAAAGGAAAAAAATGTGACGCTTTGGCTTCCAATCTAGGTAGACTGGGAGGTCAATCCACGGAAGAGACGCCGTCACTTGAGATCTAGAAAATATAAAAGCAAAAGGAACAGTCAGAGTAAGCTATGGGTATGGCAGAGATCGCTCAGTTCTCACTCTGATAGACCAGCCCATCACCATAGTCTAGACAGTCTTACGGCTAAAATTAAACCTTCATTACAATAAACCATTCCTGACCTTAACCCTGGCTGCAGCCCAGTAGGCTGTTGAAAAATAGCTCATTCTCTCTCTCTCTGACCTTAATAGCATCCTGAAGTGTTAACCAGTATTCAAGAAAAACACGGTACGTATCATTGCACTGAAGGAATTACTTGTGGTCATTTTGGAATCCTTAACTACGAGTATAAGAGTATCAGGGAAGAAATGCACTAGAGCAGGATTGGTTAGCTTGGGGATGTGGAGAGGATAGACGACACTAATTGAGTGAAGAGATGAAGGTCTGTGAATGTGGTAGGAACTGTGCGGAAGGGTAGACCTAGTAAGATGTAAGATAGGTTCTCCAATCTTACATCAAATATTAAAACTTGACAAGTGAGGCAACCCCAAACATAGCTGCTTGAATGCTGCCATTAGCACAGGAGACAAACTGTATCTCTTATGAATAACTCAAGTCTTTAAAGTTTTTTTCTTAACCCCTTCAGCACGAGGTCGCCTTTTTACCTTGATTCTGGTTAAAATTAGACGATTGTATGCACCTAAGTAAGGATCTGTTGTTTAGAGGGCTTATTGAGATCGCACTTACCCCTTTGAGTCCTAGAGGTAGATTATAAGCTAAAGAAAATTCTTCAACATTCACCAGAATAGGATGAAAATTATGTCGTGTTAATGGGGTTAACAGCATAAAATTGTCATCTGATGGATAAAATAATTATAAAAAGACATTACCATACACACATATATATTAAAAAATTTATGCTGCTAGGTCTCGGAAGTCGACGGGACCTGGCCTATAACACTTCCCGAGACGAGTGACCCCAATAATATCAGCTGGGTTCCCCATCCTAGACTCCTTGACATAGAGACCATAAAGAACAAAGGAACAGGCAACGACCATTAGGCTTTTTCATTTTTGAATCTAATCGAAACATGTATTTTTTCTGATTTGCATAGTAATTTCCGTGCAGTGAAGTTAAAACGTATAAATGATAAAATACATTAAAATGTAAAACTTGCAAACTAAACAAACCAAAAGTGGGACAAAGACAATATAAAGTCAAATTAACTTATCAAAATCGCTATGTGGAAACAACGCTTACTAAAATAAAATTTATGAAATAAAAGAACACAAGCATGTGACCCACAGATAGGTCTTTATATGAGATGCTGTAGAAATAACAGTATACAGTATATTAACAAAATAGGAATATAATCAGAGTCAATAGAAGGTTTATATTTAATAAAAAACATGATACAATGGCTTAACCCTTCAAACCCGGCTGGTACACGTGTGTACCATGTTGTTTTGACCCGAGGAACCCGGGTGGTACAACATTGTACCAGTGGTTGAAAGCCTGTGACCTTGGTGTGTGAGGCGTCGGTCCGACGCATGTAAACAACAGCCGGCTGGACCGACGCCCCGCATCTGCGGCCACAAGAAGGAGAGCGTCGCTTGTTCGTGTGTGCCTGTAAGTTGTTGTTAAGTATCGAAAAGTAGTGTAAAGTGGCTGTTGTTGCCGTAAGTTATCTCCAATGAAATCATCATCACAACTGAACCAGTTGACTTAGAGAGCTCTACTTAACGCCATTCTACAGGTAAATAACACAGCTACGCTTGGGGATGCGCGGGAATGCGGGAAGCAGTCAGAATAACAAAGATACGGTAGCCTAGCCTAGACGTTTTTCGGCCAAAACACCCGGGTTTCGGGGAATATTTATGTAATGCGTAGCCGGGGCTGGAGGGTTAAGTCATACAAAATCTGTGCTTCAAATTTACATAAGTAACAATAAAAAACTATATTATGTGCATAGGAAACATATTATATAGTACCATAAATCACTAAATATCTACTCTAAAAATACTCTAAGAACATTTGTTATTTTACTTCTTTAAGGGGGGTCACCTGCTTTTTTCTCTCCTTTTCTCTCTTTCTATGGCTTGTATCCATTCGGCCCTATTCAGCCTACTGTTTTAAGACGTTTACCCTCATCCAGGTGTCAATATTTTCCTGGCGAGTGGTAGCGAGCCAGCATATATATATTTTTGTTTTGACAGCAAGCTAAATTTGTAAATTTTTCGATAGAAAAATTTCTCCGGCGAAGCCGGATTTCTCCATACAATGCTGGCTCGCTATTGCTCGCCAGGAAGAAATCGACACCTGGATGGGGATAAAAGTCTTAAAACAGTTGGCTGAATGGGGCCGAATGGATACAAGCCTTGGAAAGAGAGAAAAGGAGAGAAATATAAAAAAAAAAAAAAAAATGGTGCCCCCCCCCCCCTTAAGAAATAAGTGAGATCTATGTGGGCAAGGTAAATATAAGAAAACAGAATCACTACCACCAACTTGTACTGAAATGTGGCCCATGATAAAATGCCAAGTTCATCATGATTCATAATTAATAATGGAAAGAAACTCGAAACATATTGGGTTTAAGGGAAGATGGGTCGTTTTCTGGTCCCCCCTTCTTCCTCATGTTTTACAAATTTATCTTGAGGGGGGATCTAGGGGATGTTTTTCTAAGTTTGAGGGAGGTCTAGCGAGGAAACTAAAAACTAAATTAATACATGAATTAATAGGCCAAAAAGGCAGCCACTGTCCCTTTAAAGAGCATAGTGGAAGGTTGAGCTGAGGTAGGCTTGGAGCGTAATGAACGGAGAGACATAGAAGCATAGAAACAGATATATATATATATATATTGGGTTTAGAGAACATGGTGGAAGGTATGAGTAGAGGTAGGATGCTCAGGTGGTTGGAGCATAAAGAACGGAGACATGGGAGCATAAAGAACGAAGATATACAGTATACTGTATTGGGTTTAGAGAGCATAGTGGAAGGTATGAGTAGAGGTAGGATGCTCAGGTGGTTGGAGCATAAAGAACGGAGACATGGGAGCATAAAGAACGAAGATATACAGTATACTGTATTGGGTTTAGAGAGCATAGTGGAAGGTATGAGTAGAGGTAGGATGCTCAGGTGGTTGGAGCATAAAGAACGGAGACATGGGAGCATAAAGAACGAAGATATACAGTATACTGTATTGGGTTTAGAGAGCATAGTGGAAGGTATGAGTAGAGGTAGGATGCTCAGGTGGTTGGAGCATAAAGAACGGAGACATGGGAGCATAAAGAACGAAGACATACAGTATACTGTATTGGTTTTAGAGAGCATAGTGGAAGGTATGAGTAGAGGTAGGATGCTCAGGTGGTTGGAGCATAAAGAACATAAAGAAAGGAGACATAAGATCATAAAGAACGGAGATATATATTGGGTTTAGATATCGTAGTGAAAGGTATAAGTGGTGGTAGGATGCCGAGGTGGTTGGAGCATAAAGAACAAGGAGACATATTGGGTTTAGAGAGCATGGTGGAGTTAGTTACGTAGAGCAGATTAACACAGATTACCCAGACCACTGAGCTCCATACGGAACTCTCATAGGTCTGGTGGAAGGTATGAGTGGAGGTAGGATACTGAGGTGGTTGGAGCATAAAGAACAGAGACCTTAAGTTAGGTTAAATTTTGAACTGGTGTAGATAAATAAACAAATGGAAGATTATCTTAAGTGATAGGAATTCTTATAAAATTTTATTCAGCAGCTGCCGAATCAGAGGCGCCTAAGAGTTATCGAATATAACAGTTAGTAATGTTGGCATATTAACAGTCGTGGTCATTAATTTTTGTACATTTTAAAGCCTCGAACTGATTAAACTAACCTCCGAAATGTAAGCATCAGGTAAAAATTAAATAAGAGGATTCAATTCAGCCTATGCCAACCTCGATTATGTATGTATCAGAATCAAAGAACACGACTGTACATAGCCAACGCATTTTGAAATTACAGTACTGTATATTCATATAACACAATTTCAAAACAATACGGTAGGTAAATAGTGTTTAACCATATTAAAACGAGAAATATTAGTTTGACAATTCTAAGACCTTTTGTCCCATTTTGTTGTCAATTAAAATGTAAAACATGCAAACTAAACAAACCAAAATTGGGACAAGGACAATATAAAGTCAAATTAAATTATCAAAATCGCTATGTGGAAACAACGTTTACTAAAATGAAAATTATTAAATAAAAGAACACAATCCACCACATAGGGTGTACATTACTACATGAGCAAGTTAATCTGTTTCCCAAGCAAACTAATCGCACATATAACAACGCACTATCGTCACGTTAAAGGAAGTAGTCAAGTTTGGGAAGTCCGGGACGTTCTGGCAAATTTTACTAAACTCTGCATGAATAAAGAAACTATATGTTAAATGTCAAAATATTATTTAAAATCAAATTTGCAACATGACAAGACATTAAAATAGTACAAAATACAAATATTGATAAGATATCTATACTATTACAAAATAATATATAAAATACAGTACAATTTTAAGACCTTTCGTGCTATTTAGGTGTCGATTTTTTCCTAGCGAGCAATAGCGAGCCTGTAATTATAAGATAGTGCTTAACCATTTTACTACGGGATATATTGCCCGAACATAACAAAATCGTCTTGTGTTAGCCAAAAGACAAGATATCGAAGTAAATGTGTACCGTACTGAAGGAGTAACTCGAGGTAGTATTGAGCTTTGGACGAACCTGCTTTCCTATTATGACCAAATTGTCTAACGTCAAACGGAATACAATGAAGGAGACACCATCCGTAGTGAACAGGCTAAATATTAAAAACCAACATAAATTAATTAATTCATGTAATGCCATAGGCCATAGCGCGGTCAGTAGAGCACTCGCCTGGAAACCGTGATATTGAGCGTTCGAGGCTCGGGCCAGCCAGTGTGTGTTATTGGCAGACGACAGTGCCGTGATGGACGGCATGGTCTAGAAATCTGTGGCAACTGTCCACTAAAGTCCCTGAAATATAAGGGCACCCACCCTAGCCCTGCTCTTTACCAGGGAGTGCATGGAGATAAAAAAAATGCATCCTCATCATCACAAACAAATTAATGTATAAACAATTGAACATGATTATTGCACTTTAACTCAACAACGTGGAGGCATATATTATATGTTTTTCACCAACCAACTTCACTTCTAAACTCCATTAATGAAATCAACAAATACAAGCACTTCAAGGACTCGAACCTAGGATACTCACATCGAAATTCCGCGCACTTATGCATTACACTATCAAACATAAAAGGCGGCCATTTCTTTACATTCCAATTCAATATTCTGGAAGATAAATGTGCAAAAGTAGAATAACCCCTTCAGTATGGTGGGGCCATTTACAGTTAATTTACGCTAACAAAAAATTATTATTTTCAACTTAGGAAGAAGCTCTAAGCAATGAAGTGGTAAAAATTATCAAAATATGGGGTACAAGCTATTAAAATATGGGGTAAAAACTAAACAAATATGGTACAAACTATCTAAATATAGGGTACAAACTATCATTATTTTTGTTTTCTACGTGAATGAGGTAGACAAAAGGCAGAACTGGCTGCAGCGAGTGTCTCTCCCAGAGTTGAAAGAGTGATAGGGCCAAAATCAAGGGACGTTCGAGCTAAAATACCTGGAAACACGGAGTTTGAAGCAATTTAAGTCATAGGAAGAGGGAAAGACTGATTCTGGGAGAGAGTTCCAGAGTTCAGCAGTTGGGGTACAAACTATCAAAATATAGGGTAGGCCTATAACATAACATAACATAACATAACATTAATAAATTCCTAGCACCAGGCAACAAAGGCCATATCGCACTAAAGCAGAAAACGGGTAGAGTTAGAAGGAAAGGAACTCTAATATCGTTAAGAAGGCTGAGAGAAGACAGGAAAGCCATCACACAGTCAATGGAAAAGAAAGGGGACTCGGAGGGGAATATAGGGTATAAACTATCAAAATACTGTATGGGGTATAACTATAAAAATATGGGGTACAAACTATAAAAATATGGGGTACAAACCATCAAAATATGGGGTACAAACTATCAAAATATGGAGTAGAAACCATCAAAATATAGGGTACAAACTATCAAAATATGGGGTACAAACTATCAAAATATGGGGTACAAACTATCAAAATATGGGGTACAAACTATCAAAATATGGGGTAGAAACCATCAAAATATAGGATACAAACTATCAAAATATGGGGTACAAACTATCAAAATATGGGGTACAAACTATCAAAATACAGTCCATCCTCCAAATATGCGAGTTTGAAATATGCGATCCTTGAAATTTGCGAGGGGGGATCAAAATTGGAAAAAATATAATATTCCACATTTGCGAGGTCGATTTCACATGTGCGAACCAGCCCTTAGAACTTATAAGGGAAATCTGCCATTTCCTCTTAATTTGCGACCCCCTAATCCACATTTGTGTGGAAGAAGCGGCTGTGTTGGCTGAGGAGGACGAGCGGGGTGGGGGAGAGAGAGGCGGTAAGGTCCAGTAGGGGTGCCTTGCCTCGCCTTGGAAGTCGGAACTCAAGCGTCAAGCCAATTAATAGGCCTAAGCCAACAAACACTCCGCCAATAACGACTTATAAAATAACATTTTCGGCAATAACGGCTAGTCAGAATAGTTACCCACTTTCTAAAATAACGTTTGCATTCATGTAAATAACGGTTATTTCGCGGGAAATAACCAGGTGCATCTTGGAGAGCGTTTGGTTTCCCGCCATCTTGATGACCCTGAGTTGAAGTTGTATTTTTACCACCAAATACAAACTGTGGAAAGTACAGTACTTAGAATATACGGAGTAGATGGCAAGTTGCTGAAAGCAGTGAAGAGTATGTATGAGGGTGCAAAGGCGGCAGTACGTGTGGAGAGTGAGCAGAGCGAGTTTTTTTACCTGAATGTTGGTTTGAAACAGGGGTGTGTGATGTCCCCGTAGTTGTTTACTGTATATATGGATGGAGTCATGAAAGAAATACTATCAAGAGCAGTGGATGTTGGTGTATCGCTGAAAAGGGAGGGAAATGAGTGGAAGCTGCCTATACTGTTGTTTGCAGATGATACAGTTCTGATGAGCGATAATGAATGGGATCTGCAGGATTTGGTAAATGAGTTTGGAACAGTGTGCAAAAAACGGAATTTGAAGGTAAATGCGGGGAAGAGCAAGGTTATGGTCTTCGAAAGAGGTGAAGTCACAGAGTGTGAGGTGAAGTTGAACGGTCAGGCTATGGAGATCGTCAACTCTTTTAAGTATCTGGGCAGTGTGTTGAGTAAAGATGGGACTATGGATGAAGAAGTGTGGGAGAGGGTACAACAGGGGAAGAGGGTTGTAGGAACTCTGAAAGCAGTAACAAGAAATAGGGTGATCAGTATGGATGTGAAGAAGTCCTTGCATGACAATGTGGTAATCCCGACACTGACTTACGGAAGCGAAGCATGGACATTGGTTGAGAGACTCAGACCAAGAGTTTGAAGAGTGAGAGCAGTGGAAATGAATTACTTAAGAAGTGCGTGCGGAGTTACATGGAGGGACCCCAATGGAAATACGCCTAACGGCCTTATTGGGCTATCCTTAGTTGGAATTATGCAAGGCTGGTACATGTCATATTTGTAACATACTATGTGGTACCAACTCTGTAAATTTTTAACTGAATAAATATTATTATTATTATTATTATTATTATTATGATAAGACAGACTAATGAAGAAGTAAAAATGAGGTGTGGTGTGGAGGTAGATGTGCTGGAAAGTGTGAAAAGGAACAACTTGAGATGGTTCGGCCATATGGAACGTATGGAAAGCGAGAGAATGACTAAGAGGGTGTACGAGAGCAAGGTGGAAGGACAGAGAGGGAGAGGTAGACCGAAGGAGAGGTGGAAGAATGGAGTGAGGAAGTATATGAACGAAGGCGGTGCTGGTTGGGGGGGAGGGGCGTCAACTGACTGGGGACAGAGGTGCATGGGGGCGGTTCGTTCGTGGCCACCCCTTCGGGGATCACGGCGTCAGGCAATAGATAGATAGATAGAAATACAACCTCCAAAATTCAGCCACTTGATCAAGAAGTTATAGCAAAGCCAAGTTGTTGTACTATAAATTCGTCCATGACAAGATGAGGAAAGAAAATGAAAAAAAAAAATTAAAGAAATTGCAGAAATTTTGAGCAGTAGCGAGAACGATCTCCTCCTCCTCCTCCTCCTCCTCCTCACTTTCAACACTTTCAACACCGCTCCAGCTCTCCACATCGCTCCACTTCTCCACCAGCAACCCCTGCTTTAATGACTGTATGTATGTATGTATAAATGTGTCCCACAACCGATATAAATGTACTAACTAATAAGAAAATTCGGCTGGTGCCGCCCATAAGTAATTATTCCCATAAGCTACGTTGTTTGAAATTTGCGAGGTTGCATGTCGCCCATAATCTCGCAAATTTGGCGGATGGACTGTATGGGGTACAAACTATCAAAATATGGGGTACAAACTATCAAAATATGGGGTACAAACTATCAAAATATAGGATACAAACTATCTACTGTACGGTAATTTGACTGACACTGATTCTTCCTAAGCTAAGTAAAATTGCCTAGCGATAACCATAATACTGTACTGTACAAGAAAGAAAGGCATACCGTGCTGAAAGAGTTGATTTCGAAAGTAACAAAAGTACAGTACTGGAATAAATACATACATACCGGTACATAAATTTAAAGACCGAGTATTCCACACGGATTGCGGTTCCGGTCTCATGTCAAATGTCACAATAATCCCTATACTGATGCCATTTCAATAGTAGGCAACTGTAAATGTGTCACTATAAAATATAGTGAGCACCGTTATTGCAAATTGTAAAAGTATCTGTTTATTAGTACTGTACAGAAGAGGCATGTCTGATAATTATACCAGTACCAAGACAGAAGAGGCATGTTTGATAATTATAACAGCACCATCATTGAGGACTCCCAAACAACTGCTGTTCACTATCCTTAAATTTAGAAGCTAACATCTCAAAAGTCGTGGTTGTCGTTCGTTGCTCTGGAGTTGCACCTGGTCAGGTATGTTATTTAACGTCCTTCTTTTCTGTGCCGTGTTCCCTGATACCAGACGTTCATCTAGCAACTTCTCGAGGATCTTATCTAGTGTCCATATGAACTTATTTGCATAACAACTGGTGATGTCTCACAGGGCTTTTAGAAGATAATTGAATATCCATAGTCATTGTTTGAGAAGCTAGACGATGTTGGTGTCGTGATTCTTCTTGGTCTTTGGGAGGGGATGGCCTTTTGGCTGCGTTTTCATCTAGTTTTCATATTTGAGGTTGACTGTGGGCTGAGTCGAAAGGGGCTTGGTACCATCTTTTTCAGGATCTTACAGATGTAAATGACAATACACATCTCTCCTCTGCTGAGAGTACATGGTCTGTCCTATTGTCCTCTCTCCCTCCCTGCCCACCCCGAACCAACTTCCAGAAGCACATCCATACTCATATCTCTCACCGATCCATCCACTCACTCACAGACAACACGCAGCTGCATGCACGACCTCCCGAAATCCATCCTTCCGAATCCTCCCTTCCTCGCGAGGACAGAGTCCACCTGGCCAGGCTGAGATGCGGACACCATCCAGCTCTCCTGAGCTATCAGAAGAGACTGGATGACTCCGTTGTCGACGCCTGCCCGGGATGTGATACAGCACCCCATACCATTAAACACATCATAGAAGACTGCATTTCACACAACCACTTACGCCAACAACACAATCTACACTCAATGAGAGCTCTGTGGGAAAGCCCGATCGTGGCCATGGCCTTTCTCAGGGACTCGGGGCTGTTCGGCCAGGCAGCTTAGGGAACAACAACAACAACTGTCCCTCCTTCCAGTTTCAAAGATATAGTTAACATGCTCTACCAAGTTATTCCCACACATCTTTACCACATGGATTAACCACTGCGGCCTACCCTTTACAGATCACATCAAAGAGACACTATACTTCAGGTCTGACTTGGTTGGCCCTACCCTTATACTACCTAACACACTTCACCCAGTCATCCCCAAACATCCTCTCCACATGTCTTAAGTAGCATAGCCTCTATATGCATCACCTCACAGATACATTGTAAACCAAGTCATCCTCTCAACTTATCGCTTGTCTCAAGGTGGCATTGCACATCCATCTCACTATACTTGTTTCAGTATATGAACAATATTGGTACGCTGGACATCAAAGTGAACTTTTCAAGCTTTTGTCCAGTGTCAAAGCTAAACACGCACAATAAAACTATGTATGTATATACTCTTTATATACATACATAGTTTTAAGTAGGAGGTTCAACTGATCATGAATAAAATAAAGCACAAGCACACACACACACAAAGGTAGTCATTCAACAAGTGGAAGAGGTTCAACTGATCAGGAAATATATCACACACACAAACAGCGCCTCAAAATATGTGTCAAAGTTACAACTCCCCACAGTGAAAGCTAAAGACATATTGAGCCCAAAATACTGATAGATCATTAATAAACTGAAATTATTGAGAAGTAAAATATAAAGTAGAAAACAGTGCATGAAATAAAAGAAAGACATAAAAAAAAGTTAACATATGTAAGGGATGCAGTGATACGTAAAGAAATAGTGTTGGGGAGTACCGGTAATAGAATCCGAAGTAGTAGGCATAAAAGAAGTTGACATTTCTAAAGGGATGCCAAGTGATACATAAACAGAGAAAGTGTTTGGGAGCAATGGAATCTTAAGTAGTAGATCTTTGGCTGTATTTGGAATAAATATTTTTGGAAAAATATTTATGAGAGAGAAATGTAAGAATTTTGTTGGAGATAGCAAGGGAGGAGGGAGAAATATATGCACTAAATAACATAGAATAACAAAACAACTAACTCGTATATAGTAAGGTTCTAGGGTAGCTAAAAGGACAAGGTTATAGAGCTTAAGGGGGCCCACCTCATTTTATTTGTCTCTCTCTCTCTGGGTTGTATCCATTCGGCCCCATTTAGCCTTCTGTTTTAAGACGTTTATCCTCATCCAAGCATTTCTTCCTGGCGAGCGATAGCGAGCCAGCATTGTATGGAGAAATCCGGCTTCGGACAAAAAATTTCTATCGAAAAATTTACAAATTTAGCCTCCTGTCAAAAACATTTAAACAACTATGCTGGCTCGCTACCGCTCGCCAGGAACAAATTTACACCTGGATGGGGGTAAACATCTTAAAACAGTAGGCTGAATGGGGCCGAATGAATTAAAGTCAGAGAAAGAGAGAAAAGGAGATAAAAAAAGCAGGTGACCCCCCTTAATAATAATTAACTCATACTAGATAAGGTTCTAGGTTAGCTATAAGATAAGGTATATCTTAATAACTAACTCATAATAGGTAAGGTTCTAGGATTGCTCTAAGATAAGGCATTAAATAGTCTAAATATTTGGATAGTACTATAGATAAACCCAGATACAGGAGTAACTATAATAGGTCTAATAATAGTTCTAGGTCAGCATTTTTTTCTTTTTCTTTTTGATGAATAGTTTAACCAGACCACTGAGCTGCAACATGTAACTCTCATAGGGCTGGCCTTAGCAAAAAGCCAAGGATTTGGCAATAAAGAGAATAGGGTCATGGATTAAAGAAAACAAAGATGAGCAGGAGGGAGCAAATCAGGGTGGGATGGGATTAATCAGATTTCACCAATAAGGGAACAAGATTTAAGAAAACGAATGATACAATACTGTATATGGAAAAGGCGGGAGAGTCCGTCAAAATTTCAGAGAGCGTTTTCTTGCCAAAATATAGCGTACGAGGACGGGAATAAAGAGGGCATTCATGAATAATATGACGAACAGTGAGGGGAACACGGCATGGCAAGCAATCAGGGCGCAGTTCATGGGGCGACGACATCAAACAACCATGGCTCAATCTTCTAGGTCAGCAATTAAGTAAGATACAGAATAGTCTACATGTTTTAGACAGCACTACAGAAAGCAAGACAAATACTAACTGAAGCTCATAGTCAGGAATATTCTACATACAGGTCTCCCTCACTATCCGATACCCCGATTTATGATATTATTATAGGTTTTTAGGTGTTTGTGTTTGTGTTTGGATTTTGTCTGGTCCGAGAACGCATCCCCATTTACCGCATAAATTTTAGGGTTCAATTTTTGTATTTAAGATCGAGTTTTCAGGAACGTAACCCAATCGTATATCGAGGGAGCCCTGTAGCCTACCTGTATTGTATTTCAGTTTACACAAATAGACTATTCGTTCTAATTAGTCCAGGAATCTTAACCACAAACCTCTATTAAATCTTTACAAATGTTTGAGCGTAACCTAGACAAGGCATGGAGTAGACGAGATCGATTTTACAATTATAAAGCTAAACTTCAGTATGATAAAATTGTATTGATTGCCACTGCCACAGCCACCACTTTTGGTGCGGGTCCCGAGCTGGATACACAGGTCTACTGTAAGATACTGTAAGATTAAAATATAAAACTTCCAAAACAAACAAACCAAAACAGGAACCGCACAATATAAAGACAAAAGAACTGATAAAAATAATCATGTGCAAATAACGCATTAAAGATTTAGCTAAATAACATTATAACTTAAAAAACATAAAACATTATGAAAAAAAATAAACACTGAAACAACTAGAATAATCGAGCTAATATTTCTACCATTTGGGAAGCATCAACTGGCAAATAAGTGTAGAATTTTACATCCCATTTGCTCTAGGCCTTAATGAGTTACAGAGGTTCGGAGCCACAATTTTGGCCAAACTATAATGAACAGGGCATAGATACTGCAATAACAAACGCCTATTAAGTAAAGTCCTAGGATAGCTTGCAGAGGTCCCATGGCGGTTGGGCCGCCGCCCATGTAGTATTCGAGCGTATCGCACACGTTCTCGTCTATTTTGAATGCCGTGGGATACAATAATGGGTTGAGGGTGGGCTTTACCCCCCCTCACCCCCCATGACTTATTGTCATCATTATATATATTGCCAGCAGGGGAGGCAAATAAGTACGCCGCGGCCCGACCGACTGTACACCCTTGAAGATCAGGTAAGGACGTGGCAGTGTAGCACTAAAGGGATGACCCTGGGTTCACTGGTTAAAATGGTCTACTGGTCGAAATCTACTGGTTGAAATCTACCGGTTAATGGTCTACTGGTTAATGGTCTACTGGTAAAAATGGTCTACAGTACTGGTTAACCCTTCCTGCCCAGGTGTCATTTTAAAATTACACCCCTTGCGAAGGGCAGGAGCCCGGGTGTCCTTTTGAAATCCGTAAGCTTGAAAGCCTATTAAGCGTGGTTTGAAAGCCGTGCATTGAAACGCTTGTAAACAAAGCCGGTCGGAGCGACGCGCAGCTTCAAAAACAAGAAAAAGAAGTCGGATCATTGTTGTTGTTGTCTGCTAGAACGAAATTAGTGTCTGTAAATGTCCGATATTGCTAATACCGCATCAAAACTCTCTCCACGGAAATCGTCATCACAACTGAACCAGTTGACCTAGAGAGCTCTACTTAACACCTGTCCACAGATACAAGTAAGGGCTACATTTCGAGATGTGTGTGAATTCTCTAGCAGTTAAAATAACAAAAATAGGCCTATTAAACATACGTTTTTAGGCCAGATCGCCCGGGTAGGCCTATTAGTCATTTAGAAGGCTAGCCCAGGGAGGAAGGGTTAAAATGGTCTACTGATTGAAATTACTGGTTAATGCCCCTCAACTTTCTCTTCATAATTGCTGAGGGGCACAGGGCCCTGGGTGGGGCTTTGGTTTCCCGGGCGTTTCCGCACCCTCCTCAGCTCCCCGCCTTGGAGTGGCTTCGGTCACCCAGGCTTTATTGTGGTCGGCAGGGAGGGTTCTGTGGGGCCGCTCGGATATGGCCTTGGCCGTGCTCGGAGCCTTGGGGCTGTTCGGCCAGGCAGCTTGGGGAACAACAACAACAACAACTGGTTAATGGTCTACTGGTTAAAATGGTCTGGTTGAAAATCTACTGATTCAAAATGGTCTACTGGTTTAAATTACTGGATATAATATTCAACTGGTTGAAAATCTACTTGTTAAAATGGTCTACTGGTTGAAATCTACTGGTTAAAATAGACTACTGGCTAAAATCTACTGGTTAAAATTATCTACTGGTTAAAATGTTCTACTGGTTGAAATCTACTAGTAAAATTAATAGTGTACTGGTTGAGTTATTACTGGCTTAAATCTACTTGTTAAGATTATCTACTAGTTGTTGTTGTTGTTCCCTAAGCTGCCTGGCCGAACAGCCCCATTTTGTTATGGCTAACGGTATCATTATATCTTGTGACAACATTATGCATTTTAGGAAGGCCCTGCTGCAGCCTTTTTCTGACCAAACCTATTCTTCCACTCTCCTATATTTGGGGTCCTGCTATGCTGACCAACATGCTTGGATAATATATTTGTATGACCAGTATATCTACATATCTATGTAGATCAAAGGGTTAATCGAGGTACTATATTTTGATGCTTAGAGGGCCTTCCGAATCTGAATAATATTGTCTAATAGTAGCCAGAATAAAATATAATTGCCACCATTGTAGAGAAAGGATGAACTCCCTGATATAAAAATACTGTAACATTATGCAATTCTCAACTTCCTTAAAGATAAACTTAGAACACATATTATTGCAGACTTCTTAACTCTTTTTCACTTTAAGGTAAATTACTACCCACAAAATATTAACAGAGTTAGATAATCAAAATTTGTGTCAACATGACCAATAGAAGAGGTACAGTTGCCCAAATAAGTTATGTGCCTTGTCGTGAAAGTATAATTCATTGATTTATCAGTTGAAAAATCATGATTTAACCACTGTATAAGAAACTACACTCATAATTCAATCATGCGCAATATATTTCTATGTATAAGATCACTGAGAGGAATAGAACTTACGTGGGCAACTTTACATTTTGACACTAGATCTAACTGCAAATATTTTGTGGGAATTTTCTTTTGACATCGCATACTAACTTTAGCACCGCGTAGGAATTGGCTATGTCAACCTTACTGCATTGCCGACTTGCGAGTTTCGTTCTATAAGGAAGTTGGAGCTGTAGACATCGATATTTAACAAAATTTACAGCTAAAATACGGTTGTAGTACTGTACATATATACAGGTATAGTAGGGTCCCGCATAAAACGTGTTCACATAAAACGAATCTCGATTAAAACGAGCGACCTAAAATAATAATAATACAGTAGATGTTGAGAATGTTGAGAATGCTGACCCTAATACCTCTGATCATGCTTTGATTACTTTCAGCTTTGATTTCCCTAAGCCACTCACACATGAAAAAGTAATCAGATTTAGAAATTATAAAAATGCAGACCTAAATTTGGCTAGCAGTGAAGTAAAACAGTACTTGGGAAGTATTGATACTTCCAACCTTACTTCAGATGAGCTGGTGGAGGTACATGGAAATGCACTTAAATTAGTGTTCGATCATCACTGTCCAGAAGTAGAGAAGAAAATCATAGTACGAGATGATTCGCCCTGGTATAGCACTCGAGTTAAATTTCTTAGAAGAGCGCGTAGAAGAGCTGAACGTGAATGGCGGAAAATAAAACAGACTCTACATGGTTGCAATACCTGTCAGCCAGAAGAGCTGTGGTCTACAAAATCAAAGATGAAAAGAAAGTGTATTATCAGGGAAAAGTTGACTCGTGTGGTAACGACCAGAGGAGGTTGGCTTCAATTGTAAACAGTTTACTTGGAAAAACAAGAGTCAGCTTAAGACCTTCTGTACCTGATGCCGAGTTGGCTGCCAACTTTGTGGCATTTTTTGCTGGCAAGATAACTCGCATAAGACAGGAATTGGATGATGCTTCTGTTGGTGAAGAACTTTCAGTTGTACTCCAACCCCGACACATTCCTAATAATGTCCTCTCATCCTTTCACTCAGTAGAGGTGGACATGATCTCGTCCTACATAAGAAACCTCAATAAAACATTTTGCCCGTTGGATCCCATAAATGTTTCCAAGCTACCAAGAGTCTATGATCACACAGTTGAGTTTATTTCCAAAATAATTAATAAGTGCTTCTCTGAAGGTAGCTTCCCACATTCTGAAAAGCATGCACTACTCCGACCTACTCTAAAGAAACCTGGACTTGATGTTGAGAACATGTTGAACTATCGTCCTGTCTCCAACCTGTCCTTCATATCAAAGATATTAGAGCGTGCAATACTTGACCAATTACAACCACTACTTCAGCAGAATGAAACTATCCCAATTTTTCAGTCTGCTTACCGACAGCATCATTCAACTGAAACAGCATTGATTAGAGTACATAATGATCTAGTTGAGAACATTTGCAATGGTGTGGCCTCACTATTGGTCTTGCTTGATCTCTCTGCGGCTTTTGACACAGTGGATCATGAGTTGTTATTGAGTGATCTTTATGATTGTGGTGTGCGTGACTCCGCTCTCTTGCTTCTTGGGTCGTACTTGTCAGGTAGATCCCAGAGTGTGATGGTAAATCAAGTGGTCTCGGACTCGACACCCCTGCAGTATGGTGTTCCGCAGGGATCAGTTTTGGGTCCTATCCTATTTATAATTTATATTAGCAGTTTGTCTCTTCTGCTTCGTGCACATAATGTCACCTTTCACTTTTATGCAGATGACACCCAGATTTATGTGAGAATCACAAATATAGTTGATATACGGAGTAAGATGGAATTGTTGATGTCTGATATCAAGAAGTGGATGAGAGCGAGAAAACTTAAACTAAATGATGGTAAAACTGATATTCTCATCATCCGAGGAAATAGAAGAGCTGATGATATGGTAGGTGCCCTCTCCATCAATGTGGGTGGATCTCGGCTGCGACCGGCCAACTCTGTTCGAAATCTGGGTGTATATGTGAACTCCCAATTAGATTTCAAAGAGCATGTAAACCAGATAGTTAAAAGTTGTTACTTGCACATCAGAAATCTCTATTTGGTGAAGCCGTTTATAACCAGACGTTGCCTCCTGACGTTGGTTCACTCATTGGTCTTCTCTCGTGTTGATTATTGCAATGCCCTGTTGGTGGGTCTTCCAAATTATATTTTGAAGAAAGTTCAGTCTGTTCTTAACAGGGCCGCAAGACTAATTTTTGGTGTTCCACCTAGAACTCCTACTACATCTCTTCACATAGAACTGCACTGGCTGCCAGTAAGAGCAAGAATAGAATTTAAGTTGTGTTTGGTGACTTTTAAGGTTCTCAAATTTGGTGAGCCTAGGTACCTTGCGGAGCTGCTCAGGCGCCCACCGGCACACCATGGTGTAGTTGTGCGTCATGACAATGACCCTTTTCGTCTTGATGAACCAAGGGCTTTCCAGCAGTCTTCTTTCTTTGAGAGGTCATTCTCCTACATGGCTCCGAGGTTGTATAACAGGTTGCCGCTGTCCATGAGACAACTGAGTTCTGTTGAATGCTTCAAGAGACAACTTAAGACTTTTCTCTTTGAGAGAAGCTATGATCTTGAGAGAGGTGTCATGACAGATGGCTATAGAGTTTAGGCTATTTTGCCACTGCTAGTGATTGTTAAATGTGTGTTGTATATGAGCCTTCTTTTGATGCATTGATTTTTGTTCTTTTTTCTTTCTCTTTTCGAGCGCTAGTGAATTCTTCGGAAAAATTGGCGCTTATGAGAAATAAGTAACATGCTTATTATTATTATTATTATCTCGCATCCCACGATTTATTGGTACCGAAATATTACCGTGGGACCGGAATTCGTGGGATGCAGAGTATTAAAGTAATGGGGAAAATTACAAAAGTACTGGAGGCTATCGTCGGGCGACTATTGACCATCACTTTACATGCCAATAATCAAAAGTAAGTTGCTTTAACCCTCCAGCCTCGGCTACGCATTCTATAATACCGGTATATCCCCAAAACCTGGGGGATTTGGCCGAAAAAACGTCTCGCCTAGGCTACCGTATCTTTGTTATTTTGACTGCTTCCGCATTCCCACGCATCCCCAAGCGTAGATGTGTTTCGTTCCTGTAGAATGGCGTTGAGTAGAGCTCTCTAAGTCAACTGGTTCAGTTGTAAGTCAACTGGTTCAGTTGTGATGACGATTTCCGTGGAGAGAACCTTGTGGCGATGTCAGCCACTTTTCACTACTTAACAATAACACAGCCACACACGAACAAGCGACGCCTTACCAGCTGTTGTTTACATGCGTCGGACGGACGCCTTTCAAAACAAGCTTACAGGCTTTCAAGCTGCTATGAAAAGAAAGGTAAGTAAAACACAAACAAAAAACTTAGAAAAGTTGATAAGGTGATTATTGTGATGGATGTGGTGATAGACGGGAGGCGGATGTTAGATACAACCCTCCGTGGCCCCACTCTCGTTCTCCGTCACCCCACCGTCGCCACCAAAGCCGTGGGAATCGTGTGGTTTTTCGTGGGATGAGAATTCAGGTAGCCATTGGATAGTACCGTGGGATGCGTAATCGTGGGATCGAAATGCGTGAGATGCGTGACTCTACTGTATTTAATTTTCGATCAGAACGAATGTGATCACATAAAACGAGTCCGCCGCCAAAGTGGGGCAAATCCGAGGAGTTTTCATATAGAGCGCCGAAATATCGTACAAAACGTACGAAATATCGTACGCTTTCATATAGAACGCCGAAATATCGTACAAAACGTACGAAATATCATACGCTCCTGACGGAAATTTACGCTTCCAGTGAACATTGACGATATTGGGCCACCAAAATGCCGTGTTCACATAAAATGAAATCGCATAGAACGCCCTCGTTTATCGACCAATTACTCGTTTTATGTGAGACCCTACTGTATATACATAAAACCCAATTCAACGTACCATTTATCCATCAGAAACTTACATAACATAACATTAATAAATTTCTAGCACCAGGCAACAAAGGCCATATGGCACTAAAGCAGGAAACGGATAGTGTTAGAAGGAAAGGAATTTAAATATCATTAAGGAGTCTGAGAGAGGAAAGGAAAGCCATTACGTGGTCAACGGAAAAGAAAGGGGACTCTGAGAGGAGATCGGCAAGACAAGGACGACGACCAAGGGAAAATAGAAAGGGAAAATAACGTCGACGGGCCGAAGAAAAGAGAGGACAGTCAAGGAAAATGTGAGAAATGGAAAGCTGAACACCACACCAGGAGCAAAGAGGTGGAGGCGAGCGGGACATGAGGAAGGAGTGGGTAAGTCTGGTATGGCCTAGCCGAAGCCGGGCCAACGCAGTCTCCCAACGGCAAACACGGTGAGAGGGGTCAGCCCAGGCAGAAACGGAGGCCTTAACAGTGCGGAGCTTATTAGAGGAAAGAGAAGACCACATGGTTTGCCAGCGAGACAGGAGGAAGGCAGAGATAGCTGGATAATAGTCAGAGGCGGGAATAGAGAGAGAAGTTGATCAGACCGCCGCAGCGTCGCGAGCGAGAACATCAACCTGCTCATTTCCACGGACACCAACATGGCTAGGCACCCAACAAAATTGGACAACCTTTTTCCGAGCAGAAAGACTGACAAGCCAATCGTGGATGGCAAGAACCAACGGATAGACAGCAGGGAAAGACTGCAAGAGAAGAAGGGCACTGTAAGAGTCAGAAAAAAAGAGTAAAGGAGGAAGAAGGAAAGAAGCACATGAGACGGACGGCAAAGAAGATAGCGTAAAGTTCGGCAGTCAGAACACCAGCTGGAGAAGGGAGAGAATACTGATAAGAACGAGAAGGAAAAAGGATGGCAAACCCGACGCCAGAAGACGAACGGGAGCCATCAGTGTAAACCGGGGTAGAAGAAGAATGCTGTGTAAGGTGTACAAGGAAACGAGAACAAAGAACTGGGGGCGGGGTAGATGACTTAGAACAAGGAAGAATAGAGGGACACGAGGAAGGAGCCAAGGAGGACACTTACTGAGCCGTAGCGGAAGAACGTGGAAGGGGGAAAACGAAGAATGAGAAAGTAAGGAATCCATACGAGAAAGGAAAGGGGGCCGAAGGCGAGAATGAGATGGAACAGGAACAGTAGGAAGAAGAGAGGTCTGCAAGGAAGGAAACTGAAGCGACCGGGCGTAGTACCGGAGAGAGAGAAGGGCCCGACGTCGGTACAAAGAAGGGACGCCGGATTCAGCATAGAGGCTTTCAACAGGGGAAGAGCGAAAAGCACCCAAGGCAACACGTAAACCGAAATGGTGAACCGAGTCAAGTTTATGGAGGACTGTGTCGGAGGCTGATGAGTAAACCTGACAACAATAATCGAGTTTAGAAAGAACAAGGGCAACGTGAAGGCGAAGAAGGAGAGCACGGTCCGCACCCCAAGTGAGGTGGGACAGGGTCTGGAGGAGACGAAGACGGTGCAAAGCAGCAACCTTAACAGAGGAAACATGAGCTGCCCAGTTAAGACGGGAATCAAAGACAAGACCCAAGAAGGTAGTCGAAGAGCGATAAGGTAAAACGGAACCATACAGTTCAAGAGAAGGACGCGGGATAACGCGGCGACGAGTGAAAGACATAGCACAAGATTTAGTCGTAGAAAAACGAAACCCATGAGCAGTGGCCATGACGAGGCAGCCACAATCGCTGATTGGATAAGGGAGCGTAACGCAACAATATCCGAATCAGCCACATAGATCGCAAAGTCGTCGACATATAAGGAGGACCTGACCGTAGCCGGAAGGGAAGAGATAATGCCATTAATGGCTATGAGAAAGAGGATAGTACTTAAAGCGGAACCCTGAGGTACACCTTCTATCTGAGGGAATAACCGAGAAAACGAGGAATTCACCCGGACACGAAAAGAACGAGAAGAAAGGAAATTACGAATAAAGACGCCCATATTACCACGGACATGAAAAGAACGGAGTTGGCATAAAATATGATGTTTCCATGCGGAGTCATACGCCTTCTCGAGATCGAAGAAAACAGCAAGAACTGACTCATGGCGAGCAAAAGCAGACCGGACGTAGGTCTCCAAACTAAGTAAAGGGTCGATAGCGGACCGAGCACGCCGAAAACCAAACTGGGTCAAAGACAAAAGCTAACGTGACTCTAGAAGCCACATCAGGCGGACATTAACCATCCGTTCAAACAGCTTGCATAAACAACTCGTCAAGACAATAGGGCGATAGTCTTGGGACGAGAAACCCGACTTACCAGGCTTAAGAAAAGGAATAGTAAGAGCAGAACTCCATGCAGGAGGGAAAACACCAGACGACCAAACCTTATTAAAAATAGCCAATAAAAATACCAAAGCCTCGGCGGAAAGATGCTCGAGCATTAAATTATGGACGCCATCAAGACCCTCAGAAGTAGCCTTACAGGCACGAAGAGCGGAGAGCAATTCACGGGAAGAAAACGGGGCGTTGTACGACTCTTCCGAAGACAGAGTGAAAACAACTGGAGAAGTCTCTGCGACGGCTTTAAGTGAATGAAATTCTGGAGGGAGATGAGAGCCACTACTGACTGAGCTAAAGTAAAGACCCAAACGATCGGCGACTGCCTCCGAGTCAGCAACAGACTCCCCATCAACATGAAGCACAGGAGAATGAGGAGGTAAACGCTTGCCCGAAATCTTGCGAATGCGCTTCCAGACGGACTGAACAGGAGTAAAGGACGTAATGGAGGAAACATAGGACACCCAACTTTGACGTTTAGCAGACCTGACTGTGCGACGGAAGAAGGCAGACGCCTTACGAAAAAGTATAAAAGAACGATCATGAGCGGGAGTAAAACGCTTACGACGAAAGCTCTTCCAAGAAGCCCGTTTGACGCGGAGAGCCTTGGAGCAGTTCGGGGACCACCAAGGAACACATTTAGACGTAAATGGACGGGAAGTCCGAGGAATAGAGACTAAGGCAGCACTCAAAACTGTGATCAGAAAAAAGGCCAGTAAATCATGTATAGATGAAAAATCAGACGGAGGTAAGGAAGGGATAGATAGTGAAGCAAAAGTAGACCAGTCCACACGCTGGAAGCACCAACGAGGAGGACCAGGGACAGGAGAATAGGAGGTAGGAGAGAGCAGAACAGGGAAATGGTCGCTATAGAGAGAATCCTCCAAAACAGACCAATGAAAAAGAAGAGACAGGGAAGGGGAACACAAAGAAAGATCAAGACAAGAAAAAGAACGTGTTCTAGCATCAAGCTGAGTCAGGGAACCAGTATTAAGGAGAAAGAGGTTATTATTAGTAATGAAAGACTCTAATGCACGACCACGTGAGGTAATGACAGAATCACCCCACAGGGTGTGCCTACAATTATAATCACCAAGCAATAAAAACGGAGGAGGCAGCCGAGCTAAAAACATGGTAAAAGAGCCAAAAGCGACGGGAACAGAAGGAGAGAAATAAAGAGAAACAACCGTAATCCATCGACCAAGAAAAACCCTAACAAAGGTGCAAGGGAGGGAAGTAGGGCAGGAAAACTCTTCATAAGGAACAGAGTGGTGAAGGAGAATACAAGTGTCTGAAAGAGAATGAGGAGAACTGATAAAACGGTAGCCAGGAACAGGAATCGGAGGAGAAAGAAGACAAGTTTTCTGGAGACAGACAACCTTAGGGGAATGGGAAGAGAGTAAAAAACGCAAATCGTCTCTCTGAAGAGAAAAACTGCGAAGGTTCCATTGCAAAATGGACATACTAAAAAACACTAAAAAGAAAGTACGAGAAAATAAGCTGTAAAAGAGAGAATAAAAACGATATATACAAACACATATCAGAGAGGCAGAACAAAAACACGCCGAACTAAAGAGGAACAAGGGAAAAATCGAAGAAAACAAAGAAAGGACAAAAAAGAGAAAACATCAACAAAAGTAACACACAAGTGGGAAGAAAACATATACACTATATACAACACAGACACACAAAATACAGCAAACAGCGGGAAAGACGCATACATACAAGAGGAAAGAAAGAGGGACAAAGAACAAGAAAAATAAGAACACACAGACTTACGTACAACTAAGAAAAGACTGATGAGGTTAACGGTGAGTAATAATGGAGGAATGGGGGACGAGGAAGAACAAGGAGGGAAAGGAGAAGATTGATAACCAGGTGGCATAGGGAGGCTTAATAGGGAAGGAGAAGAAGAGATAGGAGGGCTAGAGGGAGAGGGAGGAAGGGGAGAGGAGGGAGGGGGAAGGACGGGAGGATGAGGGTCGGGAGGATGAGGAACGAGAAGGAGAGGCCCAGGGGGGAGGGAGAGTGGTAGGGGAAGGTGGGAGAGGGGTAGGGGAAGACGGGAGAGGGGTAGGGGGGAGCGTAGAAGGGATGGGATGAACGTCGGCAGAAACGGAAATAGGCGGCGGATGAGAAGTAAGAATATACTCCTCAATCTTGGGCAAAGATTCAAAGGATAAGTCTAAGGAATAGGGGGGTTGGACACAGGACGAAGAAAGAGGAGGAAGGAGGGAGCTTTTCCTTCTTCCCACTAGGACTCGGGCTCCGCACACTGTGGAGGCGGTCCCTGCGTTTAGAAGAGGAGGCGGGAGAGGAAGAAAGGGAGGAACGGGGCAAATGTTTCGAAACTAGTTTGGTAGAGGAGGTAGGAAGCCGGGAGGGAATCTTGGAACTATGAGACGAGGACGGAGGAAGAGAACGAGGAGGAGGCTTCGGACGAGCACGCTGGTGGATGGGGCGTTGAGACAAACCGGAAGAAGTGGAGCGAGGAAGAGTAGTGGAAGGAGGGGGGGCGGAAGTAGGAGTAGAAGAGTTAAGAACAGAGAAAGAGTTAGATAAAGGGAGAGAACACGATGAGACAGCCAAGGGGACGGAGGAGACAGAAGAAACTGAAGGAGGAGAGGAAGAAGGATGAGAAGAAGGGACAGACGACGGAACCGGAGAAGTAGAGGGAGAGGAGGACGAGGATGATGGAGGCACAACGGGGGGGGGGCGGGGGGGAGAAGTGGAGGAGACGGGAGGGTGAGATAGAACAGTTGAAAACGGATGAGGGGAGAAGCCCAGGCGGCGAGCTGCCTGACGAGCCGTAGAATGAGTAAGGCCGTGCATCGTCTTAAGGATCGTAACTTCAGACTCGAATTTGAAAACGGAACAATCTCGGGAATCAGCAGAATGGGAGCCCTGACAGTTTAGGCAGCATCGTATTGGAGACCGGCAGTCACCGACGAGATGCCCAGATTGTGCACAGCGTGGGCACCTAGGGCAGTCGGGAGTGGAAGAGCGACAGTCATTAACAAGATGCCCAAAGCGCCAGCAACCGCGACACTGCTGAGGACGTGGTAGGGACTCAGTGACGGGCAGGCGAGTACCGCCGACAATAACGTGAGAAGGGAGAGACCGACCATCGAACGTGATTTTGGCGATATTGGCGGGATGGCGGCGATTGGTGCGAGGTGGGATGGTGTAGCAGACAAGACTAACCACAACATGGTCTTGAGCAACAACAATAGTCTTAATAAGGTCGGCACAGTCCGCGAACTGCCGACCACCGAGACGGATGGAAGGAGGGATCAGGACGGTGCCCGTACAAGAGTTCAGTCTTTGGTCTTTAAGGGCTGGGATGGAAGTTCCGGAGAAGTCTACAATTGACGACATAGCAGCAGCCTGACGTTCGTTCTGGACCGTAACGAGAGTAGAATCATCATGGCGGGAGTGGAAGGTGACATCCTTGCCCACCTGCTGAAGGAGACGCAGGTGGAACAGGAGGTCATCTCCGGCAAGAGGAGCTGAGGCGGGGACTGAGAAGAACTTAATAAAGTCAGCAGGGGCAAAGAGTGAGGATAAAGGGAGAACAGAAGAACGAGGGCGAGGAGCGGAAGTAACGGGAGGAGAAGGAAAAGAAGAAGAATGTGGAACGGGTGGGAGATACGGTACGAAAGTGACTATACGAGAGGAAGGGGAAGAAACCGAGGAAGTGGAGGAGGACGAAGGAAGAAGAGTGGAAGAGGAAGCAGAGGAGAGAGCGAACGGATGAATGGAAGAGGGCTGATCAGGTAGAACGGAGTGGGACACGGAAGAGGTCAAAGGGGCAGGAACTTGAGTGAGCGGCTAGGGAGGAAGCGAACGTAGAGGAGGTAGACGTGCCAAGAGAACTCGACACGACTAGGCTCGGAACTGTATGTGGAGCAGAGGTCGAATGGACGGTCATAGACAGTGCAAGGGTCGGTAAAGGACCCGGTATAGTGGTAGGCAAAGATCTACCACCAACCGAGGAGAGGACGGGCAAGGAAGGAGAGACAAACACATCAGCCATATCATCGCCAGCGCCGGTGATCGAAGATCCAGAAGAAGGCTCCATAATACGAAGGTAACATGGTTCATCCGGGAGAAGCTCCACACCCACCACGGAGCCACAAATTAGAGGACAAGCTACATGCCCTAGGAGTCAAACCCGGATATACACCCCGACCCCCTGTGCCTAATGGGCGGTCAACTCGTCAGTTTCGGGTCCAGCACAGAGGGCGAGATTTGACGATAAAAGATTCCCCTCGTGCGGGCACGTCAGGTACTACAGTTCTATGGGTGGAAGGGAACGCCGTCCACATCCACCCTCCACCAAAGCATAAAGAATAGTCCAGCCGGGAACGATAGAAGGTGAAGTAAAGAAAAGGAAAAAGGTAGAGGGGGGGGAAAAAAAAAGACAGAAAAGAGGTACCTCGCAGGCCTCTGGAAACCAACGAGGAGGGAGGTCTTAGCCCACAAGGTCGGCGGGGCCCCAATCCTAAGAAGGTCTGTGGCCCCCCCGAGGAACAGAGACCACCGGCCACGCTTCAAGCCCCGCCACCGCGACAAGGTGGCTCCCTAACGGCGGGGTCAGAAACTTACATTATTATTGCATTTCTGTTTAATATCAATGTTTACAGCTCCAACTTCCTTATAGCCTGAAACTCGCAAGTGGTCAGTTGAGCACAGCCTCAAAGAGCAGGGTCCTACTGTATACTGTTTTTAAGGGGAGGTTTGTATTGGTTTGTATTGTTTTGGACCCCTTTCTCCTTCATATTTAACCTCAAAGTTTTTGAGATATTAAGATGTTTGCCGCCAGACCTATGGGAGCTCTTTTGGGGAGCTCAGTGGTCTTGTTAAACTTCTCACAAAAATAAATAAATAAATAAATAAATATTTTTGCTCTATTAGTTTGGCAATGTTAGGACCTTTCTTTGCCCATATTTAGCACTTTCATGCCATTTAGGTGTCGATTATATCCAGACGGTGAGCCTGACTTTGGCCAGGAAATTTTTCCACCCACCCCTTGTGGGTGTTTTGTTTAAACTTGATAAAGGTCTAAGGAGTAAACTAAACACACAAAAAATAAAAAGTTATCATCATACACAGATAGTTAGTTATGTAGAGCAGATTAACCAGACCACTGAGCTCCATACGGAACTCTCATAGGTCTGGCCCGAAGGATTAGATCAGATTACTGAAACAGATTACTAAGGCGACGCAAAAAACGGACGATAGGGGGGAAGGAAAATGACGGAGAATCGGATAAAAGGTCAGTGAATGATTTAGTACCAAAACAAACCATACGCAGACGGGCAGTATCTGGGCAGTCAAAGACGTGGCGAACAGTTAGAGGGGAATGACAGGAGGAGCAGGGAGGGGGCGGAGTGCGGGGAGTGGACATCAAATAACCGTGAGTCAGCCGGGAATGGCCTATCCTAAGTCTAGTTAGTAAAACTTCCTCACACCTGTGAGACCTGGAAGACGAGGGCCAAGGACAGACAGAAGGTTTTATTGCACGGAGTTTATTATTGCAGGGTAGAGCATCCCAATGAGATTGCCACGTGCAAAGAATAGAAGGCTTGAGTAAGGACAGCCAATCACCTAATGGAAGGTGGGGCTGGTGAGGGATCATTAAAATAGCATCCTTAGCCGCAGCATCGGCGTCTTCATTGCCACGGACACCGATGTGAGCAGGAATCTAACATAACTGGACTGGATGGGCTGGATGGACTGGATGGGCTGGTCTATCAGAGTGAGAACGGAGCGATCTCTGCCATACCCATAGCTTACTCTGACTGTTCCTTTTACTTATATATTTTCTAGATCTCAAGTGACGGCGTCTCTTCCGTGGATTGACCTCCCAATCTACCAAGATTGGAAGCCAAAGCGTCACATTTTTCCTTTGCCTCTCAACTTTCTCTTCATAATTGCTGAGGGGCACAGGGCCCTGGGTGGGGCTTTGGTTTCCCGGGCGTTTCCACACCCTCCTCAGCTCCCCGCCATGGAGTGGCTTCGGTCACCCAGGCGTTATTGTGGTCGGCAGGGATGGTTCTGTGGGGGCGTTCGGTTATAGCCTTGGCCTTGCTCGGGGCCTTGGGGCTGTTCGGCCAGGCAGCTTGGGGAACAACAACAACTGGACCTGGAATCCACGTAGGCTCATCTCGTGGAGAGCGTGTTTTATGGCTAAAACTATTACGTGGGAGGACGAATAAGCACAGAGCGCTTCGAGGGCACTACGAGTCACTGTAAATTATAAAGGGCTGTTGAGGGGTGTCACGTATAATGTCAATAGCGGATTGGATAGCTAAAAGTTCAGCAGTAAAGATAGAGGCTTGGGGCGGGAGAGAAAACTGAAGGAGCTTAGTAGAGGACACAGCAGCGAGGCCCACCCCAGAGTCAGTCTTAGACCCGTCAGTGAAGATGGCAAAATGGGGGCCTTTACGACGTATGTGTTCGAGTGCGTGTTGGCAGTGATGGCTAGGGACAAAAGGATATCTCTTACAGAGGAAGGAGAGGTGAGTGCAAACATTGGGGAGAGAGATAACCCATGGGGGGAAAGGGGAGACAACAGGCGGCGAAACAGCAATGTGAAAGTCAAGAGAGTCGAGGAGAATTGTAGCACAAATCGGAAAGGAGGGGGAAGATGGACACGGATCGGGAATGAAGATATCACTGAAAAGGGAATTAGTGGGAGAGTCACTATGTTTAATTTTTAATGCACGGCGCATAGTAACTAAATCGCGATGGAGGGAGAGCGGGGGCTCGCCACTCTCAGCTAAGACGGAGGTATTTGGGGAGGAACGGAAAGCTCCAGTACAGAGACGCATATCCTGCGTATGAACAGGGTCCAACATCTTCAAAACGGAAGCAGAGGCAGACCCATAAATGGGGCAGCCGTAGTCGAGGATGGAAAGAACCACCGCCTTGTAGAGCATCAACATAGTGGTACGTCTGGCACCCCAAGTGGTATGGGATAGTTTTCTGAGGAGGTTGAGAGCACGAAGGCCTTTTCCTTCAGTATACTGAACATGGTCTCTCCAGTTGAGATGTTGGTCAAAGATTACGCCTAAGAATTTAACACTGGGAGAGAAAGAAATCTGAGAGGGTCCCATTCGAAGCGATATTGACTGGCCACGGAGCCAGCGTTTGTTTCGATAGAAGACTATTCCCTTAGTTTTCTCAGCCGAAAACTGAAAGCCAACTGAAGATGCCCAGGCAATCACCCGTTGGATGGAGATGTTGAGTATACGTTGAGCATATCTGAAGGTACGGGTAGTGCAATAGATGGTAAAATCATCAACGTACAGGCTGCCATGGACTTCCGGCAGCAATTGTTGAATTACTTTATTTATGGCCGCGGAAAAAGGTTTGCTGCTGAGAACGCTGCCCTGGGGAACACCATTGATGAGTGGAAAGACATTAGAAAGAATTCCCTCCACTCGAGTCTGGAATGTTCGATCAGAAAGAAAGTTGGAAATAAAAAAAGGCCACGGGCACCACTATCATGAAGTAGTTGCAGGATGGGACGCCGCCACGTGGTATCATATGCCTTCTGGATGTCAAAGAAAACGGCGACGGTGATGGACTTACTTTCAAAGCCACGCTTGATATGAGATTCTAATAACGTAAGCGAGTCCAGAGTAGATCGATCTTTCTGAGAGCCAAATTGGGTCGGAGTGAGAATAGTGTTTTGACGGAGGAACCAAGTAAGTCTAGTATTGACCAATTTCTCCATTAATTTACAAAGGCAACTGGTGAGGGATATTGGTCTATAACTCGAGGGCAAGCTCGGGTCTTCTCCAGGTTTTGCAATTGGGACGACAATAGCATGTTTCCATGAGGTAGGAAATTGATGACGGATCCACACCTGATTATAAAATTGCAAGAGGTAGGATTTAGCAAGGGGGGCTAAGTAAGTGAGTAAGGCAAAACTTATGTTATCTTGGCCAGGAGCGGAGTTAGGACAATTGGAGAGTGCATGTTCAAATTCATCCATAGTAAAGCATGCATTATAATCAAAGGTGTCTGGTGAAGAGAAGTCGAGGGGGATCGACTCCATTTCAAGTTTATGGCGGCGGAAATTATCGTCTAACCTCTCATTACTGCTGACATGGGCAAGATGTTGACCCAAGAGGTTCGATATCTCAAGGGGATCGTGAACAGTACGGCCACCGTGTACCAAAGCATGGCGCGGAGGGGCAATGTGAAGGCTGTTAATATTCCTGAATTTATGCCAAACGCATGATATCGGGGTAGACGGGGAAATGGTGGAGACATAAGTTTTCCAGGATTCGGATCTACTACGGATGACTTCTCGACGGAATTTAGCTGATAGTCGATTGTAGTGAGGTTTGATGGCACATATATCCATCAATAACGAGATGGAATGGCATAGAAGGTTATCACGTAAAGGTAAGCGTGAACATAAAGAATTGTAACGTTTATTGAGACTATCGAGGCGGCGGCCTAATGCATGTTTACTTTTAGCAAGAGTGGATAAGGTGCTGTCCCACCAGGGGACTCGACGACGTAGGGGGGAAGAAGTCGTCTGGGGTATAGACTTAGTAGCTGCATTAGTAAAAAAATTAACGAGGAATGAATGCGTTTCATCAGGATCCCGTAAGGGATTAAAAGGTGGGATTTGTCTGGTGTGGAGGACATAGGCGTCCCAGTCAGCTTTGTGGAAATTATAGCGAGGGAGCGAAGGACATGGACGGAATTGCAAGTAAGACAGGATGACAGGAAAGTGATCGCTTGAGAACGTATCAACACAGACCCGCCACTCGAACTTATCAACAATTGCTGTGGAGCACAGGGTGACATCAACAGAGGAATAAGTATGATAGGAAGCAGAAAAGTAAGTGTGTGAGTCGGCCTCATTAAGGCAGCAAAGGTCACGGTTCAGAAGCAAATGTTCAATCTGCGAACCGGCTGTATCAGGATTGGAGGAAGTAGGGTCCCATATAGGGCTATGGGCATTAAAGTCACCCAACAGTAAAATGGGAGAGGGTAGTGTAGAGAAAAACTGAGAAAGCAAGGAAAGGTCATAATTGTAAGCAGGTTGGTTATAGATACTGTATTGCAAATGGTAACAAGAGTCACCATCGGGGATATGAAGAGTAAGGATAGAGTGCTGTAGGAAACTTGTACGAATGGGAAATAAGTCAAAAGTTACTCGATGATGGACATAAATTGCTGTGCCATATTCTCCATCAGGGGATAGAGAACAGCACACCAGGTGGTAGTTGGTGATGGATTTATTATAATTTCCAATGTGTTGTAAACAAATACACATTGGATTATAGACACGGAGTAAACGCTGGATCTCACCTAGATGGACTCTAGATGAGAGACCATTACAATTCCATTGTAGTATATAGGGATTGAACAGGTTAAGTGAGAGACGTCAGGTTACGTAAATTAACAGCACTGTTCGGCTGTTGGAGATGAAGAGGAACGGGTCTGGGGGGAGGGTCATGAGAAGGCAGGGATTTTCGACGTGGACGGTGGGGGGACACATTAGAGGACAGGTCATGGAGGATAGTAGCTATCTTGGAGTGTGAAAGATCTGAACGTGACTTTAAGTGAAAAGCGCATAAGCACGAAGAGTTATGAGAGGCGGTGTTATCAGGGGTTGGTAAACGTCGGTCACGGAGAAAGGAGCGTATCAACGCAGCAACAGTGGATTTAGTGCGGGTAGGCGTCCGGCGATACTCACGCACAAAGCAGTCATGACAGCCGCAGTGGGGTGCATGGGAGCCCGAGGCGGTAGCATTGATAGGTGCGTGAGGTCGAGGACGAGTAGGCAGGGGGGATGCAGGCGAAGAGGGGGTGTGGAGTGAGGGAGGCTGGGACGGAGAACCCATATCAGAGCGGAAGATGCGAGAGCGAGGAGGGACACGTTGAGGTTTGGGAGGCATAGGTCGGGCTGTGAGGGTCTTACGTTTTACGGAGGGAGATTGACGATCTGAGGAGGGAAAATGTAGAGCATCAGATCGGCGTTTACTGGTGGAGGGGGTAGAATCCATGACATCGTCAACATCGGTAGAGGGAGCCGGGGCAAGAGGCAAGGATTGAAAATCAATTACGGGTGAAGGGGACGCGGATGCTTTTGGGGTGGAGGCTTCATGAACAGGGGGAGGGGTATTCAGTGCATAAAATCGGTTGGAGAGGGGAACAGTGGCTGGACTAGGAAGGGGTGAATCCAACACAGCATCACTGTCCTCACATCGTCGACTACCGGGAGAAACGTCAGTTGTAGGTGCACGAAGTCTAGCACTGTAAGTCATATCTCTAGAGGGATCTTTAACATCTCTTACTCTCATTTCTTGCTTAGCTTCTCTGACAGACATGCCTGACCGACTAATGAGAAGCTTTAACTCAGCATTGTACATGTAGAACATACATTGCTTTGAGTGAGCATGGTGTTCAAGGCCACAGTTAACACACTTTGGAGTGCCACAATTCCAACGGGTAGCATGTTTAACGGAGCTACAGAAGGCACACACCCGAACCTTCTTACACCTACCAGCTGAGTGACCAAAGGTGGAACAGTTTGTACATTGTAACGGTTTGGGGACATAAGGTCGTACTTCACGCCTTTGTCCTTCGATCCTGACGTCTCGTGGGAGGGAACGTCCATTAAACTTAATGCAAGCTATGCGGAGAGGATGAGAAGGAGTTGATTTGTTTGGGATACTATACAAATCAACGTCGTGCACATTTGGATAACGCAAGCGCAACGACGACAGGAGGGTCGACTTATCAGGAAGTCCGTCATGGTCATAAGTTGAGGGTAGAACAACAGTACCGAGGATGTAGTTGAGGTCGTTATGTTTCGTGACAGTAACAGGGATATCGTCCAAGGTAGTAAGAGATAGGTATGTCTCAGATTGGGCACGAGTAGTGGTTTCCACAATCCAATCATTATTACCAGTCTCACGGAACGATAAGTCCGAAGTTGCATGCGCCGAGAGGAGGAGGTTCTCTAACTTAGCCCCCGAGATGTAGGAAGCCGGTCGTATGACGAGGAAACGCGGCCAGTCATCATCGCCAAAAAGTGAATCGAAGTGCCGGAGGGTGGCATTGGGGACAAACTGACGCCGAGGTTTCCGCCGATGTTGGGGGCCGGAATGAGGCATGTATTTACCTAATTGTATTTACCTAATTGTAGTTTACAGGAGTTGAGCTAAGCTCGTGTTGTCCCGTCTCTCAGTCTACTTTTTATCCAATTTTTTCTTGAAAATATGGATGTTCCTTGCCCCTACCACCTCCTCCTCCAGCCCATTCCATTTATCAATACATCTATAGGGGAAGCTAAACTTCCTGATATCGTTCTTGCAGGTAGGTCTTTTTACTTTGTAGCTGTGGCCTCTAGTTATTCCTGTATCCATAATTAATATATCCTCCCTATCCAGCCTCTCCAGCCCCCGGGTACATTTGTACATCATTATCATGTCTCCCCTCTCTCTCCTCTCTTTTAGACTCGGTAGATTTAATTTGTCTAGCCTCCCTTCATATGGCAGTTCTCTGAGACTTGGAACCAATCTAGTGACTGCTCTCTGGATTCTTTCTAACTTGTGAATATGCTTCTTTAGATGCGGCATCCAAATAGTTCAGAGCAACTTTCATATTCCCGGCCATTGCATACATTCCGCTAAAGAGCTTGTTAATATGTTTCTCTGGCGACAAATTATCTTGTATAATCAACCCTAAATCTTTTTGTGAGGCTCCAGAGTTGCAACAAGTGAGGTGGAGGTAGTGGCTGAACTAACAATCGGCTGAAATGGTGGAGAGTGTCGATGGGAGGTGAAGGGTCACCAACACTGGTGTCACTCTGCAGGTGGTCAGTGGAAACTGTAAGTCGGTTAACGGGTAGTGCTGAGGAGCAGGGCGTGTCAAGAGAACCCGGCACGCCAAGGTCTATGGTTTGAACAGGAGACTCAACACAAGGAGGGTCTCTCTTATCTTGGGAGAGGGGAGGGACATTTAAATCATGAGCGGCAGGTGTAGTTGGGCTCTGTGGAGAGTCGATATGAACAGGGGCCATTGTAGGGTCCACAGATGGAGGATGGGATTCCTTAGTCGTAGAAGCAGGTAATTTAGTATCAGAGCGTGAGAGAGCATCAGACTCGGAACAACTCGGAGGGGAGGTGTCCAAGGTGGTAGACTCAGAGGGCAGAGGAAGGTCAGATGGAGAGTCCAGGGGAATGCAAATGTCAAGTACCGGGGGCGCCAAAGCTGGATCCAGGGGAGGAGGTTTGCATGGCTGATCCATGATGACCCTAGTTGTTTTTACTATTCTATTTTCATTTTAAAGAAAGAAAAACATAACCGAGGGGAAAAAAAAAAAGAAAAAGAAAAAGAAAAATAGGAAACAAAACAATAAATAAAGAACATACCAGAAGGGCCAACAGAGAACCCTCCGTCGTGAGTCAGGGAGCCCCAGCCTCTATACCGGTGGCGCAAACAGGGGCAGGTCTCCAGGGGGCTCATCCTCATACCCTACCCCCCTAGACTAGGGGGGATAGCACCAAAATGCACAGAAAGGCCAAGCTTAGGCAAAACCGCTATACTGGGACCGAGGGCAAAGTTAATTGCAATCATCCCCAATCTGTGCGTAATGGAGGGCAGCCGGACAGAAGCCAGGAAACCCACCAGGAAGGGAAAACGGACCCCTGGAACCGAGACCGGTCCCCACTGACGGGCGACCCCAGTGGCATCAACGCGGGCAACCACGTCGCCGCTCCCGGGACCAGCCCCCTCGGGCTATGAGCTAGACCGCCACGGCCCCTATAAACGGAGAGGAGCCAGTACTCTAGACTCAGCGAGGGAAGGCTCTCAAGCCTAGCCGGCACAATTTTGTTAAAATAGGGAGGAAATCCTCCGTAAAATAAAAATAAAAAATGGGAACACGAAAAACGTCGTCACCGGGAGGTTCCGTTTACCCCAATGACGACGGGGAGGGCACTTTATCCACGACGCCGATTGAATCCCTGCCCTAAAGAGAGTGACACCAACGACCCCGCTTCAAGCCCCGCCACCACGACAAGGTGGCTCCCCATTGGCGGGGATCATACACAGAGAGGGTTAGCTTAAAACTATACTGTACTGTACTGAATATATATATATTATATATATATATATATATATATATATATATATATATATATATATATATATATATATATATATACTGTATATATATATATATATATATATATATATATAATCAAATGATGTGGCATGAATAAAATTTTCATGCACTACAGTACTTGTGATTTTCTGAGAACAATAGCAGTTTACTATACATTGTTTATAAAATTATTGTTTTCTCTATTTTGAACATGTCCTAATCAAATTAAACGGTCTAACTATGCTCCAAAAAATGTAAAATCAAGTCAAAATGACTTCCCACCTTTGCTATGAATGGTCAAAGTTATATGTACTTTATTGAAAATTTGGATGCCTGACATTGCCTGTACAGCTATAATCTATTCATTACACTGTAGGTAGGCCTCTGTAACTCATAAAAGACTAGGCTAATCAATCTAATATTTCTACCATTCAGAAGGGGTCAGCCAGAGAATAGGTGTGGAAAATTACAGCCCATTTTCTCAAGCCCTTTTTTGAGTTAGCGAGGCTAGGGGTCACGATTTCTGGCCTACCTGTAATGCATAGACTATACTGTACGGTCGCGCTAATAAGTGATGTCTCGACACCAAGTATGTTTTGATCAATAATTGGTATCAGCAATATCTAAGCTTCATTCTTTATATCAAGTGAAATATACAAACATGTTCCTACACTTACCCACCCTATTCAACATCTGACAGACATTAATACAGCACAAAGCAAGCCAAACGTAGTGACACCTGGGACATGACTTATTAGCGCCACCGTACAATTCTGCTGTTGCTACACTCCTTACCACCAACACTATTTTGATGCAGTTATTCCGACATGAACGCCTACGTTGCAGCGCCTGTCACCAGACGGATACCGAAATTCGCTCATTAAAGCTCCTTGGTGGTCTAGTGGTTTAGGTGCTGGAGTGCTGCACTACTGGCCTGGGTTCAAACCCTGGCTGGGGCATGACACAAAATATTAAATTATATATCCTGGAGCAAGGCAAGCTGTTACACGCAGTGCGGGACCCCATTATCAATCGCCCACCAAGTCTGAGCCAGCACTGATGTCTCTCACATGATTGCAGCGTTAAACATAGCGAAAAGAGCTCTAAACCGCTCATTTTTAACGTTGTTGGCCGACCTTTGCAAGATCGTTGCAAGACAACCAGACATCGTACAGAGATGATTCAGAGTCATTGGAAAGCTCTATTACTGTACTCTCACGTATATATCATTGTATTACGTTCTAGCTCTTGCTTAAGCATGAAAATGTGCAGGGAATGAAGCTCAATTTAGGCCAAAATGCCCGCAATGAACGAGTTAAAGGGGAGGTAGTTGTTTTTTCTCCCTTATGTTTAGTTCCATTAGCTTTGATATTATAAGAAGTTTGTTCCATTAGTTTGGCGATTTTAAAACCTTTCGCCCAATTTCTTTGTCCATATAAAGGCTCTTCGTACAAATTAGTTGTCATTTATTCCTGTCGAGCAATAGCGAGCCTGTAATTCTAGGAGGAACCGGCCTTTGGCCGAGACATTTTTCTACAGAAAAATTTACAAATTTATCCTAAAGGGGTGTCTAGGGGGTCTATTTTAAGCTTGATGGAGGTCTAGCGAGGCATCTATAAAATAAATAAATATAAGAATGGACCAAAAAATAACCACTGCCCCCCTTAAAACATGGCTTAAACTTCACCCACAGCAAAGGTGGGAAGGAACATTGTTGCTTTTTTACAGTAATTCCTCCCTTAAAAATGTAGTTACAGTAGGGTCTCACATAGAACGAGAAATTGGTCGATAAACGAGGCCGTTCTATGCGATTTCGTTCTATGTGATCGCGGAATTTTGGTGGCCCAATATCGTCAATGTTCACTGTAAGCGTAAATTTCCGTCAGGAGCGTACGATATTTCGTACGTTTTGTACGATATTTCGGCGCTCTATATGAGAACTCCTCGGATTTGCCCTACTTTGATGGCGAAATCGTTCTATATGATCACATTCGTTCCTAACGAAAATTTTGGAACAATATTTTAGGTCGGCGTTCTATAAGCGACTCGTTCTATGCGAACACGTTCTATGTGAGAACCTACTGTACATTCCTGAAAAACAAGTCATTAAATTACCGGTATACAGTACTACTTTAAGTAAAGCATTGTCCTTTAAGCATTTGTCTTACAATTATCCCCCATTTTTTTTCTCATTGCACTTTAATAATAAAACATAACGACTTATAAATCAATTTTGTTCCATAATTAATGAACAGTGTAATAATGAAACAACTAAGTCTTAAGTTAAAGTGAGGAGACTTTAAGTGAGAAGTGCCTTGTACCAAGTGCATGTATTATAGAATGTAAAAAGCTTGGACTGTTCAGTCACTAAAACTACCTATCATTTACCATATAGTCTTACTATGCTTCAAATAATGCCTCAATAAAAATTAACAAATAAATTGTGTAGCACCAATAAACTTGCATGACACATCCATCCATCCATGCAATATCTGTTTTTCATATCTACCTACATTTTACATCTTCTCAAATTGACTAATTCCTTGAACATGACGATAGTGCGTTGTTATGTGTGTGATTAGTTTGCTTGGGACCCAGATTAACTTGCATGTAGTAATGTACACCCTATGTGGTGGATTGTGTTCTTTTATTTCATAAATTTTATTTTAGTAAGCGTTGTTTCCACATAGCGATTTTGATAAGTTAATTTGACTTTATATTGTCTTTGTCCCAGTTTTGGTTTGTTTAGTTTGCAAGTTTTACATTTTAATTTGTCTGTACGTGCTGTATGTACACTATTTTGAGGTTTAGGTTTAACCCCTTCCGTACCAGTGACGTCTTTTGATTTATTTCCTAGCTATATTTAGACAGTTTTGTGCAGTTTAAGAAGGGTCAGTGGTCGTGAAAAGGGTTAAGTGAGATAGTTCGAAGCCTGTTAATTGCTGGAGGTCCTGTTTAAACTGAATACAATCGTCTAATAGTTGCCAGAGACAGGTTACAAGGACGGCACCGGTACAGAAGGGGTTAAGGGATTACACATTGTCAATTTTTGACAGCTACTATATTTACATCAACATATCTGGAATCTTTTGAATTGGTATTAGAAGCTAGACTGCACCACCTCTGAGGGTATGGGGCCTCCATGTTTAGCGGAGGAAATTACTATGGCCACGTATCCTACTACGTATCGTACAAGGCGACTAAAAGGGGGGATAACGCGCCAAAGAGATCCGCCTGCAATGGTAGTGCCGCTTGGAGGGCTGGGGATGGAGGAAACACAAATCCAAAGCTACGAGTCAATGGGCTGACTGCCACCTCCCTTGCTACCCTGTCACTAACATATCTCACCTCACCCTACCTCCCACCGAGTTCTTATATTTCAAAATTATATTTTATTAAGCGTTATTTCCACATAGCGATTTTGATTAGTTCCTTCGCATTTATCTTGCGTCGTCCCAGTTTTGGTTTGTTTATTTTGCAAATTTTACATTATAATTACCTGGATTCCGTGGGATTCCCATAAAGGGTATCTTGAGGCTACTACAACAAGCTATACTGAAAATAGATTGCGTTAGATAATAACATTCTTATAATACTCATAAGTTATACTGTAAAACTTGCAAAACAAACAAGCCAAAACTTGGACGAACACAGTAAAAAGACGAAACAACTTATCAAAATTGCTATGTGGACACAACGCTTAATTAAGGAAAATAATAATTATTTATAAATAAAAGAACATAATCCACCACATAGGGTGTACATAACTACATGAGCAAGTTAATCCGTTTCCCAAGCAAACTAATAGCACATATAACAACGCACTATCGTCACATTCAGGGGAGGTACGGAATACGGATAAAAGTCGAGGGAGAAAGTCCATGCAACATAAAGTAGCCTGTGTTTGCCTCATGACAGTTTGCTCTAAAATCTATATTAACTATTCATTAACCTAAGAAGTGGGGGGGGGGGTAAATTACACCATAGAACTGTGCAGACCTAGTTCACTGTTTCCTGTCACTAAATTAGTTATCTTACCATAAATATTATTAATACTTATCCATATGCGCCTATTTTACGTTTAATATGAAGATATTAACCTGTTACAACGATAAAACAAGTGGAAACAGTGTTTGGCTGGTCAAAATTGCGAAATGAGAGCGAGTTACATTCATCAAGTGTGAGCCAGCCTGGCCAACATCCACCCCTTACGATACCTGGAGCGACACTGACGTCTCTCTCCTTATCTTTTTCTCTTTCTCACGCTTAGTAACACATGTGACCACGCCCTGCTAGCAACTCGCTATTGTTAGCACGAAAATATACCTAAGAATAAGGGAATAACAGGGAAAATAGGTGATAATTGAAGGGGGGTGGGGGGGGGGGGGGAAGGAGGGGATGTGGAGGAGTGATATTTGGCATGGCCAAGGAGCAAAAAAAAAAAAATAAACAAAAAAATAAATTGCTACTTGCGTGGTTTAAATGTGTGTTTTTTTAGGCCTAGGATCATAAGAGTCTACCCGCAGTGGAACGGTAAAACTCTTATGAGTCTACCAGCACTTGATGGGTTAAACCTGAGGATCGATGACGCACTTTTCTGTTTTCTAGCTGTTATTAGACAATTTTATTCAGATTAGGAAGGGTATATGGAAGTCAGAGGGTTCATTGAGATAATCTATACACTTTCCATTCCCACAGATCCTTCCTAAGCTGTAAAAACCAGTTTAATGATAGCCAGAATAAACTGCTAAAACGCGTCATATCCTCAAAGGATAAATTTACGCATAACAAAAAGTACAGTAGTTTGGGTGCCATCTGTCTCTGTTGGGTCTATAAAAGAGAAGAGAAGTTATCATCAGTCATTAGTCTGAAAGGACAAGCCAAGATCTTACTAAAATCTTTATACAGTACTATTCAAGCAAAGCACCAATGAAAGCAGATGAATAAGATGAGCAGTAAGCTTACTTTGTACATTCATTAAACAGGAGAGAATTTCATCATTCAATCATCCAACAGCGCCCCTCTTACCAGGTTTCAAACAACGCACTAATGAAAGTGGACGTATAAATGATGCGAAGCGACATGGTTCAGATGTTCCCGGACAACTCAAGCGGTAGATCTCAACTAGGGTTGTAATGGGTGGGAAAGTTTCCGGGAATTTTTGGAAACTTTCCAGGAAATTTTCCAGGAATTTATAAGGCCTGGGAATTTTCGGGAATTTTGGACATTTTCGTTTTTCTTTATTATTTTAAACAAATTAACCCTCTCACGTCCTGACGCAATTTTTGAGCCTATTAGGGATACTTTAAAGCCTTTGTTACCGTCCGGGGTATTTATAAACCTTTAGTTTATTTACTTCAACCTCTACAGTTGTCTTTGAGTTAGCTGTGGGCAGAAATCTAATTTTGGAGAGGTAATTATAAGAGTGAGAGTAATCTATTTCTTATTGCTAATCTGGCAACCTCTGCGTCATAAGGATGTGAGAGGGTTAAGGAATTTTCAAATGTTATATATTTGCATGGAGATATTAACCCGGCAAGCGCGATAGGCCTCACGGAAGGCTTCCTATAGGGAACGCGATAGGCCTCACAGAAGCAAGACCATAAAAAAAGACTTCCAAAAAAAAAAAGGGCCTATCAAAACAAAGGAATTTGTCTCTAGGTGAGATAATTCCCCTCCAGTACTCATCCATGTAAATCTCACCCACCCCCCTCCCCTCCTTCCCCACCTTATTCCCCCCTCCCTCCCCTCCTCAATTATCACCTATTTTTCCTCTTATTATCATCATTTATCGGTTATTTTTCTCTCCCGCGATAATGTAGCACAAGTGGGTTGCAGAAAAGATCGTTATGTAACACCCAGACACCGGCCCACACCGCCCCGCTCGTCTCAGTTACCTCACAGACACCGAGAGGGGAGGGTTGCCTGTGGCTCTCTCTCGCCTGAGATTATGACCGGGTGGCCAATATCTTCGTTTTTCACCACCCAAATGCTTTTCCCACTTATTTTAGCACTCTTGAAGGTTCATATATACATCATATATGTAAAATAAAAGCATACCGAAAACAAATAATGCTCTATATTGAAAGTATAACGAATTCTGTCAGAATCCAAGGCTAGAAATGCACAAATAACTACCCTAGCCCCTAGGTCTATATCGCGCTTGTCAGGTTAAGAACCAACTATATAACTAAAAGGTATATTAGTCTAATATTCCCCTCACACAATGTAACGTAAATTATAAAGTTGAAAATTTTCTTGATATAAATATAGAGATTGTTAATGAACAGTGCATACTTAAAGTATATCACAAAGTTGATGATTTTAATTTTAACGTAATAAACTTTCCTTTCCCTAGTAGTAATATCGATAGTAAAATAACTTATAATTGTTTTTATTCCCAATTAATAAGATTTTGTAAAATCTGCACTAAAGTAGATGACTTTTGGGCTAGAGCTAGGTTACTATACAGACTCTTAGTGGACAGAGGTTTTGAGGCAAGTAAATTGTTCCATAAATTTAATCTTTTTAGGGTCAATTATTGTGACTGTATTCTAAAATTTGACATCAATAATTTTAATCAAGCATTTTTAACTTGAAGTTTCTTGTATAACCTCTGCTTACTTTTTGTCTGTATTTATTGTTTATCTTTTTCTTTTTCTATTATTATTATTATTATTATTAATATTAATATTGATGATTTTTTAAATTTATTGTTCTTGTTAAAAGAGTACTCTTTGTTTAAATCTGTTGTTACTTCATATTTTGCAATTATTTGTCTTTCCACATCGCGATTTTGATAATTTAATTTGACTTTATATTGTCCTTGTCCCAATTTTGGTTTGTTTAGTTTGCAAGTTTTACATTTTAATTTTAATTAATATTATATGTATTCATTGTCGATAGTATCAATTGCTTACTTTTGCGATTTCCTTAGTTTATTTGTGCTATAAATGTAGGTTATTTGTAGGGTAGTTATTGATAGGGGTCACTTGAGGCATGCTATGCTTACAGGTACCTACCCGATAGCACTATCGTTAGTGAGTGCTATACTGTATTTTATATATTATTTTGTAATAGTATAGATATCTTATCAATATTTGTATTTTGTACTATTGTTAATGTCTTGTCATGTTGCAAATTTGATTTTAAATAATATTTTGACATTTAACATGTAGTTTCTTTATTCATGCAGAGTTTAGTAAAATTTGCCAGAACGTCCCGGACTTCCCAAACTTGACTAATTCCTTTAACGTGACGATAGTGCGTTGTTATATGTGCGATTAGTTTGCTTGGGAAACAGATTAACTTGCTCATGTAGTAATGTACACCCTATGTGGTGGATTGTGTACTTTTATTTAATAATTTTCATTTTAGTAAGCGTTGTTTCCACATAGCGATTTTGATAATTTAATTTGACTTTATATTGTCCTTGTCCCAATTTTGGTTTGTTTAGTTTGCAAGTTTTACATTTTAATTAATGTATCAAACTCTTCACTAATTTGCATATTTACAAAAGATACGTTCCTGAAAAATTATAATTGCGCCTTTGGCTTTTCTTCTTCTTATTTCGTTTCTTGGACAGACGTACTCATTATCAAACTTCACAGCCTTAGGCGCAGACCGTGCAGCTGTAGTTTGTAACTTCCTTCTAACAAGTAGACTTGTCTGACACGTGTGCTCACGGTCCTCACTGATTTATTATTGGTTGCTCCTAAATCCAAAAATTTTATCTCTCACCTGACTTCACTTTACTGACATAGTAATTATTAAACGTTAACAATCTAATTAATTAATGATTTTAGTAAAATTTGTAGAAAAAGGTTTTACACCTGTAGGCTACAGTATTTTAGGCCAGATATTACCTTCCAGAAATATACCTATACTGTACATGTTTTCCTAAAATGAGAAAAGTAGGCCTACATGAAATGCATACATACATGCATTAGAGAGTTTTGTGTAACAATATAAAGAAAAAATTTCAGTTAATTAAATTGTTTTCTAACTTAACTTTTCTATGTTAATTGTTTTATCTTGGCCAGATCCTTTACTTAACCCTGTCCGACATATGACGCGATTTTGAGCCTATTAGGGATACTTTAAAACCTTTGTTACTATCAGGGGTATTTAGAAACCTTTAGTTTAGTTACTTCAACCTCTGCAGTTGTCTTTGAGTTAGCTGTGGGCAGAAAACTAATTTTGGAGAGGTACTTATTAGAGTGAGAGAACTCTATTTCTTATTGCTAATCTGGCAACCTCTGCATCATATGAGTCTGAAAGGGTTAATATTAATAACTTAATATTAATGTTAGGCTGAAATTCATTGATTTGTAAACAGATACGGAGAAGGCTGACTTAATATTAATGTTATGCTGAAAGTCATTGATTTGTAAACAGATACGGAGAAGGCTGATATGTTAAGCACATTGCATGCAATGAATGGATTTGTTATTATTGCTAGTAATTTAGAAAGATTTGTGTTTTTTGTTAACCCTCTGAACCTGGGATGCCCTTCCAGGAGCCAATTTAGCAGTCTTCCCCCATGGGACACGGATGGCCTTCAAGATGCCTAAGGGATATTATATGGCTAAAAACCACTTAAAACTGCGCTAGAGAAAGTTTTGTTGTCTTCGCGGGTGGTCCGTATAGCCAACAAGAACAAGAATACACAGCCAGCCAATCATGTGACTCCTGCCTTCAAGCAGGCCTTACAAATGCTTGTAGGCCTACAGTGCACCCCCAGTAAATGCGCCTATATGGGCTGCAAAATGCGCCGCATTTACGGAATCCGCATATTGTGGAGTTAATAATCAATGGGAATAAATGCTTATGGTCAGATAGCCCCTCCGAACTAACCCCTTTTTAGCCTACCATACACCCGATAACCCACCCAATAACCATTTCTGAAAGAAAGATACACTTTACATTAGAAATATCAAATAAAACAACAAATATAACACCATTTAGATAGAGGACTGCTGGGCGTGATGGAAGGGAGGGAGGATATCGGCCGCATTTTCGGTAGGCGACACTCGGTAATATGGCGGGAAGTACGTATTTCCCCTTGAATCAAAACGGCGAAACTGCATATACAGAATTTCGAGCCGCATTTACAGTCCTTAAAATATATTATTTCTGATTAGCCACCGCATATAGGGAATCCGCATTTACTGAAGGCGCATTTAGTGGGGGAGCACTGTACTGTATTGATTTTCCTGAGTCCCAAACGATGCATGAAAGCAAACGACGGTGACATGGGAATAGTTAGAATAGTGAAATAAATCAGTAATCAATAATCAATATAATCAATATTATTAAATGATACATAATACATAATCCATAATCAGTAATCAATCGTTGAACGAATGTAAATACAGTAGACCAACAGCCGTGGCCGCCGCTATTGCGTCGCTGCATTCGAACGATGCTCAGTATTTGGCCAAAACAGCGGGTCTTATTTTCCACCTCACACAATAACCGCTGTAGGCTACAGTGTTCTAGTCTTCACCTATCGCAAGATAACACCGATTACTGCCTCTGATATGTATGTAAACTAGGTTAGCCCATTTATTTGCAGAGATATGCGTATCGGTAAATTACAAAAATCGGGAGTAAACACAGATTCTAAGCTCCCAACCGCCATAACTGAGATTCATATTTTCACTATAAAAACTGAACCACTTTGTCTAGAGACTGGATGTATATATAACCTAGGTTTGGCCATTTTTTAGCATATTTATAAGCACGCCAAAATGCAGAGCATTCGCCCAAACCCCTGGTTCCAGCTCTGGCGGGAAGATTTAAATGGCCAAACGACGAGGGTTAAAGGAAAATGTACTATTTTGTTCATTTTGATTCTGAAATGAAAGTATTTGAGGTTTCTAAAATGTTATGTCTAAGTAAATTTTATTTTTTCCTTTTCAACCTGAACTGAAAGCCCAGCTTTGAAAATGTCCAAAATTCCCGAAAATTCCCCAAATTCCCGAAAATTCCCCAAATTCCCGGAAAGTTTCCTGGAAATTTACCGGATTTCAAAATTTCCAGGAATTTTACAACCCTAATCTCAACCAGTGCCAATTCAACCAGGGCTAACTAAATAAATGTCAAATTGTAGTTCTAACCAAACTCAACCTAATCTAACCTAACCTAACAGTACCGGTATTGGTTGAGTTGGTACTGGTTGAGAGATGCTAGTTGAAATGGTCTACTGGTTGAGTTGTATGGTCACCGGTTCAGACACTAAAGATTATAATTTTCCTGTAAGCCTTGTAATAAATTAAAGTGCACAACTTTCACGTTGCTTATTCATCCGAGGCAAGATCTCCCTTCAATCCGAATAGTCATTAAATAACGTGCAAATAAAATTAGATGAATAATTAGTGTAGTACTGGTAAGTTTGCATAATTCAGACAATCAAAGGAGCATAAATCTGAGCATACTTCAAATACTGTATGGCCAGCCCTATGAGTCTCGTAATGTGACTGGTTAAACTACCGTATTAGTGGTGATGGGCTGGTCTATCAGATTGAGAGTTGAGCATTCTCTGCCATACCTTTAGCTTAATCTGAATGTTCTATTTTCTAGATCTCAAGTGGCAGCGTCTCTTCCGTGGATTGACCTCTCTACTGCCAAGCTAGAGGTTGGCAATCTGGGAGCCAAAGCGTCACTTTTTTTTTTTTCCTTTGCCCCTCAACTTTCCCTTCATAATTGTTAAGGGGCACAGGGCCCTGGGTGGGGCTTTGGTGTCCCGGGCGTTTCCGCACCCTCCTCAGCCCCTCATATGGGAGCGGCTTCGGTCACCTGGGCTTTCTTAGTGGTAAAGCTGGGAGGGTTTGGTTATGGTCTTGGCCTTGCTCGGAAACTAGGGTCTGTTCAGTCAGACAGCCTGGGGAACAACAACAACAACTAACGTATTAACAAAAAAAATTTAATACTGTAAGTCAAATAAAGTACTAACATCCAAACAAACCTGAGTGAGCCTGTGTTGTACCCCATGATAGTTCAGGCGTTCAAGAATCCCACGTCTACCTCTCAAATACCGCTGACCTTGTGTGACATTCAGAGGTTCAAGAATCCCACGTCTACCCTCACTAATACCACTGACTTTGTGTGCCAACAGTCTCTGGATCTGCATGTACTATTGGGTCTGTACAAAGTGAATTTGCATCCTTCATTCATCCAACAGATACAGTTTGCATTGTTCATTCATTCAAAAAGGCAATAAGTACCTTTTAGTCTTACCATTCATTCATTCAACAATGCAAATATTCCTTTGTAACCAATTGAGCCCCATCCTAAAAGTAAATTAATGTAATACCCAGCCTCAGGCAGTATTCAAATATATTTTGTTTTATAATATTAACCCTTTCACGCACGTGTGGACGCAGGAGTTGCCGATTAGCAATCAGATATAGTTATTTCAATCTTACAATTACCGTACCTCTCCAAAATTAGTTTTCTGCCCACAGCTAAATCAAAGACAACTGTAGAGATTGAATTAAGCTAAACTAAAGGTTTTTAAAACACCCCTGATGGTCACAAAGGCTTTAAAGTATCCCAAAATAGGCTCAAATCGCGTCCTGTGCGTGAAAGGGTTAAAGAAAATGGGGTGGCCCAGGGTATTCTCTTTGGGCTGCCAATTAGCACACATCCTAAACTTCCAAGCATAGGAACTCTAGACCCCTACGAGCCTTTTGGGAGGCCTACGATTATTTCAATTAGGCAAGAATACCCAACATCCAATGGCTGACACTGGGGTTGTGCGTTACAAAAGGGCCGACTCTGGGGCTGGATGGGTTAAGTCTTACCATTCAGTCATTCAAAAATGCAATAACTACCTTTAAACCTTACCATTCATCATACACCGCACCAATAAAACTGGACAAATTAATATTAAAGTTGCCGTAGCTCAGACTTTCAAGAGTCCCACGTCGCCCTCCCTAATGCTGCTGATCTTAGGAGCCAGCTGTCTCTGGATGGTCATGTACAGCTGTTGGGTCATCACCAGGAACGGGACGCTTTTACTCTTCTTACCGTAGATGTTGAGGTAAATGCCCAGCACCACAAGTAGCCCGCCCCACACGTATCTGGAATATGGCGTATTTAATTACAGAGTTCAGTTGGTATTTTATGGGAAATGGATGGTACTTTCAATTTTTTTTTTTTTTTTTTTTTTTTTTTTTTTTTTGTTGTATGTATACTGTACAGTAATCTCAATCTTCTCCACATGTCCAAACCATCCAAGCCTGCTAGTATGCATCTTATCACTGATACTCTTGATACCTAACCTTCTCCTCAGCTCTTCACTAGATTAACTATCTTGCAGCTTGGCACCACACATGCATCTCACCATTCTCATCTTGTTGCGTTCTTGGTGCGCTGTAATACTACCTTAACCAGGTTCTTGTAAACGTAAAGTGTCAAGAAACTCGCTGTAACATGAAGGGCTTGGTGAAGAGTATAAAGGAGGAACAGATGGTAAGATAACAAATGTAAGGTTAGGTCACACAAACCAAAATAAGTGGCTGATAATGTGAATGAATACACACGAATGACCAAAAACCTACTGTAACGTAAATGGCTTGGCGAAGAGTAGGAAGGACAAACAGATGGTGAGGGCCTTGCGTGTGGTGGTGAGAGTGACGGCCACCAGCGCACCATGTAAGGTCACCACCGTCAGTACAACCTGGACACCGCAGAACCCCGCCAAGGACAGGAGCGCACCTCGCGCATACACCTCCCACGGATACTGTGGATAATGGTATACTTACAGGAATAGATATTTTATAGGAAATGTAGATAGTTACATTTGCTAAGAAATATTTAAGAGTATACCTCCCATGGTATAGAAGGAAGGTAACGGTAACATTTGCTAACTACCGGTATATGATTCATTAATGCAAATTATTTACTCATTGTCAATTTTATTACAGTCCCAGCCATGAATATGTGTAATGCCGCATGTTGTGGCATGGACAGTAGCGCATCTGACTGGTGATGGAAGGATCTGCAGTTCGATCCCAGGCCATGCCATTGGTAGATATCAAGAGTTTGGACACTCAGGTCTAGCAATGTGTGGCAAATGCCCAGTAAAGTCCCTGTAACAAGAGCACACCCTATACCCTGTTCCAAATAAGTAGTCCAAAAACTCTTGAACATTAACCTCTATAACTCACAAACAACTAGAGTAATCCAGCTAATATTTCTACCATTTGGGAAGGGTCAGCCAGGGAATAGGTGTGGAAATTTGCAGCCCATTTTCTCTAGCCCTTTTTGAGTTATGAGAGATTGAGGGCCGGGATTTCTGGCCTACCTACTTGAAACAGGGTATAGCTCTGGCAATCAAGGGAGTGCACAGCGTTAAAACTGCATCATTGTACACAAACAATAATTTCAGTAATGCCTCTATTTATAGATCCATCTATCCACCTATTGCTCGACACCTTCCTGAGGGGATGGCCATGAATGAATCTCCTCCATATGCTACCATATTCCGAGGCATTTACATGTAATATATCTGGGTGCTATTTTATTAATTATTATTGGTAATTATAATGTAAAACTTGTAAATAGAGTGGAACGCACTGCCCCAGTATGTAGTCGATTCCGAATCAGTAAGGAAGTTTGAAAGTAATCTTGATAAAGCATGGGGAAGACAAGATTTGAAGTTTGATTACAAAGCAAAAATACAGAATAGTAAAAATGTTGCGTCTGCTACCGCCGCCGCCAACACCGTGAACGACCGCAGCAGTGCAAGTACTGGCACTGAGCTGGATACACAGGCCTAGTTTGCCTTTTTCCAGAGGATCTACTGTAAGAAACTGTAAGAAAAATAAACAAACCAAAACAGGGACGACACAAGATAAATGCAAAAGAACTAATCAAAATCGCTATGTGGAAACAATAAATAATAAATAAATAAATAAATAAATCAAAAATCAAACACAAAATACATACTACAATATAACCTTCAATAAAATAAATTGTATGGACATTACTAAAAATACACACACAACTTTCCCTTTTATTGTTAATGGTAGCTACATACTTCATATGAAACAGTAGGAAAAAACATGAAATACTTTATCCTTGGTGTGTGTTATTTTTCAGAAACAAAACAAAAATTACATAAAAAATATATATTGTTTTATTCCACTGGGAAAAAAAAGGATCAACATTATTACAACAAACCTCAGCTGCAAAGAAAGCCGCGGGAATGAGTTGTCCGGTGAGTAATAGACCAGCCAGGATGACAACAAAGCCCAGACTGTAGGAGTAGAGGACGACGTGTGTTGGGTCTTCACCGTGTCTCTTCATGGCTCCCTCCTGTACGTTGCCGATGATGGCGTCACAGAGTAACGCCAGACTTACTAACGTCACACCTGGGGGGAAACAAAGGTGAAATTACCGGTATATGAGTAATTTAGCGTTAACATGCTCCCTATACAGTAATCTGGGGGTTTTTTTATGTGGGGAAATTGCACTTGGTCACTTTGCGCTCTGCTTTCAGCTGGTTGTTGTTGTTGTTCCCCAGACTGCCTGGCCGAACAGCCCCAAGGCCCCGAACAAGGCTAAGGCCATAACCGAGCGCCCCCACAGAACCCTCCCTGCCTACCACAATAAAGCCTGGGTGACCGAAGCCACTGCATGGCGGGGAGCTGAGGAGGGTGCGGAAACGCCTGGGAAACCAAAGCCCTACCCAGGGCCCTGTGCCCCTCAGCAATTATGAAGAAAAAGTTGAGGGGCAAAGGAAAAAAATGTGACACTTTGGCTTCCAATCTTGGTAGATTGGGAGGTCAATCCACGGAAGAGACGCCGTCACATGAGATCTAGAAAATATACAAGTAAAAGGAACAGTCAGAGTAAGCTATGGGTATGGCAGAGATCGCTCAGTTCTCACTCTGATAGACCAGCCCATCACCACATGACTAGAACCCAGTCCTCTCAGCATCAGCTAGGAAAGGTCCTAGAAAGCCGCCTTTGGCGGGGGGGATAGCTCCCCTATTTCAACCCCTTTCGGGGTTGGGCACCCGCCCAGCTTTCAGCTGGTTGGCCAATGATACTGTGTTGAAATGACATCTTTCAGCTCCAAAAACAAACGCAAGATATGTATGTAAAAAAGTACCATCAACCAATCAGCTTTAAGTAGTTTCTAGTTTAAAGGGACCAAATGCAAGTTTGCCAGTATAAAAAATAATAGACTATAGTGACACTTTTTCTCTAATTTTTCAATACCAAAAGCTTTCATGTAAATCCACCTTTCATTACCGATCAATGAGCCCTCCTTGCTTATTAACTACCTTTTCTTACACCTCAACAAACTCTACTAAACCCTCAATAAACTATTTACCTAGTAACGACCCCATACTAACCAATTAATCACCCTATACAACCCATTACCATGCCCCACTTACCCATCGAAGAAAAACTGGGCTGCACGGTGGAGTCGGCGAGGGTGAACCAGATGAGGCCCACACACATACAGAGGCAGGCCACAACCTCTGCCGCCGAGTACCTCTTGCCCAGGATCACCATGGACCCAATCATTACTGGGATCAGCTTACACGATTTGAAGATTACCTGTAATCAGTTTCACAATCAGCATTTTATATTTCACTACTGAACAGCCTAAGTACCGTACCTCATCTATGTGGCTTATTCAACTTGGTGAGAAGTGCTTAAGGAATATTATTGCTCTATGAGAAATTGAGAATGGCTGTGGTTGTATGTGTGAAGTCTGCAACCAGAATAATCAGACATGCAGGTATGCTGATCAGGGACTAGCATTTATGTGATTCTGATCAGCAATTCCCCTAATGTCCACCTCACAGAATAATATTTTTGGCAGAGACAGCATTCAGGATTGAACACGGGACTTCTCATATACAAAACAGTTGCTCTATTGATTGAGCCATTGGGCTATTAAACTGTAACTGTTGTTGTTGTTGTTGTTCCCCAAGCTGCCTGGCCGAACAGCCCCAAGGCCCCGAGTAAGGCCAAGGCCATAAACGAGCGCCCCAAGAGAACCCTCCCTGCCGACCACAATAAAGCCTGGGTGACCGAAGCCACTCCATGGCGGGGAGCTGAGAGGGTGCGTAAACGCCCGGGAAACCAAAGCCCCACCCAGGGCCCTGTGCCCCTCAGCAATTATGAAGAGAAAGTTGAGGGGCAAAGGAATAATGTGACGCTTTAGCTTCCAATCTTGGTAGATTGGGAGGTCAATCCACGGAAGAGATGCCGTCACCTGAGATCTAGAAAATATATAAGTAAAAGGAACAGTCAGAGTAAGCTATGGGTATGGCAGAGATCGCTCAGGTCTCACTCTGATAGACCAGCCCATCACCATTCTGTAACTGTTATTGGGAACAACAACAACATTGGCGATGGGCTGGTCTATCAGAGTGAGACCTGAGCGATCTCTGCCATACCCATAGCTTACTCTGACTGTTCCTTTTACTTATATATTTTCTAAATCTCAAGTGACGGCGTCTCTTCCGTGGATTGACCTCCCAATCTACCACGATTGGAAGCTAAAGCGTCACATTATTCCTTTGCCCCTCAACTTTCTCTTCATAATTGCTGGGGGGCACAGGGCCCTGGGTGGGGCTTTGGTTTCCCGGGCGTTTACGCACCCTCTCAGCTCCCCGCCATGGAGTGGCTTCGGTCACCCAGGCTTTATTGTGGTCGGCAGGGAGGGTTCTGTGGGGGCGCTCGTTTATGGCCTTGGCCTTACTCGGGGCCTTGGGGCTGTTCGGCCAGGCAGCTTGGGGAACAACAACAACAACAACAACAACAACCTATAAAACTGAGTACAGGCTATAATACCATAAGCAACCAAATTAAAATTAAAATAATGTACAATATATGATGCGTTTTTTACCACCATGCACTTCCTGCTCAAGACCGGAGCTAGGGTGGATGCCCTGATGATCAGGGCTTTCATTAAACAATTGCCACAGATTGCTAGACCCCGCTATTCACCAACAACACACTGGCTGGGCCGAGACTCGAACCATCAACCTCACAATTTGCAGGCGAGTGCTCTACCAACCACACTAAACCTAAAAATTAAAGGGGGATTATGTACAGTATCTCAGTTAGTTATGTAGTTAGTTATGTAGAGCAGATTAACCAGACCACTGAGCTCCATACGGAACTCTCATAGGTCTGGCCCGAAGGATTGGATCAGATTACTGAAAGGAGCTTAAGGCGACGCAAAAAACGGACGATAGGGGGGAAGGAAAATGACGGAGAATCGGATAAAAGGTCAGTGAATGATTTAGTACCAAAACAAACCGTACGCAGACGGGCAGTATCTGGGCAGTCAAAGACGTGGCGAACAGTTAGAGGGGAATGACAGGAGGAGCAGGTAGGGGGCGGAGTGCGGGGAGTGGACATCAAATAACCGTGAGTCAGCCTGGAATGGCCTATCCTAAGTCTAGTTAGTAAAACTTCCTCACACCTGTGAGACCTGGAAGACGAGGGCCAAGGACGGACAGAAGGTTTGATTGCACAGAGTTTATTATTGCAGGGTAGAGCATCCCAATGAGATTGCCACGTGCAAAGAATAGAAGGCTTGAGTAAGGACAGCCAATCACCTAACGGAAGGTGGGGCTGGCGAGGGATCATTAAAATAGCATTCTTAGCCGCAGCATCGGCGTCTTCATTGCCACGGACACCGATGTGAGCAGGAATCCAACATAACTGGACCTGGAATCCACGTAGGCTCATCTCGTGGAGAGCGTGTTTTATGGCTAAAACTATTACGTGGGAGGACGAATAAGCACGGAGCGCTTCGAGGGCACTACGAGAGTCACTGTAAATTATAAAGGGCTGTTGAGGGGTGTCACGTATAATGTCAATAGCAGATTGGATAGCTAAAAGTTCAGCAGTAAAGATAGAGGTTTGGGGCGGGAGAGAAAACTGAAGGAGCTTAGTAGAGGACACAGCAGCGAGGCCCACCCCAGAGTCAGTCTTAGACCCGTCAGTGAAGATGGCAAAATGGGGGCCTTTACGACGTATGTGTTCGAGTGCATGTTGGCAGTGATGGCTAGGGACAAAAGGATATCTCTTAGAGAGGAAGGAGAGGTGAGTGCAAACATTGGGGAGAGAGATAACTGGATCAGTATCTCAGTGTATGACTACTTGGGGGGGGGGGGGGGGGGGGGGGAGAGAGAGACCCTATCCAAGTTGTGAAACACCAATGTCTTTTAGACATTTACCTAGGTACTATACAGGTGTAGATGATAAGGCTAGGGTTGATAGACCCAACTTTATATCGTGACCTAGATTTACTGTATTAACCAATTGTCCAATTCGGACAACAGTATGAACAACAGTGACGGCAATAGTGTAGATATAAGGGGAGCATGAACACCTTTAGGAATAAATGTTCAACTTTGTTTGAATTGTAGGTTATGGAAGGCTTCTCAAGAATAATCTGTGAATGATTCTATCACTACAATATTATGTAAGTGAGTTCATCAAACTGCAACACCCTTAGATTGATTAACAATAAAAAAATATATATATATATAAAAATAAAAAACAATAGCCTATTGAAGCTACTAAATGAAAAGCAACAAAGTTGACATTTTCTTTTAACCCTCAGAGCCTGGCTGGCCTTCGTGCAGGCTGTATCGAGATTGCACCGCGGAGCCCGGATGGCCTTCGTGAGGACAAATGGCTATTACATAGCTTAAAATCACTCTAAAAACGCCCAAGAGGAAGCTTTTTTGTCTTGGTGGGTGGTCCGCGAAACACACAACAAGTACACACAGTCAGTCAGTCAGCTAATTTGATACATGGAAGCAGCTGCCAGCTACTTAATGATGAAAGTGTAACACTCACAGGGATACAGGCTCGTGGCACCCATAACTCTCACTTATATTTTCAACCCAAAACAAGACCCAGTTGGTGTAGAGTATTCTAGTCTTCACCATTCGCAAGATAACACCCAGTTCTCCATTTTGCTACATAACTAACCTAGGTTAGGCCATTTATTTGCGGATATATAAATACGAGAAAATCACGAAAAAACGAACATTCAGCCGGATCCAGTAAAGCAGGAATGTTCAAACCCACCGAACGCAGAGGGTTAAGATGATGTAGGGTACTGCATTTAGGTATTCCTTAATTTGCACACAGAAAACTGTGTTAATTTACTGTATGCAAATTAAAAAATGCTTCAAGGGTTACTGTATGTGATTCTGAAGCCAGTGAACAATTTCTGTTACTTGGGTGATACTATTTCTATCAAAGCTGAGTCTGAAACTGGTACTGCCATAAAAGTTAAAATCAGTTAAGAAAAGAAAAAAGAAAAACAAATACCGTAAAGAGGAGGAGGGGGAATGAGGAGTGAGTCTAGTCGTAGAAAGGTTTTCAATATTTATGTATGAATCTTTCTCAACTGTTACCTGATGAAAGTGCAAAAAGGACACCAAAATGTATACCATACCTGAGTAGGATAATTAAGATATCCCACCGATGAATTTGAAAACCCCATGGTGCCCACTGTTAAGAAGGCAATAATCACATAGGTCTTCATAGGTATTCTGCAATGGAAAAAATACATATCAGTATACAGTTGTTGTTGTTCCCTAAGCTGCCTGGCCGAACAGCCCCGAGTCCCCAAGGACACGGTCAGGCTTTCCCACAGAGCTCTCAAAGAGTGTAAATTGTGTTGTTGGCGTAGGTGGTTGTGTGAGATGCAGTCTTCTATGATGAGTTTAATGGTATGGGGTGCTGTGTTACAACCCGGGCAGGTGTCGACGACGGAGTCATCCAGTCTCTTCTGATAGCTCAGAAGAGCCGGATGGTGTCCGCATCTCAGCCTGGCCATGTGGACTCTGTCCTCGCGAGGAAGGGAGGATTCAGAAGGATGGATTTCGGGAGGTCGTGCTTGCAGCTGCGTGTTGTCTATGAGTGAATGGATGGAACGGCGAGTGATATGAGTATGGATGTGCTTCCGGAAGTTGGTTTGGGGTGGGCAGGGAGGGAGAGAAGACAGTATTTGTGTGTGATAGCATGTGCTGGGTGTTGTTTTGATATTTCTTGGTGTCTGTGGGTGTGTAGCCATGTAGTGTAGTGGGTGGTGTTGATTCGTGGAGGCTGCTGCTAGGAATTGTGTGCCTCTCATGTCAAGATGATCTTTGACTTTGAGGACTTTGGTTTCTTGATGTAGGTGATCTGTGGGTGTCGTAGCTATGCATCCTGTGATGATTTTCAGGGCTTTATTTTGAATAGTCTGTAAGGTCTTATGATGTGTTTCAGCATCCTTGGAGCGGCTGCGGTCGCGCCGGGCAATTCTCAGTATACAGTACTGTATATCAGCTTGTGGTAGGTTACTACTATATCAAAATTGCAAGAAAATAAGTACTGGTATCTAAGTGAAAGAATGTGAAAGTATGTGAATATTCATTAACTTGCTTATGTAGTAATGTACACCCTATGTGGTGGATTGTTCTTTTATATATTTTTATTTTGCTAAAACGTTGTTTCCACATAGCGATTTTGATAAGTTCTTTTGTCTTTATACTGTGTTTGTCCCAGTTTTGGTTTGTTTAGTTTGCAAGTTTTACATTATAAATATATATATATATACAGTACAGTATATTTTCTATTTTTGCCACCTAGGTTGATGTTTTTGTGCTTTCGTGCGCCACACTGCTCAGATCGGATAAAATATATATAATAACAAGGCTACAAAATATTCTTATCATCAGCAACCCACCAATTAACTTACAAATATACCTAATTAATGAAATCAATGAAACTAATGTATACATGTGGTACTCTAAGGATTTGAACCTAGGATACTCACACCAAAATTCCGCGCACTAACCATTACGCTATCAAGACAGTTAACCCTTACTGTACCAGCGACGGTATACAGCCGTCAGTAATAGTCACTCGTCAGTACCAGTGACGGGAGATCGCCGTCAGTACTATGCGGTCCTTGTAACTGCCCGTATCAAGCGGTACCAGGTACCATCACTGCTCTGAGACCTTGGCAACACTTCTCAGCCTGTATCCAAGCCTGTGGGAGCTAGCTGGGACAATATTCCTTCAACTTTCGGGGTGAGTGGCTATTCTCTCTTGACTTAGAAGCCAATTTTGCCACAATGCCTGGTACTGGAGGGTACATTTATAGTAATACCCTCTGGTACAGTAGGGGTTAATGTTAGATGCAGACGATGATGCAGTTTTATACGCTGTGCACTCAGGGTGTCAAACAAGAGCCATTAATTCTAATCATTATTATTGTACAGTACTGTACTGTATATGTAAAGCTAATATTATGGTTTATAGTTCAAATTATGTCTTCGGACAAAATAAAATATCCAAAAGAATGCTATACCATATTGATTTTCTTGTATTGCTGCGGTTTGACACCCTTCGTGCACACCCTTGATTGACCTTGTTATAATGTAAAACATGCAAAATAAACAAACCAAAACGTATACGAACACCGTAAAAAGACAAAATAACTAATCAAAATCGCTATGTGGGACTCAACTGGACATTTGCCACGAATCGCTAGACTAAGCTGCCCAGACTCTTGCCGTCTACCAATGGAACGGTGTGGGATCGAACTGCAGACCCTTTGATCAGCAGTCAGACACGCTACCGACCATACCACGGCCCATGGCATGAAAAATAGTAGTGGATCTTCAAAAATAATAGAGGGCTTAAGGGGGAAGGTAGTTGTTTTTTCTGAACCCCCTTCTGTCTCATGTTTAGCCCCATTAATTTTTAGATTTTAAGACATTCGCCTTATTAGTTTGTCCATTTTCAGACTTTCCACCCCATTTTTTGTCAATGTTAAGACCTTTTTTGCCATTTAGGTGTCAATATTTTCCTGGAGTGAATACGAGCCTGTAATTATAGGACAAATTTACAAATTAATCTTGCAGGGGTATCTCGGGGGTGTATTATTAAGCTTGATTGAGGTCTAGCAAAAAAATAAAAAGTAAATACAGTATATAAATAAATAAATGCACAAAAAAATAAACAATACCCCCCTTAACATAGTCCTGGTAGATTCTAACATTTACTGGAAACACTTAATTTAGGATACCTAAAGTCACTTTTACTGCCATGAGTGAACTATTGTACAACTTACATACACAATTTTTAATGCTGACTGCCCCCAATTTTGCCAGAAATAAATTGGAAGATTGCAGTTGGGACCAAAATCGTGTATATTCCCAACTGCTCCCAATAAATTATTAGGAGCTGCCTAACATTAAAGATCGCATCGATCATGTCACGTCTCGGCATGAAAGCAAAGCGAAAGCTGTTATTAGCTCTGCTTTTCCTAAACATTCCTCAGATTCTTGCACTGACTTTTGTGACTTGGTTAACCATTATTTAACTCCTATTATTTCCCCTAGCTACATACACACATACAGTACAAGCTTAAAAATTGTTTTGTCCAGAGAGAGAGTGGTTACAGTTTCACATCCTAAATAGCGGCTTTCCCGGCAACCTGTCAAGTTCTTTATTTTGAGATCGGACCGGAGTACAGTACCTGATTCCACGTCTTTCTAGTTTTACCCTTACGCGCAGCTCCCCCCACATACACAGTCCGGCATTTCTTCACCCAGCTCTGATCATCTATTCTCTCCATGTTTCCAAACCAACCAAGTCGACTCGTGCGCATCACTTCACTGATACTCCTAATGCCCAGAGGCCTTCTTAATTCCTCACTCGATACCCCGTCCATGAGGTTAACCCCACATATCCATCTCACCATTCTCTTCTCATTCCGTTCTATTCAATTCTATCTACTACTAAATAGTATATTAAAAAAGACTGTAGATACAAAATAATATATGGTATACTGTACTTGTGAACCATAATATTTATATGTCCATTTGAATCCAGTTACGACATGATAGCCAAAAGTGCATGATAATATAATGCTGGATTACTGTGTACGGTACAGATATATCTCAGATGCTTCAGAAATTGGCTAAAATGTTTAACAGATTCAATGGGTGTATTCTTATTACAGCTCACACCTGCAGAACACTTACTTTCTACCAATACTGTCGCCACTAACAAATATTTGGAGTAGGGCGAAAACGGTGTAGTAGCCAAACTGCACCAACGTGAGGAACCATCCGTGTGGCTGCATCCCTTCCAACGTGAATATCAACTCCTGAAATAAAAACATGGTATAAAAAAGCTGTATTCTTCAAACCTTCAGTAACATACGTCTTTCTTCCTTTTATGCTGGCCATCATTCAACTATTTATCTTTTAACCTTTCAACACAAGAGGTCCTTCCTATGCTTAGTGAAATTACCTAATATTATCCAAATAAAATTTAATATGACTTAATCTGAGAAAGGAGAGCAGAATCAATGGGCCTTTTAAGCGAGGCTGGAGTGGGAGGGAAGGGAAAGGAAGATTTTAAAGTACTGTATAAGCCTATTTGTGAACGATGCTGTCCTGTTGGAAGTAGAAGTGAAAGTAGAGTGGTCACTGACTTGACAGGGTGTGTGAAAAGAAGGAAGTTAGAGGTTAGTCAGTGTGGTAAAGCCAATAAGTAACAGTGTGCTGCTCGCAATACAGTATTCTTGCATGGAAGCGAGACATGTTGGACAGTACTGTACTGTACAGTACCGTAATTGATTGATGAACATGTCTCCAAACTGAAGAAAGAGGAGATAAATTACTTTAGAATGGCAACTGGTATGAAAATTGAACAGTATAGATAGAACACAAATATCAAAGAAAAACTGGGATGGATGTAGTTAGCGGGTGTACGGTCGCTATACTTGTGGCGCTTACAAATACAGTACCGTATCGCCTACACCTCGTAATTGTAAATAGCACGTAAATAATAATAACTGGTATATGATAATTGTAAATAGCACGTAAATAATAATAACTGGTATATGATAATTGTAAATAGCACATAAATAATAATAACTGGTATATGATAATTGTAAATAGCACGTAAATAATAATAACTGGTATACAGTGGAATCTCCAATCTCGATCATAATTGGTTCCCACAAATACCGATCGAGATTCGAAATATCGAGATGCGAAGTTAACTTCTTATGGGAAAAAATACAATCGGTTCCAGCCACTTGCCGACTAACCTACATCAAATCTTGTCAATTTTCACATTTGCCCCCCACAATCACATGCAATATATATAATATGTTAAAATAGATAAAATTAATAATGAAAGAGTTTTATTTTTACCTTATATTTATTGATAAAGAGGTTTGTGTGGTTGATTGTTGGTTCCGAGGCGAACGCAGTTAGGTTACTGCGTCTCCGCACCCGGCGCACAGTCACCGTCATCAATTCTTGCAATTGCTTCCCTCACCCTGTCACCACTAGTACCGGCATTTTATGAATGCGATAAAAAAAGGTCCAGGTAGACGACTTCACAATACAAGTTTTCAAGCGAATGGCGGATGTGACTGGTACACCAAGTGGCCGCTAGATCTACCGACTTCAATAAATTTTCCATGGTATAAAGTTTAATCAAGTTTTCTTTTGTCTTTACTATTATTATATATTAGATTTTCCTCATACAAATAATAATGTATATTAAAACATGGTAAAGTCATTTTTATTACTACGTAAATAAAAGCGGCAGAGACAGGTTAGACTACCGCTTGAGACGATCGATACTAGCGGTACATTAGTATACAGGTGAACAAAACACAATGACTGTGAGGTTCACACATCGATTTGGTCAAGATTAATCTGTTTATATTAGTATATAAGCATCTAGCATCGATATTTAGCTATTAGCTATCGAGATTAACGTTTTTTCATCGAGATTTGTGATTGGGGAGAGCTTGAAGGTGGCATCGAGATGCGAAATATCGAGATGAGATTGATCGAGATATGTGAGCCTACTGTATGATAATTGTAAATAGCACGTAAATAATAATAACTGGTATATGATAATTGTAAATAGCACGTAAATAATAATAACTGGTATATGATAATTGTAAATAGCACGTAAATAATAATAACTGGTATAAGGTCCTGATGTGGCGGCGTCTACGCCGTGGGGCCACCTCCCGAGGCTGCCAACCGCGGATGGCTGCCGACCCTCCACAGCCGAAGACAAAATCAACGACCAGTGGAGGAAAACCGGATGCCGGCCGCGGGGAGCAGTTTCGGGAGCCAAACCGTCACAACCATCCCCTGCCCCCTCCCTGGGGGCACGGGTCCTTGGAGCGGCTTCGGTCGCGCCGGGAATTTCCACACCTCTCACACCACACACACACATCACACAGTTTTTCCTACACCGAGAAATGACTCTCCGGCTGTCATTTCTCGAAGACTTCTTCTAGCCGGAGACATTGAGAGCAACCCAGGACCCACGTTCACATACATATGTCCAACTTGCTCAAAACCCATCACTTCGAGTCGCCATACTAAGGGTTCAGTTCTCTGCAATTCATGTGGGAACTGGACCCACTTCACCTGCACAACACTTGCCTCCAAGAAACACTACACAAACACCTGGACCTGTTCCTCATGCCCCTCCCTCTCCCAGTCAAATCCCTCGCCTAAAACCCGTCCACCTCTCCTCCCCAACCCACCTAACCTTCCCATATCATCCACTCCCCCCCCTAAAACCCGTCCACCTCTCCTCCCTAACCCACCTAATCTTCCCATACCATCCACATCCTCAACTCAACACACCACACCCCATCCTAATCCATTCCAACCCCCATCTCCTGCTCCCCAATCCCCACCCCCACCTCACCCATCCCAACCCCCAGCCCCTCCCTCACCCCCACCCCCCCCATCACCCCCACCCCCACCCCATCCTCGTGCAGCAGCACCCAACGTACATCGTGCACATAACATTAACATTCTTCAACTGAACATAGATGGCATCAACACAAAGAAACACGAACTCTCACACTTCATCAAACAACACAACATACACATTGCCATCTTACAAGAAACAAAACTCCGCACAACACAAAAAACACCCACATTTCATAATTTCACCACCATCAGACAAGACCGGGCTGTCGGCGGGGGCGGTGGACTCATCACCCTGGTACACAAAGAAATATCATACATAGTAACCAGTGTACAAACCAAATCACTCCTCCCCCCAAATGATAACACAACAGAAATACAGTCAATTAAAATACGCACTGGCAACAACTCCAACATAACCATCATAAACACATACATCCCTCCCCAAACATCCCCTACAGTACCAAATGAATACAGACCACACTTACAACACATCACAAACACCCCACACCCCACACATCATCCTGGGTGGTGACTTCAACGCCAAGACGTCGGCCTGGTTTGTCGACAACCCCGACACAGACAGAGGGCTGGTACTACAAAACCAAACCGATAACCTCATCATCCTTAACGACATCCATCAACATACCCATATTCCTCACCAAGCCCTCTATAACCCATCATCTCCAGACATCACCTTTTGCTCCCCAGAACTCGCCCCCACAACATCCTGGAGGGTGGTCAGAACCTTAGGCTCTGACCACCTCCCGATCATTATCACCACCAAAACCAGACTCACCCCAGCTAGCCACAAACACACATACACCAATTATAAAAGAGCTAACTGGGAAGCATTCACAAATGAGACAGAACAACACTTCACAACTCTAAACAGTACACCCATCACTAACATCAACAATGCTGTACACATACTCAATAAAACTATCCAAAACGCTGACAAGAAACACATTCCAAGAGGTAACAGAAAAAGACACAACCCCAACTTCACACCAGAAATTCAAAACCTCATCAGACAACGCGACATACTGAAACACTCCCCAGCACCCCACACACAAGACATCACACACAACAAATTCAAGCACTCAACACCCAAACTAACAACAAAATACAAGAACAACAAAAACTAAATTGGAATAACTTCCTACAAACACTTGATCACAAAACAAACCCCAAAAAACTATACAAAACACTAAACAGCATCACACTTTCCAACAGCAACACAACACAATCACATGCTGCAATCACAACAACAGACTCTACTCCTTCATGTAAACAACAAGCAAACACTCTCATCAATCACTTTTCACATGTCAGCCACCTAAAACCTCACAAAGACGACCGACGTGTCATCCGACGTAAGAGACAATTCCCCACAGACCCTGACTATACACCCTTCACCAATCACCAGACAAAGCATATCATCAACAATCTCAAGCACTCACCCGCCTGTGGCCTAGACAACATAAGCAACATACACCTCAGACACCTGGGACCACAAGGCATACAAGCACTCACTAACATATCAAACTACAGCTATTCACACAACACAATACCAGACATTTGGAAGCATGGTATCATCATCACTTTCCCCAAACCCAACAAAGACCCCACGCTACCCTCCTCGCACCGCCCCATCACACTCCTTTGCTCCCCCTCCAAAGTCATGGAACGCCTAGTATTACAACTAATTACACCTGACCTACCCCTAGCTCCAACACAACATGGCTTTAGGCCACTGCACTCCACAAACACTCTTCTCACAGACCTTACACAAAGAGCTTTCGACGGCATCAATTCAGCTAGACCACCACACAGATCACTATTAGCCACACTCGACATTAGTAAAGCCTTCGATGCCATCCCCCGCCACAACCTAACAAACAAAATCTACAACACAAACATGCACAACAACACAAAACGGTGGCTGGCCAACTTCCTAGCAGGCAGATGTGCACACGTATCTTTTGCCGGTCAGTCATCTAAAATCAGAAACTTTCCAAACGGAGTCCCACAAGGATCCGTCCTATCGCCCGCACTCTTCAATCTGTACATGCACGATATAACTACACCCAATACGCCCCAAATAAACTTAGCCTCCTATGCAGATGACATAACACTCACATGCACACACCATGACCCAAAAAGAGCAACAGATCTCCTTCAACCCTATCTCAACACACTACATGGCTGGTGCACTACAAACAGACTTAATCTAGCCCCAGCCAAATCCATCGCAACCCTGCTCACAAGCTGGACAGGAGAACACGAATACATCCTCAACTCACCATAAACAACACACCCCTAACACATACACACACACCCAAAATCCTAGGAGTAACATATGATACTCATATGACATTCAAACAGCACACCACAAACATTAAAAAGAAACTGACACCCAGACTTAACGCCCTCAGGTCACTTGCTCACACAAAATTTGGACACAACAAAGAAACTACCACCACAGTATATAAACAATACATAAGATCAGTGATGGAATACGCAAGCCCAGCCTGGGCTTCTAACCTAGCTGAAACACATCATAAGACCTTACAGACTATTCAAAACAAAGCCCTGAAGATCATTACAGGCTGCACAGCTACTGCACCCACAGATCACCTACATCAAGAAACCAAAATCCTCAAAGTCAAAGACCATCTGGACATGAGAGGCACTCAATTCCTGGCAGCAGCCTCCACGAACCAAGACCACCCACTAAACTACATGGCAACACCCACAGACACCAAGAAATATCAAAACAACACCCAGCACACGGTATCACACACAATTATTGTCCTCTCTCCCTCCCTGCCCACCCCGAACCAACATCCAGAAGCACATCCATACTCATATCTCTCACCGATCCATCCACTCACTCACAGACAACACACAGCTGCATGCACGACCTCCCGAAATCCATCCTTCCGAATCCTCCCTTCCTCGCGAGGACAGAGTCCACCTGGCCAGGCTGAGATGCGGACACCATCCAGCTCTCCTGAGCTATCAGAAGAGACTGGATGACTCCGTTGTCGACGCCTGCCCGGGATGTAACACAGCACCCCATACCATTAAACACATCATAGAAGACTGCATTTCACACAACCACTTACGCCAACAACACAATCTACACTCAATGAGAGCTCTGTGGGAAAGCCCGATCGTGGCCATGGCCTTTCTCAGGGACTCGGGGCTGTTCGGCCAGGCAGCTTAGGGAACAACAACAACAACAACAACTGGTATATGATAATTGTAAATAGCACGTAAATAATAATAACTGGTATATGATAATTGTAAATAGCACGTAAATAATAATAACTGGTATATGATAATTGTAAATAGCACGTAAATAATAACTGGTATATGATAATTGTAAATAGCACGTAAATAATAATAACTGGTATATGATAATTGTAAATAGCACGTAAATAATAATAACTGGTATATGATAATTGTAAATAGCACGTAAATAATAATAACTGGTATATGATAATTGTAAATAGCACGTAAATAATAATAACTGGTATATGATAATTGTAAATAGCACGTAAATAATAATAACTGGTATATGATAATTGTAAATAGCACGTAAATAATAATAACTGGTATATGATAATTGTAAATAGCACGTAAATAATAATAACTGGTATATGATAATTGTAAATAGCACGTAAATAATAATAACTGGTATATGATAATTGTAAATAGCACGTAAATAATAATAACTGGTATATGATAATTGTAAATAGCACGTAAATAATAATAACTGGTATATGATAATTGTAAATAGCATGTAAATAATAACTGGTATATGATAATTGTAAATAGCACGTAAATAATAATAACTGGTATATGATAATTGAAGTTTGGTGTGCCATGCTATATACAAATATATGTTTTAAGACATACATAGAGAATAACACTGATTTTAAATACACGTATTGTTATTCGCGTGTCCAGCGTCCATGTCAACAAATGCTACTCACAACACCAGCAGGAACACTTCCGAACACAGTCAGGGGTGTCTGTCCATACGGTATAAGAGCTCTGTTTCTATTGGATATATATGACGTCACCTGTTGCGTCCCTATCAAGTACGTCATTGCAATCGGCCAATCACAGATACCCACCTTGATTTACCTGATAATCGCCAGTCGAGTCATGGCGGTACACTGTAAAGGTCCAGGATGTTCGCCTCTGCCACACTGTGTTATTGTATAAACTACAAGAAATAATACTGCTGCCCTGAAAGTATTTACAGAACATGGGTGTTTGCCTACTGATGTGACGTGTAAAGAGGTAAGATTTTTTCGCATAGGTTTAAACTTCCGGAAATTAATGGGTAATAAATACCACGTACTGAGTAATATGAATCCGCTGTAGCTGGCATGCAAGGGCTAGTTTAGTATCCCACGTACTGAGTACTATGAATCCGCTGTAGCTGGCATGCAAGGGCTAGTTTAGTATCCCACGTACTGGGTCTAGGTTAGGTTAGGTTGGGTTGTTTGGTTAGGTTAATATACTAGGTCTCAGAAAGAAGATTCGTAGTTGTGGTAGTATTTACAGATACGCCCGAATACTAAATGGGCTTATTTGAAACGCCCGCTTCTGAAACCGGACGTATGGTGGTCGTGACGTCATAGTTGTCGGCCAATCACCGCCATCCTTTCAGATGGCCTTTTGTTTACTCCTAGAACTTGCTTGTGTTCGGACTTATTGCTTCTGTTACTTGTGTGTTTATCATTTAGACTGCTTTATTACTATTATACCTCTTTTTACCCCACAAATTCCCTCAGCTTCAAAGCCCTGCCCACTTTCGGGGTGCGTGTTTTTAGATTGTCAACTAAAAGGGTATGTGGTATTACATAATTATACAGTCATCGAGGCGATACACCCGGGAACTACATCCTACCCGAAAAACTTCCCCGTAGTGAAAAGAGCATTGAGGCAAATGTGAAGGAAGCATATCTAGACAGAGCACCGTACCCTAGGGTGTTTCTATTGTGGCATTCCTTTAGTGGGGGTTTCTCGGGAGGAAGCAAGTCATCACAGATAATAATGAAGATTTTAGATACCGATATACCGTACTCCACCGATGCCGAGTAACTATTTAAGTACTCGTTGCATAAAGGTAGAGCTATTGAACCAAGTCACATCCATACATAAGATGGAAGACAAGGACTGCCACTGACAAATGAAGTACAGGTAAGATGTGGTTGACAGCTGAGATACGGGAAATACAAACAGCTTGACAACATGACTATAAGAAGATGCAGATAAATGTGAAAGTAATGAGTACTACTGAATTACTTACCAAGACATAACCATAAATAATATAGAAGACAAACACAGCCGCCGACAACAGAATGAAGCGTGGTGTCGTTGGGAGCTGTGATACGGGGAACCCAAATAGCTTGATGGCATGATGACTACTGGGCGAGGATTTGCTGCCACTATCCCCAATGTTGATGCTCGTAGCGCCACCTTGCGTCATGGCGGCTTCTGCAGAAAAGAAAAATGGCTATAAGATCAATGGAATAACACCGTAACAAAATTAATGATGGAATATTTGTATGGACACACTGGAGCAAGACTAAGACTTCTGTAACAAGATACATAATACAGTATAGTATACAATTATAGTACTGTATGTAATGAGGTTAACCCCTTCAAAAAATGGTACCATTCTTACTGATTTTAACTAATGTTAGATGATTATATACAGTTTAGATAGGACCTGCGAAGTTCAAAAGGTTGAGATTGCTTTTACAGATTAATGATTCCTATAGGTTATTACTAAGCACAGTGGATAGAATGGCGGACTAAGGAACAGAGATTTTTTATTTGTTTAAGTTTTTGTCAAAGGTCAAGAGATTTCCATAAATTATCTGAATGTTACTGAAATTCTAAAAGTATCCAGACTACAAAGACACTAGAAAAAAAAAACTCATATTGGACCAACCCATAGCAAAGACGATGTGACAAAAGTATGGCTGGTCTCTTCTTATCACACAACATGCATTAATAAAAAGGGGCACCAATGGTGCTGTGATGCCATAGGGACCGTGGATGAGCAGTGACCCAGACATGGGCATGATTATGATTATTAATCAAAAAAATCATAATCAAAGGCTGTGATTACATAATATATATTATATATATTATATATGATAGCGTTGTGGATTTACTACAGGCAACGTATGGAGACACTGACCAGCTTAAGGCAGACATGGACATGATTATGATTATTAATAAAAACAATCATAATCAAAGGCTGTGATTACATAATCATAATCAAATCATAATCAAAAGTTAAGCAACAGGTATAATCATAATCAAATCATAATCAAAAGTTAAGCAACAGGTATAATCATAATCAAATCATAATCAAAAGTTAAGCAACAGGTATAATCATAATCAAATCATAATCAAAAGTTAACCAACAGGTATAATCATAATCAAATCATAATCATATTTTTCTTCATAATAATCAATGATTAAAATGTGATTATTGTGATTATTTCATTGTATTTTCCATGTAACAATTCTATTTCTCCTAAATAAATTAGCCAATTTCATATATATATTAGCGCGTTTTTTAAAGGCACAAAGAGGCATAGATTACCAGACACAACCAGACAGCCTCCCGAGATTGTCTGGTAGTCTTTGGTCAGCTCGGCAAAGACCAAAGATTAACGGACTCTGGGGGTGTGGCCACCAGCCGGGAGGCAGGACTCTGGTGACAGTTTCAGCCACTCACAGCCTTCGTTACAAGGCATGATTCAAATGTTAGACAACTGAGGTGAGTGTTGACAGGGGTGAGTGTTGTAAATATTTTATCCTTCATATATTTAAAATTATTATTTCAAATGAATTAGAGTCCTTTGCATTCCTACAGTCCTTTGCATTCCTATAGAGTTGAAAAGTAATATTATTGTTTAATTAACACATTTTTCTCTGAATTATGCTTTTTTATTATATATATTTAAAAATTATAGGTCTGCCATGAGCAACTTGCCAGTTTTTCAGAACATAAAAGTTCTATGGTCCACAGTGTCTTTGAAAAATGCGCTTATTGTTCCAGGTCCAAGCATGTACATGTTTGTACATGTTTGTCTCCCTTGATATATCAGTCAAATAGGCCTACACACAAAGCATATACAGTACATGTTCCAGCATGCTTGAAACACATGGCACCACCTAACACGTTTGTACATGCACATGCTGTTGGTTAACCCGGGAACTGCGGGAAGACTCTTAACCTGTTAAGCGCTAAATAGCCCTAGGAGCTAGGGTAGTTATTTGTGCATTTCTGCCAAAAAAATTCGATCTCACAGAATTTAAAAAAAAGTACCTCAATGTCTTGGAAATAAGCAGCCACATCCGCCAATATATATATATCCACCCTAAAAAAATGTGGGTGTGGAGTTACGGTGGCTGCAAGTTGAAAAAAATGGGCTGATAGGCACGACATCCCCGAGCGAGCGAGTGTGTGTGAGTGAGTCAGGCGGGAGGAGAGAGAGAGAGGGTGGAGGCAGAACGTGCGATTGATGAGAAGCAACGCTCTATATCTCGCCTAAAAAGCACCTTTATGGTTTCACCTGTTCATATTCATGAGTAAGGCAGCCCATGTGAATAATATACACTGATAAATGAAGCGCAGAGAGGCATACGGACGAATAATAGGCGAAATAAGAGTGGTGTATTGAGAAAGGTGGGTGGCGCGGGAGAAAAGGGGTCAGATTACAGTAAGTAGATGAGATTAGCGTGGGTGTATGCACAAATTTAGACCTTATAGACACTTTGTGTTGTCGTTGCTATATTGTAAACAACGATAAGGCTTCTTGGATGGCGCAGTATGTTAGAGTAACCCGATATCTCATTACACAATTTTTACGCACTATTTGCTTGCAACTCATGGATGAAAGGTTATTTATTTACTTGTAAATTTCTTTACTGTTTGTTCGTAATGATAGAATATGTTAGGTTATGTAAAAGTATTATACATACTAAATACTTCGATATACACAAGTGTATCGAGGGTATATATATTTTTTTTTGTCAAGCATTCGTCTGCCCGAAAATACGTACGCACTAATCGCTGTCAGTATAGTGTGAACAGTCATGGTCTAGTGGTTAGAGTGATGGACTGAGTGAGATGTAGGCCTAGAGACGTGGGTTCGAAACCAGAGAGGTTATGGGGATGTTTTTGGAGTGTTTATATCACTTGAAAATTTTTTTTTTTTTACATACTTACGCCCTGCTATTCATAAAGTCGAAAACTTTGATGAATAGCAGAGCGTAAGTATGTTTTTTTGTGTTTATTTATTTGTTTTTTGTTTGTTTGTTTTATTATTACAAAAGGTTGTTACAAAAGGTTAGTACATAAGTATAATATTACATAGGTATATATATAAATAAAACAAAATATTGCCTGGCTAATGAATTAAACTGAAATAATAAATGAAAATATTGCTTATCTATACAGTATACTGTATACAATAATATACTGTGTATATATATATATATGTATATATATATATATATATATATATATATATATATATATAATATATATATATATATACAGTATATACCAAAACATATGAACTTATCCTACAACTATAATTTGTACATGTTATGATAATATTATCACGTTGGTCAGGTACGGGCAAGTAGGTAGGCAGGCAGGTGTTTTGAGATCACATTGGTCAGGTACGGGCAGGTCAGGTACGGGCAGGTAGGTAGTGAGGTAGGTAGTGAGGTAGGTGAGCGGGGCAGGAGTTTGGCTGAGATAGGGCGACACAGGTACCACTCCTAGTAGTACTTGAGTGAGTGGTAGTCCCTGAAGCACTCGCCCAAACACAACCCAACGTTGCATTCCTTGCACATTGATGTGACTCGGCTTCTTTTTTGTGGCTTTCTGGTGGAGTGGGCACAGACCTGGCACTGTACTTGCAGCCTCCGGGTGCCAGATAGCTCGGTGTGGATAGGGTAGTGTTTGTCATATCCATCAATGACTCTGTCTGGGAGGTTGACTGCACGGCGACCCCTGTGACCGGAGACTGGTTGGTGTTTTTGTAGGAGTTGGTAGGCGACGTTGTATATGAACTCCCTGAACTTGAGTTTTTTGTTCGGGGCCATGTCTTTTTTTACCAGCCATATGTTGTAAGCGTTGAGCATCGTGATGTCAACAAAGTGAAGGAAAAGCTTGTGATACCACTTCACTGTTTTTCGTAGGCACTCAACGCCTGCAAGCTGGCAATCAGACTTGTCCACAAGGCGCATGTACTTGGTATAATCCACCACCATATCAGGTTTCTGGATAGACTTCTTGGTACGGTAGTGGAATTTACCAGAGTCCACTTGGGCACCTGTATGGACAGTCGAAAGCAGGTGGACTGGTCGCTTATCGAGCCACTTTACCGCCAGAACTTTCCCAGACTTCTCCAGCTGCTTGTAGTGCTCTTTCTTCTTTCTTCTTGGTCTGTCCTGTCTGCGGCGCCTTTGTTCCTCTGCCAAGTCGTCATCAGAAGCGGTGTCACTGTGGGAGGGGTTGTCCAGTTCTATGCGATTGCCTTGGAACTTAGGCATGAACTTCCTGTTAGTTCTGACAGTCCCACATGCCCCCGTTTTGTGGTCATGGAGGAACTGGCAGAGTGCAGGACTTGTATACCAATTGTCGGTGTACAACGTGTGCCCCTTGTTCAGGTAGGGCTCCAGCATCTTTTTCACAATGTGCCCTGACATGCCCAATGGGTCGTTGCCACCGACTTTTGGAATGTCTACATCAGTGCCGGTGTATACGATCATGTCGAGCACTATTCCACTTTCACAATCGCACAACACAAAGATCTTGATCCCGAACCTGTGTCTCTTCAAGGGGATGTACTGCTTGAACACCAGGCGTCCTTTGAAAAGCACGAGCGACTCATCAATCACCAGGTTGGCAAAGGGGTAGAAGAATTTCCTGTACCTTTGCAACAACATGGTCAATACATCCCGAACTTTCCATATTCTATCAGCTCGGTTTGGATTATTATTGTCTGCGAAGTGCAAAAATCGCAGAAGCAAGAAAAATCTATCACGAGCCATATATTTCCGGAAAATTGGGGTGTTGATGATTGGGTCGTGCTTCCAATAATGCTCCATTACATGCTTCCTGCAGAGAGGCATGATTAGCAACAACGCAAAGAACACAAGGAGCTCAGGGACAGTCGTATCAACCCATGCACGAATTCTTGCTCTAGGAGATATCATATCAATTCTTTCCCTCACCCAGGTAAAATAGCCATTGGTTTGGGAAACGAGATGAGATAATACCTCCTGGTCAAAAAATGCACAGAAGAAATCAGATTCCGTGGACTGGTCATTGCAGGGCCAGTCTGCTGTTGAACCAGCCAGATTGGCATTGAACTGGTGCAAATCTGGTTGGAAATGGGACCCTTCAGACCAGGCAAAATTATACGCCCGTGGGGGATCAGGATCAGCCCCTCCGTCAGCCACGTCGTCTGCGCCTTCGTCGTCAGACAGGTCTTGGTCATGGTCACGGTGCAGAAGTACATCGTCGTCTTCCGAATCCTCTGCACCTCCCTCATATTGGTCTTGATCCTCCTCAGACTCGCTCCCACTATCACCACCCCAGCCATAGTTCCTGGGATCGAAGGCTTCCCCTTCTGCAGCGTCGTCGTCAGAGGAGTCAGGAGGGAAGAGGAGGGCGTCAAACTTGGATGGCGTTAGACCGGCTGCCAAAACTCTACGAGGCCCTCCAACAGCAGCAGGGGCATGGGTGGGCGTGGGTGGTGGAGCAGGGGCGTGCAGGGGCGTGCGTGGGCGGTGGTGCAGGGGCGGCCGTGGTGGGCAGTGGTGCAGGGGCGGCCGTGGTGGGTAGTGAGGCAGGGGCGGCCTTGGTGGGTGGTGGTGGTGGTGGCAACGCGGGGGTGGTAGAGGCGGGAGGTGTCACCTTACTCCTCTTGAACTGATAAGGGTGTCCTTTACCCTTACCCTTCTTGCCAACTACCCCCGATGCTCCTGCATCCCCAGGACGGCCACTTGTACTTCCTGTGGTGGTGGGCGCCGTGGGCGTCGTTGCCACAACAGTAGAGGCAGTAGTTGTTGTGGTAGCAGTTGTCAGAGCAAATGCTGAGGACAATGACCTCTTCGCACTCGTCGTGCTTGTTGCACGTGTCGTGCTTGTTGCACGTGTCGTGCTTGTTGCACGTGTCGTGCTTGTTGCACGTGTCGTGCCTCTCCCACCACGTGTCGTCGTGCCTCTCCCAGCACGTGTAGGTCTTCTTGGCTGCACTGGCTCATCATCCTCAGAAGTATATACGTAGGAGGGGTCCCTGGCACGTGTTCGTGTCCTGCCACGAGCACTAACACCGCCAGCAACAGGGTTGGGCGAGTCAACAGGGAGCGAGTCAGGGGAGCGTGTAGGCTCCATAGTGACTGAGAGCGTACTGCGTGTGTAGACTGTGTGGGGTGCGTGCGGCGGGTGGTTGTGGGTGCCATCGAGAGGTACCATGTCGCACTAAACGTGGCGCAATTTGTGACTCCCTAGACAGCTTGGCGCCGTTTTGGTACGCCTTTAAAAATCCTGCTTCCGTGAGGCCTATCGCGTTCCCTATAGGAAGCCTTCCGTGAGGCCTATCGCGCTTGCCGGGTTAAGAGTTCCCCCGGCGGACTGCGGGAAGACTCTTAAGAGTCAGAGAAAAAAAAATAAACTTTAACCCTCCTGGCCCGGTTGTCATTTTAAAATGACACCACGAATTAAGGGCAGGAGCCCGGGTGTCATTTTAAAATCTGTAAGCTTGAAAGCCTATTCAGCTTGGTCTGAACGCCGTGCGTCCGACGCCTGTAAACAAAGCCGATCGTTACGTCACCGCACCTCCGAAAACAAGAAAGAGAAGACTCGTTTGTTATTGTATGTCTGTATGTCGTTGTTTCAGTAGTGAAAAGATCGTCATATTGCTACCATCGCCTGCAAGTGCTCTCCACTGAAATCGTCATCACAACTGAACCAGTTGACATAGAGAGCTCTACTCAACGCCAGTCTACAGATTGGAAACCGCACTACATTTATAGATGCGTGGGAAATTTCTAGCAGTTAAACTAAACAAAAATACAGTAGCCTAGGCCTAGACGTTTTTCGGCCAGATCGCCCGGGTAGCCCACACTGTCATTTTGAGAGCCTGCCCGGGCCAGGAGGGTTAACCCTTCCTCCCCGGGCTGTCTTAGCTAATGACGGTCGCCCCTACCCGGGCGATATGGCCGAAAAACGTCCAGGCCTAGGCTACCGTATTTATGTTTATTTTCACTGCTAGAACTTTCCCACTCATCTATAATCGTAGTGCGGTTTTCAATCTGTATTTTGGCATTTAGTAGAGCTCTGTAAGTCAACTGGTTCAGTTGTGATGACGATTTCAGTGGAGCCAATATTGCAGAGATGTTGCCAATATGGGGGCTTTTTAGACACTAATTTCGTCATGACGTCAGAACAATAACATTGAGGAGTCTTCTCCTTCTTGTTTTCGGAGGTGCGGTGACGAACGCTTGGGTTTGTTGACATAGGTCGTACGCACGGCGTTCGGACCAAGCTTAATTAGGCTATTAAGCTCATGCCTTAGATAAGGCATACCGGGTAGCGGCCCTTCTTTCGTGCTGTCCTTACCTAAGGCAGCCCGGGTAGGAAGGGTTAAACATCGAAAACAAACAAAATATATATTTTTTTTTTTTTTTTTTGTCCCTGGGCCATGCAAAATATCACTCCTCTACCTCCCCTCCTTCCCCACTTTCCTCCCCTCCTTCAATTATCACCTATTTTCCCTGTTATTCCCTTATTCTGAGGTATATTTTCGTTCTAACATTAGCGAGTTGCAAGCAGGGCATTGTCATCACTGTTAGCAAGCGAGTGCAAGAGAGAGAGAGAGTATCGATCGACTGTGTCTCAGTGGCCTTGGGGGAAATTGGCAGGAAAGCAGGTTGCCTCACCCATACATTATATAACTCGAGGCCTGTATCCCCGATTTTGACCATCCAAACGCTGTTTTCACTCGTTTTATTGTTGTAACAGGTTAATACCTTTATAATCAACCCATAATAGGCGCGTATGGATAAGTATTAATGCTATTTATGGTAAAATGAATATTTTAGTGATGGAAACAGCTCAAATACATGCGCACAGGCAGAGGTGTCTAATTACCCCCATGCACACTTAAGAGGTTAAGGGACTATCAATTTAAATTAACACATAAGTGAGTAATGTACTGTATAACAAAACCAATAAAACCTCTTATACAAAATGTATGTTTTTTTTAATAACAATAGTTTGTAAGTGATTTAACCTCTGAAGTGTGCATGGGGGGTATGAGACACCACACTCCTGTGCTGACATATTTGAGCTGTTCCCATCACTAAAATATTTATTTTACCATAAATAGCATTAATACTTATCCATATGCGCCTATTATAGGTTGATTATAAAGGTATTAACCTGTTACAACAATAAAACAAGTGGAAACAGCGTTTGGATGGTCAAACTCGGCGATACAGGCCGGGAGTTACACAATGTATGGCTGAGGCAACCTCCCAGCCCACCACTTTCCTCCACCTCTGGAGAGAGACTGTCGATCGATACTCTCTCTCTCTCTCTCTCTCTTGCACTCGCTTGCTAACAGTGATGACAACGCCCTGCTACCAACTCGCTAATGTTAGCACGAAAATAGACCACAGGAAAAGGGAATAACAGGGAAAATAGGTGATAACTGAAGGAGGGGAGGAAACTGGGGAAGGAGGGGAGGTGGAGGAGTGATATTTGGCATGGCCCAGGGGCAAAAAAAACCCAAAAAATTAAAAAAATTACAAATAAATAAAAATTCTGTGTTTTAACCCTCCTCTAGCGGGTGCTCTGTGGCCGTTTTGGGCCTTTCTGGGCCGTTCTGACTGCTATATCAACCATCAGTATGAAAGGAACTGTATTGCGCCGAAAACTAGGTGGAAATCGCTACACAATGACGCCACATACAGCTACGTAGCACTCGTGGAGCACTGACAGTGTTACCTCGAAGATGGAAGTTTAGCAGATTTTGCTACCTTGCTCACTTTTAGCGAACTATTGGTTACACTGTCATCCTCAAGTGCGGTGGGGGAACTGGAGTTAGTGTGGGCCGGGAGGCCACAGATGTCGGACGTATGGATCATTACTATCCCACCCATTTTCACTCGATTTCCACCCTTTTTTCACCCGTTTTTTGCCAGTTTTTTCAACACGACTTAAGTGGTGAGCCGCTTTTTAAGGGTTAAATTGATTATTTTTTCCCCTGACTCTTAAGAGTCTTCCCGCAGTCCGCCGGGGGAACTCTTAAGAGTCTTCCCGCAGTTCTCGGGTTAAATACAGTGTAGTTATTTATATTACTCAAATATAAAGAAGCAAAATGCACCAATTAGATGTGGTTTCCTTTAATATGTAAACGGCAGCAAAGCTCATAAGAGGTTTTACTAGGCGACGGCGGCAAAGCTCTTAAGAGGGAGGCCTAAAAAAAACATTTAAACCTCCAGCCCCGGCTACGCATTACATAAATATTCCCCGAAACCCGGGTGTTTTGGCCGAAAAATGTCTAGGCTAGGCTACCGTATATTTGTTATTCTGACTACTTCCTGCATTCCCACGCATCCCCAAGCGTAGCTGTGTTATTTACCTGTAGAATGGTGTTAAGTAGAGCTCTCTAAGTCAACTGGTTGAGTTGTGATGATGATTTCATTGGAGATAACTTTATGGCACAAACAGCCACCTTACACTACTTTTCGATACTTAACAACAATATACAGGCACACCCGAACAAGCGACGCTCTCCTTCTTGTGGCCGGAGATGCGGGGCGTCGGTCCAGCCGGCTGTTGTTTACATGCGTCAGACCGACGCCTCGCACACCAGGCTCACAGGCTTTGAGCTCATGGGTGTTTAAGAGCCCTTCCGGGCAGCTCGTGTATGCTTTTTTATGGGCGTTCAAGAGCCCTTCCGGGAACAGAGGGTTAAACAGCCCCAGTGGCACTAAACAATTTTTTTTTTTTTTTTTTCCCTATACCTCATATCACTCTTCTACATCCCCTCCTTTCTCCCTTTCCCCTCCCCCTTCAATTATCACCTATTTTCCCTGTTATTCCCTAATTCGTTGGTATATTTTTGTGCTAACATTAGCAAACTGTGTGGAGGATGTGCTTACGTGCCTAGCGGGTGGGTTACATAACTGAGTGTGTGTATGAGTAGGCTCAGTGTGGCTTGAGGCCTCGTGGAGGGAGGGGTTGCCTCAATTTTCTCCATAATTCATGAATGGGCTGGTCCATCTATATTAGCGATTATGACAAGAAAAAATATATTTTCACTTGTTTTATTGTTGTTACAGGTTACTATCTTCATAGTGAAGGTAAAATAGGCTCATATGAATAAGTAATAACGATATTTATCGTAAAATGATGATTATAGGCCTGAATGGAGCCAATATACTCGCCCATGGGGAGCTAGTTCAATACCCCCCCCTCGCCGTTTTCGGGTTAAGCTAGTGTCAATTGCAATAAAAAACACTGTTGACTAATGTATAACTGAACAAAAAAAATACCTTAATAATAATCATTACTGTGTACAAATAATCACAATAAAATGTGATTATAATCATAATCTAATCATAATCAAGCAATAATAGAAAAAATCTAATCATAATCAAAAATACGTAAACGAAATAATCATAATAAAATCATAATCATAAAAAGGAAAAAACGAGTAATCATAATCTAATCATAATCAAAAATTATTCCGGATGATAATCAAAATAAAATCATAATCATTTTTTTATAATCATGCCCATGTCTGAATTGAGCACACAAACGAACTGAATCAAAAGAAAACTTTTTGTAACCCAATTACTGCAGCCGACGTATATATACATCCTATGTAAAAAGGTCCTACACTGGGGCCGAAATATATACATACAGTACTGTATGTGCATTGGTATTACTGGCTGAGTTGGTTGAACCCCGCTTATTGCCAGACGATTCCAGGAGGTTCTAAGCTTGCCACCCACACCCAGATCAGTGTGCTCAGTGCATGTGAAGAGGTGTTTTAGAGACTGAAAATCAACAGAAACAGGACCACATCTCCATATAGGCCTAATTGTGACAGCTATAAATTATACAGTACATGTACCAGGTATGAATACTGGTATGATATTCATTTCAACAACCTATACTGTCTAATAAACAAAAAACATTATAAAATTAATGTAAATATCATCCAGTTATCGCGAGTGGTCGTGAAATTGAAAATCTCATATTTTCGCTTGCGAGTTGGGGGGTCGGCTGGTCAGCGACGAAACACACAAAATATTGATCGATTTCCCTGGGTGATGTGAAGAGGTAATGAGAGGGTGGTGACTATTATAGGGGGAGTTCGACACAATTTTTTCATTGGAGCTCCTTCCAATTCGCTCAAGGCTTTGGATATAGCACTAGGGTGACGTATATTTAGCGGAATTAGCGGGAAAATTACCACCGTCTAACAGGATGCTTCCCTATAAAAGTCACAGTACTGAAAGGGTTATAGATCACTCATAGGAAATTTAAATTTTAGGCATAGGGCCTAACTAATATCAATTATATTTTTTCTGTCACCTGTGGAAGAGTGGTAGGAGGTACAGTATTGGAGAACTATCTCAACTAATCACATACTGGGTATTGCTTTGTTTTGAGTGCCCATGGGGCATTTTGGAAGGGTCTTTTCTGGCCTTGCTTCCGTGAGGCCTATCGCGCACGCTCGGCCTATAGATACTGTACTTCCATGAGGCTTATCGCGCTTGCTGGGTTGATGAGATAAAGTTTATAAATGAACACCTTCCTTCACCCAATATAGTTAACATTTCATAAAAAGTTACAGCTTACTGAACAGCATGCAGTCCCGAGGTTGAGACATGTAGGCCTATATTAAAAAGAAAAGGCGCACACACACACACACAAAATAAAATTGTATAAATGGGTCCGACCCAAACAGCTTGACGACATGACTACAGTGCTTGCTGAAGCTGTATTGATGACTTCCTTGTTCAAGATGCTTGTAGCGCTACTTTCGGTCATCCTGGTCTCTGGAAAAAGAAAATATAAGAATAATGATAAAAAATACCCTAACAGGAGGACGGTTCGTCGGAATTACAGTTCACCGACAAGAGGCAAACCGTCAGATCTGATACATCAGCGAAATGTCCTATATATACTCATCAGCGAAAAGTCAACTCCTAATATACTACAATATACTACAGTAATAGGTTTGGTTTTCGGGGAGCATATCTTAACATTGCTAAATAATGGGTATAAATGCTTTTGCAGAAGGAAAAACACCTTAAAACAAACTAATCAATCGAAGAACTGATGAAACAAAAATAATATTGAAAATAACAAATATATATACAGTACTGTACCGGTACTCTTTCTTCAGACATAGCTTGAAGGAGCACTTGAATCGAACAGCCGCAAGAAGGGAGCACCATCCTTACGTTTTTTTTTTTTTTTTCTATGTGAGTGAGGGAGGCAAAAGGTAGAACTGCCTATAGCGAGTGCCTCCCCCATAGTTGAAAGAGTGACAGGGCCAAAATCAAGGGACATTCGAGCCAAAATGCCTGGACACACAGAGTTTGAAGTAATTTAAGTTATAGGAAGAGGGAAAGACTGATTCTGGGAGAGAGTTCCAGAGCTCAGCTGTTGAATAGAAGAAAGTCTGAGAGCAATGTTTCACCCTTGGGTTGGAGAGTTGCACAGAGTAGGGGTGGGATTGTGTTGCAAGACGGGTACCACGTGCCCTACGTAAAGGAGGTGGTATACACTGGGAAAGCTCTGAGGAACACTGATTATTATAGTAGTGACAGAATAGCGAGAGAGATGCAACATTGTGGCGAAGAGAGAGAGATTGCAGAGAGTTGGTGAGTGGACGGGAGTTAATGATACGAAAGGCCTTCCTTTCAATTTTCTCTAGGAGACCGGTGTGAGAGGAACCTCCCCACACACATGTGAACAATGCTCAATACAAGGACGCACTATGCCCCTGTGCAGAGCAAGAAGCTGTGCAGGGGTAAAGAACCCCCTAAGGCGGTTGAGCACACCCAGCTTCTGGGAGGCTGCCTTAGCAAGACTGGTAATATGGTCCTTCCAACTGAGACTATGCCCCTGTACAGAGCAAGAAGCTGTGCAGGGGTAAAGAACCCCCTAAGGCGGTTGAGCACACCCAGCTTCTGGGAGGCTGCCTTAGCAAGACTGGTAATATGGTCCTTCCAACTGAGAGCAGAAGAAAAAGAGACACCAAGAATATTGAGAGAAGATGAAGGATTGATTTCTGTATTGTTGAAGAATAAGGGATAGTCCGCAGGGAGTTCCTGGCGGGTAGATAGATGGAGAAATTGGGTTTTGGAAGCATTGAAGGTAACAAGGATTTCTCTGCCCCAATTGGATATAGTAGTTAGATCAGTTAGATCTCCCCATCTAGGGGAGACAACCTTATAAAAATCTGGGTAGATGGGACTCGTCAGCCTTGGTCGGCAACCTATTTAGTGGAGTAAACCTGATACAAATCCGTACTGCTTACCTAAGGGTAAGGCAGGTTAGTGGATGGACTAGCCAAACACCACTGTAGAAAAGTAGTGCTAAAAAGATACATAGAGAGCCTCGGGGTCGGACGGACCCTAAATTGAGTGGTCAATCCTGTAAGTCCTTCAGTAAACTGGCATGGGTTGTCCCTCTTACAAGGAATAGATCCGCTTGGGAGCCTTCTGTGTATGGTCACCCTCATTAACCCGGCAAACGCGATAGGCCTCACGGAAGGCTTCCTATAGGGAACGCGATAGGCCTCACGGAAGCATGACCATAAAAAAAGCCTTCCAAAAAAAAAAGGGCCTATCAAAACAAAGGATTTTGTCTCTAGGTGAGATAATTCCCCTCTAGTACTCATCCATGTGTTTCTCACCCCTCCCCCCCCCCCCCCTCCCCCCCTTTTTCCCCCCTCCCCCCCCTCCTCAATTATCACCTATTTTTCCTCTTATTATCATCATTTATCGGTTATTTTTCTCTCCCGCGATAATGTAGCACAAGTGGGTTGCATAAAAGATCGTTATGCAACACCCAGACACCGGCACACACCGCCCCGCTCGTCTCAGTTGACTCCCAGACAGCGAGAGGGGAGGGCTGCCTGTGGCTCTCTCTCGCCTGAGATTATGACCGGGTGGCCAATATCTTCGTTTTTCACCACCCAAATGCTTTTCCCACTTATTTTAGCACTCTTGAAGGTTCATATATACATCATATATGTAAAATAAAAGCATACCGAAAACAAATAATGCTTTATATTGTAAATATAACGAATTCTGTCAGAATCCAGGGCTAGAAATGCACAAATAACTACCCTAGCACCTAGGTCTATATCGCGCTTGTCAGGTTAAGGGGAGTAAGGCGTCCGGCAATAGATAGATAGTTAGATCAGAATTTAAGTGTTCTATGGCTTCATTCTGTTTGTCGTTGAGGAATTGCTGGCTTGGGTGTTCTGAAAAACTAATGAGTCGTCTGCGTATGAATGGATGGGAGTTGAGGTACAGTTGAGAAGGTCATTTATAAAAATTAGAAAGAGAATAGGAGATAGGACAGAGCCCTGAGGAACACCGGAGTTTATAGGCTGAGGAAGTGAGCGATGGCCGTCCACAACCGTAGCTATGGAACGGCCGGAGAGGAAATTAGAGACAAAGGCACAGATGGAGGGATAGAAACCGAAGGAGGGTAGTTTAGAAATTAAAGATTTGTGCCAGACTCTATCGAAGGCTTTCGATATGTCTAGTGCAATAGAAAAAGTCTCACCGAAGTCCCGAAAGGAGGATGACCAAGAGTTAGTAAGGTATGAAAGAAGATCACCAGTAGAGCAACCCTTAAGGAAGCCATACTGGCAATCTGAGAGCAGATTATGAGAAGAGAAGAGTCCACTATTAAATACGTCATAAGTGATAGATAAAAATAAAACAAAATATGATTATTTAAACCTTTCAGGTCTGGGGGTTGCTGTTTAGTATTTTGAAATAGAATTATCTTAATCTCATAATTACCTCTCAAAAATTAGTTTTCTGCCCATAACTCGCTCAATTTCTCAAAGACAACTGCAGAGATTACAGTAACTAAACTAAAGGTTTCTAAACCCCCCTGATGGTCACAAAGGTTTTAATGTATCCCCCAAAAGACGCAATCACGTCCTTGTGCGCAAAAGGGTTAAATCCTTTAACAAATTCAGCTCTAGAAAGTAAGTTAGCTTAGTTTAGTCCCCTAGAAATAATATCTCTGTAATTTTGTTTAGGCCTATTACTGGAATTCATTTAAAAAAAAAACTCTCCCTGTCCCAAGCTAACTTAATTCCAGAAGGACCCCAATGAAAATATGCCTAACAGCCTTATTGGGCTATCCTTAGTTGGAATTATGCAAAGTTGGTACGGTACATGTGACAGGGTCATATGTCATATTTGAAACATACCCGGTATGTTGTGCCAACATTGTAAAATGCTAACTGAATAAATATTATTATTATTATTATTAATAGGAGAGATTGACTGGGAGGGTGTACAAGAGCGAGGTGGAGGGACAGAGAGGGAGAGGTGCACCGAGGGAGAGGTGGAGGGATGGAGTGGGGAAGTGTGTGAATGGGGGCGGTGCTGGTTGGGAGGAGGGGCGTCGACTGACTGGGGACAGAGGTGCATGGGGGCGGTTCGTTCGTGGCCACCCCTTCGGGGATCACGGCGTCAGGCAATAGATAGATTATTAATAGGCCTATTACCCACATGAATTTGCATCTACTTTGTGATAATACGTATGGCAGGAATAATTGTAGCCTATTATTGAATTGTAAGATACCGGTAGCCTACTACATTAGATTAACACCTTATTAGCGGGCTAGGCGGTCTAGCGGACTGTAGCGCCCAGCGGGGTGTTTTTACCCTAAATAGGGTTGTTTATGTGTAGCAAATCTATGACCGCCGCCCACCACCGCGGTGGACCAACTGAAGTGAAAACCACCCTTCCATCCCCTCTCTCACTCGCTACACAGGGAATTATGTAGGGAAATTACCTAATTAAAATGTAAAACTTGCAAACTAAACAAACCAAAATTGGGACAAGGACAATATAAAGTCAAATTAAATTATCAAAATCGCTATGTGGAAACAACGCTTACTAAAATGAAAATTATTAAATAAAAGAACACAATCCACCACATAGGGTGTACATTACTACATGAGCAAGTTAATCTGTTTCCCAAGCAAACTAATCTCACATATAACAACGCACTATCGTCACGTTAAAGGAAGTAGTCAAGTTTGGGAAGTCCGGAATGTTCTGGCAAATTTTACTAAACTCTGCATGAATAAAGAAACTACATGTTAAATGTCAAAATATTATTTAAAATCAAATTTGCAACATGACAAGACATTAACAATAGTACAAAATACAAATATTGATAAGATATCTATACTATTACAAAATAATATAAAATACAGTACAGCACTCACTAACGATAGTGCTATCGGGTAGGTACCTGTAAGCATAGCATGCCTCAAGTGACCCCTATCAATAACTACCCTACAAATAACCTACATTTATAGCACAAATAAACTAAGGAAATCGCAAAAGTAAGCAATTGATACTATCGACAATGAATACATAATATAAAGACAAATAATTGCAAAATATGAAGTAACAACAGATTTAAACAAAGAGTACTCTTTTAACAAGAACAATAAATTTAAAAAATCATCAATATTAATATTAATAATAGAAAAAGAAAAAGAAAAAGATAAACAATAAATACAGACAAAAAGTAAGCAGAGGTTATACAAGAAACTTCAAGTTAAAAATGCTTGATTAAAATTATTGGTCAAATTTTAGAATACAGTCACAATAATTGACCCTAAAAAGATTAAATTTATGGAACAATTTACTTGCCTCAAAACCTCTGTCCACTAAGAGTCTGTATAGTAACCTAGCTCTAGCCCAAAAGTCATCTACTTTAGTGCAGATTTTACAAAATCTTATTAATTGGGAATAAAAACAATTATAAGTTATTTTACTATCGATATTACTACTAGGGAAAGGAAAGTTTATTACGTTAAAATTAAAATCATCAACTTTGTGATATACTTTAAGTATGCACTTTTCATTAACAATCTCTATATTTATATCAAGAAAATTTTCAACTTTATAATTTACGTTACATTGTGTGAGGGGAATAGAATTAGGGTAAATAAGTTTAGCAACTTGATTAAAATTTAACAAATTGCAAACAAGAATATCATCAATATATCTACTATTATTACTTAACAGTTTAGCAAGTGCTAATTTTTCTGGAATTTTATTTTTCTTGCTACTGTCAACTAAGTCTTTTATATATTTAAATTCTAAAGCAAGCAAGAATAAGTCTGCAATTAAAGGGCTAGCATATCCACCCATAGGAATTCCTAATATTTGTTTGAAAATGTACGGCCCGAATCTAACATAAGTATTGAAAAGGAGGAATTTAAGGGCATCTTTAAGTTTAGTTCTATCAAAATATACAGAACTAGTGGGAGTAGAGCTAAGTGATGCATTATTAAAATATGTATAAACATTTATGAAATAATTACAGGGTTTTTGTACTCGTGTTGCACGATCGTTACAAGAGAACCAGCGGTCGTACAAGGATGGTTCGGGTGTCATTGGAAAGCTCTGTTTACGCCCTTTCAGGGATACATAATTGTATTACGCTCTGGCTCTTGTTTATGCATGAAAAAGAGCATGGAAACAAGGTCGTTTAGGGTAAAAACCACCCGCTTGGCGGGTAGTAGAAGTTACTGACGGGCCCGCTCATAAGGCGTTAACCTAACCTAACCTAGTATCTTAAGTGGGGGCTGCTGCCCCCTTCCCCCTGGGCCCCTCATCCTCGCAAACATGTCAAATTAGCAAACTTAGCCGCTGCCTAGGCCTACCGATAATATGAACACACCCGACATTAGCCTACGCGTTGTAGCCTAACAAAGTTAGAGTCACGGTAATTTTTTTGAAAATACTCGCAGCGTTATTATACATAATTTATTAGGGAAAGTGAAGCTCTATGGAATCCTTATAATATATTCGCATAGATTCCACTGTGGAAGAATAGTTTTGATAGTTAACTATAGTTTTGATGTAAATACTACCGCAACTACGAATCTTGGGTCAATATACAGGAGGCGCTACAATATTGGTAAAAAATTAAGCTCAATAGCAGGTGATTAAGCGATTTTTCTCAAAATTTTTGATGTAGGTGTCATTCCCAGGAAACTAACATAATACATATTATATGGATATTTACGTTTTAAGGGTTTGTTTACACTTCTTCTTTTTCGTCTTCTTCTGGGAGACCTCTTTCGCGTGACTGTCAGTCAACAATTGAGACATCTGGTGGCGAATGCAATGAACTATACTGGTGGCGTCGTGGCCAAAGTAATCACCCTACCTAATTCATGCCAAGAGTACTCGAGTTCAATGACACGTGATGTCTATCGACCAATCAGGTGATGCCATGATTTGGAAAACAGGTGGCCCGGGATATAAGCTGTCAGTTTGACTCTGGCCAGCTTGTGTAGAGGGTTTTCCACTGTCTTTAAAAACACTGAGGCTGCTTAAGACATTTTCGCCTTCCAATAAGTGTAAACTGTCCAAAGTGCAATAACCAGTGTTCCAAATACAGCTGACGAGGACAGCTGGTTTTGAAATGCACATACACTTGTTTTACATGGAAAAATTCGAAACAAAAATCCACCAGCTGTTGACCAAGATGAGTGGTGATCGAGCCTCCAGCGGCCAGCCAGGCAGCCCAGTACCTCCTCTGTTCATTAAGGTTAGTTGGTTGGTTGGGACAACATAAAGGAGCCGGACCACAGCGAGCTCGGGAATCTTAATGGGTCATCGCAAAGTAACATAAAGTAAAAGATTTTTTCGCATAGGATTAAACTGGCATGCAAGGGCTAGTTGGTTATACTGAGGTTTTGGACCGACAGTTAGCCCATCGATCTTTTTAGGCCTAATAGGTCCGATAGAGCATAGGCTATGCATCTTTGCTATATATGTCATTAAGAGCTGAAATGTATTATAAGGGAGAACAAAAATAAAATAAAATACATAGGCCTACTGTAAAACAATAAGTTTTTCAGCCAGTACCCAACCAGCGGGGGTGTGGGGGCGGCAGCCCCCACCAATAATACTAGGTTAGGTTGTTGTTGTTGTTGTTGTTTTTCCCCAAGCTGCCTGGCCGAACAGCCCCAAGGCCCCGAGCAAGGCCAAGGCCACAACCGAGCGCCCCCACAGAACCCTCCCCGCCGACCACAATAAAGCCTGGGTGACCGAAGCCACTGCATGGCGGGGAGCTGAGGAGGGTGCGGAAACGCCCGGGAAACCAAAGCCCCACCCAGGGCCCTGTGCCCCTTAGCAATTATGAAGAGAAAGTTGAGGGGCAAGGGAAAAATGTGACGCTTTGGCTTCCAATCTTGGCAGATTAGGTCAATCCACGCAAGAGACGCCGTCACTTGAGATCTAGAAAATACATAAGTAAAAGGAACAGTCAGAGTAAGCTATGGGTATGGCAGAGATCGCTCAGCTCTCACTCTGATAGACCAGCCCATCACCACACTAGGTTAGGTTAGGTAAGGTTGTTAGGTTAAGCTAATGTTAACCCCATTCTTACTAGGTTAGGTTAGGCTAATGTTAACCCCATTCTTACTAGATTAGGTTAGGTAAGGTTGTTAGGTTAGGCTAATGTTAACCCCATTCTTACTAGGTTAGGCTAATGTTAACCCCATTCTTACTTCATTAGGTTAGGCTAATGTTAACCTTATGAAAACCCAAACAAAGATTTTATTAGGGTTACTGTGTAATTTTAACATGAACATGGTAGCATTCAAGGAGACTACTGCAGGACTCTTCTTCTTCTTCTTCTTACCTCTGACCGGGTATAGGCTATCCTAGTGTTTACTACCCTATACCCCTTTGAAAGGACATTAGCCTAACCTAACAACCTTACCTAACCTAACCTAGTATTATAGGTGGGGGCTGCCGCCCCCACACCCCCGCTTTGACTTAGATTTTTGGTGTATTTGTCTGTGAAGTGGGTATTTTTCAATTTGTTGATAACGAAAATCCTCCATGTGGACTATATGGAGAAAAGTATGGCAAATCTATTGGTGCCTATTTTCCCTAATAAATTGTTTCTCATAACGTCGCACTAGTGTCCTTGAATATTATCATGGAAATTTACAAAACCCGAGCCAACATGTTAATAAGGTTACTGTGTTATTTTCATTTTTAAATTAGTTAAATCCGAGCCAAGTTTCGTCAAAACTTGGCTCGGGTTTTCAAAGAGTCGGGTTTTATGGGTCTGGAAATTGACAAAACCCGAGCCAATAATTTACCAAGGTTACTGTGTTTTTTTCATTTTTACATTTGTTAAATCCGAGCCAAGGTTTCGTCAAAACTTGGCTCGGGTTTTCAAAAAATCGGGTTTTATGGGTCTGGAAATTGAACAAACCCGAGCCAAATTTGGGTTACAAATGTGTATTATCGTGTTCGATAGTGTTCTATACGCTTTTTACCCCTCAATTTCTGATCTTCATAGCCCTCCCCACTATCGGGGGGCGTGTCTTTAGATTGATGGATAATGGGTAAATGCTTAATTCCCATTCAATTTCATCAATAGATTCGACTAAACACAAAAAACAAAATCAAAATACCCCAAAAAAAAAAAAAATTAAAAACACGTTGTTGCGTCTCCTGTATATTAACCCAATCTTGTTTCCGAGACCTAGTATATTAACCTAACCAAACAACCTAACCTAACCTAACCTAACCCTAGAGTGCCCTAGACCCAATACGTGGGATACAACACTAGCCCTTGCAAGTTGCATGCCAGCTACTGTGGGTTCATATATTAGACATACAGTAACATCTTTGTAGAACATAACACTTTACCGTAGCGAGTGTACTCCATTTCGAACACTTGGAATTTTTTTTATTTTAATACCACAAATTTTCCGAGTGTTTTTTATAAACAAAATAGGTCATTTGCATCAATATATAGTATTTGTAATTAATTAGAAATCTCGGGAAAACCTATTTTCCCCATTAGGCCTATCGATCGATGTTGAGACACCCCCCAATAGTGATTTGAAAAGACATTAGCCTAACCTAACAACCTTACCTAACCTAACTTAGTATTATGGGTGGGGGCTGCCGCCCCCACACCCCCGCTGGTTGACTGCTCCCTTAACCCTCTCAACACGGATGGGCTCTTAAACGCCCATAAAAAAGCATATACCAGGAACCCGGAAGGACTCTTGAACACCCCTGTAGTTGAAAGCCTGTGAGCTTCGTGTGCGAGGCGTCGGTCCGACGCATGTAAACAACAGCCGGCTGGACCGACGCCCCGCATCTCCGGCCACAAGAAGGAGAGCGGCGCTTGTTCTTGTGTGCCTGTATGTTGTTGTTAAGTATCGAATAGTAGTGTAAAGTGGCTGTTTTGACCATAAAGTTATCTCCAATGAAATCATCATCACAGCTCAACCAGTTGACTTAGAGAGCTCTACTTAATGCCATTCTACAGGTAAATAACACAGCTACGCTTGGGGATGCGCGGGAATGCGGGAAGCAGTCTGATTAACGAATATACGGTAGCCTAGCCTAGACGTTTTTCGGCCAAAACACCCGGTTTTCGAGGAATATATATATAATACATAGCCGGGGCTGGAGGGTTAATAAAACAAAAATAAAAAAAATTGGCTGTTGATTATACGAATGTGAAAGAAAAGTCGATGAAGTCTATGGTGTTTACTCTGCAATTTCCAGCTTGATTGTACATTGATAACGGGAAACTACCGTATTGACAACCTTGTTACGAAAATTAAATTTTAGTACCATACTTTTATATTAGGTCTTTCCGAGGGTTTAACACATTTTCATATGATCTTTACAGCTATCGATGACTGAAAGTACCATATTGACAACCTTGTTACGAAAAACACATTTTAGTACCATACTTTTTTATTAGGTTTTGCCGACGGTTAAAACAAATTTTCTTATGATCTTTAGAGCATATAGATTCAATATTTATCTTCAAATATATCAACAAAATTTGTGGTATTAAAATAACATTGAACCGAACACTTTTTGTAAACATGAACACGTCCGTAGCAGAGCTCTCAAGATTGCGGGAGTGAGTTTGTTTACGCGCGGGACTATTTATATCGACAAAATCGAGTTACAAAACTTATCAAAACAATTCTACCCCAACGGAATCTATGTGAGTAGGCCTATATTATAAGGACTCCATAGAGCTTCACTTTCCCTAATAAATTATGTATAATAACGCTGCGAGTCTATTCGCGATAATTATCAGTCACTAGCCTAATACCCGATACCGGTAGCCTAGGCGTAAGGCAGGCTACTGTAACTAAGGCTAGTCAACAAAAATTGGGTGCGGTGTAACTTGCAAGGGTAGGCCTAGTAGGTTATGCCCGATAACGTAGCTGCCCTACTAGGCTAACTCTTACCAAAATTACCCCTGAAATACATAGCCTAACAGTAACATAGGCCTATCCAGTCATTGAATGGATAGGCTAGGCCTACCAACTACGCTACCAAGCGATCAAAATTGTTAATAGGCCTATTGCCTATTGGCGATGCTGAAGTTTAATACAGATTTATCTAAGTTAACCTTACTTACCTGGATTTCAACTTGATTAGGGCGACAAACCCTTCCTGCAGCTAGAGAAGGGAAATGGCCCAAAACACCACATGATAAAATTATGACCTGTTAGGCTAGGCTATGCCGAGCGGTCATGTTCAGTAATTTGATAACATCAATGAAGTTATCCAGCAAGCTAATGAAATCATGAACACGTATAATATACCTGAATTCCTGCTGATGAAGTTATTTAAACGGTTAAAACCTAAAAATCCACGACCCAGGCGCCACGTCAGGAAGATACTGATACCGGGCGTCCCAGACTCCCAGTGTCACAAATGCCGTGATATTTGTTCATGTAAGCTGCTAGAATAACGCTAAGTAGTAGACAATTATGAATATGTATCAAAATATGGCATAGTCACCGGAGTAGCATTTCAAAGGGATTTATCTATTTAATTATATCCAAAAATCATGCCCCAAGTTGCCAATATTAGACGCTAGATGGGAATAATCACCTCTTTATCTAGCATTAAAGTGCCATATTAGCAACTCTGTAGCGTCCAAGTGTTGTTTTGGTTTAACAGCTGATTGAAGTTTGAGCGCCTTTTTTCGTCGATTTTCTTGTTTCGGCAATTTTTGGTCTGACAGCCACCAATTGTACATTTTATAAGGATGCACTGACATATGGAAAGTGAGAGAATGACTAAGAAGGTGTACGAGAGCGAGGTGGAGGGACAGAAAGGGAGAAGTAGACCGAAAGAGAGGTGGAAGGATGGAGTGAGGAAGTATATGAACGAAGGCGGTGCTGGTTGGGGGGAGGGGCGTCGACTGACTGGGGACAGGTGCATGGGGGCGGTTCATTCGTGGTCACCCCTTCGGGGATCGCGGCGTCAGGCAATAGATAGATAGATAGACTGACATAGCACTAGCCTATACCGTATCATTGTTGCCGATATACTACAATTAAGGTTCGATGTACTGCCACACACAATTATGGCGATCAAAAGTTGCCGGGAAATGACAGAACTAGTATGAGCCGGCTTCTGACTCGTGGAAAAGGGCATTGCCTTCAGTAGCCTATAGTGTAAAGCTGTAAGAAGACCAACGAGGGGCCGATACTTAAGGCTATCCCTCAACATCATTGCATTGCATTGCATTGCATTGCATTGCAAGCTGTTGTCACACGAGCCCTTTTCCGGCATTTCTGATGAAGTTTTTTCTAGCATTATTTTGGGGCTCGCATTGGAATCGGCAACTATATTGGAGATATGTTAGGTTTGGTGGCTGAACTATTATAGGCTACAACTTAATTTATGAAGCTGCCAGAGTACAATTGCCAGAAAAAATTATGGAAAAAAAGCTCATGTGATACTGCCGTAATAGGGATGCGTACAGACGTTACATGTCAGACTTTTTTTTTTCCGAATGTTTGATAGATAGATGTGGACCAAAATTACCATCCCAAATCTTCTATCTGTCTATTGTCAGACACCTTGAACCACGAAGGGGTGGCCATGAATGAATTGCATCCATGCACCTGTCACCTGTCAGTCGGCGCCCCTCCTCCCACTCAACAGCATGTTCACTCGTATATCTCTCAAGTCTCATCCCCATCCTATAGTCCATTCATTATAGGTAGGCCAGAAATCCTGACCTCAACCTCTCATAACTCAAAAACAGCTGCACTTATATCGAGCTAATACTTTACCATTTGGGCAGAGTCAGCCAGGGGGGTAGGTGTGAACATTTACAGCCCATTTGCTCGAGCCCTTTTTGAGCTACAGAGGTATGGATTCGGGATTTCTGACCTATCTATAATGAACAGGATATAGTGGCAACATCTATAGGCTTACTAAAGTTAAATTTAATTCTGGATTGCATTGCAGGGACCACGAGGTATTTTTTTTTCCAATGTGTGCGAAGGAGACAAAAAGGTAAAGCTGCCTGTAACAAGTGTCTCCCCCCAAAGTTGAAGAGCCAAATTAAACAAAATATTATTTTATACAATACTGGAAATAAGAGTGATTTGCTTGATTAATGTAGTGAATGGATAGAAGATGTTTGTGAGAGCTAGCTGGATTACTTAAGGAAACGTCCCCCTGTGCTGACGTATAGGTGTTTCCGTCACTAAAATATTCATTGTGCCATTAATAGCATTAATACTTATCCATATGCGCCTATTATGGGTTGATTATAAAGGTATTAACCTGAAACAACAATAAAACGAGTGAAAACAGCGTTTGGATGGTCAAAATCGGAGATATAGCCCGCGAGTTGTATAATGTATGGGTGAGGCAATCTGCTTTCCCGCCAATTTCCCCCAAGGCCACTGAGACACAGTCGATCGATACTCTCTCTCTCTCTCTCTTGCACTCGCTTGCTATCAGTGATGACCACACCCTCCAATCGGATTTCTAATGTTAGCACGAAAATACCTCAGAATAAGGGAATAACAGGGAAAATAGGTGATAACTGAAGGAGGAGGAAAGTGGGGAAGGCGATGTCAAAAGTTGATTTTTTTTTTCTCTGACTCTTAAGAGTCTCCCCGCAGTGCGCCGGGGGAACTCTTAAGAGTCTCCCCGCAGCTCCCGGGTTAATGTGTAGGTGAGACTCATACAGAAACGGTGGAGGGAGGGGGGTGATCGTACTCCAGAAAATTACACACCATAACAAAATAAAAGTTAGACTATACCCTATTCCACATTGGTAGGTCGGAAATCGTGAACCCTAACCTCTGTAACTTGAAAAGGCACCTGAGCAAATGGGCTGTAATTACATTTCTACACCTATTCCCTGGCTGGCCCTTCCCAAATGGTAGCAATATGAGCTCGATTACTCCAGTTGTTTGTGAGTTAAAAAGGTTTTAATGTTCAAAAGCTTTAATATTAGCTCGATTACTCTCGTCGTTTGTGAGTTATAGAGGTTGATATTCAACAGTTTTGGCCTACTTATTTGGAACAGGGTATAGTAGACTCATAATAACGCCTGGAATGAAACACGCCCGCCGCACCTGTTAACCCTATTTGGGCCGAGGGAGGTCTTTATGTAGCTCCCCTGTTTTGCTACATTAGTTTGGAAATTTTAAGACGTTTCACCACACTAGCTTGACAACAATACATCGATTCACCCCATTCAGGTGTCTATTTAACTTAGAAGAAAACAGCCTGTGGCCGGGACAATTTTCTATAAAAAAAAATTACACATTTAGATTGAAGGGGGTGTGGGTAGGCATCTTTTAGTTTGAATGAAGTCTGGGTTGGCGTTTTTGTTTCCTTGGGGACACACTAAGATAATTGCTCGAAAAGGGCACTAAAATAAAGCAAAATCTTCCATAATAATTATACAAAGCATGACAATAAGTAAATACATAATGAGTAAATACATACATACATACAATACATCATAATAACCCCCAAGACGTCGGGCAGTAATGGGAGTTACATCTGATCGATGCTTTTAGAGCTTTGAAAGTGTTTCTTTACTATCTGAACACCATAGTTTGAATAGAGCAAGACAAATCTAGGTACTGTATTTCCGTGAGTCTGGGCGGTAAGGGGCTTCCATACAAACCGCGACGATCCGAAGCGACGACGGACTCCCGCCGCCGATTTTCGGCACAAACGCGCCGTTTTATTCTCGTCGAAAACCACATTTAAAAGGTTATTTTATCGTTTTCAATACTAGCCTATTACCGGACCAGAAAAAGGTGTAGCTTGGTGTTGGATGCGTGGAAACCGAAACAAAATATATATTAAATCCTTGGTGGTACCTGTCAAATAGGTGTCCAGTAACTAAAATCGTGCCATATTTACTAATAATGTAACTAAAGGTGTATGTAGGAATATTTTTTTTTTAGTGATAATATGTGTATAAGTAAGTGTATAATTACGCGTTGTCATAGTGTGTTTTTTGTTTAGAATAAATTAGCTACCGCTAATTTAGCAGTTTTCTTTAATAGTAAACAGTGTTCTTCAAAGAATATGGAATTTTAAGCCGTAACTAATAAATATTTATTATATGTCGGAACCGAAAATATATTTTTAACTGAAAATAGATCATCATATCTACAAAAATACTTATGATAATTAATGTTGCTAATTAAATACAAATAAAAACATAATAAGCTTTCTTAATATGATCGAAATGGAAGATTTGTAAAAATATAATATCGACATTGCGTTTATTTTTCCAGTTCATTATACTCACAGAAGACAGATTATTATCACAGAGAATTTCATCGCAGGTGGACGGAAATCGCAGTTGCTTATATTCTTCTTGTGAATTGTTATAAAGTGAACTTCGTAAATTTCCTGTATTATATTTTAAAGAATAGCCTTAAGCTATAATTATATACTTAGATTATATTGTACATTTTACAATATACAGATTGTGTTATATTCTCAAAAAAGGGTAAGAAAATTCATAATTAATTTGGTCATGTCATCGCTTTTTGGACTTGGATTTAACTCAGAGGGAATGGGCTCAGGTTCATGTGGGAAGGGGGAGAATCGAGTGTTTGCCGTCAGAAAGAAGGCAGCTAATTTGGAACGGGCAAAGGCTCGCTCTTGGCAGAAGGCCCATGGGGTACAAAATGCTCTTGGTCTAAAATCAAACAAATCCCCCACCTTTACTATGCTGAAAAAGGTAGGCAAAGAGGTGAACCGAGTGGCTGCCGTGAGGAAGTCAGCTGCGGACTTGGAGAGGCGACAGGTCAAGGAAGAAAAAGTTAACAAAATGCGCACCGCCTCAACCATGCGCACTACTCCGCGGAAGGAGGTGGGCGAAGGGTCAGTGAACCGAGTGGCTGCCACGAGGAAAACAGCTGCGGACTTGGAGAGGCGACAGGTCAAGGAAGAAAAAGTTAACAAAATGCGCACCGCCTCAACCATGCGCACTACTCCGCGGAAGGAGGTGGGCAAAGAGCCAGTGAACCGAGTGGCTTCCGCGAGGAAGTCAGCTGCGGACTTGGAGAGGCGACAGGTCAAGGAAGAAAAAGTTAACAAAATGCGCACCGCCTCAACCATGCGCAATACTCCGCGGAAGGAGGTGGGCGAAGGGTCAGTGAACCGAGTGGCTGCCGCGAGGAAAACAGCTGCGGACTTGGAGAGGCGACAGGTCAAGGAAGAAAAAATTAACAGAATGCGCACCGCCTCAACCATGCGCACTACTCCGCGGAAGGAGGTGGGCAAAGGGTCAATGAACCGAGTGGCTGCCGCGAGGAAAACAGCTGCGGACTTGGAGAGGCGACAGGTCAAGGAAGAAAAAGTTAACAAAATGCGCACTGCAAGGCTGAAGGCACAGCTTACATTTAATCACCTTTATTATACCCTTGATTTTTAACAGTATGAAAGGTGACCACAAAACATTGTATATTTACTTAGGAGGAAATGGACTTTCACACGCCTGATATAAGTGTTTGGCTTACCATCTGCCCTTATTTGACTTGTCCCAGGGTCCAGACTAGCTGGAAATATGTCCCGGAAAGAATTTAAAAAAAAAAAACTTTATTCCCTCTTATTCGACGGATTTTTGTTTTGTTTTCATTATGGATAGCATTCACCATTTTAGTATATGGACGCTTTTTGGCATAATATTCTGGCTAACATTAAGTGATTGTATCAAGCTTAGGAAGGGTCTGTGGGAGTTATGATGATCCTTTTACCCTTTTGATTCCCGACAAACTTTCCAAAATACATACAATTGTCTATAATGATAGCTAGAGTAAAATTAATAAACGCGTCGTTGTATACTGAAGAGGTTAAGCGATTCTTCTTTAATTAGGAAAAGAAAAAGAAAAAAAAAGTCTTGCACCGTGGACCAGTTATTTATTCGTCTTGACTCATTACCCCCCCCCCCCCCCCCCCCCTTTCCCCCTTACACACACATATCTTTCTCTCTCTCTTTCTGCTATTCTTTCTTTCCAGTCTACTTAAGTGCTGATCACCTTTGGGATCGTAAGGTCTGTGTGGCCAGTGTATTTTTTTTTCTCTCTCTCTCTCTCTCTCTCTCTCTCTCTGCTATTCTTTCTTTCCAGTTTCCCTTCATATCGGGTTTGCTAGTACTACTTAAGTGCTGACAGTGGTGGTACAATCAACCCCCTGACTTCCAAATACCCTTACTAATCTTAATAAATTCGTCTAATGATAGCAAAAATAAATTGTATAAATGCGTCATAATCATCAAAGGGTTAACTTTTGAACATTCAACAAGTCTCAATTGTTATGTAACTGAATTGCTGAAGTTTGCATATATGCTAATACTACTCCTGAGTTTGTTGACTCTTTCATGTACATAATTTATTTATTTATCTGTCTATTGCCGGACGCCTTACTCTTCTTTATGAGGGTCATGCACAAAACACCCCCAAGTGGACCTGTCCCCCTTAACGACAACCTGTGCCAGTTTCTTCAAGGACTTACAGGATCAACCAATCAACTTAGAGTCCTGACTCCGAGGCCCTCTATGTATCTTTTTAGCACTTATTCAACAGTGGTGTGTGGCTAGTTCATTCACAACCTGCTTCACCCTTAAGTGCTCAGTAAGGATTTATATGAAGCTTACTCCCCTAGACGGATTGCCGACCAAGGCTGACAAGTCCCATCCACCCGATATTCGTAATGTATATTGATTTGTTATATTTAAAAGTATATACACTAAGTTAGAGTAAATACTGTACACTGCTGAAACTCCTGTTGCATTTGCTTGGCTTCCCCCACTGATTCTATTGTGCCTCACCTACACAGAGAGTAATCCAGCTAACTCTTACAAACACCTCCTCCTCCTATTTATTTCACTACACTTTACAAGCACACCACACTTCTTTCCCACTCAACTAAATTACCTCTAATGTACAGTTGGTCAAAGTTCCAGCTGACCCACCCTAGCTCTGGCAATACTGGTGTAGGAAGGTGTACAAACAGTCAGTGTAGTGTAAAACAAATGTGTAAAAGTATATAATCGTACATTAGCAATTTAGCATACTAGCTACAAGGGGGGATGGGCCGTTTTTCTGGACCACTTCCTCCCTCATGTTTAGCCCCATTAGTTTTCAGATGTTAGGATGTTTGCCCCATTAGTTAGTCAATTTTAAGACCTTTCGCCCCATTTCTTCGTCATTATTTAGACCTTTCGTGCTATTTAGGTGTCGATTTTTTCCCTGGAGAACGATAATGAGCCTGTAATGTTGGAAGAACCGGCCTTCGGCCGGGACATTTTTCTACCGAAAAATGTACCAATTAATCTAGAAGGGGAATCTAATGAATGTTTAATTTTTTAAATTTTATGGAGGTGGGGGGGGCGGCATATGACTAACTGTACCTACCTTACTTCCTTCCTTCCGTTCCTCTTGTCTGCCAGACCAGGACACCCGCTCATCAATTATCTACCTTAGCGCGCCCTCAACTTTTCACACACCCCAATTTTTTTGCGGCTTTTCGAACTATTTTTTCCCTTTCGAACATTTTCTGTTTTTTTTTTATCCTTCGCGTGTCTCGCCGCGAAGACAAATGCCCCCCCCCCCAAAAAAAAAAAAAATAAAAAAAAATAAAAAAATAAAATAAAAAAACAGAAATAGGGAAGAACAAAGAAAAAAAAGAAGGAAGGAAAAAAATGGAGCATGCATATTTTGAAGAGGGAGGAGAAAGGAGAGTATAAAGATTTTTGGAGTGTTGGGAAGGGTCGTATTTCCCTTCGTAGGTCGTTATTATTCCGCGGTGGAGGTGGTCGTGGTGGTGGTGGTGTTGGTGATGGTGGTGGTGGTGGTGGTGGTGATGGTGGTAATGATGTTGGTGGTGATTGTGGTGGCAATGGTGATGTTGATGTTGGTAGTGGTGGTGATTGTGGTTGTGGTGATAATGGTGGTGGTAGGTGTGTATGGTTTAGAAGATGCTTATAATTTATGGGTGGGGTGTCCCGAGTCCGAATCCCGGGCGGACCATATGCTTTCATTAATGTATTCAAGTTCATTGGGATTCGTAATGGATGATTACTGTTAAGAACGGGGTGTTCCATAATAATGTATGTAAGGGTGCCGGGGTGAAATATATGTAAGGGTGCCGGGGTGAAATATATGTAAGGGTGCCGGGGTGAAATATATGTAAGGGTGCCGGGGTGAATATATGTAAGGTGCCGGGGTGAAATATATGTAAGGGTGCCGGGGTGAAATATATGTAAGGGTGCCGGGGTGAAATATATGTAAGGGTGCCGGGGTGAAATATATGTAAGGGTGCCGGGGTGAAATATATATAAGGGTGCCGGGGTGAAATATATGTAAGGGTGCCGGGGTGAAATATATGTAAGGGTGCCGGGGTGAAATATATGTAAGGGTGCCGGGGTGAAATATATGTAAGGGTGCCGGGGTGAAATATATGTAAGGGTGCCGGGGTGAAATATATGTAAGGGTGCCGGGATTAAATATGACGTCCATATTTGCAGTGGTGCCGGGATTGAGTTTCTTTTATAGCTTATCATTGCTTGGTGATGTTAAATAACCCCTTAAGAACTATGACTCACTTTAAGAGTTTATTCTAGCTTTTACTAGACGATGTTATGCAGTTTAGAAAGAATCTGCGGGAGTTAAAAGGGTAAAAACTGACCCTCTAATTTCCATATACCATTCCTAATCTGAATAAAATCGTCTAATGGTTGTCTAATAGTCTAATAGATAGATAGATAGATATATATAAACACCTTACCTTAACCTCTTTGAAATATATACTGATGTAAGATGGTAAGCTAGTTTTCAGGGCACTATGCACAATAACAAATTTGAATACAAAAGGTTTCCAGGAGAAGATTACATTTAGGCTCAAAACAAGTTCATCAAATCTCCACAACACCTCGTTATCCTGAGTAAACAACTTTATCTCCGACCTTAATGGGGCCCACCTCGCTTTTTTTCTCTTTCTCTCCCTCTCTCTTTGGCTTGTATCTATTCGGCCCCATTCAGCCCACTGTTTTAATACGCTTATCCCATCCAGGTGTCAATATTTTCCTGGCGAGCGGTAGCGATCCAGCATATATATTTTTGTTTTGACAGCAAGCTAAATTTGTACATTTTTCGATAGAAAAATGTCTCCGGCGAAGCCGGATTTCTCCATACAATGCTGGCTCGCTATCGCTCGCCAGGAATAAATCGACACCTGAATGGGGATAAACGTCTTAAACCAGTTGGCTGAATGGGGCCGAATGGATACAAGCCAGGGAAAGAGAGAAAAGGAGAGAAAGATAAACAAAGCCGGTGACCCCCCTTAAAATTTAATATTAAGGCCATTTGCCCTTTAAAATACTGATGCTCAAATGTCCAAACAGTGGTTTAGAGTGGGTAAGGGAAAATTGGAAAGGGAAGTACTGCCCTGGGACCGATGTCCGTGGCAGGATTAGGACATGTTAATAGGGGACAGTTGGGTTAGTAACATAACACAGGTGTAAGTGATCTTTCGTGTATCTGGGATAAAGAGAGTAACATCTTAGTTATTTATAAATGCAATAATCCTGGATCAATCTGAGGGAAAACAAAGTTATTAATTTGCATTTCGGGGAAGCCCATTCCACAAGTTGACAACTCGATTGAAGAAGAAATTCTTCGACTCGTGTAAGAATTAAGATTTGCCAATTATTTTGAAACCGTTTCCCCGTGTGTAATATGAAGTATTTATTACTGTTCATATTGTTGATGCCCTTGATGATTTTGAACAGTTGAATTAAGTCGCCTCTTAAGGGGAGGTCTCCACTCGAGGGATCTTTTTCTTGACCCCTTTCTCCCTCATGTTTAGCCCCATTGTTTTTGACATTATAAAACGTTTGCCCCGTTAGTTTAGCGATTTTAAGAACTTTCACCCCATATTAAGACCTTTCGTGCCATTCAGGTGTCGATTTTATCCTGGCGAGCGATAGCGAGCCTGTAATTTAAAAGGAACCGGCCTTCGGCCGGGACATTTTTCTACCGAAAAATGTACAAATTTATCTAGAAAGGGACTCAAGGGGGTGTAATTTTAAGCTTGATGGAGGTCTAGGGAACAAACTAAATACCTCCCCTTAAGGGGACAGTGGTTATTTATTGTGGTCTACTTATTACATATTATTTTTTGTCCTCGCTAGACCTTAATAAAGCTTAAATAACACTCCCTAGACCCCCCTTTCAAAATAAATTTGTACATTTTTCGATAGTATCTTATTATTACCAAACTAATTGGGTGACATGTCTTAAAATCTCCAAATTAATGGAGCGAAACAGGGGAGAAACAAAAAGACCCCTAGTGGATCAAATATAATTAAGGGAGCCCACCTCGCCTTTTTTCTCTTTCTCTCCCTCTCTCTTTGGCTTGTATCCATTTGGCCCCATTCAGCCTACTGTTTTAAGACGTTTACCCCCATCCAGGTGTCAATAGTTTCCTGGCGAGTGGTAGTGGCCAGCAGCCCAGCATATATATATTTTTGTTTTGACAGCAAGCTAAATTTGTATATTTTTCGATAGAAAAATGTCTCCGTCGAAGCCGGATTTCTCCATACACGCTGGCTCGCTATCGCTCGCCAGGAAGAAATTGACACCTGAATGGGAATAAACGTCTTAAAACAGTTGGCTGAATGGGGCCGAATGGATACAAGCCAGGGAAAGAGAGAAAAGGAGAGAAATAAAAAAAAAAGTCAGTGACCCCCCTTAAAACAATGTGTGTGAAGGTATATATATGTTTGATTGATGCAGAGCTCGCTTCTGAAATTGTTTTTGATATAATCCAGATGAACATTTATCATCTGCACCGTAAAATATCCGTGACAGGTCTGACAGGTCTGGGAAATATACATTATGCTGTTCATATAATTGGCTATCAGGATTTGGCAACTCTGAACAAAAAAATATATATATGGAAATGAAAAGACTTGATAGATAATACTGTGACGCATACACACACACACACACACACACACACACACAGTGGCTGAGCGCACTAAGTCATCATACCCTAGTCGCATGACCCAGGTAGCACGGATTTGATCCCAGCCTCCTGCGAGTGAAGTTTGTCAAAAACTTTCCGGGCTGTGGAGGTTAAGTGTGGATGCGCCACCTCTGGGTTCCACCTGGTTCCCTGCCCACATCCTACCCCTTCTGCGGGTATGTAGGCTCTATTATGGCAGCCAGAGTCAAATCTGTTGACTACTTAGGTTAAGTTAGGTTAAGGAATTTTGTATTTTAAGCCTCATTGGCTGCCGGCTCGAAATAAACCGATTATTATTATACATGATTAGTATTTTTTATATATATATATATATATACCGGTATATATACACACCACCCTAGCTAATAATGGGGGTGGTCGTTTTAGACTACCCATGATTCGCCCCATTAGTTATGCGATTTTATGACGTTTCACCCCATTAGTTTAGCGATTATAAGGCGTTTAGCTCTATTAACGTGTCTATATTTTCTGCGCGAGCGATTATGAGTTTACAATTTAGGAGATACCTTCTTTGGCATAATTTCTTTTCCTCCAATCTTTCTCTCATCTTCCCTTCAGTGTTAAAAATCAGGGGTATATAATGGTCGGAAAAAAGGTATATAAAATCATTAAATTACTTTGATCATGTACATTAATTCATACAGTGTTTTGTTCTGTCCTTCTCAAATTTGTATCCATATTCCCTTGTTTTTCATTATTCTAATTCTCCTCCTCTTTCTCCTCTGCTGCTGTTGGATGTCGAAAGGTTTTCTCTATCTATCTATCTATCAATCGCCAGACGACCTAATCCCCGACGGGGTGGCCACGAACAAACTTCTTCCAGGCCGCCCTCCTCCTAGCTAAACCCCATCCCCCCATACATCTCTCCATTCCATCCATCCACCTCATTCTCGGTCTACCCCTCCCTCTTACCCTTTCTACCTCACTCTTATTTTCTTATCCTCCTTTTATATCCTTCCTCCTCTTTGTTTATCTCCTCCTCATTGTTGTCCTCCTGCTCCTCTCCCTCCTCTTTCATATTCTCCTCTTATTGCTCCTAATTTTTACTTACCTTCGTCTTTACTGCTCTTCTCCACCTTCTGTTCCTCTTTACTGCTTTCCTCCTACTCCTCTTCCCCCTTGCTCCTCTCCTCCTCCTCCTCCTACTCCTCTTTACTGCTCTTCCTCCTATTCCACTTCTTTACTCCTCTTTACTCCTCTCCTCCTCTTCCTCTTCTCCCTCCTCCCTGTGCCCAGAAGCCTCGAGGTCTTTGGAGTATCATATACAGTAGGTGACCTGGCTGACAGACACACACACTCATTGTTGGATGTGTGTGAGGTGTGTGTGTGTGTGTGTGTTTAATGTGTGTGTGTGTGTGAAAGGAGTAAGTGCCCTCCTTCCTGTTCTAATCCTGTTCCTCCTTCTCTTCCCTGTGCTCCTCCTCTCCTTCCTAGTTATGTTCTTCTTCTTCCTCCTCCTCCTCCTCCTCCTCTTTCTCCTCCTGTCCTTCCTCTTTGTGTTCCTCCTCCTCCTCCTGTCCTGTCCGAATTTTCGTGTCAGTTTTTCAATACTACATGTTATTTTTCCTATCTGTTTCCATGCCAGTATTAGCTGGAGGGAGTGGTGGGTGGGGAGGAGCCTTCTTCTTTGCTATCCTTTTCTCTACCTCGTAGTCAGTAGATTAGTAGTTTTAGATATCCAAACTGCCCCGTGAGGACCAATAGGTCTGTTGCAGTTTGTTCTCCTTTGTATTCCTTTGTATTCCTCCTCCCTGTGTCCTGATGGCTGGAGGTGTTTGGAGTATCATATCTGTGGCCTTACACCTAGTTTACAGACATACTCATTGTTGGGTGGCTTGTGGTGTGTGTGTGTGGGAAGACTGAGTAACCAGTGATATATATATATATATATATATATATATATATATATATATATATATATATATATATATATATATAATATATATATATATATATATATATATATATATATACATATATATATATATATATATATATATACCCGTCTTGCAACACAAGAGTGAAACGTTATTCTCAATCTTTCTTCCACTTAACTGCTGACCTCTGGAACTCTCTCCCAGAATCAGTCTTTCCTTCTTCCTATGACTTAAATTGCTTCAAATTCCGTGTGTCTAGGCATTTTGGTTCGAACGTCCCTTGATCTTGGCCCTGTCACTCTTTCAACTCTGGGGGAAGCACTCGCTACATGCAGTTCTGCCTTTTGTCTCCCTCACTCACATGGAAAAAACATATATACTGTATATACATGAAAGTGAGAAAAAATGCGAAGCACCCTTGGATACAGAATATTGTAAGGTTTATGCTCGAATACCTTCACAACATCTTCGCATAACCCTTTTGAGAGAGAGAGAGAGAGAGAGACTGAATGTGGCTGTCGTAATATTTATGCTTCAGTATTTTCGCAGCATTTTCGCCAGGGCATAGACGATAATGGGTGTGTGTGTGTATGTGGAGAGAGAGAGAGATAGAGAGAGAGAGAGAGAGAGGGGGGGGGGGGGAGCGTGTGTGTGTGTGTGTGTGTGTGTTAGTGTGAGAGAGAGTTCTTGGGGACTCCTGAATAGAAACTGTTATGTCAAGGCGTATCAAAACGTCTAAGAGAAGAATTTATGGGGATAATCTTGACGAGATTGTTTTGAAGACGAGCACAGAATTTTCAAGGAAGCTACAAAAGGGATATAAACACACACACACACACATTTCAACATACAAAATTACAACGCTTTTATATACCTTAAACTTTTACTTTTTCAAAGTATACGAGAGGAAATACTTGTTCTCCCTCACATCAAGTAAATAATAAAAGGCATTACAGAAATATAAGCCCCTTTTGTGCAATAGTATTGTAGAAACCTATATAATATTATAATAATGTGTAAAATTAATTAATATCGAATAAATGGAGAAAAATCCCTTCTCGGAAATGATCAAAAGTAACAGAAAACAAAAATAATATTGCGATCGCCCTAAGCTAAAATTCCGCATGCACAATATATATAATTTTGCTATAAAATATCCCAGGGTATATTTTCCTAACAAAATGCCCGGCCCACTTAAAGCGACAGTGTTTGGACAATTTATAAGGGTAAAATGTGAGAGAATAAATTTATGATACAAACATACACTCGCTATATATATATATATTTTTTTTTTTTTTTTTTTTTTCCCAGCTGACGGTAAACTCAATCCCTTTACCCCTTCAGCAGAGGTGACGTCCTCTTCCTTATAAGAACATAAGAACATAAGAAAATGGGAGTCTGCAGAAAGCCGATTGGCCTAAGCAAGGCAGATCCCTGTCCCACACAACCCCAATTACAAAGCCCAATTATAGGCTCAACACTCTAATACCCTGAGGATCATCTTACCAAAACGGTTAGAGATTAACGCAGGATTACGGGGGTCTGCAGAGTGCTGATTGGCCCAACCCTGCTGATCCCCATTCACACCCAACCCTTCTCGTCCATATGCTTATCCAATTTTATCTTAAAGCTCCCTATCGTTTTTAATCCCACTATAGCACTTGGTAGTCCATTCCACCCATCTACAACTCTGTTACCAAACCAATATTTGCCTATATCTTTTCTGAAACGAAATTTATCTAATTTGAAACCATTGGTACGAGTTCTTTCGCTATCACTGAGCTTTAGTACATTTGTCATGTCCCCTTTGTTAATCCCACTAACCCACTTGAACACCTCTATCATATCCCCTCTAACTCTGCGTCTCTCTAACGAATGTAAGCCTAATTTCTTCAACCTTTCTTTATACGGAAGATTTCTAATATTATGGATCATTTTTTTCATTCTACGTTGTACTCTCTCCAATGAATCTATGTCCATTCTGTAATAAGGACACCAAAATTGAACAGCATAATCCATATGGGGTCTCACTAATGACAAGTAAAGTTTTAAGATAACATCAGCAGTTCTGTTACTCACACTCCTAGAGATGAACCCGAGAATCCTGTTTGCCTTGTTTCGAACGCTTATACACTGTTGTCTAGGCTTCAATTCATTGCTAACAAACACACCTAGATCTTTCTCACAATTCGAGTTTTCTAATTCCATATTAGCTAGTTTATATTTAACATTTGTATGCATCTTCCCTATCTTTAATACCTTGCATTTGTCAATGTTAAACTTCATCTGCCAATTTACTGACCATTTGTGTAAGGTATCTAGATCCCTTTGGAGGCACTCTATATCTCTATCTGAATCAATTGTTCTCCCCATTTTGGTATCGTCTGCAAATTTACTTATCCTACTAGTTATACCTAAATCAAGGTCATTTATGTATATAACAAACAACAGAGGACATAATACAGATCCCTGGGGGACACCACTTTTGACTGCTCCCCATTCTGACTTCGTACCATTTATGCTGACTCTCTGCTTCCTACCAATTAGCCATGACCTAATCCATCCCAACAACGCCCCACCTATTCCATGCGCCTCAACCTTTCTCATCAATCTCTCATGGGGGACTCTGTCGAAAGCTTTACTGAAATCTAAATATATTATATCATATGACTTGTCATTATCTACTGCTTCATATACCTCTGAGAAAAACTAAGCAAATTAGTAAGGCAAGAACGTCCCTGAGTGAATCCATGCTGAGAAGAATTTATTAAATTAAATGTATCTAAGTGGTTTCTAATTTTACTAGCAATAATTGACTCTAGTAGCTTTCCTATGATTGATGTAAGATTAATGGGACGGAAATTGGATGCTATTGATTTGTCACCTTTTTTGAAGATCGGAACTACGTTTGCAAGCTTCCAAGCTTCTGGAACTATACCTGTCTCCAATGACTTGTTAAATAAAAATGTTAATGGGTAACTTAACTCATCCCTACATTCTTTTAATACTCTAGCATATACCTCATCAGGACCAGGCGATTTATGAGGTTTCAGTCTGTCAATTTCCTTAAGCACATCATTTCTACTTATAGTAACCGTACTTAACCTATTTTCTATATTATCGTTATATACCTTACGGACTTCTGGAAACTGTGCCAAATTTTCATTAGTGAAAACGGAAAGAAATTGACTATTTAATGTACTGCACATTTCTAAATCATTTTCTGTCATTTCTCCTATCGAAGTTTTAAGGGGACCAATTACATCTCTAACCTTGGATTTATATAGTTGGTAAAAAGCTTTAGGATTATTTTTTGAGTCATTGGCAACCTTAATTTCATAATTTCTTTTTTCTTTCCTAATATCCTTTTTTACCTGTCTTGATAGATTCTGATAGTAAGCAAGTAGGTGAATTTCGCCTTTCCTAATTTTTCTATATATTCCTCTCTTTTGTCCTAGAAGATCTAATAGTCTATTATTCATTAATTTGGGTTGGTTCTGTGTTGATCTAAATTTTCTTTTGGGGATGTATTTATTTTGTGCATTGAATACTGACTCGATAAAATTATCGTATGTATCTACCAAGGTTGACGTCTCTTCCTGACTTAAGATGACAGGTGCCTGAGAAGGGGTACACTCATTTGGACACCTGGATCGACTTAATTTTTTGACCATAGGGTCAGCTAATAGGGCTCTTCTTAACCCACCATAATTGGCTTTTCTGAAGTCAGGTATTAATGTTGTATTCTCTCTGGTATTACCTTTCCATTGTATATTAAAATACACAGAATTGTGGTCACTATTTCCTAGGTGGTCCCCTATCTCTACATTATTTACCATATGTTCATTGTTACTGAAAACTAAATCGAGAATATTATTACCTCTAGTCGGCGTATCTATGAATTGAAATAAAAAACTATCTTGTACTACCTCTATAAACTCCTCAGAATCAGAGTCTCCTATTTGATGCTGCCAATCTATATTCGGAAAATTAAAATCCCCCATAATGCACACATTGCTAAACCTTGATGCCATTTTAATTTCCTCCCATAATGACGTTCCGTCATTTCTACTCATATTTGGCGGTCTATACATAACTCCAATAACTATGGTCTCACTACCTTCGTTAACCTCTACCCAAACACTTTCATTATCGTTATTTAGTCTAATACCTGATTTATACTCTGGAAACTATTACATTATTTTCTTTATACATTTATATCCAATTTGCTTGATGCTCTCGCTCTCTCTCTTCCTCCCCCCCCCCCCCCTCTCTCTCTCTCTCTCTCTCTCTCTCTCTCTCATATATATAAGAACATAAGAAAATGGGAGTCTTCAGAAAGCCGATTGGCCCATACAAGGCAGATCCCTATCACACCCAACCCCAATTATAAGGCCTAATTATAAGCCCAGCTCACTAACATCATTAGGACTGCCGACTGACCACACCAAAACGGTCAGAGGTCAGAGAACTGGGTCTGAAAAGCGCCGATTGGCCCACACATATATATATATATATATATATATATGTACTGTATATAAATGGCCTTACAATAAAAGACGTGAACCTAGGTGTTATTACAGTAGTGTATCTGAAGAATTACTTGAGTTGTTATAAGGGCTAGGGTAGATGGGTAGACAAATATTGGTAGTAGTAGATGTGTGTGTATGTGTGTGTGGCTGAAGTAGTCCTGGTGTTGTCGAAAGAGCTAGGGTGGATGGGTAGACAAATATTGGTAGTAGTTCGTTCGTTCGTTCGTTAATTGTATTTCGTAATTTCTTACATAGATACAATAATTAAGTTATTTACAGTAGTAGAGTAATAATATACACAATTTACAGTATATGATAATAATTACATGCGTAATGTGTGTGTGTGTGTGTGTACGGATATAATATATATTTATTGCATGTGAGGAACATCAAGAAAATGTACGAGACATATTTGTGGCGTTTATGGTCTTGGAGAAGGTGTATGACCGTGTGGATAGAGATGTATTGTGGCAGGTGTTGCAGATATATTTATATATATTGTGAGAAAACTACTGAGAGAGGAGTTTATTGCCGAATATTTACTCTGAGTTAGCGTCGATGCAAAGGGCAGTCCTGAGGAATTGTAAGCATCCGGGACGAGCTCAATAGAATAAGAATAAGAATAAGAAGAAGAAGAAGAAGAAGAATGGAATGCACGTGAACAAGTGAGAGATGGGTTGGGTAAGCCACAGGGTACTGGAGAGACCAGAGCAAGGATTACTGAAGAGCTTTGGGTATGTGGAGACTATTATTGCAGAGAGATTAACGATCCGGGAGGATCATATGTCATTAATTTATCCAAGTGCATTGGGGTTTGTAATGGAGGAGTAATGTTAACCCTTTCACGCACATATGACGCAGACGTTGCCAGATTAGCAATAAGAAATAGAGTTCTCTCACTCTTATAATTACCTCTCCAAAATTAGTTTTCTGCCCACAGCTAACTCAAAGACAACTGCAGAGGTTGAAGTAACTAAACTAAAGGGTTCTAAATACCCCTGATGGTAACAAAGGATTTAAAGTATCCCTAATAGGCTCAAACACGCGTCATATGTCGGAGAGGGTTAAGAACGGGGTGTTCCTTTATATAGGTCAGGATGAAGCTATGGGCAACGACACAGGAGAAGCACTTGTGAAGGGGTTGTGGTGAATCGGCCTGATTGCGCACAAGATACTGGAGTTCTCGTAAAGGGGCTCCAGTCCTGATGTTGTTTTTGACTTACAGTGTGCTGACTTAATAATCCCAAAGGGCTGATAGCCTCTGAAGTTCCATTTTAACTAACTAACCAACATATGATTGCGGAAATTTCAATCTTGCGCTGATCCATAGCTGTTCGAAATGGCAAGGAAGTGAGGTTGTAAGCCAAATAAATGTTAGGGTGTGTGGATATCTTTTAGTTTGGTTTTCCTATATTTATTTTATTATATTTTTATTTTTTCGACGATTTTTGTTCATGTTGGCCACTTTTGGGCGGGATGCTGATTATAAATTTACAATACAGTATCTATCTAATTTATTTATTTATCTATCTATCTACGAGAGAGTGAGAGTGAGTGAATGAGTGAGTGAGAGTGAGAGAGTGAATGAGAAAGTCAATAAACTAGCCTAAAAAACCCGCACACCCTTAACTTGGCACTTCAATAAGAGGCGTGAACCTGGGTGTTATTGTAGGAGTATACCTGAAGAATTACCTGTGTTGTTATAAGGGGTAGGGTGGGTGGGTAGACAAATATTGGTAGTAGTAGTAGTGTGTGTGTGTGTGTATGTGTATGTGTGTTATATCTATCTATCTAACTCTCTCTCTCTACACACACACACACACACATATATATATATATATATATATATATATATATATATATATATATATATATATATATATATATATATATATATATATATATATACTATATATATATATATATATATATATATATATATATATATATATATATATATATATATATATATATATATATATATATATATATATATATATATATGTTGGTAAAGCCAGGTAATAAATTTTCTTTAATACATACGAGGTTGAAAGAAATGGCAATTTCTGCGTTGGAAATTTTATCCAACCATGAATTTTGCTCATCTCCTTCATCTACTTCCTGCCACCCAGCGAAAACTCATCAGAGACCTGGAAACTTTGAATAATAAAATTTCCAACGCAGAAATTGCCATTTCTTTCAACCTCGTATGTATTAAAGAATATATATATATATATATATATATATATATATATATATATACCGGTATATAATATACAACTCTAAAACCATATGTTTTACCTAGGACCGTAACTATTGCACACATTCAAAAAATCTGTTTTGACTGACTGTTGCATTCACCCAAGTTTGGTGAAAATCCGTTGAACGGTCTAGGAGTTTCCGGACAGACAGACATTTCGGTCGGCATGGTGCCACTATATGGATAAGGGGGGGGGGGGGAATACCACTCTGCGAGTCGGCATGGTGCCACTATATGGATAGGGGGGGGGGGGGGGGGATACCACTCTGCTTACGCAGAGTTGATAAAGGAGGAGTGGAGTAAGGAAGGTGGAGGGGATACAAGACACAAGTTCAGCTGTAGGATCTAAGTCACCCAAATAACTTACTTATACTCTGTTCCAAATAGGGAGACCAACACTCTTGAGCATTAACCTCTGTAACCCACAAACAACTAGAGTAACCGAGCTAATATTTGTCGACCATTTAACAACCTGTCAGACCACTATTGCCCGAAAATGTTTTTGAAAAAGTCTCTCGTGTGACACTACCTATTTATGTCTACGTATATATATATATATATATATATATATATATATATATACTGTATATATAGAGAGAGGCTGGTTAAAATAGCAGTGTTGGGAGTGGGTAGGAGGTGGGGGAGTAAGGAGGAGGGGGGAGTAGGAAGGGGGGGAGGGAGTATGGAGGAGATGGCGAAGTAGGGAGGAGATGGGGGAGTAGGGAGGAGGGTGGAGTAGGAAGGAGGGTAGGAAGTATGGAGGAGATGGCGAAGTAGGGAGGAGGTGGGGGAGTAGGGAGGAGGGGGGAGTAGGAAGGAGGGTAGGGAGTATGGAGGAGATGGCGGAGTAGGGAGGAGATGGGGGACTAGGGAGGAGATGGGGGAGTAGGGAGGAGAGGGGAGGATGGAGGAGGTGGGGGAGTATGGAGGAGGTGGGGGAGTATGGAGGAGGTGGGGTGTAGGGAGGAGATGGGGGAGTATGGAGGTGGTGGGGTGTAGGGAGGAGGGGGGGGGGGGAGGCGGTAAGAAAGGAGACAAGGTGGCAGATCCATGTCATCAAAGCAAAACGGATAACTAGACCGGTAGACCCATTCGTCATCAATCCAATAACATAAGTAAGCGTTAATCACGTTCAAATTGTTCTATCTTACTTTAGAAACACCTTGATCTAATGTAATTACGAATGGTTTGGGTATCTATTCGTACTTCTATTAATTAAAGCCTAATGTGCCGGACGTAAACTTCATGATCAGACTCCGTGACGTCACATATTTAGGCTCCGCCCCTTTAAACCCCCCTGCATTTCTTTCCGCCTCTGACTAACTTATGAGGTGCACGTGTTTTTTTTTGCTCTGTGTTTTTTGCGGCGGGTTTGAGGTGTTTATCGGCTATCTGCGGCGCCTATCGGTTATCTACGGCAGCATCGGCAGTTCATGCGGTGTCCGTGGGTCACTGGAGTATCGGGAAGGACGTGGGGGGATGATCGGCGTGGGAAATCACCGCCATGCACAAGGTAAAGTGTGTTGATAATCTCCTTGCTCGCCATCTTGGTCGGCACCCTCTTCACTTCCGCGCATCTTAAGCGGCTATCACACTAGCCCTAAACCGACCAACCAATTTACCACTTGCGAGTTTCAGGCTATAAGGAAGTTGGTGACGTAAACACCGATATTAAACTGAAATGTCGGTTTCTGATGGATAAAACGTACTTTGAATTGGGTTTTATGAATTTATTTAGGCCTATGTACTACAATTGAATTTTAGCTGGTGATTCTGCTAAATATCGATGTCTACAGCTCCAACTTCCTTATAGAACGAAACTCACAAGTGGTCAAATTGCGATCGACGTTTGTAATAATTACCACACGGTATCAATTAGCCTATTATCACCAACCAACTGCAGAGGACACAACGTTCTCCGAGCATAACACCTGCTTAATTCATGCAATACTTTTTGTCATTGTAAGAACGATACATAATCATATCTAAAAAAATAAAATATAGAGGAAATACAATCTTTAAATGTTAAATATCACTTTCTGGAGGTTGGTATTAATTGAAAGACTGCGCACCTATGGTTCCATTACTGCATTTTATAAGGTATGTACATAATTCAATGGTCATGGCCGTGGATGAGTAAACTGGCATTACACAAGAGAGTTCACGGTGACTTAGACATGCTTCTTAGACCTTAGTTGATATGCTGCAAGGCTCGCATAGCCTATTTGTGGAGTTGAACTGATCACTCCACAACCCTGCCTAACTACTATATAATAATCCTTTTCCTACTGGTCGATCAAGAGCGAATTATGGTTACTAGGTCTACCAGATTGACTACATGAAAACACATAGCCTATATGTTGATAACTTAATTAACTAAGAAGGCAGGAATAATAATAATGCGATATTGACTACATGAAAACACATATATGTTGATAACTTAAAGAAGGCAGGAATAATAATAATACGATATTGACTACATGAAAACACATATATGTTGATAACTTAAAGAAGGCTCCTTACATAGGGAATGCCATCTTATAATACATATATAATTATACAGGGATCTGCCTTGCTTAGGCCAATCGGCTTTCTGCAGACTCCCATTTTCGTATGTTCTTATAATATATCAATGCCTTAGAATTATTATGTAATATACCGGTATATTGTCAATATATATAAGACATAGCCTACAATTACTCGGTATTGTCTACATAAAAGTGCAAATATAAACTAGGCCTATATGATGGATAGCCTACCGGTACACTCTGCATTTGGCGATGACATTCTTGGCAGATTACTAATTGCACATTTTAATAGAATAACGCTATGCATATTCATCTTATCTAGAATAATTTGTACCCAATGCTATAATTATATAATATTTATGTGGGTTTTAGTTTTTTAAATTGCCATTACATTATAAAACAAACTAAGCTAGAGACACCTACTGTATCCCAGTTTATGGTAACTTACTCCTGTAACGTACAGTATGTAATTACTATTACAACGTACGCTAATTAATTCAAGCGAATGTATGGATAAAAATGAATGAACTAATAACTAATAACGTATGGAAAGCGAGAGAATGACTAAGAGGGTGTATGAGAGCGAGGTGGAGGGACAGAGAGGGAGAGGTAGACCGAATGAGAGGTGGAAGGATGGAGTGAGGAAGTATATGAACGAAGGCGGTGCTGTTTGGGGGGAGGGGCGTCGACTGACTGGGGACAGAGGTGCATGGGGGCGGTTCGTTCGTGGCCACCCCTTCGGGGATCACGGCGTCAGGCAATAGATAGATAGATAGATAAAACAATGTCATAATTATGATACATATACAACTGGGTGAAGCCTAGAGAGGCTGTAGTAGGCTATAGCAGGCTATAGCCTACTGACAGTGCATTCTGCATGAAAATATGTATCGGAAGTCAATTATCGACATCTGCTGATATAATATCACTATATATTACCATAACGAAGGTCACAAATATAAAATATATCATTCCTAATTTTAAATAAGGCAATATACCCGACAGTTTAGGCAATGTTTGCCGTCTTTCGTGACGTGACCAGATTAATCATCTTTTCCCGAACTCTCGTACTAGATAGCCTATATTTTATTTACGCTGTGTACTTTGACAGGCTAGGCATTATTTCGTTAAAATAAAGGCCGACTTGCTCAGCATAGCACAATATAATTATCTGTAAATACCAATGCCAACTGATTTATTATCTGTATATACCAATGCCAACTGATTTATTATCTGTAAATACCAATGCCAACTGATTTATTATCTGTAAATACCAATGCCAACTGATTTATTTGACAAGGTTGGCGACTTTTGGCCAATGGTTTTCGATCACGATCGAAGACAGTTGGTTGCCCTGATTGACGCCGGAGCAGCACAATTTCGGCAATAATTGCCCATATTGCAGTTGGTTGGCCGGATTATTGCCCGTGTGGTAGCCCCTTTAATAAACTCTCTGTTGCTTTATAATATAGTATCGAGGTGATGGCAATGTTTAATTATTTCTGACTTCAATTGTTGATATCTTGAGATGTTTTAGCAATGGATGGTGGGCATATACGAATTACCGGTACTAAGTTTTCTCTTCGGTCTTCATCGTTTAAGCCATTTTTCCATATTAATGCACATCACCTGAATTCCTTCGACACGTGCTTTATAGTTATTGTTCCAAGCTGCCTGGCCGAACAGCCCCAAGGCCCCGAGCAAGGCCAAGGCCAGAACCGAGCGCCCCCACAGAACCCTCCCCGCCGACCACAATAAAGCCTGGGTGACCGAAGCCACTCCATGGCGGGGAGCTGAGGAGGGTGCAGAAACGCCCGGGAAACCAAAGCCCCACCCAGGGCCCAGTGCCCCTCAGCAATTATGAAGAGAAAGCTGAGGGGCAAGGGAAAAATGTGACGCTTTGACTTCCAATCTTGGTAGATTGGGAGGTCAATCCACGTTAGAGACGCCGTCACTTGAGATCTAGAAAATATATAAGTAAAAGGAACAGTCAGAGTAAGCTATGGGTATGGCCGTGGTTTATAGTAGAATTGTACGCTAGAGAAGGAAGAATGAAGCCAATATTGATGGACTAAGATCATGTTTGCGTGAATCAGAATTATTCGTGACCCATTTACTATATTAACATTGTGTTATCCTACTCATACCTACAACATACACACAGTATGTAGGATGTTCCGCAATGTTGATAACGTGATACTTTATTAATTTTTATATGGTATATATCATTTTCCTACCCCACCCCGCAACGCATCCCACTACCTCACATCCCACCGCGCAACACCCTCCCGCGCAGGTCCGTACCCCTTAACACATCCTGCTACCCCACATCCCACTGCGCATCACCCTCTTGCGCAGGTCCCTACCCCGCAACAAATCACCACACATACACCCGAGATCACCTAATTCAACTTCACCTCAGCTTAGCACAGCACACCCCGCATTCTAACACACATCCCCCCGTCGCTCAACACACCCCATACCATACCACCCCACCGTGCAATACCTTCATATCGCCACACACCATCTTGCATCCCACCACGCAACATCCTACTGCGCAGCTACACACCACCCCTTTCCACAACACACCTCCACCCTACCACACCATCCCCCCCCCTCCTCACTCCCTCTCTTCTTCTCCTTGTTCCCTCCTCCTCCCCATGATCTCTATCCTCCTCCTCTCTCCCTCCTCCCTCCTCTCTCCCACTCCTTTTCTCCTTACCTCTTTCCTTCTTTCTCTCCTTCCCTCCTCTTTCCTTCTTTCTCTCCTTCCCTCCTCTTTCCTTCTTTCTCTCCTTCCCTCCTCCCTCCTCCCTCTTCTCTCCCTCTCTTCCATCTCCTCCTCCCCATGATCTCTCTATCCTCCTCCTTCCCTCCTTCCCCCTCCTCTCTTCCTCTCCTCCCCATGATCTCTCTATCCTCCTCCTTCCCCCTTCCTCCTCTTCTTCCCCTTCTCCCCATGATCTCTCTATCCTCCTCCTATCCTCTCTATCCTCCTCCGAGACGTTATAGACTGCAGCACCGTTGATTCATTTAAATTCCGCCTAGACAAATATCTCGCATCAAACCCGCGACTGACTGCGTTTGTAAATGAATAACTTTATCCTCCCCTCAGTTACTAACCCATATGTCCCCTACTAACTTCCTAGTCCTGCCACGTTAGTGGCAGGGCAGTAGTTCCCTTTCCAATGTTCCCTTACCCACTCTAAACCACTGTTTGGACACTTGATCCTCAGTGTTTTGGAGGACAAGCAACCTAGAAGGGTCACTAGATCTGTTGTTGCTTGATTTCCTTTGTACTCCTTTGTACTCCTCTTCTTCTCCTCCCCATGATCTCTCCCCTCCTTCCCCCCTTCTCTTCTTATCGTTGTTCCCTCCTCCTCCTCCCCATGATCTCTCCTCTCCTTTTCTTCTTCCCTCCTCTCTTTTTCTTCCCTCCTCTCTCCCTCTCATCCCTCCTCTGCCTCTCTTTTTCTCCTTCCCTCCTCTCGCCCTCTCTTTTTCTTCTTCCCTCCTCTCTCCCTCTCCTTTCCTCCTTCCCTCCTCTCCCTCTCTTTTTCTCCTTCCCTCCTCTCTCCCTCTCTTTTTCTCCTTCCCTCCTCCCTCCCTCTCCTTTTCTCCTTCCCTCCTCTCTCCCTCTCTTTTTCTCCTTCCCTCCTCTCTCCCTCTCCTTTTCTCCTTCCCTCCTCTCTCCCTCTCTTTTTCTTCTTCCCTCCTCTCTCCCTCTCTTTTTCTCCTTCCCTCCTCCCTCCCTCTCCTTTTCTCCTTCCCTCCTCTCTCCCTCTCTTTCTCTCCTTCCCTCCTCTCTCCCTCTCTTTTTCTCCTTCCCTCCTCTCTCCCTCTCCTTTTCTCCTTCCCTCCTCTCCCTCTCCTTTTCTCTTTCCCTCCTCCCCATGATCTCTCCTCCTCCTCCCTCCCTCCTTTTCTCTTTCCCTCCTCTCTCTTTTTTTCCTTCCCTCTCTCCTTTTTTTCCTTCCCTCCTCTCTCTCTTTTACTCTTTCCTTCCTCCTCCTCCCCATGATCTCGCCTCCTCTCTCCCTCTCTTTTTATCCTTCCTCTCTCCCTCTCTTTTCTTCCTTCCCTCTTCCTCCCTCTCACCTCTCCCTCCATATTTTGTTATCTAAAATCATACGTATTGCACACATTCAAAAAGTTTGGTGAAAATCCGTCGAATGGTCTAGGAGGAGTTTCCGGACAGACAGACAGACAGACGACGGACTGAAGGACGGACGGACAGAGAGACATTTCGACCGGCATTGTATCACTATACGGGGGTGGGGGAGGGGGGGATACCACTCTGATTACGCAGAGTTGATAATTATATATACAGTATATGAGAGAGAGAGAGAGAGGGGGGGGGGGGGGTGTTAGGAACGTGTTGTGTACAGGGCACAGTAAACGTGCTGAAGTGAGCTGTTGGTGTCGTTCACAAGTACACCAGAACGTGACGTTATACCCCCACTACTAACATCGTCTGACCAATTACCTGAGAGCTATCGTTAACCCTTTCTATAGCGGCCACTGCTCTTGAAATATAGTCTCGCTACTATTAGACGATTTTATTCAGTTTAAAAAAAGGCCTCTAGCAACTAACAGGCTTTGAATGATCTCACTTAACCCTTTTTATTGCTATAGAGAGAGCCTTCTTTAAGGGGAGATCTCCACTTGAGGGATTTTTTTCTTGACCCCTTTCTCCCTCATGTTTAGCCCCATTGCTTTTGATATTATAAAAAGATTGCCCCATTAGTTTAGCGATTTTAAGAAATTTCACCCCATATTAAGACCTTTCGTGCAATTCAGGTGTCGATTTCATCCTGGCGAGCGATAGCGAGCCTGCAATTTAAGAGGAACCGGCCTTCGGCCGGGACATTTTTCTACCGAAAAATGTACAAATTTATCTTGAAAGGGACTCAATGGGGTGTAATTTTAAGCTTGATGGAGGTCTAGGGAACAAACTAAATACCTCCCCTTAACTGCACACAATCCTCTAAATATACTGTAGATAGAATACAATTGAAAAGACATCGCCGGTACAGAAGGGGTTAACTAGGCCAACTCCTCCACTGTATAGCGTATGGGCAGCGTATGGGCAGCGTATGGGCAGCGTTCGTAAATGATGCAAGAACGCAAATACACCGATGGACTAGGATAGAATGTATGGAATTATCTCGACTATTTTTCCCATACACACTACAACCCCATGAATCCATTAGTTAGCACTATAATTTAAATTGGGCCATTATTGTGGGTAATCCTTTGTGATAGACGAAAACATAGGCCGATTTTGTGTGTGTTTTTTTTTTTTTTTTTTTTTTTTTTGGCACTTCTCATGTGCTTTAAGATATGGTCCCAGATTCCTTTAGCCTTATAATATTAGACTACCCATGGGTTATAATATTTTATAATTTCCCTGTGTAATACCAATGGATTATATTTTGTTCAGACTTCCCTGTGATTATCAATGGGTTTTATTTTCTATATACTGTATTATATCAATGGATTATGCGGTATTATTTTAGACCTTCCCTGTACTGTAAATATAACAATGGCTTATATTATTTAAGAACTTCCATGAATAATATCAATGGATTGTATTGTTTTAGAGCTGCCCTGTATTATTGTATAATATAAATGTATTTAAAGGGGGTGACCTGGTTTTTGTTATTTCTGTCCTTTTCTCTCTTTCTCTGGCTTGTATCCATTCGGCCTCATTCAACCAACTATTTTAGGACGTTTATCCCCATCTAGGTGTCGATTTCTTCCTGGCGAGCGATAGCGAGCCAGCATTATATGAAGAAATCCGGCTTCGCCGGACATTTTTCTATCGAAAAATGTACAAATTTAGCCTGCTGTCAAACAAAAATAAAAAATATGCTGGCTCGCTACCGCTCACCAGTAAAAAATTGACACCTGGATGGGGATAAACGTCTTGAAACAGTAGGCTGAATGGGGGCAAATGGAATACAAGCCAGAGAAAGATAGAAAAGAACAGAACCAAAACAGGTCACCCCCCCCTTACTTTATGTGTAATCTTAGAACTCCCCTGTTAGAACGACCCTGTTTATAGTATTGCTATTATTTGGTTTGAAAATGATGCACAGTATATATAAATAACCGACATATATGTTGCAATACCTGCCCCCGTCTGCAAGCAACATATAGTCTAAATTAAACATGTTATTATATCTGTTTGTATTTTCTTATTGTTGTGCGGGAAACGTCATTATCAGAACAGGGAATTGGTATTGGATATTCACGTTATGCATTAGTCTGACAACGTTAGTCATGTTTAATAATTCGAATTATTATTAAAACAAATATCTGTCAGTCAAACTATCATTCGGGGAATTAGTTGGTATCTATAACAAAGGCATTGGAAGGCTCATACTATTCATTTCCTTCACTTAACCCCTTGAAGCTCTGGCGCGTTTTAGCAGTATATTTTGGCTATCATTAGACGATTTTATGCAGCTTCGGAAGGATTTGTGGGTATCAAAAGGGTAAAGACTCTCTCAATCAACCCTCTGACTTCCATATACCCTGCCTAATCTGAATAAAATCGTCTAATAATTACCCGAAAACAAAACAGAAACACGTATTGGAGCTTGAAAGGCTTAATATATATAGTTTATACATCCATCAATATATCTATATATTTATCTATCTACAGTATCTATATCTCTGTCTAGCTATCTATACTGTAGTCTATTCGCTGTAAGTAGCCGAGAAATCATGACCTCTTACCTCTGTAACTACAAAAATGACAAGAGTAATCGAGCTAATATGTCCATCATTTGAGAAGAGTCAGTGAAGAAATAGTAGATGTGCAAATTGACAGGCAATTTGCTCTAGCCATTTTTTTTAGTTACAGAGGATAAAGGTCATGATTTTTCGCTAACTTACAGCGAATAGACGATAGCTATCTAATCTACAGTATCCATCTATCTATATATCTTTCTATCTATCTAATCTATATATCTTTCCATCTATATCTATCTATCTATCTATCTATCTATACAACTTTTAACTATCTATCTATCTGAAGGATTTAACTCTTTCACAATACAAGGTCTTTCTTTTATTCAGCTTAGGATGGACATATGGGAGTCAGACTTAACCCCCTTGATTTCTAGAGGGTCGTCTAAACTTGAGTAAAATCGTCTAATGATAACCAGAATATACTGTTGAAACGCGTCGTAATCCCAAAGGGGTTAAGTTCAGTACAGGCTTACGGTGGGTTGGGTGTGAGGGGGATCTGTCAGGTGTTGGGCTCTGCAGACCCCCGTTTTTCTGACCTCTGACCGTTTCGGTGAGGTCAGTCCTAATGGTGTTTTTAAGCTGGGCTTTTAATTAGGCCTTATAATTAGGGTTGGGTGTGACAGGGATCTGCCTTGTGTAGGCCACTCGGTTTTCTGCAGACTCCCATTTTCTTATGTTCTTATGTAAACGATTAAGGGGAGTTTTTTTTCTGGACCCCCTTCTCCCTCACGTTTAGCTACATGCATTCTCTCTCCCTGTCTTTCAGACTAATTTCCTTCTATTAAAAGCTTTAATTTTGGGCATTTCCTAACCCATTTCGTACACTTCATCCTATTTTTAGCAGGAGGGAGCGGAGGGTGGGGAGAGAGCCTTCTAATTTGCTGTTCTTTTCTCATTATAAACTGTTCCTGGCTCGTAGTATTAAGGCCGGACCACCTAGTAGGGACCACAAGGTCGGTGTTTGTCTGAGTATATGTGTAACTCTGTGCAACTCTCTCTCCACCCACTGATCCGTTTACATCCTCTTAACACCACATACACACACACACACTCACACTCTCTCTCTCTCCACCCAGCTGATCTGTTTTCCTCTACCTTCGCCGCTTGACCTGTTCTCCGTCCGATTGGATTTCACGGCTGGTTTTGCAGACGAAATGGGGCCCTTCTCTCGCCTTCATTCACACAGACATAAGTAAGAGAAAACAATGAAAAACATGAAGAAGAAGAAAGGGAAACACTGGCACTACTTTAGCCATCACACGCACACGTTAGGAGTCGGCACTACTCTCGCCTTCATACATACATACGTTAGGATCTGGCATTACTTTAGCCATCACACACTATAAGAACTGGCACTACTTTAGCCATCACACGCACACGTTAGGAGTCGGCACTACTCTCGCCTTCATACATACATACGTTAGGATCTGGCATTACTTTAGCCATCACACACTATAAGAACTGGCACTACTTTAGCCATCACACGCACACGTTAGGAGTCGGCACTACTCTCGCCTTCATACATACATACGTTAGGATCTGGCATTACTTTAGCCATCACACACTATAAGAACTGGCACTACTTTAGCCATCACACGCACACGTAGGAGGAGTCGGCACTACTCTCGCCTTCATACATACATACGTTAGGATCTGGCATTACTTTAGCCATCACACACTATAAGAACTGGCACTACTTTAGCCATCACACGCACACGTTAGGAGTCGGCACTACTCTCGCCTTCATACATACATACGTTAGGATCTGGCATTATTTTAGGCATCACACACTATAAGATCTGGCACGACTTTAGCCTTCACACCCACACGTTAGGAGTCGGCACTACTCGCGCCTTCATGCATACATACATTACAAAAAAAAAAAAAAAAAAAAATAGGTCGCCCAGAAGTCGTGTACTGTATGTTATTTTCATGGCTTTAAAGTGTAATGGAACAATTATGCATAGATTAATATATATATATATACACACACACACAGCTGATTCCTACCATCTTCAAGCTTACAAAACGATGAAAATTGCAGTTTCATTATCATACAGTGCGATTACGAAATCTCTCTCTCTCTCTCTCTCTCTCTCTCTCTCTCTCTCTCTCTCTCTCTCTCTCTCTCTCTCTCTCTCTCTCTCTCTCTCTCTCAAATGTAATCTCCGGTTGTTTGTTCACCTCAGCTCTGTGTGTGTGTGTGTGTGTGTGTGTGTGTGTGTGTGTGTGTGTGTGTGTGTGTGTGTGTGTTATTATTATTTTATTTTCATCACACCTATATTTTTATATTTTCCCGCCGCGCCGGATCCTCCCACTTCACCCGGTTCAGTGAGCTCCACCGGGGATCACTGACGTTGCCTAGCTCAGGTATAAAGAGGAAGCCTTCAACAGGGCTTCAAAATAGTGTTGTAGTAAGCTTTGAAGAGAGCTGAAAATTGAGGAGAGAATTTGTGTATAAATCATATTGGATATATTGTTTTTGACCTAATAATTACGTCTGCCAGCTTAATTGGAAGGTGGTAATGTTTCTGCCTCTGTCTGTAAACAATATATCTCACAAAGTTATGAACCGATCTTCATAAAACCTGGTGGAGAGATAGGATATACGGGTTTTGTCTCTCCTTTTCTCTTTTTCTTTGGCTCTAGTTGAATAGTGGAATAATATTTTAAGGGGGGGGGGGGTCACCGGCTTGTTTTCTCTCCTTTTCTCTCTTTCCCTGGCTTGTATCCATTCGGCCCCATTCAGCCTACTGTTTTAAGACGTTTACCCCCATTTAGGTGTCAATATTTTCCTGGTGAGCGGTAGCGAGCCAGCATATATATATATTTTTTTGACAGCAAGCTAAATTTGTACATTTTTCGATAAAAAAAATCCTCCGGCGAAGCCGGATTTCTCTATACAATGAAATCGACACCTGGATGGGGATAAACGTCTTAAAACAGTTGGCTGAATGAGGCCGAATGGATACAAGTCAGAGAAAGAGAGAAAAGGAGAGAAAGAGAAAAAAAAGCAGGTGACCCCCCTTAAGAGATGATTGGTAGAGCGCATGCCTCCGCCAGCGTAGGTGGAGGTATGCACTCTACTGATTACCCCTCTAGTTGAATAGTGGAATAATGTTTGAAGGGGGGGTCACCGGCTTGTTTTCTCTCCTTTTCTCTCTTTCCCTGGCTTGTATCCATTCGGCCCCATTCAGCCAACTGTTTTAAGATGTTTATACCCATCCAGGTGTCAATTTCTCCCTGGCGAGCGATAGCGATCCAGCATTGTATGGAGAAATCCGGCTTCGCCGGAGAAATTTTTCTATCGAAAAATGTACAATTTAGCTTGCTGTCAAAACATACATATATACTGTATATGCTGGCTCACTACCCCTCGCCAGGAAAATATTGACAGCTGGATGGGGATAAACGTCTTAAAACAGTAGGCTGAATGGGGCCGAATGGATACAAGCCAGGGAAAGAGAGAAAAGGAGAGAAAACAAGCCGGTGACCCCCCCCCCCTTAAAATATTATTCCACTATTCAACTAGAGCCAAAGAAAAAGAGAAAAGGAGAGACAAAACCCGTATATCCTATCTCTCCACCAGGTTTTATGAAGATCGGTTCATAACTTTGTGAGATATATTGTTTACAGACAGAGGCAGAAACATTACCACCTTCCAATTAAGCTGGCAGACGTAATTATTAGGTCAAAAACAATATATCCAATATGATTTATACACAAATTCTCTCCTCAATTTTCAGCTCTCTTCAAAGCTTACTACAACACTATTTTGAAGCCCTGTTGAAGGCTTCCTCTTTATACCTGAGAGAAAGAGAAATAAAAAGCGAGGTGGGGTCCCTTAAGATATCAGGATAATACATACTAAGATAAAATATTCTATTAAGTTTCATTATATCCTACTATCTTTCTCTCATAATACAATAAGAAGATAATTTAATACTTGGATAATGTGTAAGCAGAACATTTATTGTTGATGGCAAAAGTATAATAGAAAGATATAAACATCATTATCCACATTACACAATTTGCGTAATGGGATTTTTCATATAGGCTAGAGTACAGTCGCGCTAATAAGTGATGTCTCGGCACCAAGTATGTTTTGATCAATAATTGGTATCGGCAATATTTAAGTTTAATTTCTTCATATCGAGTGAAATATACAAACATGTTCCTACACTTACCCACCCTATTCAACATCTGACAGTCATTAATACAGCACACAGCGAGCCAAACGTAAAGACAGCTGGGACATGACTTATTAGCGCCACTGTACATTATACTGTAATTCCTCAACTTTGTTTTGGTCTATTTTTGTTTTCTTTCTGAAGATGACAAATATACGGGATGTTTGTTGTTGTGACTTTCTTTTCCGACCCAAGCGAGAAACACGTAATTTTGAGTATGATACAGCGATGGGGGTGAAATGTGATGGCTTCAGTGTGTTGAGAGGCCTCCTATTTAAAGTGCAATTGAGTTTTTGCTGGGCTGAATATGAGAGAGAGTATGAATATCCAGTGTGCCGGGAAAGACCTGACTCTGTGTGTGTGTGTGTGTGTGTGTGTGTGTGTGTGTGTGTGTGTGTGTGTGTGTGTGTTTGTGTGTGTATGTGTCTGTGTTTGTGTATGTGTGTGTGTGTGTGTGTGTCTGTATGAGTTTGTGTGTGTGTGTATGTGTTTGTGTGTGTGTATGTGTTGTGTGTTTGTGTGTGTTATTGTGCATCCACGTGCAATTGTGCACGTGTTGTTATTTTGGTTATTGTGTGAGTGTTAATGTTTGTGTGTTAATTTGTATCGCTCAAAAGAAGGCTTGTATGACAACTGCCAGGAAATAATATGGCAATTGCGACTGGCTTCAAATTCCCCAACCAGGCAAATTTGACAATGAAACCCATACCCCCCCCCCCCCCCTCCTTTGCTGCTTCACTCCTATTGGGCCCAAATTGGATTCCGAATTATCATGTTACAATGCTCACCCAGGGAGGAATGTGGGAGATAGGTGTGTGTGTGTGTGTGTGTGTGTGTGTGTGTGTGTGTGTGTGTGTGTGTGTGTGTGTGTGTGTTGTGTGTGGTGTGTGTGTGTGTGTGTGTGTGTGTGTGTGTGTGAGTGTGAGGGTTAGCAAATAGATACGCCCCCCCCCCCCCCCCCCTTGAATGTACGATAGTTAAACATGATGGGCAAAGTTAATTATATTCTACAGCTATCATTAATCAGATTAGAAATATGAATATGTTGGTAGGTGCCGTTGTAAAGGCTTATCCCTCAATACTTCATCTGGTATATAATCACCAGTCCAGCCATTATCATCACGTACGCTTGGCCAAATAAATCGTGTCGCCGCTGTCATTACGTTTGGCTCGCTGTGTGCTGTATTAGTGTCTGTCAGATGTTGAATAAGGTGTGTAAAGATAGGAACGTGTTTGTATATCTCACTCGAAACGATGAATTAATGCTTAGATAGTGCTGATACCAATTAGTGATCGAAACATAATTGGTGCCGCGACATCACATATTAGGCCGACTGTACATATATTCATTACCGTACCTCATCAATTAAACATATTCCAATTAACCCTCTCAGTATTCAAGGACGCGTTTTTTTTTTTTTGGGGGGGGGGGGCTGTCATTACACGATATTGTTATAATTAAGGATTTTGATAGATCCAGCCATTTCCGAGCAGTGTCGTTTTAGTTTCTCCCCTAGCTAGAAAGAAACGCCTCCCCAAACCCACTCCATAATTCTATCTGCCTGACGATGTCTTGGAATACACACGAAAGCTTGCATCTCTGTTTTGTTAGTTCTCAGTACATCAAAATTAGATATGTACCTCTACGCCTCCATCCTTTTTCACACTGAGTCATGAATGCTATTGTTATGGTAAAGTGTCTTTATAGTGCCATGTGGATTTATTTTAGGGGGATGGTTAACTTTTTGGTCGATTTTTTTGTTTGTTCATGTATTCATTATTTTTTTAGTTTCCTCCCTAGACCTCCATCAAACTTAAACCACATCCATTAGATCCCCCTTGTAGGTTAATTTGTAAATTTTCGGTAGACAAATGTCCCTGCCAATTACAGGCTCACTATCGTTCGCCAGGATAAAAATGGACACCTAAATAACACGAAAGGTCTTAATATTGACAAAGACATGGGGCGAAAGGTCTTAAAATCTAAAAACCAATGGGGCTAAACATGAGGGAGAAGGAGGCAATAAAAACTAGCCCATCATTCCTTAAGAACACCCGGTATATTGACCAATGGCAATAATGAACGTTTCAATATACTGAAGATTTTAATTATAAGTGAATGTTGCGTTAATCGTTTCGGCACGATGACGTCATTTTCATCATATTCTGGTTACCAATAGACGATTTTCTTTAGCTAATTATCTACCTACAGGACTTGATGGGTAAATACAAGCTCAATAAAACCTCTGCGTAGCACAGGTTCTTCTTAAACTGCATAACATCGTCTTCATGTTAGCCAGAATCAAAGGTACAAAGGCGTATGGGCGCTGAAAGGGTTAATAGTACCGTTTGGCACTATATTGATCAGTAGCAAAAATAAAGTTTCAAATATAGACAATTACATGTCAGAATACAGGATTGAATGTAGTGTTAAGGAGGGTAGGGTTTAGTTTTTGGACAATTACATGTCAGAATACAGGATTGGATGTAGTGTTAAGGAGGGTAGGGTTTAGTTTTGGTCGATTTGTTTTTAATGTATTTATAATTGTGTTACTTAGAGATTAATGTGTACATTTTTCGGTTGAAAAAAAGTCCCGGCCAAAGGCCGGTTCCTCTTAAAACTAAAGACTCGCTTTCGCTCGCCCGGAAAAAAATCGATACCTAAATGGCACGAAAGGTACTAATCTTGAAAATAAAATGGGTGAGAGGTCTTAAAATCGCCAAGCTGATGGAACGAACCTCTTAAAATCTCAAAGCTAATGGGGCTAAACATGAGGAAGAAGGGGGAACAGAAAAACGACCCATCTCCCCTTAACGGTGTGAACAATGGAGCTACTGGACAAAGGAGTGGGAGGTGGATTTATATAGAGGGAGAGACACAGCAAGAACGAAATGAAAGGCAAATACAAGAGAACACCAATCACTTCTGAGAGAGAGAGAGAGAGAGAGTGAGAGAGAGAGAGAGAGAGAGAGAGAGAGAGAGAGAGAGAGAGAGAGAGAGAGAGAGAGAGAGAAAAGAAGAACAGAAACAAGAGAGAGAGAGAGAGAGAGAAGAAGAAGAAGAACAGAGAAACAAGAGAGAGAGAGAGAAAGAAGAAGAAGAAGAAGAACAGAGAAACGAGAGAGAGAGAGAGAGAGAGAGAGAGAGAGAGAGAGAGAGAGAGAAGAAGAATAAGAACAGAGAGAGATAGAGAGAGAGAGAGAGAGAGAAGAAGAAGAACAGAGAAACGAGAGAGAGAGAGAGAGACAGAGAGAAGAAGAAGAAGAATAACAAACAAGAGAGAGAGAGAGAGAGAAGGAAGAAAAACAAAACACGAGAGATAGATAGAGAGAGAGAGTAGAGAGAAAAAAACATAAACAGAAAACAGAGAGAGAGAGAGAGAGAGAGAGAGAGAGATATGGGGGTGAGGGAGGGGGGGGGGCGGAGAGAGAACGAAACGAAAGGATGAGAGAAATGAAGATAAAGAGAGAGAGAGAGAGAGAGAGAGAGAGAGAGAGAGAGAGAGAGAGACGATTGGGATAAAGAAAGAAAGAGATGGGGGTTACAGAACTCATTAATTTACACCCTTCAGTTTGCCATTATTGAACGTACCTGGGCGAGAAGTCCCCCAAGAGTTTTAATGACTCTCTTCAATGGCTGGGAGATGGTCGGGAAAGGTATAAAGAGACCTGGCTTCATTAAAATGATAGATAGATAGATAGATAGATAGCTAAAATATATACATGAGTCAGGGTAAACATAGAGACCTGGCTTGATTAAAACGATAGATGGATAGATAGATAGATAGATAGATAGATAGATAGGCCTAGATAGATAGATAGATAAGATATATACATGAGCCAGGGGAAGCATAGAGACCTAGATAGATAGAGAGATAGATAGATAGATAGATACATAGATAGATATATAGATTAGAGGTATACATGAGCCAGGGGAAGCATAGAGGCCTAGGTTGATTAAAAAGATAGATAGATAGATAGACAGATAGACAGATAGACAGATACTATAGATGAATGAATAAGTAAGCACTGACTCTCTACAATTCCTTAGTCCGCCCTCTTCTGGAATATTTCGTTCAATCCTGGTGCCCTTACTACCAAAAAGATATAGATAAGATGGAACGAGTTCAACATAGAGTTACCAAAATGATAACTTGCCTAAAGAACAAACCATACGAGGAGCGTCTTAGAGAATTAAATTTATTTCCTTTAACCCAACGCAGATTAAGAGGCTTCTTAATAATTCAAGTGTTCATTATCATCAAAGGCATCGACAATATGAACTGTAGTAAGTACTTCACAATCGACCAGTCTAATTACACACGGTGAAACGGTTGCAAAATTATTGGTAAATCGTTTAACTCACACGAGTCTAAGAATTGTTTTCTTCAATCGAGTTTTCAAATTGTGGAATGGACTTCCCCGAGACGTTATAGACTGCAGCACCGTTGATTCATTTAAACTTCGCCTAGACAAACATCTTGCCTCAAACCCGCGACTGACTGCGTTTGTATAATTAATAACTTTATTTTCCCCCCCTCAGATCCATGAAGGATTATTGCGTTTATAAATTACTAAGATGTTACTCTCTTTTTCCCAGATACATGAATAATCACTTATAACTGTGGTATGTTATTAACCCATCTGTCCCCTACTAAAATCTCCTAATCCTGCCAGGGACATTAGTTCCAGGGCAGTAGTTCCGTTTCCAATTTTCCCTTACCCCCTCTAAACCATTGTTTGGACACTTGATCCTCAGTGTTTTGGAGGACAAGCAGCCGAGGGGGAGTCGCTAAATCTGTTGTTGCTTGATTTTCTTTATACTCGTTTGTGCTCCTTTCTACACGCCGCAATGTTGCATTTCTTTCAGTCGCTAGACCTGTTGTTGCTTGATTTCCTTTGTACTCGTTTGTACTCCTTTGTACACGCCGCAATGTTGCATCTCTTTCACTTTACTATCGCTATTACAACAATCAGTGTTCTTCAGAGCTCTCTCAGTGCATACCCCCTCCCTTGCGGCGAGTGCGAGGCACCCGCCTTTCAACACAGTCCCACTCTTATTCTGTCCAGCTCTCTAACCCAAAAATTTCGCAAATTTTCTCAGTCTTTCTTTTACTCAACAAGTGAACTCTGGAACTCTCTCCTTCGATTAATCTTTCCTTCATCCTATGAATTAAACTGCTTCAAACTTCGTGTGTCAGGCATTTCGACCCCAACGTTCCTTGAATTCGGCCCTGTCACTTTTTCGGCTTTTGGGGAGATACTCGTTACAAGCAAACCTGCCTTTTATCTCATACCCATATTAAACATATAATGTTAGAGTGTAAAAAGAGGTTAGTGACACTATATTTTCAGCTGACGCTAAATTGAATACCTGAGCAGCTAATGTATCGATACCTAATGGAAAAAATATAAAACCACTATGTCTCTGCATCATAATAAGACCATATAACTAACAATTAGCACCAGAGTATTCACTAAAATCTTCAAAGTATAACGCTAACATCTTAGAAAGAAACTTTGCACTAACTGGCAGAGGTTAGAAAAGAAACGGAGTATAAGGGCACTAACATGGCGGAGGTTAGAAAAGAAACAGAGTATAAGGGCACTAACATGGCGGAGGTTAGAAAAGAAACAGAGTATAAGGGCACTAACATGGCGGAGGTTAGAAAAGAAACAGAGTATAAGGGCGCTAACATGGCGGAGGTTAGAAAAGAAACAGAGTATAAGGGCGCTAACATGGCGGAGGTTAGAAAAGAAACAGAGTATAAGGGCGCTAACATGGCGGAGGTTAGAAAAGAAACAGAGTATAAGGGCACTAACATGGCGGAGGTTAGAAAATAATCAGAGTATAAGGGCACTAACATGGCGGAGGTTAGCCGATTTTCTTACTATTAGGCCTGTACCCCACAATAAATATCCCACAATATTTACCCCACAACTCTGAATATTACACCCGGAAAATATTTATGCATAATTGATATTCCACTGCCGGGAAATCCAATCAAACTCTGTAACCTGATTACGTACACTGTCACAAATTAGGCTCATAAACAAAAGGTTATGATAAAGGTATATAATTAGGATCATTGGGTGTATGGGTAGTGATTTATCTGTTTATCAGTATATATTAGAGGGTTATGTTACTACTAATGTACAGATGCCCGCATAGGTTCCGTTTCTCGTCGTGATAATTATGTATGAACACAAAGTAGTAGGCATGAATTACAAGTGTGGTTCCTCTTAATTATCAGTGGACTAATCAAGTGAGTTAACGTCTGCATAAAGCCGGTATCACACGAGAGCCTTTATACTCAACATTCGATGGTCAAAAAATTTCTGGCAACATTTCTGATATATTTTGCACTGGTATCGGAAACTAGACTGATGATATATGAATTTAGGTGACAGAAATATTAAAACTGTCGACCCCATAAGCTGCCAGACCAGTGTTGAGGATAAATGTTAAGTGCAAAAGCGCTCGTGTGATACCAGCTTAAGGGGAGGTTTTTAGTTTGGTCTCTAGATATCCATCAAGCTTAAGATTACACCCCCTTGAGCCCCTTTCAAGATAAATTTGTACATTTTTCGGTAGAAAAATTTCGGCTGAAAGCCGGTTCCTCTTAAATTACAGGCTCGCTATCGCTCGCCAGGATAAAATCGACACCTAAATGGCATGACAGGTCTTAAAATTGACAGAAATGGGTCGAAAGTTCTTAAAATCGTCAAAATAATGGGGCGAACGTCTTAAAATTAGAAAAACAATGGGGCTAAACATGAGGAAGAAAGGAGTCAAGAAACAAATCCCTCAAGTGGAAATCTCCCCTTCAGAAATTACACTCTGAGTCATAATATTCAATCCTGGGCTGTATATATGTGTCCATGTGTGTATATATGTGTCCATGTGTGTATAAGATCCCGGAGAGGAACAGAAGAACATATGTGGCCAACTGTACCTATAAATGGATATAGGTTATCATGGCCACTTTATATACCCTTTTCATACCGACAATGTTTGAGTGACGTAATAGAATAGCCAATGTAAAGTAATAGAATAGCCAATGTAAAGTAATAGAATAGCCAATGTAAAGTAATAGAATAGCCAATGTAAAGTAATAGAATAGCCAATGTAAAGTAATAGAATAGCCAATGTAAAGTAATAGAATAGCCAATGTAAAGTAATAGAATAGCCAATGTAAAGTAATAGAATAGCCAATGTAAAGTAATAGAATAGCCAATGTAAAGTAATAGAATAGCCAATGTAAAGTAATAAAATAGCCAATGTTTAGAGTTTGGGGGGAGGCTCATCCGAAACTAAATATATAATTAGCCAAACTTTTAATACGCTAGCATTATGTTAATAGTTAGACCTAATGATCAGAGTCCAAAGTCATTATTACTGATAGTATCGTACAGAACCGGCCAGAGCTTTGTACAGTACACTCTAAAATATTCTAGGCATGACACGAGTATGCTAAAGTGTCCATAACGTCTTAGGTGACCGGGGAAAAAAAAAAAAAAAAAATACCCTTTAAAACGCTTTAATGTCCAGCTTTCGAAATGCATCACTTTTTCAGCTACTCATAACTAGCGAAAGGGTTAGTAGGAGTGAAGTAGGGGTCACACAAGCAATAATGTCCCTGCTATATTTATCAGCAATTCAACGTTTGGTACCTTCACATTTAAAGTTTATCAGAATTCGGCGGCTTAACATTATTCGCAATTAATCTCGTTCCCGATATATCCATACACAAGAGCCCTTTAATATACAGTAGATAGAACAACAAATATATATCTTTCTAATTAAAAATTTCCGTAATAAGCGCCCGTGTGTATTCGTTTTAAGGGGAGATTTCTACTTGAGGGATTATTTTCTGGACCCCTTTCTCCCTCATGTTTAACCCCATTGCTTTTGAGATTTAAAGATGTTCGCCCCATTAGTTTGGCGATTTTAATAACTTTTACCCCATTTTAAGACCTTTTGTCCCATTTAGGTGTCAATTTTTCCCTGGCGAGCGATAGTGAGCCTGTAGTTTAAGAGGAACCGGCCTTTGGCCGGGAAATTTTTCTACCGAAAAATGTACAAATTTATCTAGAAAGGGAGCCTAGGGGGTGTAATTTTAAGCTTGATGGAGGACTAGGGAACAAACTAAAAATCTCCCCATAAAGGTCAACACCATTAGTCTTGCTTCCATCCCACTCTGTTCAGGTTTCGAACATTGTTTTTCATTTCTGCTCACATTTGTGTGTTTTTGTAATATTTGTGTTGGGATTCTGCATACGTAGGCTATATGGCATTTGACTTCATGAATAGTTGCAATTATATCATTTGACTTCATGAATAGTTGCAATTATATCATTTGACTTCATGAATAGTTGCAATTATATCATTTGACTTCATGAATAGTTGCAATTATATCATTCGGGTGGCATTAGGAAGGACCTCTAGTCATCTAAGGGGTCAAATCGATCTCTATTACAGCCAGTGTCACACGAGCGCATTTTCTGACAATTTTCGACGAGCAAGTTTGTTCTCGTAATATCTTAAGGGGAGATTTCCACTTAAGGGATTTTTTTCTTTACCCCCTTCTCCCCCATGTTTAGCTCCATTGCCTTTGAAATTTTAAGACGTTTGCCCCATTAGTTTGGCGATTTTAAGAACTTTCACCCAATTTATGTCGAAAAATTTACAAATTTATCTTGAAAGGGGGTCAAGGGGGTGTAATTTCAAGCTTGATGAAAGTCTAGGAAACACACTAAAAATATCCCCTTAGGCTCTTTTGCATTGTATTAAGGGGAGGTATTTAGTGTGTTCCCTAGACCTCCATCAAGCTAAAAATTATACCCCCTTGAGTCCCTTTCAAGATAAATTTGTACATTTTTCAGTAGAAAAATGTCCCGGCCGAAGGCCGCTTCCTCTTAAATTACAGGCTCGCTATCGCTCGCCAGGATAAAATCGACACCTGAATGGCATGAAAGGTCTTAATATGGGGTGAAAGTTCTTAAAATCGCTAAACTAATGGGGCAAACGTTTTATAATATCAAAAGCAATGGGGCTAAACATGAGGGAGAAAGGGGTCAAGAAAAAAATCCCTTAAGTGGAGATCTCCCCTTAAAAGACGTCCCCGGTACAGAAGTGGTTAATATTGACGGGAAAAGAGCTCCTGCGACACCGCCTTCACACCTAGACTCCCACAGATCCGTCCTAAACTTAAGAAAATCGTCTGACATTAGCGCAAAATTAACATAAACATTTGCTTTAAGGCGTACTGAAAGGGTTAATAGATCAGATACCAAATAATTTCTTCTTCTCCTACTTCTCCTCCTCCTCCTTCTCCTCCTCCTCCTCCTCCTTCTCCTCCTCCTTCTTCTCCTTCTTCTCCTTCTCCGTCTTCTTCTTCTTCTTCTTCTTCTTCTTCTTCTCCTTCTCCTCCTTCTCCTCCTTCTTCTTCTCCTCCTTCTTCTCCTTCTCCTCCTCCTTCTTCTCCTTCTTCTCCTCCTCCTCCTCCTCCTTCTTCTCCTTCTCCTTCTCCTTCTTCTCCTTCTTCTTCTTCTCCTTCTCCTTCTTCTTCTTCTTCTTCGTCGTCTTCTACAATGCTTAATATACAGACAGTGACCCAGTAAAGGCCATCCCACTACACAGGCAGAGAACACGAAAACTCTGCATATAGAGCGTTCTGGTTTAATTAATTAAGGGTCCGAACAGTGGTTATTTATGTTGGTCTATTTCTGTATATACTAATTTGTTCTCTAGGTCCTCGCTAGATCTTTATCAAGCTTAAAACACTCCCTAGAGTCCCCACCTTCAAGATCAATTTGTACATTTTTCGATGGAAAAAAGGTCCCGGCTCGAAGGCCGATTTTTCTTAAAATTACAGGCTCGCTATCGGTCGCCAAGACAAAATCGACACCTAAATGGCGCGAAAGGGCTTGATATTGGTACGAAAATGGGACAAAATGTATTAAAATCGAGAAACTAATGGGGAGAACGTCTTAAAATCTGAAAACTAATGGGGCTAAACATGGGGAAGAAAGGGGACCAGAAAAAAGGGCACATCTCCCCTTAAATTAATATTGGCGCAGACTGGTTTAGGAAAGGGGCGTGGGTATAGTGATGGTTGGGGGGGGGGGGGTCAGAAGGAGATGTGGGGTAGAAGTTGGTTGTGTGGGTGGAGGGAATGTTGGAGGGTAGGGGTTGAGGTGGTTGTGAAAATGGAAGGAGTGTGGGATATGAAGGAGGTGTACGGGAAGAGGTGGTTGTGTGGGTGGAGGGAATTAATGTTCGAGGGTGGGGGTTGAGGTGGTTGTGGGTGGAGGAAATGTTCGAGGGTGGGGGGTGAGGTGGTTGTGTGGGTGGAGGAAATGTTCGAGGGTGGGGGTTGAGGTGGTTGTGTGGGTGGAGGGAGTGTGGGTTGTGAAGGATTCAAAGAGGTGTGGGGAAGAAGGTGGTTGTGTGGTGAAAGGAGTGTGGGAGGTGGGGGTTGTGAAGGATATGTGGCGGAGGAGGGGGTTGTGTGGGTGGAGAAGGAGGTGTGGGGGATGATATGTGGGTGAGGAGGTGGTTGTGGGGTGGAGGAAGTGTGGGAGGTGGTGCCTGAGAAGGATATGGGGTGGGTGGGGAGGAGGTGGTTGTGGGAGGGGGGGTGGGTGGTCAGAAGGAGGTGTGGGGTAGAAGGTGGTTGTGGAGGGAGTGTTGGTACTGGGGGGTTGAGAAGGATATGTGGAGAAGACGGTAGTTGTGGGGGTGGGGAGGGTGGGGGGTGGAGGATATGTTTAAGAGGAGGTTAGGGTTGTGAATTATATACCGTATCTAACTTATTTACCTCAGAGAACCTCTAATAGAAATCAGAACAACAATTGGAGGTTATTTGACTCCTCTTGGTTTCTAATGACCCAAATGTTCTATCGTTAGCCAGAATCAAATTAAAGGGGGGATGGGCCGGTTTCTCTGCCCCCCCCCCCCCCCCCCCCCCCTCTCCCTCGTGTTTAGCCCCATTGGTGTTTAGATATTAAGACGCTCGGCCCATTATTTTGGCGATTTTAAGACTTTACACCCCATTTCTTTGTCAAAATTAAGACCTTTCGTGTCATTTAGGTATCGACTTTTTCCTAGCGAGCGTTAGCGAGCCTGTAATTTTTGGCATAATCGGCCTTCGGCCGGGACACTTTTCTACCGAAAAATGTACAAATTTATCTTGAGGGGGGTTCTAGGGGGTGTTTTTAACAGCTTGAGAGGGCTTGGGAGAAAACTAACAAACAAATAAATAAAATAAAACAAAAGCAAATATATACGCCATCTACCCCTAAGGCTGGCTAGTGGCTGTTTTGGGGGTCTATTAATTCATTTATTTTTTTAGTTTCCTCACTAGACCTCCCTCAAACTTAGAAGAACACCCCCTGGACACCCCCTCAAGATACATTTCTATATTTTTCGGTAGAGGCCGGTTTCTCGTATATATACACAGGCTCGCAATCGCTCACCAGGATAAAATCGACACCAAAATGACACGAATCTTGGCCTTAAAATTGACAACGAAATGGAGGTAAAATCGCCAAACTAAAGGGCCGAACGTCTTAAAATGTCAATAAAGAGCATACATGTTCTGGTCTGCTCCCTGTGAGGGCCTGTTTACTTAGTCTGGGTCATTATAATAGTTTATAAGCCTCTTAGTGTGTGTGTGTGTGTGTGTGTGTGTGTGTGTGTGTGTGTGTGTGTGTGTGTGTGTGTGTGTGTGTGTGTGTGTGTGTGTGTGTGTGTGTGTGTGTGTGTGTGTGTGTGTGTGTGTGTGTGTGTGTGTGTGTGTGTGTGTGTGTGTGTGTGTGTGTGTGTGTACTTACTCTAGTTGTACTTACTCTAGTTGTATTGCGGGAGTGAGCATGCTCGTTATTTCCTGCCTCCTATATGTGTAGGTGTTATATGTATCGTTGGAATGGCTGTGGATGTGTGTGTAGTCTGTATTTTTAGCCAATTGGCGACATCGGAAACGAAGGCTTAGGGTGGATCTGTATGGTACCATTCTCACTATAGACGGTACCGTCTCGCCCGAAGGCTTAGGTAGCCATCAGCTTAGGTGAACCATATGATACCCATCTCGCCTTGTACCATTTTTGCCAACCCCAGAGGGGACGTCACAACGTCGTCCACTTATTCCAGGTACCTATTTACAGCTAGGTGAACTGAGGCTAACACATGAAAGGAGACGAGCCCAATTTGTCTCCGCCCGGCCGGGGAATTGAACCCCCGACCCCTCGTGTGTGTGTGTGTGTGTGTGTGTGTGTGTGTGTGTGTGTGTGTGTGTGTGTGTGTGTGTGCGTGCTAACCGTCGTTAACGCACAGGTACTTATGAAAGATTTACGTGTGGGAAGTAGTGTGTAGGCGGCCTATTTGTGTGCGTGTGTGTGTGTGTGTAGGTGGCCAATTTGTGTACGTGGGTGTGTGAGTGTGAGATGATAAAATATATTGATAATAATATTTACAATAAACTAGAAACAACACTTGTTATAGGCTGATTTGCGTATTGTCTCCTTACCTCATGTGAACACGAATCATATAATTACAGCCAAAAGATAATTATATGCCAATATAAAATGCAAATAAATTATGATAAGCTATACATTTATTTCGGCAAAGGTAAGTGAGTTTAAATATTATTTAACGACCTTAAATAATTTACATTCAATTAATTACATGCCGAAATGTATTAAGGGGAGATATCCACCTGGAGGATTTTTTTCTGGACCCCTTTCTCCCTCATGTTTAGCACCGTTGCTTTTGAGATTTTAAGACGTTCGCCCCATTAGGTTGACGATTTTAAGAACCCTCGCCCCATTTAAGTCAATTTTAAGACCATTCGTGCCATTTAGGTGTCGATTTTATCCTGGCGAGCGATAGCGAGCCTGTAATTTAAGAGGAATCGGCCTTTGGCCGGGACATTTTTCTACCGAAAAATGTACAAATTTATCTTGAAAGGGGGTCGAGGGGGTGTAATTTTAAGCTTGATGGAATTCTAGGGAACGAATTAAAAACCTCCCCTTAATATAGGCGATCATTATCGTCATTTTAGAATATAGACGAAGGGGCGATGAATTACTTGCGACGAAAGAGGAGCTAGGGTGAATTTGCAACCAGACATCTTGCTGACATTGACTATTATGAAGTTGCCAGTGCAGATTAGTACTCTAAATAATATCATTAATGTAATAGTCTATCTATGATCATTCTAAATAACTTAAGGGAAGATTGGCATTTTTTTTTTTTTTGGTCCCCCTTCTCCTTCGTGTTGAGCCGTATTGGTTTTTTAGAATTTAAGACGTTCGGCCCATTAGTTTGGCGATTTGAACACTTTTCACCCCATTTCGTTGTCAAATTTAAAACCTTTCGTGCCATTTAGGTGTCGATTTTTTCCTGGCGAGCGATAGCGAGCCTGAAATTTTAAGAAGAACCTGCCTTTGGCTGGGAAATTTTTCTCCCGAAAAATGTAAAAATGTATCTTGAAGGTGATTATAGGGGGTGTTTTTCTAAGTTTGAGGGAGGTCTGGCGAGGAAACTATGAAGTAAATAAATAAATGAATTAATAGACCAAAGAAACAGCCACTATCGCCTTAAGGGGAGGTTTTTAGTTTGTTTCCTACTCCTCCAGCAATCTTAAAATTTCACCCCCTTGACCCCTTTTCATGATAAATTTGTACATTTTTCGGTAGAAAAATGTCCCGGCCGAAGGCCGGTTACTCTTAAATTACAGGCTCGCCAGGATAAAATCGACACCTAAATGGCACAAAAGGTCTTAAAATTGACAGAATGGGGCGGAAATTCCTAAAATCACCAAACTAATGGGGCAAACGTCTTAAAATCTCCAAAGCAATGGGGCTAGACATGAGGGAGAAAGGGGTCCAGAAAAAAAGTCCCTCAAGTGGAAATCTCCCCTTAAACGTGTTGTCTTTGTGTTAGATCCCACTAATGGGTTTCAGAGGCCGTGTTACAGCGTTTGTCGGGTTTCAGAGGTCGTGTTACAGCGTTTGTCGGGTTTCAGAGGCCGTGTTACAGCGTTTGTCGGGAATAACTTACGAACAAACAGTTGGATCAGTATGATATTTTGCCGTTTACAACTTGTTCCATACCCCGTGCCCTATTTTTTTGTTAATATTGTGCATTTACCAAAAGTGGATAATTAAGCCACTTGTCCCCGTGTCATGAGGTTAGAGTCACACCTGAATGACAAGGAAACGGCCAAGGCTACCGTGGCTTACCTGTGAAAACTACCGAACCATTATTGCGCCTCCATCAAACACGGTCGTTATCAGCCACCACCCAACCCTATTATCGCCTTTACGTTCAAGTTATCTGTCACTATCAAATATAAATATATACAAAATATGTATTATTGTATATGTATATTTAATAATGTTGCCCGAAAAAATTAGATTAGATTTGTATTTCTTTCCTATGTAAATTAGACACAGACGGACAGACGCTCAAATACACACACACACACACACACACTCACACTTCCTCTTATTTTCTTACTCTCTCCGCACAATATCTCTCTCTCTCTCTCTCTCTCTCTCTCTCTCTCTCTCTCTCTCTCTCTCTCTCTCTCTCTCTCTCTCTCTCTCTCTCTCTCTCTCTCTCTCTCTCTCTCTCTCCATCCATCCCCCCCTCCCCCCCTCCCACACACACACACCCATATCCCCACACACTTCAACTTTTCCCCAATAAAGGCTCCCTTCCACTGTCCCAACTTCTCAAATCAACTGCTGGCGAGAAGACGAGAGCTATTGAGGGAGTTTTCTATAGAGTTTGTATCCCTTTTGTCTGGTTTAGTTGTGAAATTGTATTTTTTTTTTTTTATCATATTAAGGGGAGATGACCGTTTGTTTGGTCTATTAATTCATTTATTCATATATTTTTTAAATTTCTTCCCTAGACCTCCATCAAGCTTAGAAAAACACCCCCTAGACCCCCCTTCAAGATAAATTTGTACATTTTTCGGTAGAACAATTTCCCGGCCAAAGGCCGGTTCCTCTTAAAATTGCAGGCGCGCTATCGCTCGCCAGGAAAAAATCGACACCTAAATGGCACGAAAGGTCTTAGAATTGACAACGAAATGGGGCGAAAGGTGTTAAAATCGCCATACTAATGGGCCGAACGTCTTATAATCTCAAAACTAGTGGGGCTAAACATTAGGGGGAAGGGGGTCCAGAAAAACAGTCTTCCTCCCCTTAACCTCTCTTAACCCTTGTCTAGCTGGGGTTTTTGGGCTATTTTGGGCATATTCAGGCCCTCCTGAATGATCAAACAAGTATCTGCATGAAAAGAAATTTATTCAGCAAAAAACTAGGCGCTAAAAGCTTGAAAATGAGACCAGAACGAGCTACGTAGCACTCGTCGTTCTCATGCAGTGGTACCACTAACATGGGAGTTTAGCGTATAGCGGCATATTTTTTCCCTCTACGCTCACTGCCGGCCTCTCGAGAACAAGGAGCGTGATTCAGTGGGCGGCGGTAAGCCCTGGGTGTCGGACGTGTGGCCTGCTGCGCTCCCGGCCATTTGCACTCGATTTTAACCCTTTAAAAGTCTTAATAATGCTCCTAACTTGCTGCAAATTGGAGCCCAACTTAAGGCGGGCCCCGCCAGTTAAGGGTTAATTACCGGCGACGTCTTTTCTATTTGATTTCGGCTACATTATTTATACCATTTGACGAAGCCTAAGAGAAGATATATGGTAGCTAAATGGATTAATTGAGATAAGCCTACGAGAGGATTATAGGGTAGCTAAGTGGATTAATTGAGATAAGCCTAAGAGAGGATTATATGGTAGCTAAATGGATTAATTGAGATAAGCCTAAGAGAGGATTATATGGTAGCTAAGTGGATTAATTGAGATAAGCCTAAGAGAGGATTATATGGTAGCTAAATGGATTAATTGATAAGCCTAAGAGAGGATTATATGGTAGCTAAGTGGATTAATTGAGATAAGCCTAAGAGAGGATTATATGGTAGCTAAGTGGATTAATTGAGATAAGCCTAAGAGAGGATTATATGGTAGCTAAGTGGATTAATTGAGATAAGCCTAAGAGAGGATTATATGGTAGCTAAATGGATTAATTGAGATAAGCCTAAGAGAGGATTATATGGTAGCTAAGTGGATTAATTGAGATAAGCCTAAGAGAGGATTATATGGTAGCTAAGTGGATTAATTGAGATAAGCCTAAGAGAGAATTATATGGTAGCTAAGTGGATTAAGTGAGATAAGCCTAAGAGAGGATTATATGATAGCTAAGTGGATTAATTGAGATAGTCTGTACTCCCCTTAAGGGGGGGGGGGGGACCTGTTTTTGTTCTGTCCTTTTCTATCTTTTTCTGCCTTGTATCCATTTGGCCCCATTCAGCCTACTGGTTTAAGACGTTTATCCCCATCCAGGTGTCAATTGTTTACTGGTGAGCGGTAGCGAGCCAGCATATTTTTTTATTTTTGTTTGACAGCAGGCTAAATTTGTACATTTTTCGATAGAAAAATGTCTCCGGCGAAGCCGGACTTCTTCATATAATGCTGGCTCGCTATCGCTCTCCAGGAAGAAATCGACAGCTAGATGGGGATAAACGTCTTAAAATAGTTGGCTGAATGGGGCCGAATGGATAAAAGCCAGAGAAAGAGAGAAAAGGAGAGAAATAACAAACAGCAGGTCACCCCCCGTAATGACATTGCTTAGTTGTACCTATATTGCCTTCAGAATGCCATTATACTGGACAAGTACCCTATTATAGGTTAGTGAAATCTATTTAAGGGGAGGTTTTTAGTTTGGTCTCTAGATATCCACCAAGCTTAAGATTACACCCCCTTGAGCCCTTTGCAAGATACATTTGTACATATTTCGGTAGAAAAATGTCCCGGCTGAAAGTCGGTTCCTCTTAAATTACAGGCTCGCTATCGCTCGCCAGGATAAAATCGACAACTAAATGGCACGAAAGGTCTTAAAATTGACAGAAATAGGGCGAAAGTTCTTAAAATCGTCAAACTAAAGGGGGCGAGCGTCTTAAAATCTAAAAAGCAATGGGGCTAAACATGAGAGAGAAAGGGGTCCAGAACAAAATCCCTCAAGTGGAAATCTCCCCTTAATGTTATGATTTTTGAAGTTCTAATATTGTTGTCTTTGTGTCCGAGGTATATTACATTACTTAGTCGTAGCTATGTGTGTTCAGAATGCCATTTTACTGGAGGAGATTGACTAAATGAAATCGTTAATGATATCCAGAATGAAACCGAAAAAAAATCCATAAACCTAATGCAGAGGGGTACAGAAATGGTGGGGTAAAAGAGTCAGAGGGTTAATTGAGATACAGTCTTTTCCCTTAAAACACCCACAGTTCCTTCCTGAACTGCATACAATCGTTTACTGTTATCCAGAAAAAACACCCTATTAAATAGCGTCATAATCTTACAAATGTTAGAGTAAACTGTATTTCCTAAGCTGCCAGACCAGTGTTGAGGATGAATGCCAAGGGAAAATAATGCGATCGTGTCATATTCATTGTGGTATTTGACGTTGTTATTGTGTTTGTTGTAAAAATGGGGCTTACATCTCATTTGTGCAGAAAACAAGATAATGACATTCAGTAGTTACAAATATTATTGAAAGTACATTTGAGTTACTTCTTACTGTTGTTGTTGTTGTTGTTGTTGTTGTTGTTGTTGTTGTTGTTGTTTTGGTGTGGTTGTTGTTGTGGTTGTTTTGTTGTTGTGGCTGTTGTTGTGGCTGCTGTTGTTGTTGTTGTTGTTGTTGTTGTTGTGGCTGTTGTTGTGGCTGTTGTTGTTGTTGTTATTGTTGTTGTTGTTGTTGTCATTTTTGTACACCCACATCTAATGTTTGTACAGGAAATGACATCATGCTTTCCATTAACTAGACAGATTACTGAAAGCATACTGGAGTTAATTGTTGTCGTTGTTGTTGTCGTTGTTGTTGCTGTTGCTGTTGCTGTTGTATATCCCTACACCCGCATCACAGGAAATACATTAAGTTTTCCATTAACAAGATATTTAGCTGGAAGTTAATTATTATTATTTGATGTGTTGTTGGTTTTTTTGCTGTTGTTTTTGTTGTTGTTGTTGTTGTTGTTGTTTTCGTTGTTGTTTATTCCTACACACACAACACAGGAAATACATTTACGTATTCCATTAGCCAGAGAGATTACTAGCCACCGTAATTAACTTTATAATTGGGTCATAATGAGTTTCTCAGACTTAATTAATGCAATTTAAGGGGAGATGGGTCGTTTTTCTGGTCCCCCTTCTTCCTCAGGTTTAGCCCCATTAGTTTTCAGATTTTAAAACGTTCGCCCCATTAGTCTTGTCAATTTTAAAACCTTTCGTTCCATTTCTATATCAATATCAAGACCTTTCGTGCCATTCATGTCTCTCTCTCTCTCTCTCTCTCTCTCTCTCTCTCTCTCTCTCTCTCTCCTTCACACACTATCCCTTTATTTCTCACCTTTCCCCCACCCCTCTCTCTCTCTCTCTCTCTCTCTCTCTGTCTCTGTCTCTCTCTCTCTCTCTCTCCTTCACACACTATCCTTTTATTTCTCACCTTTCCCCCACCTCTCTCTCTCTCTCTCTCTCTCTCTCTCTCTCTCTCTCCCCCCCCTTCACACACTATCCTTTTATTTCTCACCTTTCCCCCACCCCTCTCTCTCTCTCTCTCTCGCTCTCTTCCCCCATTTAGCCTCTCGTTTTATGCACAAGCTCGGCCCCCTCTGCACTCTCACCTTCTGGCCCATCCCCTTCTTCCTTTTTTCTTTATAAACCATATATTATTTCTTCGTCTCCTGCTATCTCTGCTTTTTTTCTCTTGTTAGTTTTCTTCTTTTTCCTTCTCATTTTCTCCATGTCTTGTTTTCCCGTTTCCTTTAAGGGGGTAAGGTCTTGTTTTTTGGTCCAAGCATTTCTTTATTTATCCATTTTTGAGTTTCATCGCTAAACCTCCATCAAGCTTAAAATATCACCCCCCCTAGACCCCTTGTCACGATAAATTGTATATACATTGTTTCGGTAGGAATATGTCCCGGCCGAAGACCGGTTATAACCAAGAAGGAGAACAAAAAGTAGGTTCCCCCCCCCCCTCCCCCCCTCAACTTTCTATCCTTGGTGTACAAAGGAGTACAAAGGAGTACAAAGGAAATCAAGCAACAACAGATCTAGTGACCCTTCTAGGTTGCTTGTCCTCCAAAACACTGGGGATCAAGTGTCCAAACAGTAGTCTAGAGTGTGTAAGGGAAAATTGGAAAAGGGAACTACTGCCCGCCACTAACGGGCAGGGATAGGAAGTTTGGTAGGGACCTATGGGTTAGTATCTGAGGGGAGGATAAAGTTATTCATTTACAAAAACGCAGGTCAGTCGCGGGTGTTTGATGCGCGATATGTGTCTAGCGGAATTGAAATGAGATCCACGGTGCTGCAGTCTATAACGTTCTCGGGGAAAAGCCCATTCCACAAGTTGACAACTCGATTTGAAGAAGAAATTCATTAGATTCGTGCGAGTTAAAAGATTTTACCAATAATTTTGCAACCGTTTCCCCGCGTGTAATTAGATTGGCTCGATAGTGAAGTACTTACTACAGTTCATATGTCGATGCCTTGAGATTTTGAACACTTGAATGTTAAGTCGCCTCCTTAATCTGCGCTGGGTTAAAGGAAATAGATTTATTCTCTAAGAACGCCTTCGTCGGAGGGCTTGTCTTTAGTAGGCTAGGTACTCATTTTGGCGTAACTCTACGTTGAAACCGTTCTAAGCTTGTTTATATCTTTTGGGGTACATAAGGGCACCAGGATTGAAACGCAGTATTCCAGAAGAGGGCGGACTAAGGAATTGTAAAAAGGGTTAGGGATAACTTTCTTTGGATTTATGCTCAACGGACCTGCCTATAAAGCCAATTTTTTGTTTGCCTTCTTAACAACTTCTGAAACAATTTTGTGATGCTACTCGGTTTTAGGTTATCCGTATATTGTTACTCCCCGATCAGTTTCTCTCTGTTTACAAATTTTTTTTTTTCGTAAGCGGAGTGCCCATTCATCGAATAGTTGCTGTCTCATTTAGGGTATCCGACATGTAGTACTTTACATTTATCCCGCATTGAAACTCATTTTGCACAATTTGGGCCCAACATGCACATTATCTAGATTGTGTTGCATATCGTCAACTTGTTCTTTGAGAGTACGCTATTGTGCAATTTGTTAGTCGTCAGCAAATTTTGAGATTGTGCCAGGTGAGACCTCATCTATGTCGTTGATGTAAAATTAGAAAGAGAACATTGGTCCTTAGTACCGATCCCTGGATGTACCCCGCTATATTTACATTGGTCCAATTTAGATGCCTTACAGTTTTAGGATCTAACCCTTTGCTGTCTGTTGCTGAGAGCCAATTTTCTATCCATTTCAAACACACCGTCTTGTATTCCATGCGCTTTTAGTTTTGAGCAGTTAAACGTTTTGTTGGGGAAGCTTTGTCAAAGGCCTTTTGAAAATCAGGTATATAATATCTACAGCTTTACTCTCATCGTAGAGGTTGAGGATAGAGATTGGATATCGTGGAGAAGTCTAAGAGGTGTGTAAACAGGAAACGTTTTTTACGAAAGCCGTGTTTGAGTAGCTTTAAGTATGTTATTTTCCTCCATGTGATTTACGAGTCTGTATCGTATGACCGTTTCGTAAGCATTGTACATACAACTGAGGTTAAGCTAATTGGGACGATAGTTACTGGGTCTTAGGGATTTGCGTGCCTTTTTTTAATATCGGTCTTACGTTGCTCGCTCCACTGATCAGGCATAGTTCCGGACTGCAAGGATTTATTGAATAGTATGTCAGTGGTTTGGAGAGCTCATTCTTAGCTTCCTTTAGAACTCTATAGGCGAGATTGTATCAGGTCCTGGCGTTTTATTTTACCTTGAGTTTATCTAAACAATTCAATACTTTTCTACTATTGTAACGGTGATATTACTTAGAACATCCTGAATTAATCAATCTTGAAGCTCAAAACAAAATAGATGGTGTAGGGAGATATCACTGAGGTATTCTTGTTGTAAAAAACTGATGCAAAGAAGGGATTGAAGGCATTACTCATTTGCTACTTCGTCTTTTGGTGTAGTCGCCTTTTCATCGACTAACGGTCCAACAGTTTGAAGTAGTAACTACTTTTTGCTTCTTGTCTGATTATAAAACTATAGAATTCTTTCGGGTTTGTTTTACTTTGATTCGCATATTGTAACTATAAGGTCTTTTTGTACTTGACTTAATTAACTTTTTTGGCTTTGCGTCGTAGCTCTACAAATTTCACCGTTCTTCGTTCATTTTGTGAGGATTTCCAATCCTATCATTAGCCACATTTTTTAGCAAGCAGGCAGTTTGAAATAGCTTTTATTCCACCATTGGGCTTATTAATTATGGCCTGGACGCCGTATTTTCGATGGTATGCAGTCTTGCACTGCTTTTATGTACCGGTAAGTGGTGTCGAATACTTCCAAGATGTATTTATGTCGTTATTGTTTAACAAAAAGCTCCAGTCAGTTTCTTTAAACATAGCAATCTAACGTTTATGGAAGTTTGCTTTCTGAAATTAGCGGACTTTTTTTTTTCGATGCCTACTATTTGGTTCGTTAACTAGTAAACTTTAATTGAAAAGTTATCGTACGATGGTCGCTGTTAACCTGAATTCAATCACCAACATTCAAATTCTCTATCAATTCTTCTTTGGATGCAAGTACAATGTCCAAAGAAACGTTATACCGAACGGGTCGTAACATTCGAGATTGAGTGTGTTTCATGCTGGTGTGTGTTTGTGTGTGGTGTGTGTGTGTTGTGGTGTGTGATGTCGAAGTGTGTGGGTGTTTTATGCTCCCGGTGTGTGAGAGGTGTGTGTGTGGGTGGGTGTGTGTGTGTGTGTGTGTGTGTGTGTGTTGTGATGGGTGTGTTTGTGTGGTGTGTGTGGGTGGTGTGTGTAGATGTTGGTTGGTTTTTATGCTGGTGTGTGTGTGTTTATGTTGGTGTGTGTGTGTGTGTGTGTGTGTGTGGGGTTTATGTGTGTGTGTGTGTGTGTTTTATGTTGGTGTCTACTGATCCTTCCGAAGCTGTACACAACCGTCTGATGATAGCCAGAATAATCAAACTCAACACGTCCTATTTCTCCAGTGGGTTAATTAAGCTTACTCCCCCCCTCCCTCCCTCCCTCCCATGCCTCCGAGGGTAACTTATTGAAGCGTCTATTATTAAGGGGAGATTTCCACTAGAGGGATTTTTTTTTGGACCCCTTTCTCCCTCATATTTAGCCCCATTGCTTTTGAGATTTTAAGACGTTCGCCCTAGTAGTTTTGACATGTTAAGACATGTTGCCCCATTTATGTCAATGTTAAGACCTTTCGTGCCATTAAGGTGTCGATTTTTTCCTGGCGAGCGTAAGCGAGCCTGTAATTTAAGAGCAACCGGCCTCCGGCCGGGAGATTTTTCTACCGAAAAATGTACAAATTTAACTTGAAAGGGGGTCTAGGGGGTGTAATTTTAAGCTTGATGAAAACGTAGGGAACAAACTAACTAAATACCTCCCCTTAAGGGGGGGGGGGGGGGGGGAGAGAGATGGGCCGGTTTTCTGTGTGTGGGCATATTATCACCATTCTATGAGTAGATCATTATGGACATCTTAATTACCCTTTACTAACCTACAATTGCTTAGAGTGTACGGTGGCGCTAATAAGTCCCAGCTGTTATTACGTTTGCCTCGCTCTGTGCTGTTTTAATGTCTGTCAGATGTTGAATGGATTAAGTGTAGTTTTGTTTATATCGAACCGAATAATATCATATTTAGTACCGATACCTATTCAAATCAAAATATGGATAAAAAAAAAAACACCATCTGAGGAAGAGCACTTTATTGCCAACGTTTCGCAGATAGCTTCATCAGGTCATCAGGATGGTGCTCTTTGTTATCCATTAGGTCTACTTTTCAAATACCGCTCAACAATCAAAATATCCTTGGTGCCGAGACATCCCTTATTAGGCCGACTGTACAACTTGAAAGACATAGTGAAAATTGAAAATATCCTGTTTTTCAAAAGTCAATGAGAATGGAGTGCCCAAATATATTGCAGAAGAAGGCAAGAGACGAAAAAGGAGGGTGATTTAAGGGAGCCCACCTCGCATTTGTTTCTCTTTCTCTCCCTCTCTCTTTGGCTTGTATCCATTTGGCCCCATTCTGCCACCTACCGTACTATTTTAAGACGTTTACCCCATCCAGATGTCAATATTTTCCTGGCGAGCGGTAGCAAGCCAACATATATATATATATATATATATTTTTTTTTTTACAGCAAGCTAAATTTGTAAATTTTTCGATAGAAAAATGTCCCCGTCGAAGCCGGGGCTCGGCTTCGCTATCGCTCGCCAGGAAGAAATCGACACCTGGATGGGGATAAACGTCTTAAAACAGTTGAGTTAATGGGGCAGAATGGATACAAGCCAGGGAAAGAGAGAAAAGGAGAGAAAGCTAAACAAAGCCGGTGACCCCCCGTGAAAGCCGGAAATGGATGAGGTGAATCAATCATTGTGCAACACAGAGTGGTTGCAACACTTGGGCTGAAAGGCAAGGAAGAAAATGCACTTTGAAAAATGAAGGGTATGAAGCTTATTTATATATTTGTTTATTAATATTATTATTATTATTATTATTGTTATTATTATTATTATTATTATTATTATTATTGTTATTATTATTATTATTATTATTATTATTGTTATTGTTATTATTATTGTTATTATTATTATTATATACCTGTATATATTTTGTTTTGCTTTTTGAATGAATGAGACAAAAGATAAGCTCCCCCCCCCTATCTCTCTCTGTCTCTCTCTCTCTCTCTCTCTCACACACACACACACACACACACACACACACACAAACACTATTTCCCAACTCGCACCTTCGTATAGAGTGCACAATTCCCCATCTCATATACGTGGTCCTATCTCACGAGTTTTCAATTAACCCTCTCCGACATATGACGCGATTTTGAGCCTATTGGGGATACTTTAAAGCCTTTGTTACCATCAGGGGTATTTAGAAACCTTTAGTTTAGTTACTTCAACCTCTGCAGTTGTCTTTGAGTTAGCTGTGGGCAGAAAACTAATTTTGGAGATGTAATTATAAGAGTGAGAGAACTCTATTTCTTATTGCTAATCTGGCAACCTCTGCATCATAAATGCGTGAAAGGGTTAATGAAGACAATACCAAGTGGGAGACAGTGCAGCGGAGAGCTAACTAGCCAGTCCACCAAATTTCGCGAAAATCGGTTCACAACAAATTGAACGGCTCCTAAATTATCTTAGGTAGCCTATACTGTATATTGATGAAGTGTAGGGGATATAGGTTATAGTAAGAGATGTTCTTAGGTAGCATATATATTGATGAAGTGTAGGGGATATAGGTTATAGTAGGAGATGTTCTTAGGTAGCATATATATTGATGAAGTGTAGGGGATATAGGTTATAGTAGGAGATGTTCTTAGGTAGCATATATATTGATGAAGTGTAGGGGATATAGGTTATAGTAGATGTTCTTAGGTAGCATATATATTGATGAAGTGTAGGGGATATAGGTTGTAGTAGGAGATGTTCTTAGGTAGCCTATATATTGATGAAGTGTAGGGGATATAGGTTATAGTAGGAGATGTTCTTAGGTAGCATATATATTGATGAAGTGTAGGGGATATAGGTTATAGTAGATGTTCTTAGGTAGCATATATTGATGAAGTGTAGGGGATATAGGTTATAGTAGGAGATGTTCTTAGGTAGCATATATATTGATGAAGTGTAGGGGATATAGGTTATAGTAAGAGATGTTCTTAGGTAGCATATATATTGATGAAGTGTAGGGGATATAGGTTGTAGTAGATGTTCTTAGGTAGCATATATATTGAAGTGTAGGGGATATAGGTTGTAGTAGATGTTCTTAGGTAGCATATATATTGATGAAGTGTAGGGGATATAGGTTGTAGTAGGAGATGTTCTTAGGTAGCATATATATTGAAGTGTAGGGGATATAGGTTGTAGTAGATGTTCTTAGGTAGCATATATATTGATGAAGTGTAGGGGATATAGGTTGTAGTAGGAGATGTTCTTAGGTAGCATATATATTGATGAAGTGTAGGGGATATAGGTTGTAGTAGATTTTCTTAGGTAGCATATATATTGATGAAGTGTAGGGGATATAGGTTATAGTAGATGTTCTTAGGTAGCATATATATTGATGAAGTGTAGGGGATATAGGTTATAGTAGATGTTCTTAGGTAGCATATATATATTGATGAAGTGTAGGGGATATAGGTTATAGTAGTAGATGTTCTTAGGTAGCATATATATTGATGAAGTGTAGGGGATATAGGTTATAGTAGATGTTCTTAGGTAGCATATATATTGATGAAGTGTAGGGGATATAGGTTGTAGTAGATGTTCTTAGGTAGCATATATATTGATGAAGTGTAGGGGATATAGGTTGTAGTAGGAGATGTTCTTCTATCTATCTATCTATCTATATGCTCAGGCCCAATCCCCATTTTGGGGGTAGCCGACTCAAGACAGAGCAAGAACAGGAAAAACAACATAAAACAAAAAATAAACACAGATAAAAAACAAACTCTCACACATCCAGGTCACCCAGGAGAAGACCCAGAGACCAGGGTTACCAAGGTCGCTCCAGCACTCCCCCGGCCCCTGACCACCCGGAGAGGTTCCGATCTCGGCAGGCAGACATGCAGCGGAGCCAAAGCCACAAGCCCTCCCACCACACTTCCAGGCACACACTTCATATTAATCGTCTCCCCCGGGCCAGGCGCCTGATGGACTATTATCTAGTCCAACTTGCGCGGCCCGACCCCTTACTCCAAATGACCACGTGTTATATATTCACAAGCATTCTCATGCTCCTGTCCACTTCCCCTGATTATAGGTTCCTCTATCATCCAAAGCCTTTCTTACACAGTCTCTCCATCTCAATGGGGTCTTCCTGCCCTTCTATCTCCCCTTGTACCTGACTCACATATTCTCTTTGTAAGCCTTTCATCTAGGTTCAACATGACCATACCAGCTCAGCACCCTTCTGTCCACTCTGGCTGACAAATGTTCTTGCTGCCACTCCTACGTATCTCTTCATTCCTCAATCTGTCTCTACGAGTAACTCCACACATACTCCTCAAGCAGCTCATCTCCATCACATCCAGCCCTCTTTTCTCCTTTTTCTTCAGAGCCCATGTCTCAGCCCCATACATCACTGTTGGCACAACAATTCCTTGATACAGTGCACTTTTTACTTTCACTCCGAGATTTCTCGTCTTCCACATGTTCTTAGGTAGCATATATATTGATGAAGTGTAGGGGATATAGGTTGTAGTTGGGAATGTTTTTAGTGTAGGGAAAGAACTAATAGGGATGTAGGGAAGAAGGGGTCTGCCTCGTATGGGTCAATATAGGCCTTCTGCACATTCCCATTTATCTTATGTTATAAATTGATTAACATTTTATTTGGCACATATCCTGTCTGCTCATCAAATTCGTGAAAATCCACGGAACGCCTCCTAAATTGAATCACATCCTCTTTGGCGCATATAATACCTACCCAACAAGTTTCGTGATAATCGGTTCATAACTTTGTGAGATATCTAGTTTATAGACAGACAAACATAGGCGAAAACAATACCTCCCTCCAACTTCTGTGGTGGAGGTAATAATACTAATTAACCCGAATCATAAGAACCCTCAAGACGGCGCTCCAGTGTTAAGGGGGTAGTCCTTGTTTTTTGGTCTACATATTTATTTATGGTGACCGGTCAACTCAACCAGTAGACCATTTTAACCAGTAGCTCTCAACCAGTACCAAATCAACCAATTCGGTTAGGTTAGGTTAGGTTAGGTTTGTACTATATTGTGGCACTGCTTTGGTTGGTTTGGGTTAATTTGGCACTGGTTGAGAGCTACTTGTTGAAATGGTCTACTGGTTGAGATGACATGGAACCTTTATTTATGTATGTATTTTTGAGTTTCTTCACTAGACCTCTATCAATCTTAATACAAAATCACCCCCTAGACCCCCTTTCAAGATAAATTTGTACATTTTTCGATAGAAAAATTTCCCGGCCGAAGGCCGGTTCCTCTTAAATTACAGGTTCGCTATCGCTCGCCGGGAAAAAATCGACACCTAAATGACACGGAAAGTCTTAGTATTGACAAAGAAATTGGGCAAAAATTCTTAAAGTCGCCAAACTAATGGGCCTAACGTCTAATAATCTGAAAACTATTGGGGCTAAACAAGAGGAAGAAGGGGGGGGGGGCAGAAAAACGACCCACCTCCCCTACACCTTCTTTCCGTCTAATGGAGAAGACTCGAAGGTAAATTAAGTATGAGGATTGCATTGTAATAGGCTTTTGGTGAACCTTTATTTCGGTAAGGCATTAGTACTCTCTCTCTCTCTCTCCTATTTCTCTCTCTCTCTCTCTCTCTCTCTCTCTCTCTCTCTCTCTCTCTCTCTCTCTCTCTCTCTCTCTCTCACACACAAACACACAAACACACACTCGCTCTCTCTCTCTCTTGTTCTAACTCACACACACACAATCACTCACTCACTTTCACTCTCACTTTGCTCTCTCTCTCTCTCTCTCTCTCTCTCTCTCTCTCTCTCTCTCTCTCTCTCTCTCTCTCTCTCTCTCTCTCTCTCTCTCTCTCTCTCTCTCTCTCTCCTCTCTCTCTCTCTCTCTCTCACAAACACACACACACCCTCACTCTCTCTCTCTCTTAACTACTCACACACCTCATCACTCTCACTTTCACTCTCCTCTCCCTCTCTCTCCCCTCCTCTCTCCCCTCCTCTCTCCCCTCTCTCTCTCTCTCTCTCTCTCTCTCTCTCACACACTACACACACACACACACACACACACACACACACACACACACACACACACTAAATCGAAGCATCTCATTAATCCTTTACCTATGTACTGTACATTTCGGAGGTTCGTTTTGCCGTTTGAACTGAATCAAATCCGAACTGAATCAAATCCGAACTGAATCAAATCCGAACTGAATCAAATCCGAACTGAATCAAATCCGAACTGAATCAAATCCGAACTGAATCAAATCCGAACTGAATCAAAGCCGAACTGAATCAAATCCGAACTGAATCAAATCCGAACTGAATCAAATCATTGCATACATGTGTTTTTACTTCTTATTTACATTCTGGAGGTTCGCTTTGCTGTTCGAGGATTATGTTATTATATTAGTATTATATTTATTTGTTTTATTTTAAAGTGACCAACCATACTCGTTCAAAAACAGCTGTATACACTTTGATAATACCGAATATGCGAGCGGTTTTGCAAGTCGTACTAAATGGGGTTGGGTGTATTGGCTAACGTGTGTGTGTGTGTGTGTGTGTGTGTGTGTGTGTGTGTGTGTTACTCAGTTACTCAGTTACTTGTTCGTCAAGGGGAATCCACGCAATGCGAGCTAAGCTCATTATTATCGCGCCTCCTTAACTGGGAATGTATTGCGTGAAATGCATGTTAAGTGTTTTATGTACTGTTGGAATGGCTGTGGATGTGTGTGTAGTCTGTATTTTTAGCCAATTGGCGACATCGGAAACGAAGGCTTAGGGTGGATCTGTATGGTACCGTTCTCACTATAGACGGTACCGTCTCGCCCGAAGGCTTAGGTAGCCATCAGCTTAGGTGAACCATATGATACCCATCTCGCCTTGTACCATTTTTGCCAACCCCAGATGGGACGTCACAACGTCGTCCACTTATTCCAGGTACCTATTTACAGCTAGGTGAACTGAGGCTAACACATGAAAGGAGACAAGCTCAATTTGTCTCCGCCCGGCCGGGGATTGAACCCCCGACCCCTCGTGTGTGAGACGAGAGCTCTACCTACTAGGCTACGGGCTGTGTGTGTGTGTGTGTGTGTGTAAAGCTTTGATGTAGACTAAAGACCCTATCATAACAGAGAGTGGACACCTTTTTCTTCTATGAACGCCATTTGGGGGCCTCAATGATAAAACTACGAGGATTCATTTTATTTTTGCTAATGTAGAGTGTATAACCAAAGATCACAGTCTATATCCTGTAGCTGTGTACCAACATTTCTGTTAAGGAGAGATGAGCCGTTGTTCTGGCCACCCTTCTTCCTCTTGATTAGCCCCATTAGTGTTCAGTTTATTAGACGTTCGGCCCATTAGTTTGGTGAGTTTAAGAACTTTCGTCCCATTTATTTGTCAATGATAAGACCGTGTTATTTAGGTGTCGTTATTTTTCCTGGCGAGCGATAGCGAGCCTGTAATTTAAGAGGAATCGGCCTTCGGCCGGGACATGTTTCTCTCGAAAAATGTACAAATTTATCTTGAAGGTTGGTAAACTAGTAAAACATAAAAGATACTTAAATAAGCAAATAAAAAAGGACCCATGGAGATATTGGAGTGTAAAGCGAGGAGAATATCCCCAGCGTCACCAAGATGGCGGAGGTTGGCCGATCTCTGTTACCATAGGGTCTCTGGTATGGACGGCAATCGGTGTGGTCCAAATTGGGAAACCTGAACCTGCAAACTACCGCTCAGATCCCGAAACCTGAACCTGCAAACTACCGCTCAGATCCCGAAACCTGAACCTGCAAACTACCGCTCAGATCCCGAAACCTGAACCTGCAAACTACCGCTCAGATCCCGAAACCTGAACCTGCAAACTACCGCTCAGATCCCGAAACCTGAACCTGCAAACTACCGCTCAGATCCCGAAACCTGAACCTGCAAACTACCGCTCAGATCCCGAAAAACAAAAATGAATCTCGCTTTCTTGATCAAAAGGTAAATGGTTTTGAGCATTTAAAGGGGGGGGGGTGACCTGCTTTTTGTTATTTCTGTCCTTTTCTCTCTTTCTCTGGCTTGTATCCATTCGGCCCCATTCAGCCAACTATTTTAAGACGTTTATCCCCATCTAGGTGTCGATTTCTTCCTGGAAAGCGATAGCGAGCCAGCATTATATGAAGAAATCCGGCTTCGCCGGAGAAATTCTTCTAACGAGAAATGTACAAATTTAGCCTGCTGTCAAACAAAAATAAATAATATGCTGGCTCTCTACCGCTCACCAGTAAAATATTGACACCTGGATGGGGATAAACGTCTTAAAACAGTAGGCTGAATGGGGCCAAATGGATACAAGCCAGAGAAAGATAGAAAAGGACAACAAAAACAGGTCCACCCCCTTAACCCTTTGAAGAGTATGATGCGTGTAGACAGGATATTTTTGGATATCATTAGACGATTTGATTCGGCTTGGGAGGGATCTGTGGGAATTATAAGGGTAAAGACTATCTCATTTAACCCTCTGACTTCCATATACCCTTCGCAATCTGAATAATATCGTCTACTAATAGCCAGAAAGCAGAACAGAAATGCGCAACTGGATATTGAAAGGGTTAACGGGACAAACACGGTCTGATGTTAAGTGCAGGCTATTATTATATCGGTATTATTAAATGTCCTTCAATGTTGTCATCTATCTATCTATCTCTATCTATCTATTATTAAATCAGTTCGTGTGTCTGTTTGTCTGTCTGTGTGTTCTTAATAGGCGGCCGCAGTTTTGGACCTGAGGAGCTGAAACTTTGCATGTGGGTGTCAATTGACCTGGGTCAGGTCATAGAGGGGGCGAGGCCACGATCGGAGGTCGTTTCGAGGCCGAAATTGAAACGAAAATTGAAAAAAAAATGGCCGTTTGGGGCAGAAGGAGGCCTCCGATCGAAAAGGTGTACCGGTATGGAACGAAAGTTGTTCGCAGCCCCCCAAAATGGGGGTACGGATGAGGTCAGATCCAAAATCGGAGGTCATTTAGCGGCCGAAATCGAGGTCGCCATTTAATGAGGCACAGGGAGGTCGAGGCCGGTGATTATGGTAGTATTGTGATGATTGTGGTAGTAGTGATTGATGATGGTGATTATGGTAGTATAATTTAAACCCGGGCAACGCCGGGTACCCCTGCTAGTTGTTACTATAGTCGTTTGTGTTTTAACTAGCGAGAATTTTACTTATCATCTTAATTATTCAGATATTACAAGTTATCATTCACCAAATAATATATCAGTTGTGGAACCATGGCATTAAGGGGAGATTTTCACTGGAGGGATTTTTTTCTCTGGGGGAGGCACTCGCTACAGGCAGTTCTGCTTTTGTCTCCCTCACTCACATGGGGTGGCTGAACCAGGACACACACACACACACACACACCCACACACCCACACCCACACCCACACATACACGGATCAAAAGCGCCAGTATATATCTAGAAACTTGTAGACAAAATTCCGGGTCAAGATTAAAGGGAGCGGCAACACACACACACACACACACACACACACACACACACACACACACACACACACACACATACACAGAGGTTAGGTGATATTAGGTTAAGTTAGATTAGGTTGGATTAGGTTAGGTCAAGTTAGGTTAGGTTAAGACCGTTAAGTTATATTAGATTAGGGTAGGCTGGGTTAGGTTAGGTTAGATTAGGTTAGGTCAAGTTAGGTTAGGTTTTATAAGGTTAGGTTAGGCTAGGTTCGATTAGGTTATATTATATTAGGTTAGTTTAAGTTATATTAAGTTATATTAGGTTAGGTTAGGCTAGGTTGGATTAGGTTATATTATATTAGGTTAGTTTAAGTTATATTAAGTTATATTAGGTTAGGTTAGGCTAGGTTGGATTAGGTTATATTATATTAGGTTAGTTTAAGTTATATTAAGTTATATTAGGTTAGGTTAGGCTAGGTTGGATTAGGTTATATTATATTAGGTTAGTTTAAGTTATATTAAGTTATATTAGGTTAGGTTAGGCTAGGGTCGGTTAGGTTATATATTAGGTTAGTTTAAGTTATATTAAGTTATATTAGGTTAGGTTAGGCTAGGTTGGATTTGGTTATATTAGGTTAGGTTAGTTTAAGTTATATTAAGTTATATTAGGTTAGGTTAGGCTAGGTTGGATTAGGTTATATTATATTAGGTTAGTTTAAGTTATATTAAGTTATATTAGGTTAGGTTAGGCTAGGTTGGATTAGGTTATATTATATTAGGTTAGTTTAAGTTATATTAAGTTATATTAGGTTAGGTTAGGCTAGGTTGGATTAGGTTATATTATATTAGGTTAGTTTAAGTTATATTAAGTTATATTAGGTTAGGTTAGGCTAGGTTGGATTAGGTTATATTATATTAGGTTAGTTTAAGTTATATTAAGTTATATTAGGTTAGGTTAGGCTAGGTTCGATTAGGTTATATTATATTAGGTTAGTTTAAGTTATATTAAGTTATATTAGGTTAGGTTAGGCTAGGTTGGATTAGGTTATATTATATTAGGTTAGTTTAAGTTATATTAAGTTATATTAGGTTAGGTTATATTCAGTTATATCAGGTCAGGTTAGGCTAGAATAGGTTAGGTTCGATTAGGTTATATTAAATTAGGTTAGGTTAGGTAAGTAGTTAGTTGTGGAGTGGTTATCATTTTACCTGGGCCCATGTTGGCATTGGGTGGAGAGTAGGCCAAGAGCAACACCATCCAAAATCATCATTTTTGTCTCAAGGGAATTTTGTTTTCTGGGCCCCTTCTCCCTCATGTTTAGCCCCATTAATTTTGAGTTTTAAAACCGTTTGCCCCATTAGCTTGGCGATTTGAGGACGTTTCGCCCCTAAATCAAGACCTTTCTTGCGAGCCTTTAATTCAGGAGGAATCGGTCTTTGGCCAGAACATTTTTCTACCGAATAATATAAAAAACTATTTCGAAGGTGTGTGTGTGTTTTTTTTTTTTGTTTTTTTTTTTTTTAGCTGGATAGAGGTCTAGAAAGCAAACTTAGAAAATAAATAATAAAATACAACTAAATAAACATAAACATAGACCTTAGGAATACGACCTAAGATCCCTCCTTGACCTTGACCTTAACCCCACCATAATACTGTAACACCATCACGCTTGCAGTATTTCCGAGGTCAACAGGAAGCCACAAGGGTCCAAGCCGATTTGAAACTGTCACTGCTCGCTTGCTTCGCTTCCTTGTACACCCAGCCATATGCTTAAGTCGCTCAAACCAAATTCCCTGGGGGGGGGGTTGTTTAGAAGATTTACTTGGGAGAAGCTTGGGAAATTTACATGGTTGTTCTCATGTGTTTATTTGGCTTCTGTGTATGTACAGGTATGTATGTATGTATGTATGTATGTATGTATGTATGTATGTATGTATGTATGTAAGTGCATTCACCCTCATGCTCAAGCCTCTCAAAGCAAATTTCCTTTAGGGAATAGACAGGAAATAGGCAGGAGGACAGGTAGACTAGAAGGAAGGTAGACAGATAGACAGGGAGGGAAGTAGGTAAGTAGGTAGACAGGAAGATAGGTATTTACACGGGAAGGTAGGTAAGTAGGTAGATAGGGAAGTATAGAGACAAATACCCTGGAAAGAAGCAAACATCCATCCAGTTCCTAAAAAAGGTGCCTCTTCAGATCCATCAAACTACAGACCAATAGCTATAACTTCCACTCTTGGTAAAGTCTTTGAAATTATATTAAATAATCACATAATTAAGCATCTTGAGAATAATAAATTAATCAGTGATTGGCAATATGGTTTTAGACGATGTCGATCAACTGCAGACATTCTTTGCCTTCTTACGCATCAAATCAACCAAGCTACAGACCAACATGGTGAAACACATACAATAGCACTGGATATATCAAAGGCATTTGATAGAGTCTGGCATCAATCCTTATTGTCGAAGATGTCACACTACGGCCTTGCATCATTAGTTCCACTAATTTCTTCTTATCTTCATAACAGAAAAATACGTGTAATGGTAGATGGCCTTTATTCTCAATTTCACTCAATACATGCTGGTGTTCCCCAGGGATCAGTTTTGGCCCCAACTCTGTTCCTCATTCATATCAATGATCTTATATCTACCACTCATAATCCAATGCATTCCTACGCAGATGACTCAACGCTCCACAGTTCCTTCACATTTACCAATTTTTTCACCCAACCCGATCTTATAAATTCAAAAATAAACACTGCAATTTCTCTGAACCAGGACCTTTCTATAATTAATGAATGGGGACAAAAGAATCTAGTTTCCTTTAATGCACAGCAAACCAAGTACATTCAATTTTCTAACCGACAGAATCTCGCTGACTCCCATATATTTTTTAATGATGTAAATATTTCCACTTCCCCTAGTATTGAAATTCTCGGTGTAACATTAACTACTAACTTGAGCTGGACACATTATGTTAGAAGCATTGCTAAGAATGCCTCTAAAAAATTGGGACTCCTCTACAGAGTTCGAGAATTCTTCACTGACGAGCAGTTGGCCGTAATATATAAAAGTCATGTGCGTTCTCAGATGGATTACTGTTCACCTCTGTGGGGTGGAAGTGGAGTGGTTGCATTGAGGCAGTTGGACAAAATTCAAATAAAAAGCTATTAGATTAATCAATAACCCTGCAATCACACAGGACCTTCCTGCATTATCCATACGAAGAAACGTTGCATCCCTTGCATTATTGTACAGATATTTTCACAGCAATTGTTCCGAGGAACTTGCTTCAATTGTGCCGCCTCTCCACATCTTTCCCCGTAGAACTAGGGCAGCTGAGAGCGCCCATGAATTTACACTTTCTCCTCCACAATGCAGAACTTCTGCTATCAAAATTCATTTATCCCTAGAACTACTACTCTTTGGAATTCACTTCCCTCGAGTTGCTTTCCACAAACTTACAATCTACAAAAGTTTAAATCCAGTTGTTACAAACATTTTATGAATGGAGGATGCCTTTAGGCACATGGACCTTTTTGTTTTATCTGTGTTTTTCCTTCCTCCGTTCATTGTCTCTTAAAAAAAAAAAGACAGGAGGAAAGGTAGATTAGAAGGTAGACGAATAGACAGCTAGACAGTCAGATAACAAAGGAGCTCTTTAGGTAAAGAGGGACTTATAATTTGAAGTAAGAGAGGAACTTCAAAGTAGGTTCATAGCCTCTCCGTGTAAGACCACTTTTAGTAATTGTATACAAGTCATTATGTATATTTTCTTCAGAACTGGAAGGTTTTGTGGGGGTTGCTTATTTTCTTCAGAACTGGAAGGTTTTGTGGGGGTTGCTTATTCAGACAATTTATAAGCACTAGAGGTCATGGCTAACCTGAGTAATATATGTATGTGGGTATATACTCCGGCACATACCCTGTTTCTTATATATATATTTGTTTCTTCCTTTTTTTTTTGGGGGGGGGGGGCAACTCGAGACAGAGCCCGAACAGGGACATCACAACACAACAGAAAAGCAGAACAAAACAAATATCAAAGAATGTAAAATTAGGGTCATCGAATGGAAGTTCATTATATTTTGTTATATTTTTGAGAATTAAGAATAACTATAGAAGAGAGGAATATATTTAAAAGGAGGAAGCGTATACAAAAGACCTATATCTCATGAGAGGAAATTGTTGTGCAGGGGTATGTGATAATGCTGACATAGGCTATATGAGCATACAGTCTACAAAATATGGTTATAAGAAGAGTATCTATCTATCTATCTATCTCTGTCTCTCTGTATGTCTGTCTGTCTGTCTGTCTGTCTATCTGTCTATCTATATATCTATCTATATATTTATCTATCTATGTTCTATCTATCTATCCATCTGTCTATATTCCTTCTCTTCACGACTTCCTCCTCTGTATAATTATGTTCAGGGCCACTGTCCCCTTCATCCGCACGATGTTACTCATCCAATTACCATTTTGTAAACAATTGAACCTTTCCGTGTCACCATTGTTGTTAATTACACAACCTATTATTGCGACACTGTTTTCCAATTAACCCAACAATCTATTATGTTCGAGTTCACTTTTTTTTTTTTTTTTTTTTTTTTAGAATACAGCCAATAAGTACCAAATAATGGGATGTTCGATACAGCTTGAACTGACTTTGAAATTGATATCACATGCTAATACGCTTACGATTCCCTGTTTTTACACATGATTGAAATTCGATCATGAGTATTTCGACAATATTTTTCCCTTTTCCGCTTTGTAAATTTCAATGCCTTCCCTCTCTTTGTCTGTCTCTCTCTCTCTCTCTCTCTCTCTCTCTCTCTCTCTCTCTCTCTCTCTCTCTCTCTCTCTCTCTCTCTCTCTCTCTCTCTCTCTCTCTCTCTCTCTCTTTCTCTCTCTCTCTCTCTCTCTCTCTCTCTCTCTCATCCATAGTTCATTATATCGGCCGGATCTTCCGTCTTTCCTCTTTAAGCCTTCTCTCTCTCTCGCTCTCTCTGTATATATATACGCACACACACACATACACCCACATACACATATATATATATATATATATATATATATATATATATATATATATATATATATATATATATATATATAGAGATACTGGTATATATATATATATATATATAGAGAGAGAGAGAGAGAGAGAGAGAGAGAGAGAGAGAACACACAAAAAGATACAGGGAAGACCTTTGATCCAATATTCTTTAACGTTTCGGGTTATGGGGTTTACGTAGGGACAGAAACGTTAGCGAATATAGCATCAAAGCTCTTCCCCAAGTCACACACACTCTCTCTCTCTCTCTCTCTCTCGATATATTTGTATAGCTAAGCGGTAGTCTGCGTAAACCGCGTAATGGATACTATAATATTATATCAAACAATATCTTCACAACCATGTCATACATTGTCTTATATTATTACTTCATTAAATACAGAATAGACAGTAGAACCTACTTATATTTGTTTATAATACAAATAAACATACCGGTATGAATAATGATGAGCATAAGACAAGGGGTAGGGAGGATCAGCAAGAGACACAACAAAGGAAAAGTAGGTGACAGGAGAACACATAAAAGAGTTCACCTACGAAAAGCAAGTACACAAGCATTTAAAGTTCATTCACCTCTTAATTTAGGTTTTCGAGTATTTTCCGAAATTGTCCACAGTTGAAAACACTTGCATGAAGTAGAGAAATACGTCCAAAATAAGATAATGTTCTTAAAATGGTTGTAAGTGTCTTATTTTCCGATATATTGATCTTATAATATAGCCTACTCTGATGGTGCGTTATGTGAGAATTACAGATAAAGATGATGTCACGCATTTTCAAAGTAGGCTAAATTTCAAAGCTGATATATCGAAAAATGAAAAACACTTATTTGATTTGTATTTTATTTATATATTTTATAATTATTTATTTTTGTATATATTTATTTATTTTATTTATTTATTCATTTATTTATTTTTGTTATTGTGTTTCATGTTTTGTTTTCAGTTCCTTTTATAAGTTTTTACTTTTGATCACTGGCCTGACCATGGTCCATATTTATTCATATCTGACTCTCCCCTCACGTCCATCACCACACACACACACACACATACATACACACACACATACACACACATACCCAGACACACAAAACACACACACACATACACACACACCCAGACACACAAAACACACACACACACACACACATTAACATTCACACACAAACACACACGTCCATCACCAACTACACACCCATAACCCCCCCCCCCCCACACATACACACAATCACTTCCTTCCCTTCCTCTCCTTCTGTTTATATTGGCTTGAGAGGCCATAGACGTGATTCAATTGTATAATGGATCACCAGGGCACCTCTTCTGTGTTTGTTATTGTTTGTCTTCTTCTTTATGCTATTCTCCGGTGTGTTCTCTACCCTCTTTCCTCTTATTGCTCTCTCTCTCTCTCTCTCTGTCTCTGTCTCTGTCTCTGTCTCTGTCTCTGTCTCTGTCTCTGTCTCTGTCTCTGTCTCTCTGTCTCTGTCTCTGTCTCTCTGTCTCTCTCTCTCTCTCCCTCTCTCTGTCTCTCTCTCTCTCTCTCTCTCTCTGTCTCTCTCTCTCTCTCTCTCTCTCTCTCTCTCTCTCTCTCTCTCTCTCTCTCTCTCTCCTCTCTCTCTCTCTCTCCCACTCTCTCTCTCTCTCTCTCTCTCTCTCTCTCTCTCTCTCTCTCTCTCTCTCTCTCTCTCTCTCTCTCTTTATTTATTCATCCCCCCCACCAAGGAAGAAGTCTCTCACCTCCTTCCCCACTTGCTCCAGATCTCTTTATGATTGTTCCACTTTCATCTTGAGCTTTGGATTTCCCCTTTGGCTGATGGGCTAGTATATATATGTATTTGGCTCTCTTTGGCTGGTTCATATATATACCGTATATAATGTGTGTGTGTGTGTGTGTGTGTGTGTGTGTGTGTGTGTGTGTGTGTGTGTTAAGCTGGCTCTCGACTGGGCGAGGACTGACCTTATTTTCCCCAAATTACCACATAAACAACAGGCAATAGACATAAAACACAAGGACAAATTATACACACTTTTTATTCTTAACAACTAGGGAACATGGACAACTAAATAGTATGTTGGTAATGGTTAATTTTGGCTTATAAATTAGACAATAATTAAATAAGATTAAATTAAGACAATCGGTCTTACCGCAATAGTATCGTCCTTAAAAGATAGCAGACTATGCGACAAAATTATAATAGCAATACGAATTGATTCAAGGATACACAATGAATAAGAATGTTAATAACTGGCTCGGGATAAATGAAGGACTCACTGATTTTAGGTAACGGTATGAGAATAAACAAAGATAAAAAGACTAAGTTCTTCGAGCAACAAAATTAGTTAAAGATCAAATGAACACAATATTCACAAACTTATTACACACAGTCTAAATGAAGTGACTGAAAAGCATTTTAACTCCGCATTTAGATTTCACTATTTTGATATGATCCCAAGTGATAGTAAACGTATAAACGCAGATCTGCACAAAGATTCTCGGATGACGGTGTAAGGTGCATGTATCAATTAATATAGCAACAATATATGTATGTCACTTCGGTGAGTCGCGCGAGCCCATCAATTATAATTGTCTATATTATATTGTCTTGTCTTTATTTTAACCTTTGTTCTCCTTGTTTTCTTTCCTGCTTCCTCTTCCAGTTTGTTTTCTTTCCTGCTTCCTCTTCCAGTTTGTTTTCTTTCCTGCTTCCTCTTTCAGTTTGTTTTCTTTCCTGCTTCCTCTTCCAGTTTGTTTTCTTTCCTGCTTCCTCTTCCAATTTGTTTTCTTTCCTGCTTCCTCTTCCAGTTTGTTTTCTTTCCTGCTTCCTCTTCCAATTTGTTTTCTTTCCTGCTTCCTCTTCCAGTTTGTTTTCTTTCCTGCTTCCTCTTCCAGTTTGTTTTCTTTCCTGCTTCCTCTTCCAATTTGTTTTCTTTCCTGCTTCCTCTTCCAGTTTGTTTTCTTTCCTGCTTCCTCTTCCAGTTTTTCCCTGCTTCCTCTTTCAGTTTGTTTTCTTTCCTGCTTCCTCTTCCAGTTTGTTTTCTTTCCTGCTTCCTCTTCCAGTTTGTTTTCTTTCCTGCTTCCTCTTCCAGTTTGTTTTAATTATATTCGCTGCAGGCTGGTCGTGGTGGTGCCAATTTACTTTATGACTTTATACTGCCTCACTTGTGTTTACGTTCGTGTTTTTTCTTCTTCTTCTTCTTCTTCTTCTTTTTCCTTTTCATAACCCCCTGCTCCATATCTTCTCCCATTTTTTCTCCTCCTCACTTTTTTTCTCTTCCTCTTGCCCCTTCTCCTAGTTTTCTTATTCTCTCTTCTTCCTTCTCCTCTTCCTATTTTCTCTTTTTTCCTCCCGCCTTGTTTTCTTTCTCCTCCTCCTCCATTCCATATGTTCATGTATATATCCCATCCCCCTTTCCTGTCTCCCGCCTTCTCCTCCTCCCTCTCTCTCTCCTTCGCCCTCCTTCTCCCTTCCCTTCTCCTCCCCTTCATTCCTCCTTCTCATGTTTCCTCCTGTTCCTCCTGCTCCTCCTCTTCATCATTCCTCCTCCTTATGTTTCCTCCCCCTCCTCCTCCTCCTCCTCCTCCTCTTCCTCCTCTTCTTCCCCATCACTCCTCTTCTCATATTGGGTCTCTATATCCTAATTTCCTCCTGCTTCCTGTGTTGAGTTCTCTTCTGGAAAATATTGGAGAAGAAAATGAAGAAGATTGAGATAGATTAGGTGCAAGGAGATGGGGGGGGGGGGATGTAACGAAAAAATAGTTATTATCCCAAACACCTTGCAATCCATTCCGGTGAGATATTTTGGTGGAAAGCGAGCGATTATGAATTGCAATACACTCATTGCATAGTGTGCAGAATGCTATCTACTCTCTTCTTGAATTTGCCAAGTTGTGAGCGAAGATTTTTCCGGAACAGGTCTTACACATGAACATTTTCCACATATATTAGTGCCGAACCTTTTCAGTTTCTCGTCCTATGTGGTAGAGAAACTCACCCATCTGATAGGCTGAGGATGATAACAGAAACTCACCCATCTGATAGGCTGAGGATGATAACAGAAACTCACCCATCTGATAGGCTGAGGATGATAACAGAAACTCACCCATCTGATAGGCTGAGGATGATAACAGAAACTCACCCATCTGATAGACTGAGGATGATAACAGAAACTCACCCATCTGATAGACTGAGGATGATAACAGAAACTCACCCATCTGATAGGCTGAGGATGATAACAGAAACTCACCCATCTGATAGGCTGAGGATGATAACGATGTTCAAATGTGTATTTTATATATATATGACAAGTTATGGCTCTGCATTGATTTGTATTGTTTTCATCTATCCGTGGAGTTCACCTTTAATTACGTAGATAACTTATGGCACCTCGGTACCGTTCCATTACTATTCATTTCATTTGTCCATGCTGTCCCTTCCCCCTCTTCGTTCATTAATCATCCCCCTTGCTCGGAGTCTTGCAATTTAGTCTCTCATTTACAGCTTAAGGGGGGTGACCTGCTTTTTTTGTTATTTCTGTCCTTTTCTCTGGCTTGTATCCATTCGGCCCCATTCAGCCCACTATTTGAAGACGTTTATCCCCATCTAGGTGTCGATTTCTTCCTGGCGAGCGATAGCGAGCCAGCATTATATGAAGAAATCCGGCTTCGCCAGACATTTTTCTATCGAAAAATGTACAAATTTAGCCTGCTGTCTAATAAAAATAAAAAAACATGTAAAAAAATTGACACCTGGATGGGGATAAACGTCTTAAAACAGTAGGCTGAATGGGGCCAAATGGATACAAGGCAGAGAAAGATAGAAAAGGACAGAACAAAAACAGGTCCCCCCGCCCCCCCCCCCCCCCTTAATATGAGTTGTGTTTCTATATTCTACAACTTTAATTTACTCTTCTCTCTTTAATTTACTCTTCTATCTTTAATTTACTCTTCTATCTTTAATTTACTCTTCTATCTTTAATTTACTCTTCTATCTTTAATTTACTCTTCTATCTTGAATTTACTCTTCTATCTTTAATTTACTCTTCTATCTTTAATTTACTCTTCTATCTTGAATTTATTCTTCTATCTTTAATTTACTCTTCTATCTTTTAATTTTACTCTACTATCTTTAATTTACTCTTCTATCTTTAATTTACTTTCTATCTTTAATTTACTCTTCTATCTTTAATTTACTCTTCTATCTTTAATTTACTCTTCTATCTTTAATTTACTCTTCTATCTTTAATTTACTCTTCTATCTTTAATTTACTCTTCTATCTTTAATTTACTCTTCTATCTTTATATATTTGTATCTATTGTCTTACATTTGTACTGAACACTTGTTATTTTTGTATTTAAGGGGAGGTTTCCACTTGAGGGATTTTGTTTTCGAACTTCCTTCTCTCTCATGTTTAGCCCCATTGCTTTTCTAATTTTAAGACGTTCGCCCCATTATTTTGACGATTTTAAGAACTTTCGACCCGTTTCTGTCAATTTTAAGACCTTTCGTGCCAGTTAGGTGTCGATTTTATCCTGGCGAGCGATAGCGAGCCTTTTATTTAAGAGAAACCGGCTTTCAGCCGGGAAATTTATCTTGAAAGGGACTCAAGGGGTTGTTATCTTAAGTTTGATGGATATCTAGAGACCAAACTAAAAACCTCCCCTTAATCGTCGTGAGCTCTTGTATTTAGTATTCATGTTAGTTATTTCTTTATGCTAGTCATTATTATCATTTAGGCCATTAATCTCTGTATCTGATAAATGATGATGATTATTATTTGTATTATTATTGTTATTATTTGTATTATTATTATTATTATTATTTGTTTTGTTATTATTATTATTATTATTATTATTGTTCTTGTTAACAAAATACTGTTTCCGTTTTCTTTAGCTCTCATGTTTTTTTCTGTCCTTAAATTAGGTGTGTTATCCCCCGACCCTTCGTTTCCCAGGTGATATTTTTCCCACCACCCTCCCTTCCTCCTCCCTCCCTCCCTTCCTCCTCCCTCCCTCCCTCCCTCTGTAAGAAAGAGTCATTAAATATTCAACACTCTTAAGGGGGGAGGTATAGAGTCGCTTTTTCTGGACTCCCTTCTCCCTCGTGTTTTTTTAGCCCCAATAGTTTTGAGATGTTATGATGTTCGTTCCATTAGTTTGGCGATTATAGACGTTTTGCCCCATTTCTTTGTCAATATTAAAACATTTCGTGCCATTTAGGTGTCGACTTTTTGCCTGGCGAGCGATAGCAAGCCTGCGCAATTAGGAGGAACCAACCTTCGGCCAGAACATTTTTCTACCGAAAAATGTACACATCGATCTTGAAAGTGGGTCTTGGGGGTGTTTTTTTTAAGCTTGATGGAGGTATAGCGAGGAAACTACAAACAAATATGTTAAATAGACCAAATAACAACCGCTACCCCCTAAACCTCGGCCCGAACCAGCAACATAGTGTTTTCCCCGCTAGGCATTTCTCAACGATAACAATGTACGGTCGCGCTAATAAGTCATGTTCCAGCTGTCATTACGTTTGGCTTGCTCTGTGGTATATTAATGTCTTGTCAGATGTTGAATAGGGTGGGTAAGTGTAGGAACATGTTTTTATATTTCACTCGATATGAAGAAATGAAGCTTAAATATTGCTGATACCAATTATTGATCAAAACATACTTGGTGCCGAGACATCACTTATTAGCGCGACTGTACCGTACTGCGATAGAACGAGGTCTTGGGAGGGATTTATTTAACCCTCTGAAGAATATGACGCATTGTGTCAGTTTATGCTGGCTATTATCCGGTTGAAACATACGTCTGCATTGTATTATCACAAGCTTTCAACCCACTTCTAGAATGTTTAGAGCGTTAGTGTAAAGATGTCGGGGGTTGGTGAGTGATTGGTACGGTCGAGGTTAATAAGTGTTGTCAAATATTTCACAAAGTTTCGGACATTGACTAATACTTTGAGGGATAAGCACTTTTCCCAGTAACTATAAAGATACCAATAACACTTGTTGAGCGAAACCCACTGGAATCGATGACAACACTTAAGGGGAGATATCCACTTGAGGGACTTTTTTCTTGACCCCTTTCTCCCTCATGTCTAGCCCCATTGCTTTTGATATGTTAAGACGTTTGCCCCATTATTTTGACGATTTTAAGAACTTTCAACCCATTTCTGTCAATTTTAAGACCTTTCGTGCCATTTATGTGTCGATTTTATCCTGGCGAGCGATAGCGAGCCTGTAATTTAAGAGGAACCGGCTTCCAGCCGGGAAATTTTTATACCGAAAAATGTACAAATTTATCTTGAAAGGGGCTCAAGGGGGTGTAATCTTAAGCTTGAAGGATATCTAGGGAGCAAACTAAATACCTCCCCTTAAATATCTAGGGAGCAAACTAAATACCTCCCCTTAAATATCTAGGGAGCAAACTAAAAACCTCCCCTTAAATATCTAGGGAGCAAACTAAATACCTCCCCTTAAATATCTAGGGAGCAAATAAATACCTCCCCTTAAATATCTAGGGAGCAAACTAAATACCTCCCCTTAAATATCTAGGGAGCAAACTAAATACCTCCCCTTAAATATCTAGGGAGCAAACTAAATACCTCCCCTTAAATATCTAGGGAGCAAACTAAAAACCTCCCCTTAATATCTAGGGAGCAAACTAAAAACCTCCCCTTAATATCTAGGGAGCAAACTAAATACCTCCCCTTAAATATCTAGGGAGCAAACTAAATACCTCCCCTTAAATATCTAGGGAGCAAACTAAATACCTCCCCTTAAATATCTAGGGAGCAAACTAAAAACCTCCCCTTAATATCTAGGGAGCAAACTAAAAACCTCCCCTTAATATCTAGGGAGCAAACTAAAAACCTCCCCTTAATACCCCCGATCGGTGCTTCTGAATGCTTGTGTGCTTGCTTGTTGTGGACGAACTGTTATGTGTGTTCTTCTCCGGTCACCTCTGTTTTCCTTTCTCGAGTCGCTTGCTGATCCTCCCTACCCCTTGTGGGAGTAAAGGCTGGCTACTGACTGACTGACTGTGTAAAGATGGTTGTTTTTTTTATCTCTGGGGTACTTTCAATCTCGCTTTTACTCCACCAGAACCAAACTGGGACACTTGCACCCCCAGGCTGACTCACCCTCTTCCTACAAACCTTCAAACGCGCTGCTTTTAAGGGAGCGTTATTGTATTTATGTATATATATTTGTATTATTCACGGTAGCCTATATATAAGTTTTTAGTTTTCTCCCTAGACCTCAATCAAGCTTAATAAATACATAGCAAATACCCCCCCCCCCACCCCCCCCCACCCCTCTTTGAGGTAAATTTGTAAATTTTTCGGGTCAAAAATTTCCAGGCCAAAGGCCGGTTCCTCCTATATTATAGGCTCGCTATCGCTCGCCAAGAATAAATCGACACCTGAATACCACGAAAGGTTTTATTATTGACCCATAAATGGGCGAAAGTCTTAACATTTGAAAACTAACTGGGCTACACAAGAAGGAGAAGGGGGTTCAGAAAAACAAAAACAACGTACTTCCCCTCAAGCTAGTGTGTCTCTGATTGACTTTGGCTTGCAGTGTATTCTTTATTGACTTTGGCTTGCAGTGTATTCTTTATTGACTTTGGCTTGCAGTGTATTCTTTATTGACTTTGGCTTGCAGTGTATTCTTTATTGACTTTGGCTTGCAGTGTATTCTTTATTGACTTTGGCTTGCAGTGTATTCTTTATTGACTTTGGCTTGCAGTGTATTCTTTATTACGTATTTTTACATATGTATATATATTTTTTTTTTTTTGTATATATATATTTTTTTTAGGTTCTGTGTTGTTTTACTTGTCTTTTGAAAATTGGGTACAGGCAGATTTAGCCCTTTGATCTCTCTCTCTCTCTCTCTCTCTCTCTCTCTCTCTCTCTCTCTCTCTCTCTCTCTCTCTCTCTCTCTCTCTCTCAGTGCACAATATACAGTTAACTCTCTCTCTCTCTCTCTCTCTCTCTCTCTCTCTCTCTCTCTCTCAGTGCACAATATACAGTTAGCCTTTGTAATAGAAATGACCAACTGTTTTCGATTATTACATGAAAAAAACTAAAAAAAAAACTGTTCCATGTCACAAAGTCACTCATACGACAAATTTTCATACAGTACAGAGTAAGAATGCTGTATGTAGGCTTTTTCAAACGAATTGCCAATTAAAGGGGGATGGGCCGGTTTTCTGGACCACTTTCTCCCTCATGTTTAGCCCCATTAGTTTTCAGATGTTAAGATGTTTGACCCATTAGTTAGTCGATTTTAAGACCTTTCGCCCCATTTCTTCGTCAATATTTAGACCTTTCGCGCTATTTAGGTCTCGATTTTTTCCCTGGCGAACGATAGTGAGCCTGCAATGTTGTACATTTAGACAAATGTACAAATTAATCTAGAAGAGGGATCTAATGGATGTTTTTTTATTTATTTATTTGATGGAGGTCTAGGGAGGAAACTAGAAACATAATGAATACATGCAAAAATCGCCCCCAAAAGTGAACCATCTCCCCTTAAAACTCAGACATCAGAAGGCTTGTGATTGTTTTATGCAGTGGAAAGTGTGTGTGTGGGTGTGTATGTGTGGGTGGGTGTGTGTGGGGGGGGAGAGGAGAGGGGGATATTATGCGTGTGTGTGGGTGGGTGGGGGGGGGGGGGGTCTTTTGCGTGTGTGTGGGGGGGTATTATGCGTGTGTGTGGGTGGGCGTGGGTGTAAATGAAAGAGGAGGGAACGGTAATTAAGAAGAAGAAGAAGAAGAAGAAGAAGGATGCAGAACGAAGTGAGGAGATAAGAAAGATAATTAGAAGGTGGAACAAGAGGAAGGAAAGAGGGAGATAAAGAAGAGGAATGAGAGGAGGAGGAATGAGAAGGAGTGTAAAAATGAGAGAGAGAGAGAGAGAGAGAGAGAGAGAGAGAGAGAGAGAGAGAGAGAGAGAGAGAGAGAGAGAGAGAGAGAGAGCAAACGAGGAGGACAAACAAAGGTGAGAATGAAGGAATAACAAGAATGACGAGAAAGAGAGGAGAATAGGAATAGGAAGGAGTATAAGAATAGATCAAGAAGAATGGTCACGAGGAGGACAAACAAGGGAAAATAAGAAGAAGAACAAAACTAATAAGACGGAAAGAAAGAGAAGAAGTGGATGAATAAAAACGAGGAGAAGAAGGAGGATAAGAAAGTGTGTTGAAAGGAAAGCAAGCGAAGAAGAAACTGAGCAAGACCACTACCAAATGACATACATGGAAGAGGAAGGAGGAGGAGGAGGAGGAGGAGAATAAGAAGGAGGAGGAGGAGGAGGAGAATAAGAAGGAGGAGGAGGAGGAGGAGGAGGAGGATAAGAAGAAGGAGAAGGAGGAGGAGAATACGAAAGAGGAGGAGGAGGAGGAGAATAAGAAGGAGAAGAGGAGGAGGAGGAGGAGAATAAGAAGGAGAAGAGGAGGAGGAGGAGAAGGAGGAGGAGGAGAATACGAAGGAGGAGGAGGAGGAGGAGGAGGAGGAGGAGGAGAAGGAGAATAAGAAGGAGGAGGAGGAGAATAAGAAGAAGAAGGAGGAGGAGGAGGAGAATAAGAAGGAGGAGGAGGAGGAGAAGAAGAAGAAGAAGAAACAAGGGGAAGAAGGAGAAAGAGGAGGAGGAGGATAATAAGACTAAGAAAGTGTGTTGGAAGGAAAGCCAGAGAAGATAAATTGAGACTGAGCAAGACCAAATGCTAATAAGTAGGAGGGTGAGAAAATCGAGAGCCCCTCTGGTGGCAAGATATCACATGGAGAAACAATAAGTCAGAACAGAATAAAAGACCTAATAACCAGGACGTACAAAGGAGTACAAAGGAAATCAAGCAACAAAGGAGTACAAAGGAGTACAAAGGAAATCAAGCAACAACAGATCTAGTGACCCTTCTAGGTTGCTTGTCCTCCAAAACACTGAGGATCAAGTGTCCAAACAGTGGTTTAGAGTGGGTAAGGGAACATTGGAAAGGGAATTACTGCCTTGGAACTAATGTCCGTGGCAGGATTAGGAAGTTAGTAGAGGACAGATGGGTTAGCAACTGAGGGGGGGATAAAATAAAGTTATTCATTTACAAACGCAGTCAGTCGCGGGTTTGATGAGAGATATTTGTCTAGGCGGAGTTTAAATGAATCAACGGTGATGCAGTCTATAACGTTTCGGGGAAGCCCATTCCACAAGTTGACAACTCGATTGAAGAAGAAATTCTTAGATTCGTGCGAGTTAAAAGATTTACCAATAATTTTGCAACCGTTTCCCCGCGTGTAATTAGATTGGTCGATAGTGAAGTACTTACTACAGTTCATATTGTCGATGCCTTTGATGATTTTGAACACTTGAATTAAGTCACCTCTTAATCTGCGCTGGGTTAAAGGAAATAGATTTAATTCTCTAAGACGCTCTTCGTATGGTTTGTTCTTTAGGCTAGGTATCATTTTGGTAACTCTACGTTGAACTCGTTCTAGCTTGTTTATATCTTTTTGGTAATAAGGGCACCAGGATTGAACGCAGTATTCCAGAAGAGGGCGGACTAAGGAATTATAAAGGGTTAGGATAACTTCTTTGGATTTATGCTCAAATGACCTGCCTATAAAGCCAATTATTTTGTTTGCCTTCTTAACAACTTCTGAACATTGTTGACTCGGTTTTAGGTTACTCGATATTGTTACTCCCAGATCGGTTTCTCTGTTTACATTCTTAAGCTGAGTGCCATTCATCGAATAGTTTGCTTTCTCATTTAGGTATCCGACATGTAGTACTTTACATTTATCCGCATTGAAACTCATTTGCCAAATTTGGGCCCAACATGACAATTTATCTAGATTGTGTTGCATATCGTCAACTTGTTCTTTTGAGAGTACGCTATTTGCAATTTTTGTATCGTCAGCAAATTTTGAGATTGTACAGGTGAGACCCTCATCTATGTCGTTGATGTAAATTAGAAAGAGAACGTAGGAGAAAGAAAAGTAAAAGGCAAAACATACCATGGATAATTAAACAAAATATACCAAAAAATACTATATGTAAGATAAACAAAAGATATATATTACTGTGTGTTTCATCCCTTGAGATATTTTATAGATACTTAAATAGTAAATGTTAAAAAAAAAACACAACAACAACAACAACAACTTGCCTCAATTGTGTCACCTTTTTTGCACCTTTCCCCCAGGTACGGTCGCGCTAATAAGTCATGTCCCAGCTGTCATTACGTTTGGCTTGCTCTGTGCTGTATTAATGTCTGTCAGATGTTGAATAGGGTGGGTAAGTGTAGGAACATGTTTGCATATTTCACTCCATATGAAGAAATGAAGCTTAAATATTGCCGATACCAATTATTGATCAAAACATACTTGGTGCCGAGATATCACTTATTAGCGCGACTGTACAAGGGGAACTGGTAACGCCCATGATTTAACAATTTCTCCTCCACAATGCAGAAATTCTGTATTCCAACTCCTATAGTTTCCGAACCACCCCTCTGTTAAACTCGGAGTAAATTGACTACTTGCGAGTTTCGTTCTATAAGGAAGTTGGAGCTGTAGACATCGACATTCAGCAGAATTACCTGTTAAAATATGGTTTTGGTACATTCATAAATACATAAAACCCAATTCAACATACTCCTCAGCCATTAGAAACCAACACAATTATTGCATGTATATTTACAATCGATGTCTACAGCTCCAACTTCCTTGTAGCCTGAAACTCGCAAGTGGTCAATTGTCCACCATTCTTCAACCCACAGCAGTTTCAATCCAATTGTTACAGACTCTTTATGATAAGAGGATGTCATTAGGCACATGGAGGTCTAGCGAGAAAACTAAGAAATAAAGGAATAAATGAATTAATAGACCAAAAAAAAAAAAAAAACACAAAAAAAAACCGGTCCGTCTCCCCTCAAGGTCAAATAATAAAAATAGTTCGGAAGAGAAAGAGGAAACCGAACACTGAGTCAAGCGAAAAGTTACGCCATTTTCCTGGAAGCGAACAATTGGACGAGGAATTTGAGAGACGAAATGGGTAGAGAGAGAGAGAGAGAGAGAGAGTGAGTTTAACCATATATATAATTATACAAGACCTTTTGATCACAGCGACGTAGTCAGAAATTAAGTTTAACAATAAAGGTAAATGTAAGAGAGAGTGTGAGAGAGAGAGAGTGAGTGAATGAGTGAGGGGGGGGGGGGGGCTCAATAACTTCCACATACATTTATTAACAATTAACACTAACGCCTCTTTATAGCCTAGTATAATTATATAGCCACTTTCAGTTCACGTATACTATACAGTTAAATTATACAGTATATTTCCTCTGGTTTGCACCGTAGACCTCCATAAAGCTTGGGGAGACTCTAGGAATATTCCTATCTCAGCTTCTATAAGAGACTCATTGCTGGCCTTTTGCCATATATATGGTAATGGTGTAACACTGACTCATGAAAAAATCAGCTCTCTATGTACGTGCGCGCGCGCGCGTGTGCAGAATTTCATTTCAATATTTGTAAAATCGATAGGTCACAGAAATATTTTCAAATTTCCCGCAATTTTTGCATGGCGTATCCTACAAGCATCCCCTACAACTTAACATCGTCGTTTTCCCATATTGAATAATAGAAGGGGCTGAAAAAAATCTATTCTATAATTATCTTTGGGATACAGCTGGATTTTGACTTCCAAATTACCAAATCTCCAAAATTTTCGGGAAATCGGCCACAAATCGACGAACAAATGTTCCATTATAGGCCTATTTGTAGTGGTTAGAAGGGGAATGCATTTGGGCAATACAAATTTTTTTTAATAGACTCGTTAGTGCCAATATATGATTGCTGGCAAATGAAATTCTTAGAATTTCATCTCTTAGAATAACTTTTGGGGGGATATAATGGTTAGCCATCCTAAATCAACGTTTTCTATCATGAGCGCTACAAATAGAAAATGAACTTTTATGGCAAACTAATTTAAAAATTCGATATGACTCGAAGGTGAGGACGAAATTCCTTTCAATGTTGACCAAATTCCTTGATATTGGGAACCCCAAAGGGGTCCCTTAGGGATGTAATAAGGGTGTTTATGCCCTCATATGATAATTTATATTGCTTACAGAAGCCCTTTAGACTACAGACACAAAACAAATTTTTGGGTGGCTGAAAGATTTGTTTTTAGTTTTTCGGGGGTCGTGGGCGAACCCCCGCCCCTGGGGGTTATGGATGCGATATGTTTTTTTGTTCCTTCCTATGCTATTCTCCTATGTTAAAATAAGCAGTTTACAAAGAGAACACAAAAACTTGAAATTTTGACCAAAGACAAAACAAAAATAGTCTCCCCTTAAGGGGGGGTGACCTATTTTTGTTCTGTCCTTTTCTATCTTTCTCTGGCTTGTATCCATTTGGCCCCATTCAGCCTACTGTTTTAAGACGTTTATCCCCATCCAGGTGTCAATTTTTTACTGGTGAGCAGTAGCGAGCCAGCATATTTTTTATTTTTGTTTGACAGCAGGCTAAATTTGTACATTTTTCGATAGAAAAATGTCTCCGGCGAAGCCGGATTTCTTCATATAATGCTGGCTCGCTATCGCTCGCCAGGAAGAAATCGACACCTAGATGGGGATAAACGTCTTTAAATAGTTGGCTGAATGGGGCCGAATGGATAAAAGCCAGAGAAAGAGAGAAAAGGACAGAAATAACAAAAAGCAGGTCACTCCCTTAAACAATACCCCAAAGACCCTTTTTCGAGATAAATGTGTACGTATGTCGGTAGAAAAATGTCCCGGCAGAAGGCTGGTACATTCTAAATTAAAGGCTTACTGTCGCTCGCCAGGATATAATCGACACCTAAATGGCCCAACAGGTCTTAAAATTGACAAAGATGGATCGAAAGGTCTTCAAAACTTAAAACTAATGGGGTTAAGCATAAGGGAGAAAATTGACAAAGATGGATCGAAAGGGGTCCCAAAAAACAACAACCCGCCTACCATAATTACACTTCACATTCCTATATTGTTTTTTACCGTGCAAGCGTTACAGTAGAAACAGGACACCTTATACTGTATTATGCAAATTAGATCATGTCCCCCCCCCCCCCCCAAGCCCCACAGGTAGGCTTTGAGCACTTACTGTAGACTAACTAGCCTGGCGATCAAAGTGTACAAAGGGTTAATGCTCCTTGATTGGCTGACCTATATATCGGTTTACTTATATAATTATCTTGTTATCTGTTTTTTTAGCTTCCTCTCTAGACCTCCATCTAGCTTTAAAAAAAAAAAAAAAAAAAAAAAAAAAAAAAAAATCCTCAGACCCTCTTTCAAGATAAATGTGTACATTTGTCTACCGAAGGCCGCTTCCTCACAAAATTACGGGCTCGCTATCGCTCGCCAGGAAAAAACGACATCTAAATTGCACAAAAGGTGCTAAATTTTGACAAACAAAAAGTGGTGAAAATTCTTATAATCGCCAAACTAATGGGTACATATTAAGACATTAAACGGAGAAACGGGAGAAGCAATGTGTATATATCGGCTCCCCCAGTTTATTATGAAAAACAAAACAAAAACACTCTTGGAAATTGCAACACCCCCCTATCCGACATTACCTGACTTGAGCTTGTGAAATTCAATGTTCAGATTGCCACCGGGAATTATCTTGTGTGTCTTGATATTATTGTTGCTTTTGACTCTTTTCTGTAAACATCCCTCCTCCCACTCAACGTTACACACACGCACACACAGGAGTAAACATTATACCCCTAAATTACCACACACTCACACAAATTCCAACCCCCCCCCCCCCACACACACACACACACACACAGCCCGTAGCCTAGTAGGTAGAGCTCTCGTCTCACACACGAGGGGTCGGGGGTTCAATCCCCGGCCGGGCGGAGACAAATTGGGCTTGTCTCCTTTCATGTGTTAGCCTCAGTTCACCTAGCTGTAAATAGGTACCTGGAATAAGTGGACGACGTTGTGACGTCCCATCTGGGGTTGGCAAAAAGGGTACAAGGCGAGATGGGTATCATATGGTTCACCTAAGCTGATGGCTACCTAAGCCTTCGGGCGAGACGGTACCGTCTATAGTGAGAATGGTACCATACAGATCCACCCTAAGCCTTCGTTTCCGATGTCGCCAATTGGCTAAAAATACAGACTACACACACATCCACAGCCATTCCAACGATACATATAACACCTACACATATAGGAGGCGGGAAATAACGAGCATGCTCACTCCCGCAATACAACTAGAGTAAGAACTAGAGTAAGTACACACACACACACACACACACACACACACACACACACACACACACACACACACACACACACACACACTACGACTTCTTTTCTTGTCCTGTTTTGTTTTTCTTTCCAACGCGTTCGTCTATCGTCGTATTGTTTCTGTTTTTATTCCTAACTTTCTTTTGTTCCTATTCTTATCTCCTATTATTTAACTGTTGGTGGTGTAATGGTTTAGATGCTTATGTTATGGGTGTGGTGTCCCGAGTTCGAATCCCGGGAGGACCATATGTTTTCATTAGTTTATTCAAGTGCATTGGGGTTTGTAATTGATGATTAATGTTAAGAACGGGGTGTTACTTAATTGTGTCTTATCTTACTCTATTTGTGTTTTGTCTTCTCTCCTTTCGCAGACTGTATGTATTGCACACATATGTATTGCACACATATGTATTGCACACATATGTTGTTATACATATGCATGCCAGTATTCATCTGCATGTGTTTCTTTTACTACTACAAGTTATATTAATTACAGCATATTATTGTCCAGCATTTAGCCCCATTAAGGGGAGGTTTTTAGTTGATTCCCTAGACTTCCATCAAACTTAAAATTACTCCCCCTAGACCCCCTTTCAAGTTAAATTTGTACATTTTTCGGTAGAAAACTGTCCTGGCCGAAGGCCGATTCCCCTTAAATTACAGGATCGCTACCGCTCGCCAGGAAAAAATCGACACCTGAATGGCACGAATGGTCTTAAAATTGACAGAAATGAGGCGAGGGTTCTTTAAATTGCCAAACTAATGGGGCGAACGTCTTAAAATCTCAAAAGCAATGGGGCTAAACATGAGGGAGAAAGGGGTCCAGAAAAAAAATCCTCCAGGTGAAAATCTCCCCTTAACCCTTTGAGTACCAACGACGTGGGTCATATTATATCCTAGCTGTATTTAGACGATATTAGGCACCTTGGGCAGGATCTGTACGTGGTACGGTTGTTAAAAGGGTTGGTTGAGAGAGTTTGCAGCCTTATTATTGCTAGAGGTCCTTCGTAAGCTAAATACAATCGTCTAATAGTTGCCAGAATATGATGAAAGGGACGTCACCGGTACTGAATGGGATAAATTTTTTAAAGCCGGTATCACACGAGAGCTTTTATAGTCAACATTCGATAATCAAAAAATTTCTGGCAACATTTCTGGAATAATTTGCACTGGTATCGGAAACTAGACTGATGATAGATTAATGTAGGTGACAGAAATATTATAAATGTTGACCTCATAAGCTGCCAGACCAGTGTTGAGGAGAAATGTTAAGCGAAAAAGCGCTCGTTTGATACCGGCTTAAATGATACAGTGGCAATGATCTACCGCCACATTTTTAAAGATATACTGTATATATTTATTATTTTCTTAACCACTGAACTGGAAAGACATAAATTTAACTTTGAAATTACTCAAATATAATACAGGCATCCTTAATTAATTGAAAATATATTGTTTGTCATAGATTTTTTTTTTTTTTTTTTTGTTGGTCTTGTCAAAATAATTACCTTGATTTTCACGTTCCCAACAATGCAAAACCAGGCTAATTGATATATACATAATTATAGTTCAGTAATTTGGATGTATCAAGTGTTGTTCTTGTAATCCCTGGGGTGATGAAATCTCTCACTCTCTCTCTCTCTGAATGACACACACACACACACACACACACACACACACCTATATATATATATACATATATATACATATATATGTCCTTTAACCTAGAGTCCTAGATGAAGTGCAACAAAGAGAGAAAACAAAATATCCAGGACAAAAAGTGCTGAATTGTAGTAAAAATCTCTGAATTGGAAGTCAGGTGTGAGAAAGAAACGTGGGGGAAAAATGTAACTATTGAACAGAGAGAGAGAGAGAGAGAGAGAGAGAGAGAGAGAGAGAGAGAGAGAGAGAGAGAGAGAGAGAGAGAGAGAGAGAGAGAGAGAGAGAGAGAGAGAGAGAGAGAGAGAGAGAGAGAGAGAGGGCATCCCGCAATTAACAGGCTTCGAACTATCTCACTTAACCACTTTTACTACCACAGATCCTTCTTAAACTACGCAAAACCCTCTGAATATAGGTAGACTATTATTTAAAAGACCCCGTCGGTACAGAAGGGGTTAACGTTATCTAGTATCTCGTTCGTTATGTATCATAGTGACTGAATATGAGAGAGAGAGAGAGTGAGAGAGAGAGAGAGAGAGAGAGAGAGAGAGAGAGAGAGTGTGAGTGAGTGAGTGAGTGAGTGAGTGAGTGAGTGAGTGAGTGAGAGAGATAATAAAAAACATACATTATACACAATTATGGGTGTGAAGAAGGTAAATAAAGTGTCCATGGTAATATCGACACCTAAATGGCACGAAAGGTCTTAATTAAAATTGATAAAGAAATGGGCGAAAGTATACAAATTTAAAAAACTAATGGGGCTAAGCATGAAGGAGAAGGGGGGTTTCAGAATAAATAACCAATGACTTCACCCTTCAAGAGAAAGGCAAATAGTGAAATGTTTTGACAAATACTGTACACTCTGAATTCGACTCTAGCTTTGAAGGGAAGAGAGAAAGAGAAAGTCGAAGAGAAAGAAATTCATTTTATAGAGTGGCAGTCGGGAAAGAACACAGGGAAAAAACAGACCCCCCCTCCCCCCCCCCAAAAAAAAAGACCCCCCCCCAAAAAAAGGGGGGGGGGGGAAACCTCTCCAAGTAAAAGTATAAACAAATAAAGGTTGAAAGAAGATTTACATAGATTTGCATAGATACACTGACCACACAGATCTTGCGATCCCAGCGAGGTGGTCAGGACTTAATTCTAGTAGAGATAGCTAACCCGAGAGTAAGGTACAGTGGAAGGAAAGGATAGCAAAGAAGAGAGGGTATAGACCCAAATAAATCGTTGAGAAGTATAGACAAAGGTAGGTAAATTGAGAAACTGATAAACTGCCATAATGTAAATAGAACAAATGTACAAATTGACCTCGAAGATGGATCGTGTGGCAGTTTAATGTATAAGTTTGATGGAGGTCTAGGGAGGAAACTAAAATAATATGTAAACTTATTACTAAATAAAGACGAGGAGCAGAGAGAGAGAGAGAGAGGAGAGTAGGCAGAAACAAGATGGCTGACAAACAAGAGGGTGGGGCAGGAGAATATATGCAAGGAAATAGATACAATAACAAACAAGAATATTCAGAAATACCAGGCGAGGGAGAACGCAGACAAATAGAGAGTCAGGAATGCAGACAAGGGGGCAGGCAAACAAGTCGTAAGGCAGACGAGCAGTGAACACACACACACACACACACACACACACACACACACACACACACACACAGGGAGGCAGACGAGCAAGCGGAGAATACAAAAAGACAGACAGATAAGAGAACACAGGCAGACAGAAGAGTAAGCACACACACACAGACAAGGAGAGAGAGAGAGAGAGAGAGAGAGAGAGAGAGAGAGAGAGAGAGAGAGAGAGAGAGAGAGAGAGAGAGAGAGAGAACAAACATAACACACACAACCACACCCACCCACACAGATAGAGAGAGAGAGAGAGAGAGAGAGAGAGAGAGAGAGAGAGAGAGAGAGAGAGGACAAGCATAACACACCCACACAGAGAGAGAGAGAGAGAGAGAACAAGCATAACACACACACACACACACACACACACACACACACACACACACACACACACACACAGAGGGAGACATACGGCAGCAATTATGGCAGGCGGAAGGACTAAGCTAACAATCAATATTACCCTTCTGTGTCGGTAAACTAAGACGTACTGGCCTCTCTCTCTCCTACGATGACAGGTATTTGCATCTAGGAGATATCTGCCACCACATCCATCACCATCACCACCACACTCATCATCATCACTATCACCACCACCACTGTCACCACCATCACTGTCACCACCACCACCACACTCATCACCATCACTGTCACCACCACCACCACCACCACACTCATCACCATCACTGTCACCACTACTACACTCATCACCACCACCACCACCACCACCACCATCATCATCATCACCACCACATTACCCATCGTTCACCTCTATTCTCTGTGTTGGAATATTGTTGATCGGTCCATTGAGTTTTCAGGAATTGTGAGTTTGGAATTTACAGTTCATAAAACACCATTCCTGTAGCTCAGTTCCGTAAAGGTATTGGATTAAGTTATATATATAATGTGTGTGTGTGTGTGTGTGTGTGTGTGTGTGTGTGTGTGTGTGTGTGTGTGTGTGTGTGTTATGCACCAACACGGCGAGTCTACTAAATTTTCCAAATATTCTGTCTTGTTTTCCCGACTCATTCCCTCGGATACCCCTCACACTTCACGACATGTACTTGGTTCTCCAATCACTAGGCAGCTCATTGCATATTTTGAAAATGGGAAAATACATGCAATGCCAATGAATCGCAAACAGCATAGTATATGGCTTTTATGGAGTGTCGGTGGGGTTTGTGGTAATGTACTGAATCCAAATACACCAGA